>OX359287.1:26630106-27360106 GCA_947179155.2 Hedera helix
AAGGAAAAGGTTCCAAGGACATCATACCATGAGGCTTAAAGTTGAACAGTGGGGGAAGAAAACGTCCATTTGGCAGGCACGTGTTTGAATCACGTAGCTCATCAAAAAATGAGTGACCTAATGCATCCAACTGCATGCATAGAATACACAATATACTTCATTTTCAAGGAAAATGAAATTGTTCACTGTCAATCATAACATACTGTATCTAATATTGCCCATACGCACAACTAAGGACAATAAATATCCTTTATGAAACTTTAACCACGTGAAATTCTATCAAGTTCTCCATTTACTAATGGGGTCTTAGGCTAATGATTAATACTAAAACTTTTAGAATCATGAATCATTAGGTTCGAGGTTCGATTTCACCATATTTGTGCGAGTGTCTTTATTATTACTCAAAGTTTTAGTTCACTGATGTTGTAATAAAAATTCTTGATTTTAATTCTAAAATTTATTTGGACTTGTATGGATATCCCTCAAAAATGAATTTCTTGTATCCTTCATTTCTCAACTGGATTCCTATAAAACAACTAACTAGTTATTTCTGAAGAGTGTCACTTTGCCCAAATCTTTTAAGAAAGATGGTGACAAAAGATAAAACAAACTTTCACATAATCTAATATTAGTTCGTCATAATCTAAAAACTATTTGTATATATAATTGGAGTTTCTACAGGATCTTTGAGCAAGTTTTCACATCAAAATAATGCTTACAGCTATACCATCGATGGGATTTATTGAGATAATCTTGGCAATAATATGCTTTTGCTTTCTTTGGCATCTTTCCCTGAAAAGGGGGCAACCATAGAACTGGCCAATTTTAGGAATGTTGCCTACATCCTTGTTCCATTTCCGTCGGATTCTTGAGAAACTCAGCCAAGTTCTAGACCTGAATAATGGCACTTTTCTACTCAAAGGTCCATGGTTTTTGAGCATGGACATTTTACTTATGACTGACCCCGTGAATGTTCATCACAGAATGAGCACATACTTCTCGAATTATCCCAAAGGATCTGAGTCCAAGAGGATTTTTGATTTGTTTGGAGAAAGGTTATTCAATTACAATCTTGATGAGTGGAAAAAGGATAGGAAATTGGCTCATGCTTTCTTCAACGATGAACGACTTCACAAGTTTAGCCCAAAGGTTACTCAAAAAGCTTTAGAGTCTGGTTCTTGAACACTTCACAAGTTTAGCCCAAAGGTTACTCAAAAAGCTTTGGAGAAAGGTTTAATTCCGGTTCTTGAACACGTATCCGAGCAAGGCCTAATAGTTGACTTGCAAGATTTGTTTCTGAGGTTTATGTTTGATACAACTTGTATGGTGGTAACTGACTATGACCCTGGATCCGAACTGGGTTCCCTGAAGTTGCATTTTCGAGGTCCCTAGACGAAATTAGTCAAGCAATATATTTACACCTAATTTTCCCAAAAAGGATTTGGAAACTACAAAGGTGGCTAGGGGTTGGGGAAGAAAAGAAATTGAGTAAGCTGGGAAAACTTAGATGATATTGTGGAAAAGTATATTACAATACAGAAACAACAATTAAGTTTCTCCGATAATGATGATCAAGAGAGTTTCGATGCATTGAAATGCTTCTTAACAAAAGATGAGATTGGTTGATCGATAGCTCACCCCTATGGTACAATTAGAGACGCCATTATAGGTCTCACGTTCGCAGGCAAAGACACTACTAGTGTAGTTCATACTTGGTTTTTCTGGCTGATTTCAGGGAACCCTTTTGTTGAATCTAAGATTAGAGAAGAAATAAAAGCAAATTTGCTAGTAAATGAAGAAGAAAAGTGTCGAGTAATGTTTAACAAAGAATTGTTAAATAAGCTGACTTATTTACATGGCTCTCTATGTGAGACATTGAGGCTATATCCTCCAATTCCTTTTCAACATCGAGCTGCTGTTCAAGGAGACATTCTTCCAAGTGGCCACAATGTCAGTCCCAATATGAATATTGTGATTTGTTCGTATGCGATGGGAAGGACGAAGTCCATATGGGGAGAAGATTGCCTCAAGTTCAAGCCAGAGCGATGGATAACAGAAAGGGGAGTGATAAAAGTTGAGCCATCAAACAAATTCCAGGTATTTAGTTCAGGGACTAGGATTTGTCCGGGAAGAGAGTTGGCTTTTGCTAGAATGAAAGCTGTAGAAGCTACAATTATCCACAACAACCATGTTCAAGTAGTGAAATCTGAACCTGCGACTCCTGTTACTTCAATAACTCTTCACATGAAAGATGGGTTAAAGGTTAGGGTCACTAAGAGATAGCTTAAGGCTTGAGGTAGCTAGCATTATTTACTCCATTAGGCTGCATGTGTTGCTTCCAGTTTATTTTACATACATACATAAGGGCTGCCGTGTCTTCTAGCTAGCTTGATGCATGTCCTTTCGCTTCTCTGTTGCATAGTGGAAATTAAGTTGCGCTGTTTTTAGTATGTGTAAGTTAATTTAATTTTATTTTGATAGGAAAAATTGGCCCCAAGTATGGGGATTGAACAACACATTCCTTACAGAAGGTATAAACAACTCATTATATGAAGAAGAAAGACCTGATTATAAACCATTTTTTGATGTTCAACGCAATTAACTCCTTATTGACATTCCTGTGACCAGCAGATCACAAACACTATAATGTAACCAAGTCCGAGGAAAGGCACACGGAAGAAAGAGATAACTAAGTTAAGAAAAAGAAGTGGGGAAAAAGTAAGAGATTTTTTTATTTACTCACAGCTGTGCACCGTAAATTAGGAGAATATTGCAGTAACCTTGAAACAAGATCAACAGCTTCTGGAGGCATGCGTTTGTGGAAAATCTGATGAAGAAGAAAATGTTTAATATATGCAGTTGTGCACTTTTTCCAAAAGAAAGCATTTAAACCTTTTAGTTTACAATACCTTGTGCCATGGATGAGCTTTAATTTGAGGGAATTTGAACTCTGTATAGTTAGGGTTCATACATTTTATTTCCTCCCTTGTTGGAGTACCCAAGACCTATTAAAAAAAAATCAAATTAAACGTGCTAAAGAAATGATCAAAACTTTCCTGCTAATAGGATGGATTTTTTTATATAAAAAAAAATGGTCGTCATGCCTACCATGACCACAGTTTGTAGCAGCCCAAACAGATAACAATATTTTCGAAACTACATTCCACAGATTACTAACAAAAACTTATTTCACAAACTTCCGGTTAATCACATAACACAAAACCAACATAAGCCATAATCACAAATATGTTGACGGCACTTTATATACTAATAATCACATCCTTTACATACATATCAACCATCAAGCCGATGGAAATACCAACAGCAGCCCATAAGTGCCAGAAAGAGCACAAAGAAACTACCGCCTCTATCCAAAAGCAATTAAATTCCAAAGACAGAATGAATAAGTGAGAGTGAGAGACAGCAATTACCTTGATAATCTCAACAAGCTGGTCAACTCCACTGTCACCAGGAAACAAAGGCTGGAAAATGGAAACAGAAAACAGAAAAAGTAGTAAAATTCATATAGATCATATACTCAGAAGAAAAATTGACTTCATATGCAGAAGGTAAATATGTCTACCTGTGCAAGAAGTAGCTCAGCAAGAACGCAGCCAGCAGACCAGATGTCAATAGCCGTAGTATACTCAGTTGCTCCAAATATAAGCTCCGGAGCTCTATAATACCTAGAGCAGATGTAAGAAATATTGGGTTCCCCTTTTACCTGCCAGAAAGTGACAAAAAAAATAAAAATAACTCAAGTATTACAAACAAAACATATAAAAATAAAATCAGCAGCAAGGAGTGAGCAAAAGTAATAACTTGCCAAAACTTTGGCACTCCCAAAGTCGCATAGTTTGAGCTGGTGTGTATGAGGATTCACCTGCCAAAACAATAACATGCATGGGCATTATTCATTGTAAATCAACTGCATTATAACGTTAAACTCACTTCTCAACATAAACTAAGAACATTGATAAGTTGGCACGTGTATATTAATAGCAGCAATAATAACCGAATAGCACCAATCCTACTTCTCAATTATTAAAGATCTTTTTTTATACTCCTTACGTTCCAGGATAAAAGTCCTTATTACTATTTTAAGTAGTCCCAAGTTAAATGTCTATTTACATTAAATAATCTATTTTTATAATAATTTGCCTATACTATTCTTAGTATTAATTGTCATATTTTTATTCTCTATGCATATTTATTTGAGCATCACTAGTCATGTGGAGAAAACTATACAATTAAATAAAAATTTAAATATGAACAATTTTGTCATTTTATCATTTTCCTTAATATGCGCAAAAAAATCAACCATGACTTTTATCCTACGACGGATGGAGTAATATAAAAAAATACCACATATTTCAGGTGCAGTATCACTGTGAAAGTGCCAGTATCAAATTCATTTGGATACGAAAACACATTCTACAGAAAATAATACTGGAATGTGGCGACAATGGTATTTATATTTCAATGACATAGATATGCTAATAAAACAATAATTTATACTCCCTCTCTTCCAAAATTAGATACATTTTTTTTTAGTCCGTTCCAAAATTTGAGATACATTTTCATTTTAGGACTATAAAGTGACATGATATTTTTAATTTGTCATTATTTTTTTACTATTATTTTCAATATCAAATCACCACAACTGAATTCCTAACTAATACTAAACCTATATTAGAAAATATAAAATTATCCTTAAAAATCGTTGTTTTACAAATGTATCTCTAATTTTAGAATTGAGTGAGTATAATTTATCATAAGAGAAATAGAGGGCAAGGAATCTTCAAAAATTACATAACCATGAGAGATCGCATAATTGGAAAATGACAAGTACTGCTACTTGAAAGGAGAGTTCACTCTCATCGCTAAATAATTATTGAATTTTTCATATTGAAACATGCCACGGTTTCTATTTAATCAGTCAAAATCATTTACCCGCATGTCTAACCAGTACATTAAACTCTTCACATACTATTGAGTTTTTTTTCTTCTTTTTTGATAATCCTTTTCCCCCTTAAAAGAACTAAGTAAGTCATTTTGAAACTACTGAAATTGTTTTCCACTAAGAGAGGAAATGAATTGAATGGAAGAAATTGATTACTCAATTTGATGTTCTAAAAGTAGGTTTCTATGTCAGGCACATACATTTCAATTTTCAACCATATGATGCTTAGGCATTAGAATGGTTCTACTAGTAACCTAGGTTTGAGGCAATCACTCCAGTCTCCACATACACAGAAGGTATAACAATTTTTTTTTGATAAGAGAAGAAATTTTATTAATAGAGAAGAAAGTATACAATAAATGGGGCACAAGAAGTCCACTCATCGAAAACAAGAAAGCACTTAAAAAAGTACAGCCCTCCAATGTCTACATAAATTAGTAGCAGAGATACTTCCAAAACCCCCCATAGTAGAAGCCCAAAGAGAAACAAGAAAAATAATCATATCATTCAATAGCTTTAAGGATAAGTAACTTTCTCTAAACAACCTAGCATTACGCTCATTCCAAATTCCCCACAAGATAGAAAACAAGACACTTTTATAAAATTTTGGCATCCTTCTTACTTTTAAATCCTTTAAAACGAATTAATAGCATATCTTCAGTCGTAACATAACACACCCACTCCTCTCCACAAGATAGAAAAGAAGACACAATTTCATAAAATTTTGGAATCCAACTTAATTTTGAAGACTTAATCACCAAAAAAACTAATGAACTTTGGTGTTTTTTTCCCAAAAAACCAACGAACTTTATTATTTTTTTTCAATTAAACCATTGACGTCTTAGAAATGTAACAACAATAACCAAAATTTGACCAAGCCTCTGACCAAAGTTAACCATTGATGAGGGGTCTTTACATGTGGCAATTGATTTATTTATTTATGTATGATTCATTACTAATATCATATTAAATTATTTTAAATAAATTAAAAACAAATTAAAAATAACTTTAAAATATACCTAGCCACTTTATTTAATTAAAAATGACTTAAAAATTAAACTAGCCATCTAATTTAATTAAAAAAAATAAATTAATTTAGTTTATTTAACATTAAAAACACCCATATAGTATTGAAACTTCATCAAAATGACTTGAAAATATAACTACCCATTTCATTTAGTTAAAAGTAAAATTAGAAACCAAAATTATTTTTTTAAGTCGATTGAGAAAACTATTTTATTTTTTAGTTAAATAAAATGACTACTTTCATTTTCAAGTCATTTTTTATTAAATAAAATGATTAGTTACAAGTTTAGCTTTTTTTATTTAGTTAAAATAACTAAATTATGATGTTAACAATAAAACGTAAAAAATAAAAATAAATACAATTTCCATATGTAAAAAATATCTCATCAATAGTTAACTATGGTTAGAGTCTTATTCAAATTTTGGTTATTGTTGTTCCTTTTTCAGACATCGTTGGTTTAATTTAAAACAAAAACAAAGTTCGTAGGTTTTTTTGAAAACAAAATAAAGTTGATTGGTATTTTTTGAAAAAAATAAATAAAGTTCATTGGTTTTTTTGTTGATAAAGTCTAATTTTGAATTCGATAATGCTTCGAATTGACTTTAAAAAGTCAATAATGATCTTATATTTTGGAGCAGAGTGAGCATAACGTAAACATACCAAGAGATTTTGAGGCTTGATATCTCGGTGGCACACTCCAATACTGTGATGTATGTATGACAAGGCCCTGAAAATCTGTCATATAGCAGCATGTTAGACCTTTACATCGATAATTGACAAAGTACAACTTTATTTCCAAGTAAGAAAGGAAAAATGTGTAAGATTAGTTCAATTAATTACAAACACATGGATCATAATCCCAGAGTATTATTATCATCATTATTATTATTTTGATAAGTAATAATGTATTATCAGAAAGGTATCAAAACAAGATGCTGCGGTGCTGCCCTAGTGTTTGCAGAGTATACATAAATGAGGATAACAAAAAGACCTGCAACGGAGACTAAACACCAAATGAAAGCACAAATCGAACACCAAGGCCAAACTCTAATAAAAAAATCAATAAAAGGCACAACCGAGCAAAGGTACACTTCATTTTACCAAAAAAATAACAAGCTCAAAAATAAAACAAAAAATGAATAAGCACGATGTGTCTGTTAGGACACTTGCTATGGTCCTAACTAGGTTAGGGAAAGAAGATAGAAGTATTTAGGGTAGGGTAGTTTCATGTCTGAAAAGAGGCAAAAGATGACAAAAAAGAGATAATAGGGAGAGATTAAAGGTGCCACAAAATGTGAGCAAGCAACCTGATTTCAATTCATAACATTCATGCTTACATTCTCTTGCATCTACACATTATAAAGACCATACTACCAGTCTACCCTCACTAACTCATGCAGCCGCATGGAAAGAGCTACTCTCTAGAAACTACTACCACAACAACTAAATATTATTCACTACTATGCCACTCAAAAATGCTACTTGACAGGGCCTCTCCTTTCCTTCAAAAATATCTATAGTTCCTCTCCCCTCCAAATAACCACCAAATGCAATACGGTACCTTATTCCACATAGCTCTCCTTCTCTAAGAAATGGAACACCCTTCCAGGCTTCTACGAAGCAAAAGTAAATTCTGGCCTCACAAAGCACATAGTCCAATCCCTTAATAATACTTGCAAACTAATAATACCTTACTGGAAACGATAAATCTGACAATAATATCTTGTGCCAACGTCTATATCTAGAATCAAGGATGAAACTACAAATTTTACTCAACCAAATGGTAGAACAAAGATAAGCAATAGAATGAGAAAGAGGAAAGATAAGCAATAAAATCAGTATGACTAACTGAGCCTATAATTTATAATATGCAGACTTCTCCCCTATGCCAAAGCTAAGTGCTATTTTCCCCTCTTTCTCCTTTTCTTATGGAAAAAGGAGAGTTATGGGTAGTGGTGCACAAAAGGCCCGGGGCTCGCGGCCTGACTTGAACCCAACCTAGGCCTGGTCAAAGTCCAGCCTGGTCAAACTTGGCCCTGTTCGTAGGCTTTAAAAAGGCCAAATTTTGCACATAATATTTGGCTTGGCCTAGCCTTAAGAATTAATCCGGCCTGAAGCTTGGACCGGCCCAAGGCCTGGCCTGGTTCACTTAGATCCTAACCCTAGAAGGCCTCCATGAGACAGTTTCATCATCACCGTAGCGAAATGCTCTTATCAAGTAGGACCCACGCACATGACAATCATCAGCCTCTTAATATTCCACTCTCTTTTCTACTACGCGCATGCTTGTTACAATAATAATACTACAAAATCCCAAGCAAAATGAAGACACACTAGTCATAGTTCAATTCTATAGAGCAACGCTGGTGACCAAACCCCCAACACAATCGTCAGTACGATTTACAAAATCACATGTTGTTTACATATGTTGACTATCTTACATATCTCTTGGCATCACGGCTCTGTTTTTGCAAAAAACTCCAACCCTTCTTTTTCTCTCTCCTCTTCAAATCCTCTCCGCTCGGCTTTCATCCACCGGCTCCAATCTTTAACACCTAAGTTCTATTTGAATCTGTTCAATTCGATCTTCCTGTTCTTCCTGATTTGTTCGATTCAGATCAATTGGCACGACACCAAACCCATCCTAACCCTAGATTCACTCCATTTTTGGAATTCTTGCCACCGGCGGTGCTGATTTTGATATCAAGGTAATAAATAACCATTAACCTTTTTCGTTGGCTTGTATTTCTCTCAGTTGATTCGTTGCCATCTTTACTCAATAAGATTTAGATGCAGATTTTTGCACAATGGACTGTGTTGATTCCCTTACATTTATGCTTTGGAGAAGGGGGTTATGGTTTAATTGGGAAATTAATAAATAAATCTTTTGTGTGGACCTTCGGGTTTTGTAATTATGGTGATTCAATTATTTTTTCCTTGCAATTTACCAATTTGAATTAGCAATGATTCTTCCTTTCCCATGATTTATGGAGAAAAGAATAAGAAAATAACTCTGTAGATATATGCGTAGGTTTGTGTGTGGTGCCAGAGTGTGTCAATGTATCAGTGACTCATGTTTTGGGGCAAATGCCACTTCTTGTCCTTCATCAAAAAACTGCCTCGACCGGACCGAACAAGCTTGGGCCTGGCCCAAGCTTGTTCAGTCTACAGGCCTCAACAAGTCACCTATTACTGCGTCAAGCTTGGCTTGACAGCCTGAAAGTCAAGGTCTGACATGGTCAACGGCCAAGGTCTGGCAGGCTCACGCTCGGTCGGCTTGTTGTGCATGCCTAGTTATGAGTATGATGTCGTATATGTAATTATCCCAAGCACTTCGCTCCATCTGCCAAGAGTAATTCAGCACCTCAGATAGGTTAACCAAATATTTTGACCTCCAAGTCAATTGAATAACTACAATAAGAGAGGATAACTATGATTTATTGATAAATTATTATAAGTAATTCTAGCAATTGATATGAGACAGCACTTTCTGTGAACAATAAAGAGCTAAATTAGCATCTACTTGCACATCTCAAGACACAAAAATAAGTCTGACAGAGAAAACATTATTACTTTTAGATAAAACATTCCTACATAATACAGACATACTAAAACTCAATGAATAACACCATACCTGATATGTATACAGCTTCACATAAATAAGTGGCATGTTTTGGTTTAACTTATAGTAGTGTTTGATTACTTGATGAACGGTTTCAGGAACAAACTCGAGAACAAGATTAAGATAACGTTCATCCTTTTCGGTTGTAGAAAAGAAGCAATGCTTCAAAGATACAACATTTGGGTGATCAAGCAGACGCATGGTTTGCAACTCTCGATTTTTGTATCTCTTGTCTTGAAGAACCTTCTTGATAGCCACCGATTCACCTGTCTCTAAGCATTTAGCCTGAGCAAACACAGAAAATCAGTATGAAACATCAAGGACAACTCCTCTTGGTGAGACGAGTATATGATAAAATACATTAAAATATTGACCCCCGGCATTTAAATTGCTAAAAAAAAATGAAATATTACCCGGAAAACAACTCCAAATGATCCATGTCCTACAACATGCTCAGCCATGTAACTGATAGTCTGTTATTAATGGATAAATTTCAATAAGGAAAAAAAAAACAACCAAATGAAATTATGAAAAAAATATAACTCCAAAGACAACCTAATAAGGTAGGCCTCTGTTACATGAACATGAGGATGTCTATCTGACTCTATCAGGACTAAGTAACGTCTAGGTGATGAACCCATAATGGGACTTTGAAGTGTCCGATCAAATATGAGAAAATGGATGCATTTGTATACTATTATAAAATTACATTTGTTTTGACTTTATGTAGTTATAAAACTTATAACTGACAATATAAATATATGTATATTTTTTATCTCATTCAGAGTTTAGATGATGTGGATTTAATGAACAATTTTTTTATAAAATTAGGTTAGTTCAAAGTGAAAAAGAACATTCATCTGTGTACAACACTTGGTTTTGTGAACATCACAATCTCGCAACACCCATGTTCATCAACCCCAAGTCCAGGAGTCATAACAGGGCAATAGTGCAATGCACCATACATCGTAAAACAACATATATATATGTGATGTAACCATTAGATTGAATAATGATAAGGCTAAACTCGGTCATTTTTTGAGTCTAACAAGCTTCTATAAGCTATCAAAATACATGCCCAGAAGGTTAGCAAAACTCATAATGTTAGGGCAACAGATTTTTTATTGTTGAATAATTTTGCAACACCCCCCCCCCCCCCCCCCCCCCCCCCCCCAATTTCTTGTTCTTAAAATAACAAAAAATAACTGCAAGTAAGAGATATTGTGATCTCAACTTTAGTTCTTTCCATGTTTCAATAACTGCACATCAAAAGCTGTTTGATAGGTTTTAAAAAAGGTACCCATTTTCAGAATATATAAAATTAAGAGTGGGAAAGAAAAACAAGTAACAATCTATGAAACCAGAATGAAGATAACCAAATTGCTACAGAGCAGTCAGCAAATATATAAACCTAAATAGAGATAAATTTTAGATAATCAAACAGCAGTGTAATACACACTGCACTAGATCTTAAAATTAGTCAAAAAGAAAAAGAAGTGAATACCTGCTTTGGCTGGCCATTTTGACCACCAATAGTTGTAACTATTATATGACTTGTCTCTGTCACATTGCCATCAACAACAGTTGCTTCCATTTCCTACAAAATCAAAACACCTTATATTGAACAGCGATTAACTAATAAAAAATAAAAGCTATGAAAAATTTAAAAATAGCAGCCATAAACTTTTGTTACACTTACTTTATCGTCCTTGATTTTCATGTCATTCATCTCCTCATGCAATCTATCAACCCCAACATTTTGTCCATTGGGTTCCCTTAAATCAGAGGTAGGTGCTGCACCCACTGAAGCCATTTGCTAAGATAAAAATATCCTCCTCACTATCTTAACCCAACAAGCAACTCATTTACCTGCTAATTGAACAACATGAAACTGATGAACTCACTACATGAAAACCAGATTAATATGCCAAATTTTCTTTCTTTCTTCTCTTAGGTCAACAAAAAAAAACTAATTTGAACACACAAAAAAGAACATAAAAGGTCAAAACTCAAGAGAGCAGCAATCCAGACCATATATATACTAGCCAGTCAAAATGCACTGAAAAATAAATCGAACCAGCTACTCCAATTAGTATCAAATGTGTCAATAGACCACATAACGTCCTAATAAAGTATAAGAATAATTACAATGACGTGCATAAGATAAACTATGAGGTAGGTGTACACCCACTGAAGCCCATTTGCCAAGGAAAAGTATCCTGCTTATTCACATAACCCAATAAACAAATAATTTACCAGATGAACCAGCAAAGTATACAAGTGACTTCCATTTACACCCAAAAGAAATGATAGGTAAGTTGATTTCAAATTACAAGAAGAGTCGAGTCCTTTTCTACCTTGAGGATGGTTTGGAAAACAACAACAAAAATAATAAGTTATAAGATGACACCCAAATTTTTTTTAAAAAAATTAAGGTTATATACTGCTGCCTATAAAAGAGGAATTTGTATAAAATTGCAATTAGTTCTTAAAATCTGAAGTGTGGACATTCTCAATGAATTTGAATTTTTAAACTATACGGAGTAGTTCTATTATGCTAGGGGTAGACATGGCAATGGGACGAGTATTATACAGGGTGACCCCTCCCACCCTGTCCCCAAAACGCTCTACTACAACCCCTATAGGATTTCCACTTTTTCCCCTAAACCCGTCTCATTAGATTTGAAGTCGGCCAAGGACCTGTCGGGAATAAGCACAATCATCTAGCCGTCAGAGAAGCTGACCACAGGCATAGTTAAGGGTAACAACAATGAGGGAGCCTTGATAATTGCTTTCTACATCACCTTATATGGTATTCAACTTCAGTAAATATTACTTGTTTTCTATTATCTTCGAGTTCTTTTTGAGAACCTAGTTATAAATTATCTTAACATGGCAGTTTAACATCCATTATATGATGTATCACTGGCGCTATAATTTTTAATCTGAATTATGCACATCCTTTCTATCAACTGAACGTTCTACAGTTAAGTCTATGCTAAAAGGCCTCTCCACATGAGCACCCTATCCAACATCGAACTTTGGTGATAGAAATGAGAGGTTAACTCCTATAAGCATTTGCTATTAATCCCTCCTTCCTAAATTTACCGTCCAAAATTGACACAACGGAAGACTAATAGAAGAATAGAAATGATCATTGGAATTGAATTTATAAAACTTTACAATCACACGAATTCACAAAGTAGGATAAAAACTAAGAAACCACAATGTATTGATAAAATCAGAATAAGTAAGAGTTTTTTTCATAATAATAACCCTAAGAGACTATTTAAAATCCAACAAACTTAAAAATTAAGCCCAAAACGTAAACGGGCCCAAAAGTAATTAAACCTACACGGATAACCTAAATAATAAATAAAAATATAATAATTGTTTAAAATTTACATACATCCCAAAATATAACTTAATCTTCACCGATAATCTTCCCCATGTCATTCCCTTCTCGTGGAGAAAATTCGACCAAGAATTTTAAAATGTACAAGTATCAAGCACCAAGAGTTAGAAATTTGCAATCTCTTTTGGAAAAATTCAGCACGACATTGTTGCTCCAAGAAAATATTTGGAAATAATTCTGAAATAATCAAAGCCTTAATATTAACCTACACTTCCAACAAATGATTAAGAACGATGAAATCAAAATTTTCCAAGTTAGCAAACACATGAATATGAACAATCTTATGATCAATCTCAATTTCTATGGTATTTGCATCCTTATGTCGCGTTGACTCCAAATCTTAATCCTCCTCAACCACTAAGCTTGGTACGTCTTTAACTATAACCCCTTCTTCAACCTCCTCATTTGTGTCTTCCACACACTATTAGAAGGGGCAGATCACATGATTGAGAAGGAAAACTGATGACACCACAAGTTCCTTGAAGATTTTTCGTGCTTCTTGTAACAACTACTTACTTCATCAATTAGAAACCTAATCCCCTTTTGGCGCTCTTATTTTTTCAACTTCATATCGATGTCAAGTTTATAATGTGTTTCCTCCAATTCCTCCAAAATATCATCATATTCAGGCAACAAGTTTTTACAATGACATGCATAAATTTAATAGTCCAACAAGTCACATCTATCTTTAAGATAATAAATTTTTCCCTTCACTTGTGTAATCTTTTGCCTTTGTAGCATAAGACATTTTAAATATCAAGACAAACAAAATTCCCCTTCTTTTTTTCCCCAGAATTAATGTGAAACCAGTAAGACACAATGGCTGGATAGTACTGAACGGGAACTTGTGAATTTATGCCAAAAATTAATACTGAAACACAAACACCCAAAACATGTTATACCGCTAATTTTGTTGGCATCTTATTGATGCAAAACTAGAACAAACTCATCAAAGGTCCATAGCAATAGATTCCTACGGTGTTTGAGGCTGTTGATGGAGAATGAAGTGCTACAACAAGATGATTCCAATCGAATGTTGAAATTCCTTTCACTAAAGTAACAATTTTTTTATTATTAAAACAGAAAATTAAAAGATAAATTCGACTAGTTTTAGTTAGTCCCCACGATGAATGAACGGTTGCTTGCAATCCCTGGCTAAGAAGTTTTGATCGACATCATTCTCCTTCATATTGACATCGGAGTGTGTTGTCTTTTGCTTGATCAATAGAATCATCCACATTGTGGGCTAATTCTCAGGCTTTGACACCAACTAACACAACAGAAGACTACTACAAGAACAGAAACAATCACATGAATTGAATCTATGAAACTTTGTAATCATGTGATTTCACAAAGTAGGATAAAAACTGACCAAGCAGCCACAATATATTGATAAAATTTGAATAAATAAAAGTTTTTTTTTTTATAATAATAACCCTAAGAGACTATTTATACTACCTAAACCCTACAAATAAATAAAATCAAATAAACTTAAAAATTAAGCCCAAAGCATAAAGGGCCAAAAAAGTAATTAAACCTACTAGGGTAACCTAAATAATAAATAAAATTACAATAATTGTTTATAATCTTCCCCGGGTCAAAAATGATTCATATCAATATATTAGGCTTAAAAGGTATACCAATAGCTAGAACCCCCCCCCCCCCCCCCCCCCCTCCCCTCCCCTCCCCACACAAAAAAAAAACTAACTAAATTTTGTAATTTTGTACTAATGTAACTCATGAGGACCATAAAAGAGTTTGGAAATTTCAAGCATTTTGGGATTTTTCCAAAATGGAAAGGTGGACAAATAATATGGGAAATACTAATGATTAATAACCAGATACAATAGTAAAATTGATGTAGGACAATGATGAAAAAAGGAATAAAGGGGATTCAATGAAGATAATACAGCTAAAGCCCACAAAACAGAAGGCTTAATTCAATAATATCAATTATTCAATAATTAATAATAATGATGAATTACAACTATTTACATAGGAATAGGATGAACCCTAATACTTGGAGCGTAAGTAAAATATTAAGTAACCTAATTAAATAAGGAAATAAAATCTTAGTAATAATCTACTAACTTAAATAATTAATATTCTAGAGTATTCTACTAATATAATCAAATATATATTTTAAATAAACTAATTACATTGAAAGTATCCATAAATAATAATAACCTAATAATATTAAACTTATTTTGCTTCCATCCGCATCAAAAATTGCTAGTGTAACTCATGTTCAAGCATTTTGGGATTTTTCCAAAATGGAAAGGTGGACAAATAATATGGGATAGATCTATAGAGGGAAATACTAATGATTAATAACCAGAGCCAATAGAAAAATTGATGTCGGACAAGGATGGAAAAAGGAATAAAGTAGATTCATATAAGATAATTAGGCTAAAAGTCACAAAATACTAGGCTTAATTCAATAATATCAATCATTTAATAATTAATAATGATGATGAATTACAACTGTTTATATAAGAATGGGAAGAACCCTAATACTTGGAGGCTACGTAAAATATTAAGTAACATAATTAAATAGGAAAATAAAATCCTAGTAATTATCTACTAACTTAAATAATTAATATTGTAGAGTATTCTACTAATATAATTAAATATATATCCTAAATAAACTAGTTATATTAAAATTATCCATAAAAAATAATATATAATAATAACCTAATAATATTATAAAAAAATTGCTTCCATCCACATCAAAAATTGCTTGAACTGAAACCGCATAGACAAATAATCGTAAACCATGTGAGTAACGCTAGGGTTTCAACAAATTTGGTATCTCAAATAATGTGTTATTATTACATTGATTGACTATATAAATTGTGAACGGTCATTTAATAAATTATATTAAAATGTTCACGAAATTCATTTGAGCCCTAACATTACTCTATATTCCATAGAAATCGTTTCTTGAAAATATCCATTCTTTTTAAAACACAAGAATTGCCTGCTTAAACTGAACCTAATCAATACCATACATGGTCCTGATGACCGGGCCAATGATGTTTCACAGCGTAAACTTGACTGTTGCAACAACCAATAACCAGTAATTAGCAACCTTACTGACTCTATTTTATATAGATATATAAGTTCCTCTGTTTATACAAAGTGCAGTTACTAATGTCCACTGATGCAGCTTTTGTGTACAACAGTTTTTGTATAAAATGCTCTTTCACGAGGTACTTCATCGTTATTTACTGATTTGCACTAAGTATGCAGACTAAACCAACTTCAGAAAATCTAACTAGACAAAACAAGCCGTGTTTAATTGTGTTTAATTACACGATGTTTAGTGAATTTAATTTGAACAAAAGTACGCCTGCGTTAGATTGGACTAGGAGGTTAAGGGAAAAGAGCTATAATCAATGTGTCACTTATAGATGAATAATGTAGATTAAACCCATTTATTTACTAATCCGAACTGTGTTCATCCTCCCTGTTTATGGTGTTTGTAAACAGAACCCGAAAAAACAAACAAAATCACCCTTCTTAAGCTATTTTCAAATTATAGAAAAAATCATCATTTATAAATAAATTCCCTGAATGGGCAAGCTTAACCGTTATATATATTACAAATAGAAAAACAACATACAATCATAACGTTACAATTATTGAACATTCTTATTTCAAATCAAAATTACCATAGTCAATGTAATACATTCAATTACATGGCAAAAACTTGAGAACCCAATTGGCAAAACGAATATACAGTAGCGTAAAACAATCTAAATAAAAATCTACTGATCAGAAAAAGGAAAAAATAAAATAAAAGATCAAATATGGAAACATAATCCAAATACAAAGCCCTAAAATTTAACGAGTATACATCAAAAGGAAAAAGTGGGAGAGGAAACTGTACCGATTGAATTGGGGATCATGAAGAACGAAATTGTCATCAGAGTGACGTTGTGAGAATTGATAGCGAAGATGACACCATGGACCCAAAATACAGATGGAGAGAGAAACTAAAAATTCAATTATTTTATTTTAATTGTATTTATATTTCTAATTTTCAGTTTTTATTTTACAAGTTTTCTTTGTAATTTGTGTTGTATGTGGTGCTTATTGCTGCGGTCAAACGGTAGCTTATAATATTAAATTATTTAGACTCGATTCACGATCGTGTCCGACTCAATCCGAGATCGTGTTCGACTCAATAGTTAAATAAATCTCAATCAAATGTTATTTTTTACTCAATAAATTTTATAAATTAAACCTGAACAATTTAATATGCGACTCGATTCAATTCATTTATATTCTTATTTGTATTTTAAGGTCTACAAATATTTGTTTTAGTATTAATTTTATGTTAGTACCAAGTAAAAGTATAATCACATTGATTAACAATAAACAAAGTATATTGAAGAATACTATATTACCTATATTTCATATTATTAGATCAATATTAATTTTTTAAGAGTTAATTTTTAACATTTATAAATTTAAGATTGATATATATTTTGTGTCAATATAATTATAAATATCATAAACTACATAAAAATTATTACTAGTTATAAGATTTATTATTTTTAAAATTTAAATAAATTATGTCAATTTTAAATTTAAAAATATTTCAAATTAACTTTTAAAAAGTCATAACGATCTTATAATTCAAAACGAACGGAGAGAGTAAGTTCTTACACCAAAAAAAAAAAAAAAAAAAAAAAAAAACTAATGATATACATAAAAATTAGCACTTGAAACATGTGCATTAAATACTTTTTTGCTACAATAAACACAATTAGTAGGAGACACCAGCGAAATGCATGTATTTAAAAATAAAAAAAAATAAAAATCTTACATATAAGAAATAATTATTTTTAAGCACCATGTGAGCGTAGAGTTCTAACTCAAAATGGCCAACAGTCTTTGCTTGTGTTTGTGCTTTGGATAGAGCCTAACGATCTCTTACTTTTAACAGTGAATTTAATTTTGTTTTCCTTCTAAATTATTATTTTGAAATTGTTTTTATATTATCAAATGTTAATATAAAGATTTGATTCTCCTCCATTATATTTTTTCCTAATTTTCTCTCGTAAACTAAATATTTACTATAAAATATTTTTTATATTGAAAAAAACTAATGTGGAAGTTTGTTATGCACCTAACTACACAGCATACAGCCATACACACACCAAACTTGAGAGTTGCCTTCTTAATAATCTCATCTTCAAATTTGACAAGTGTCTTAAATTATATTTCATAAAAATTACATGACTTGATGTTTTCAAGTTATACTTGTAATTTTAGTCCTGCCTCATAAAAATTACATGCTACATTAAATTAGCATGAAATCCTTTGTTTCTATGTGTCAAGACCTATGACGATAGTTTTTAAAGTCTATAGCGAATGTATGTCCCATCGTCGTAACCCTACAAAAAAAAAGTTAATGACAACAATACATATCGTCACCAAAAATCAGAAACAAAAGATTTGGGTACAGAAGAACTCACCCCATTAGATTATATAAGATTTGACAAATTGTGTCGAACTGAAAGATAAAATAATCTCAGTACATCAAACAATTTCAGTACGATGTGTTTCAAATCTAATCTAAATTCTAACTATGAACAGATAATAAATCTCAGCCAATAAATTATTAACTTTATTGGTCAAGCTTCTCAAATTAGTACATTGGCATAAAACAGTCCAACACCAGAAATTTCCACAGCTCGACCATCTCTAAGTGCAGGAAACTGTAGAAATTCAAAATTGACCATGTATTGACAACGAGCATACCACTGCAGAGCATGGAAGAAAGCAGTTGAGAATACGAAGCGGATAGCTAAAAAGCAGGTCCAAAATTGTTTATTAGCCTCCACTTTGAGCAGAGAATTGAGGTATGCGACCAAGTGGAATAACTAGATCCTTCATAACTTCATACTCTTCTGCACTTATTTGTGCACCATCCAACACCTATGCGGACAGCAAAAATCAAATATGGTGTTAAATGTTTACTTTTCAAAATTTGAAAGAGAATTGAATATTGGGGATGTCGATTACTGGAAGCTAGAGAAAACAATAGTCAATAGACCTTCACACAAATCAATAATCTTTTCTGATAGAAAAGAAGCAAAACTTCCACAAGTAATAACTAATAAATATTTGTAATCATCGATCTCAATATTCGTGCATCATCTCAGAACATCTTTTAGTTTCTGTGAGTTCTAAAACCAGCCATATTTTATTCATCATTTCACCTTGACGTAACACTTTTCATATTTCTAGTTTCTTTTGCTGACCAACTTTTTTTCAACGATGTCAACTGGCTACGGAACAGTTTAACTACCTGTAACACCCCAGTCCCATATTGAAACATATGGGAAGAATTTATCTGTATACAAGGAATTAAGATGCTAACAATACACCTTCGGACATGATATTTTGGGTGAGTTTGTGGTGAGCTAAATGTTGGACTAGTGATTTAAGGTCTTTGTTTGAATAGATTTGATTCGATTTACGTTCAAGATTTGACCCGGGTTGTTACACTACCAAATGATAGCAGCTTATAAGCTGGAAAAGTTCCATGCAGGACATATCTATCGATAGATGATTCTTCCTTCCTTCCAACAAATGACCTTATAAAAGAGCTTATGAAGCCAGGCTAGATACAACAAAAATGTCCGTGGTTTTCCATTACCATTAAATTTACATAACATATATTCCTGATGTTCCAATTAAACATCCCTTCTCTAAATATCTCTCAAAAAATATATATCCATTGAAAACTGAGCTACCATCTCATATATTCCAAACTGGAGTTTTATTCAAGTGAAAATATCGATAGAACTTCAAGGCTATATTTGTTTGCAATTATGTTGAATGAGATTGGAAAATTTATACTAGTTTATACCTTTACGCATTTTTTTTATCCTTGAATTAGTTCTAAGATGACAATCTCAAGGAATATTTCTTTTGTTTCTAAAGTCAGTTATGAGTGATTATAAAATCCCAAGGGGATAGGTGGGATTAAATAGTACCCCTTTTGAGTTATCGAATGGTAAGAAGTAAAAATATAGTCCATAGATTGTCATACACTCATTAATCCAAGGATAAAAAAGTGCTTAATGATTTTAAATTAGTTAATAAGTATAAATAGTCCAAATCTCATGCATCATTATTGCAAGCAAACATATCTTAAAGGAATTGGATTTCCCTGAGAAGTTTGCTTTAAAATGGACGCTTCGGTTTTGAGACAGAATACATACTACATGTCCTCAAGGATAAAATTATAAAATATCATTTCCTTTTATGTTGAATAGCTTCATTAAGCTTGTGATGCTGCATAATGTAAACAGTTTCTGACCTGCTTCTACATATAAATATGTCATCCATCTGTGCAGGTAGCTGGAATGGGAAAGGGTTTAGAAGTAGCCAGAAGTATAAATGCAAAAGCAACTGTGTTATGTGTAGCAGCTAATTCCAGAGAGGTGTTGAAAGACATTTCATATGAAATGAAGTAGAACGTTAAGATTTTGAGTTTTCCATATTGAATATGCGAAAGTTGACATGATAACAATCCACAGATGTGAAATCGCAATAAAGCATGAACAATATTAAGGATCTCACCTTGTGAAACAACCATCTCCCTCCGTCCCAAAATTAGAGAAACATATCTAAAACGACGACTTATACGGATAAAAAAATTATGTTTCTAAATGTACCCTTGGTATTAGCTAAAGTTTATTAGTGGTGGTGTGATGCTAGAAATGGCAGTAACTAAGTGATGGCAAATTAGGGTTATATGTCACTTTATAGTCTTAAAATAGAAATGCAACTTTTATTTGGAACCGACTAAAAAGGAAAACTTATCTCTAATTTTGGAATGGAGGGAGTAAAACTTATGAGTCAAACAAATTGAAAAGGTAAGCACAGAAACACGCCAAGCAGATCCAGGGGTAGTTTTTTATGGAACTAAAGCAAGCTGCATGCCAAATACAGACCCAAAACAAACTTGATATCTTATGTCTAATTAAAATTTGGAGCCTTTCGGCAAGTGTAAGAGTGTTCTTTTTCTTTGTTTTGGAAGGAGGGGGGAGGGGGGAGGGGGGGGGGGGGGGGGGGGGGGAGGAGACCTCCTGCAGTTTTTTAGCACATGACATGGAGTTGAGATAAACCAATCAAATAAATATAAGAAACAGAAGTGGTATAACAATAATAGACATTAAAGTGTTACAAGTTCAGAAGAGGTACCATTCCTTGCTCCAGAGTAGATATTGGTGTCGGCAACCTAAGATCAGCTACGAGTCCTGGCAAAGCTCGAGCATGACATCCAGCAAGAGTTTGCCTAATTTCTGAAGAGAGACCATCCGTGTATACAACTTTACAGGGGTACTCCCTTCTATTAACAGTTAGATACTCTTCATGGAAATTTTCATCCCGGCCATATATGTAAGCCAAAGAAGACGACGATATCCAGGTGAAGAGTGCCATAAACATTGTTGCAAATGGTGACAACTGAAAGACATAAAATGTAAAAGCTACTCCAACAAAATTATTGAATGGGAAATAAGTCAATATACTTACATTTAAACTAAACCCCCCTGGTGGATTATGATACCAAGAATCCTCAGAGTCAAAAAAATCAGAATGTGAAATCCCCTGTTTCCTTGGCCACTTTATAAGAGCTGGTTCTATGTCCACATCCATCTCCTCCTGAGGATCCTCTTCAACCACGTTAGGAGGTTGCGATAATAAAATGATTCCAGCTTCAGAAACTGTATATTACATGTAACGAGAAATAGAACAGTGAACATCATAGATAAAAACCTGAATAGGATCTCAAATCAGAACCATAGTTCCAAACACAAAGTTTGTAATGATGAACAATACCGGCATCAAGGACATCACAAACCCCAGATGCAACAGCTTCTGCCGCTTGTCTCAGTGCTAGTGCACAGGCTTCTGCTGATGCTAATCGTGATGAATTATCATCTTCTTTTAAGTTTGAATGGCTGAACCCTTTGGCAGTAGTATCTTCCGATTCACTAATTTCGCGAAGACTTCCATTGACTACAGTCTTCATCAGCCCACGTAACAGAGCGAGTTACTTTCTTTAAACTTAACAATTTTAGAGAAGGTCTGAGCATACTGCCATTAGATTGAGCTGCTTTTCCAGCATAGGATCCCTTTTCGGCTTCTCTACCACTAGGACAACTTTGGCCCTCAGAAAGGCCATTAGATACTTCTGATATATGAAGCTTGTCATTCATGTCGATTACAATCTTTTCTTCACTTATTTCTTCAAGTTTACTTTTAGAACTGCTTGGGGAATGATCATATGGTGTGTCCACTGCGGTGAACTGATTATCCATTTGTTTAAAACTCACTTCTCTTTTTGATTCTTTAACTTTTGAACTGGAACCATTCTCCATTAGAGGTGTCGGTAGTTTTGAAATGCTATACTCATCTTGAGTAATTATAGTACTCATGAAGTCAAACTCATTAAACATCATGTCTTTTTCCTTGTCTGGCTTGATATAGCTCGGTTTAGACACTGCCATGAACCATATTATTTTAAGCTCAGTTAGCAGAAAAATAGAAATTTTAATGAAACCAATAGATATTCCATTCAAATTGAACAAGAGAAATATTAGCAAGCATAAATTAATTTAATAACTACGGCGACACAAGTTAAGGAATGAGATAATTTATTTTAAAGACTTGTCTACCTTCTTTCCGATTTTTCGAATTCGAGGCTTTGGTATTATGATCTCTCTGCGGAACATAGCCTTCAATTGCATTCGATGGACCTATCCACTCTTCCATCGAAACTTCCCCGACTTTAATATCTTCTTTTTCCTGGATCTTCAACTCCGATAACCCTAAATCCCCATTCCTCCCCAGCTCATCCTCTTTAGTATTTACACTCATTTCTTCAAACAATCTCAGAACTTCATCAAGTTTTGATGGGTGCAGAACTGAACACCTTTCTTCCTGCAGACTCCCAGCAAATGCTCGACTATTAACAACACAACTGGTTGAACAGTACATGTATGTTTCATGAAGACCATAAACCTTATGCTCCTTCAATGAAATGCGGTATCGTCCCTTTCTTCCTGTTCGTTCAGAAGGCAAAGCATTATTGCAAAGTGGGTAGCCACACATGTTTGCGATTGATCTCTCAGTAACAACATCTTGGTAGTCACTCTGAGACATTAACGATCCAGCAGCAAATAGTTGGCCTTCATCATGGATGCCATTGAAGAGACAAAGTTGCAGCTTATGGGTGGCTTCTTTCACAGGGACTAAACCATCCTTTGCCATGTGAGAAACTTTACTGACGCGAAATATAAGATCTGCTGCACAATGTTTTAAAAACCGAACCGGTTAGCGAACCGAAAAAGGTACTGGGTGGATGGATCACTGATTCAACCAGTGGTCGAATCGTTATTGAACCGGTAACGTTATAAATACATAACAATATATATTATTAATAATTAATATTTTTTTAGAATATCTATTTTTTTGTAAGGTAAAATATAGTGAAATTATATTACAATATTACTAAAAATATTTAATTTTAAAAATAAAAATATTTTTGTACAAAAAAATATTAAAAAAATGCTTAGCCGATCGGTTCACTGAGTCAATTAACCGGTGGTCAACCAGTTTTTGACTGAGTCGCTGCCAAACCGGTTTTTTGGGCCAACCGGAGCGGAGAGCCAACCAGTTCTAGTCAGACCGCCGGTCCAATCCAGTTTTTTAAACATTGTTGTTGCACTATTAGCATAAAATCTAGAATGATTTGATGTATTTTAGGTAAGAAATCAACTATATAATTAAAAACACAAACTTGGTTTGGTTTCACAAATTTTTGGTTCAGTTTTCCTATTCATATTAATGTAAGTATTATCCAAATTTGTATCAATTAAATACTAGCCAAATTTAAAAATATTCCTATTTCTAATAGGAACAAAAAAATGATTATCTTTTTTCTTTATTATTCAAATTAGTATAAATACTATACAAATTTATAATAATTAAATATATATACTATTCAAATTTGTAATATATTCAAAAGAAACCTAACCAATTTTTAATACAAAAATAACTTCTAAAAGAATTTTTAGTTTTGGTTTTACCAAATTTATTACAATTTTTTTTATCATAATTTTACGTAATTAACTATTAATATTGAGATGATATACTCCGAGTATTTTATAGTTACAATTTCTTTCATTCACATTAGCATAAGTACTATTTAAATTTGTATTAATCAATTATATAATAAAGCACAAACTTGGCTTTACCAGTTTTTGGTTCAACTTTTTGTTTTCCTATCCAAATTTATAATAATTAAATATATAGGATCCAAATTTGTAAAGTATTTAAAAGAAACCCCAACCAGTTAGAAAAATGAAATTGATTTTTGTTTTTATATATATAAGAAAAAAAAACTTCTAGAATAATTTTTATTATTGGGTTCTACCAATTTTATTACAAGATTGTTTACAATTTTATGCAATTAAGACAATATATATCTTTAAAAAGTTTATGTATGATAATTTTATTATTACAATTTTGTTAAGATTTTAATAATTAACATAATGAATCATTATCCATGTTACCCGTGCCTCGCAGGGGGTTGATGAGCTTGTTAGATAAGATAAACAAACTAGTGATAAAACTGGAGTTCAAATAGTAGAAATTCCCAACCTCCAAAGGTAGGAGGAATTTATAGACGTATCCAAGAGAGTTGCCACTGTCCTCTGATTCTTGCGTCTTATTTATAAATGTAAAATAATCTTGTGATGATTAATATCTTATTGATACTATCCTGTATCCACTTTTCGAAGCAATTCATGAGGCACAGATTTTACGATTTGCCCTTGCTCCAATAATAACACTATTGTTTTGCAATACAATTTGTTTTTCTGGGAAAAAGAAGAAGCGTAGATTCTACGTAGTAATAAGTTTGAAGAATCCATATTTAAAAAATGTAACTTTCAAACGCGTGCTATCCGTATGTTTTAAATTCTGCAACAAAAACATGTCGTTCCTACATAAGATTGTGTTCTTTCTTACTCTTTTCTTCCCACAAGAATTGCCTTTTAGATGCTAAAATAGTATAAATAAATTCAAATAATATATATGAAAAGGTGTAATATTTAAACACAAGTCGTCATCATGTCTAAAATTCTGTTCCAGAAAGACATTTGTCAAAAAAATGGCAGAAGAGTATGTGATATTTTCAAGGATGCATTCAATATTGAGTTGATAAAACTCAAAGGTTGGATCATTTTAGTGGAGTCATATGCTAACACCAATCAGCTTTCAGAAAATGTGCATGTAGTCATATCCTAACAGGACTCTCCAAATGCTTTTACTAACATAGTTATTAAAGTATGAGACAACAAACCTACGATAAGTTATGTGTATGCATATAAAATGAATTAAGCTTATAAAAATGGTATAGAGATGCTAAATGCCAACATGTTTGATACATTTCTCAAAATATGCGAGTATTATATGAGAATCTTTACAAATTCAGAATGACAAATATGCTACCATTTATAAGTTATTTCCTTTCTATAAATGCACAATGGTCATATTTCATATTTTTTTTCAAATATATAACATTACTATTTGTATCTTACATTTTGACTTGTTAACTTATAAGAGGATAAATTAGAGTACCACGATTTAAATTAAAAAATTGTAATAGAAACTAAACAAGAAAATGTTAAGCCTTTCACATTCTTTTAATCAAACTCAAATACATATTTTCATAAATAAATGTAGTTAACTTAATGGTAAATAATTTATAGCATATTCATAAAGAATCAAACATAACAGACCATACAAGTTTTCAATCACTATAGATCCTTAACAAGAATAAGAGTATAGCCGTAATGCACTTGTATAAAACTTATATTTCTTCGTCTTAAGGTTATGAAACTCATGGAAAAATTCCACTAGTATTATAAGTAAAAGGTTTTATAATGTAGTAAACCCTTAAAGCCAAAGAGGAGTACTTATCATTAAGTTTTGGTTTTGGTATATACCTGTATTATACTTTAAGTGCTACTATGCCTATACAAATGAAGGTTGTTCCATTTCCATGTCAATTTTTTCAATTCCTCTACCAATTCCTTGCAACGACTTGGTCAAAGCTATTATTCTAGTTTTTTGTGTTCAAATATATGTCAAATTTGGTAATTTATCGAGACCAATAACTTCACGTGTATAAATCGCTCATATGAATCACAATACTTGCATCAATTACTATATGAAAATTGATATACAAACAACATAGATTAGACAATTTTCACAACGTGCACTGCAAATTATTTATGCTGTTCTTCACAAAGTCGAAATTACATATATCAAGAGGAAATCGAAATGAAAAGCTTCTGTTTCCTGTAAAAGTTAGGGTTTGAGAGCGAAAATGAAAGCTGCGAAAATACCTCAATTTGAGGAAAATTAAACTTCCGAGCGGCGTAACGGAGTTCCTCAAGTGCACAGTAATAATCTCTCTATTTTCGCTCTCTGAAATTCGAATTTTGGGAGTTGCTGTTTGTTTAAGAGGGAAGTGAGAACCAATGGCTATTTATAGGATCGACCTTCTCACGCCAAATCCGGGTTGATTTGTAATTATTAATAATTTAATATTTAATAGGGCTGGCTGTGAAGCCAACATGGCACGGGCCGCTCGGCTTACTTAAGCTTGTTAGACCGGAGCTTTTTCTTCTTTTTTTTTCTTCTTTTTTGTACAAATTAAAACACGCAATGCCATTGTAAAGATTTAAACTCTCATCTTCTTAATACACAAAGGGTAGGGATAACTATACGAACATGAAAATTTTATTTATTTTATAAATAATTTAATATAATTTATTAAAGTAACATTTAGTATCAAAATTCACGTAAACGATACAAAAATTTGAAAATTTAAACAAATAATCTAAGCTAATACTTAACATTTCAAAAGTTATAATTATGTTACGAACAAGGCTGAAACTCAAATGCTTCTTAATAGCATTTGTCTTAGATTCCTCTTAAGAAATCTGTTTTAAGAAATAAAGTTCAAATAAAATTATCTTTATTTGCTCAAGTGAATAATTGAGTTTGATTGCTCAAGTTCAACTTGATTTCGTTCATTTAAGTTTAACAAACTCAAGCTCGACTCTAATTGATTAAAAGTGATTCAATTAAATTTTAACTTGGTTCTAAAATCAAATTTAACTCAGTTCTTTTAAGTTCAATTCAACTATAATTCGAGTTATTAAATAAATCTAATTCTATAATAAAATTTAGGTTCACTTTAATATAAACTCTACTCAGTTCGTTTAACTTTTAGATATCTTTAGACAAATTTGAAGATGCCGTGTCAAAATCTGGGTTGAAGTCATTTACAACATCATAGTTGAAATATGCAGTGCATTTTGGTATATTTCGTTTGATAAATCCTAAAATTTTGTTAAACATGAGGGACTGATTCTTTGAATACGTAAGAGAGAATATTTGAATCTATAATTCTATATCTAGTAAAAGAAGAGTCATTATTATCATCAGCGATTCAATTATTAAAAACTGCAAATCTTTCTCCTTCCATCCTAATCCTTTAATAGCTAGTCAAACGAGTCAGGTTGTTCGAAATGGAGAAACTGTACTACTGCTGATGCCATGGCCATTGCTGCAACTGACCAGCAAAATATTTTTTATTATGATGTTTTTGTTGGCCATTTAGTTGGTTATATTTGATTGCATCTTAATAATTCACCTCTTAATCCTTCTTAATATTTAAAATTGAAATAAAAAAAATTCTTCTGAATGCCTCTAAATCATTCAGATACAAAATTAAACCTAAACTATTTAGAACACTTGTTTAATATATATGAAGAGATGAACTGTTAAAATACATTCAAATATAATCAAACACAACCTACTCTTTTGTGAGAGATCTACCTTATGTTCAACATCTCAAGCTCGCATTCTATAACAGAGTCCCATTTACAAAATTTATATAACAAGAATATATTTTTGTTATATAAATTCATAAATTATTTTTAAGTATTTAGTTTAATAATAATGACGTAATAATAAAATTTTCTTGATAAAATTAAGAAAATGTTTCGAGTTTTTTATACTAACAATAAAATATTTAATTTCTTTTTTTTTTTCGAAACAAAAAAGTTGACACTTGGGACTTTCTTTTGTAAAAATTAATAAAACATAATATATATTTGTTTTCGGGGAAAAATAAAAAGATAAAGCTCTCATACACAATCCTTTCAGTCGTTTATAAATCTTTTGAATATTTTTATGGTGCCAAAGATTTTAAAAACTAAGATTACAACACTTTCAGTCGTAACAGAACACAATTTCATTACATTTTAGTTGATCAAAAAAGATATTGCTACAATATTTTTAACATAATAATATATTATTTCATATTTATGATGTCTTTAACAACGGGTTAAACTAATAACCAATCCACCTAATAATTTTTCCGATTTAATGGGTCTAAATGTATCGACATTGACAACTATACTACCAAGGCTTCAAAGGTACAAAACCAGAAGGGTAATTCATGCTCTTAATTAATAATCACGGTAAGATGAGTATTACTAATTAGGAAGCATAAGAGACACTGAGAGTTCATAGAACAGACAGCAACCCTTGAACCATACCAATAGAAAATTCAGAACGTACCTAATTAATGTCACTAAATTGCTCCTAAGAATATCCTAATGATTGTAAACTAAACTTGGGTCGAAGCTGTACTTATGTCAGTGAAGTTGAAGCAACGTACAAAAAAGAAATCCAGCTGCCTAAGGCCTAGATAGAGGCATAGAGCTCCCAAAATAGCCAGAACCTCCATGTGAAGATAGCTTGCTTCCTTCGAAACTGCAACACAGAGGCTACCTTCCATCCGTTCCAATATGCAACAAACAAATCCAGATTTCTTCAACTATTCCTAGTCTACTCATTCATCCTAGATTCGCAAGCATCTGGAACCGATGAAGAATATAATTAGAATCCTGAAGCATTCATCAAGATCAGAAAAAATAAGCATTTATTATTTAGATCCCAAGAACCAAAATAAATAAAGCAGCTTATACAAATAGATATTAGATCATCAAGTACAATCAAATGTAAAAAGCACTGAAATGCATGTACTACCAAAACTGCCAGTCAGTACTTAAAATTTGGAAGGAGGTACTGAGGTAGCAACAAAGAGTCTACCGAAAATATCTGGCACAAGGAATTGTCTCCTTCAGCAAATTGTCGATGAAGCGGATTTCTACATGGAATACAAAAAATTTAAAATTGATTGCAGAGAGAATATAAATATTTCTCCCCAACTGGTAACCTGATGACTATAGACCACCCCTTGCAGCACTGGTGCAGTTTTTTAGTCTCATCTTCACACACACATGCAGGCGTGCATACTTAAAAATGCAGAAATATAAGTTATTACAGAATCATTATAATTGAAAAAAAGAAGAAGATCAAAATCAGACAACTGCTATGAAGCATATCTTCCCCATGACAAGAAAGTACCATGACACAGAACAACTAGTCTAAAAAAGAGCCTATAATATGGCATAATGCAAAAAATAAATCTGCTAATCCACAAGATACTTGTGCTTTGTTATAGAGAAATCAGTTCTGAAAAGGGGATCAATAGAAATAAAGATATTAAAGCACCAATTACTGCAAATACTAATGTAAAGACGTCTTTATAAGCAGTGCTTACTGGTCATGCTATTACGTCCCGTATGAAACAGTTTATATCTGTATAATTTAGATATAACACATACTTGATACTTGGAACCCATAACTATATTCAGACCATTGAATGTTACCTGGCAATTGAATTATTAAAAAAAAACGAAGACTGGAATAACTAAACGCAACATCAACATCTGTCAAATTTTGTAAGACAGAATGGTAAAAACACAAAATCATATTTTAAATATCTCTGTGAAAATGAAATCACTGTCAAATCTTACTCAAACAGCTACGTCTACAGCTACTATTGACGCTTTTTATATGAATTTATACAAAGGAAAAAGCAAGGGACCGAGAGAACTCTCACCCGTTCACCTCAATCTGGCCCTCTTTGAGAGGCTGCCGCCACCTGAAGGTCTCCTCTCCGGTACCCGAGACTTCCCAAAGGCCTTTGATTTCCTTCTATTCCTCTCCCCTTCACTGTCTGATTCAGCTCCTTTCTCTCTATCTGCATTGCTTGCTTCCCTTTCCAACTCTTCCCATGTTTTTCCTTTTTCCTCTTCCGAGACTTCCTCAGAATCATCTTCCTCGTCATCATCAGACTCCACCAGTGACGCACTGTCATCATCATCAGCATCTGACTCTGAGTCAGACAGAACATCAGAAGGCTCGTACCCTTGGTCCGACTCCTGCGAGTTATCAGAATCTGAATCACTAACCTCCAAGTTCAAAAATTCCCATCCACCCTCCTGAATGAACTGTTCTGGGTCATCGGTGATTGTCTTCAATATTGTTTTCCAATTCATATTTAGCCTGCTCTCATAGTATTTAATATCTGTTGTATCAAGCCACTCCTTGATGCCATCCAATGAAGACGAAGGGATCGAATCAATCCGGAAGACATCTCGCTTAAAGTCCTTAAAAACAATTGCCATATCAAAGTTCTTCTGCCCAAGCCCAACTCTCTCCAGGTTAACAATTTCGATCTCACTTAAAGAAATTACCACAAATGGTGTCTCTATGAGCTCAACCAGACAACTTGAAGTAGGGACAATAAAGGCAGAGGATTTGTGTGGTACCCCGTGGAAGCCAAGTTCTCTTAATGGTTGATCAAACTCCAAATCAAGTGATTTGAATTGAGGTTGTCCCCATAGATCATTCACACGGTTCACAAAATTCTGGAAATCCATATTAATTTTGTTTTTCCGAGCCCTCTCCCGCTGCTCTTCCTCAATCTCGTCAGGGTCATAGGCAGATCTCTTTCCACCTCCAATTGTTTGGACCACATCCATCACTTCACAATAGAACTGAACATCCTTAGTTTTCTTTTTTCCCACCATAATGTGGTTGTGCAGGTGGAAGTGGAGGAGAGAGATCATCTCCTTCTCTGCTGGCTGGAAGAATGCATGCTTTATGTTAGCATACATCACATCCACACGCTCATCAGGCCGCGAAGTTGAATACCGAAGTCCATTTGTGTGTGCTTCTAGTATACCCGTCAGCTTTCTACCATGGCCACCAAACACGGGACGAATCCATAGATCAGACAACCTTATTGGCTTAAATTTTGCTCCTGCAAGTTGAAGTTTTTCCTGAGTAACTAAAGTGGCCCTCTCAGCCCTTTCTGATTCCCGGGAAGCATATTGTCTGCGAAGTGTTTTTATTAGTTGCACAACTTCACTACTGTGCCTTGGGTCCCTAGATCGAAGGGAAATTTCCTTGACATAAATGGATCCCTGAAACTTCAAAGTGTTAGAATCATGTGGGTTAAAGGGAGTCCCAGGTACGTTGAATATTATTCGGATATAGCAAGTACGACTGGTATCCTGCTGGCTAGTAACACTCTTCACAGTGGCAACATGAAATGGGACCATGCTACCGTAAATCGGCAATAGAATGGCTTCATTCTTCTGATCTATTTGAATAAGTAAACCTCTCGGAGGAGGTAGATCATTTACATTCGTATATGCAACCAATTCACCAGAGGATTTCATGGCACCACGGTTATCCACTGTCCCAGAGCCTCCACCTGTAAGTCTCCTAGCAGTTTCTTCATTCTTTTGGCGGGCAAGTTCTGCTTGATGCTGCCTTCGTAGCTCCTCCTTTGACATCTCCTGATTAACCGACCTGAGTGTTGCCTTAAAAGAATTTGCATCGACACCATTACCTTCTGCTTTAGCCTTCGGACACTCTTCTTCTTCTTCCTCCTCCTCATTCAATGAGTATGCGACATCCTTCATAGCTTTGGAGCTTGTATAAGTTACCACTTCAGGAGCATTTTCACCTACAATAACCGTATCGGCAAGCAACATAGAAACCTTTTGGGTCTTTGGGTTTTTGGTATCAGTCTGCAAATTCTGAAAGCCAAGCGACACATTAAAAACCATGCCTGCTTTCAACACCCTATCATTCTTGCCATTCAGTCTTAGCCCTGACTCACTAAACTCAAGGCCAATTCCTGTTCCTGCTGATCTTGTCAGGTTTGCAACCAATTCAGGAGCATCCTTCTCAACTATGGAAAGGGCTGTTAGGTAGGCAGCACCAACCTTATTCCCCGGTTTCAAAGCACTAACTGCTGCTTCATGGGCCTTAAGGAGGACCTCGTAGGCCTTACTCTGTTGTGAGTTGGCATCTATTAGAAATGTACGGGCAATATTTGAGCAATAGCTACTGTAACGAGACCCGATTGCACATATGATCACACTAGTAGAATCATAGTAGAGGTTCTGATCATTGCTTGATGCACTTGGTTTGAGATCAAATTCTCCTCCACTCTGAAAAATTGGAGGATAGCAGATATCAACATTCTGTGCCCTTAGCTTCAACTTGATCTTTGCAGGTTCAACGATCACTTTCTCTGTCTCATCCATCAATGAAGAATGAGAAACCTTTTTTTCCTCATCAATGACCTTTTCCAGCTTTGGGACCACAAAATGCTTCATCACCGATGAAGTCAAATACGCAGCTTTTTTCACATATGTAATTTCATCACTGTCCTTCACAGCAAACAGATCTGAAAAGCCATTTGATATATCAGTGAGCATAAAATTCTCATTCTTTAATCTATCAGCCCATGTCTCCAAAAGATTCCCTTCAGGAGACTCTCTAGCTATGTGCCCGACAACAGGGGCATCATCACCATCGAATTTCGACTGAGCACGTACAGCACGAAATATAGCATCCATTAGCGTAGAACCATCATCATTTTTAGTCTTTACATGCATCACGACTTCAACACCCACAGCCTTCTTAGCATGTCCTTTCACAGCTTCAAGTAAAGAGGCCTTCTTCTGGCTACACAAGAAATGGATTTGCTTCTTCATGAATACCATGATTGTATCTGGGAACTCATATCCAACTAACCAGCTATTCAGAGCTGATGATTTTAGATACCGCAAATCCTCTGATGGTGGAGGAGTTGCTACTATAAGAACTTCAGAAGAACCCCACATATCATTATTGTATTCACTCCAGTGAGAATATAACATCTTTAACCGCTTACTGAAGATATCAAAATCAATTTTATAAGCACCTGCCGCTCCATTGCTGTTTCTTTTTTCAGTCATTGAATACAATATAAAATTTCTCTGGTTTTGAAGGTAATCTGAAACCGCGAGACAAAGCATAAAATGTCACTTTGCTATTTCTTATCTATCAGGAAAATGAAAACCTAAATTAAACTTTTCCAAGTCAGATCTAAGGGCCTTAAAGCAAGCCAACTACGAAATGGCGCAAAAGTTACCAACAAGTTATACACATGCACTATAAAGAGAATTCAGAAATAAACCTAAGAGTCTCAACCCTACATAATTTGCGTTTCTAAAACCTAATAGTAACAGAATAAAATAAATATAAGTTCAAAACTTCAAACACCAAAACATAACCCCCCCCCCCCCCCCCCCAAAAAAAAAAACCATATGCTCTGGTCCAAATTTCAAATTCTTTAAACCATTAGGGTTCCTTAAACTTCAATACACAATTAGGGTTACATAAACTTGATAATACGAGGGGGGAAATCCAACACCACTTCAGATCATCAAAGACCAACACATACCCCCATTTTTATTTTTATTTTGAAAAAAATACTTGTTATGATTCAAATTCGAAACTTTTTTATATGATTAGGTTCCCCAGACTTGGGAAAGCAAAGATAACTCCAGAATCACTTCAAACCCTCAAAAACAAAAAAAATTAAAAATACATGATTTGGTGCAAAAAATCGAATTTCAAGCAAAAATTAGGGTTTCCCTAAAGTTAAGGATACTATAGGGGTCCCGTAATCAACGAAACAAACAAGAAATTAACTTACATTGCTTGAGTCAGTGAGTGGTCTTCGAATTAAAATCGCGAATCCCAAAAGCTAATTAGGGTTCTCTTGTAATTAGAAAACGCTAATTAAAAGTTTTATAGAAATAATAAACGACCTAGGGCTTCAAACACTACAAAGGACAGGGAAATAAAGTTCAAAGATTGTATATAACAGAAAAATTTGAAAGAAATCTTATGAAAAACAGCAGGGGTTTCCATAAATTTGAGCGAAAAACAAGAATTATTATGAACAAATTGAGAATAATTAATTACAACTGGAGAGAATTTGAGGCGTGTAAATGAGAGGAGCGAGAGAAATAGATAGGGGAAAAGAATGAAGTAATGACTAATGAGTTTCGAAGAGCAGGGAAATTAGTTTTATATAATGTGAGTATTCTGGAAACAGTCCTAGATATTTAATTTAATTACTGAATTGCCACCGCATCTGTGATACAATGACTTAAAACGCCCCTAACTGGGTTATTTCGACTATCGTTAAATACTCGATTGAGGGTAGTTACGTAAAGAAATAACGTCGTCGTTTGTCGGACGCAGGAACCAAAGTACGCGCGGAACGATGTCGTTTGAATTTGGCTCGTAGTTTTGCAGTGCTAAATGGCGGGAAATAAGGTTTAATTTTTGTGATTGTTTAGTAAATATTATTCTGTATCAAGTTTCTAATTTAATTTACGAAAAGTTAATGACATTTTTAACTTTTGTGCAAAGTATGAATAAGTTTAAAAAACAAGGGAAAATTTTAACAATAACATATTTGAGTTACAATATATTTGAAAATGTATAAGTTAAGATGTTAATAGATTGTTATATTTGTTTTTATGGGATATTTGTCGAATTACGGGCCCGTTTAAGAATTATTTTATTTTTTTGACTTAAAGTTAAAATTTTCATAAATTTATAAGTTAAAATTTTAGTAGATTTATAAGTGTAAGTGTTCGGCATCACTTTTACTTATAAGTCCGAAATTATAAGTAAAATTGTGGATGTGTTCGGCTAATAATGACTTATAAGTTAAGTAAAATGTAAAGATTACTAAAATGTCATTTAGTAAGAAGAACATTAAAAAAATAAAAAAGGACATTTATGTCATTTCATAATGGTTGACCGACTTTAAAAAAATGACTTATAAATTATTATTTTTAAGCAACAAAAACTTATTTATTTATTTTTAATTTATAAGTAAAAAAAAGAGTTAATTCCGAATAATTTTTTTAACTTAACTACTTATAAATTAGATCGGCCAACTTATAAATAATTTCCAAACATGACGTACATGTAAAAGGGGCAGAATCGCATGATGCAAATTTTTTGTTTGAATGTATATATTTATTATAAGATATCACAATTTTGCTATACTAATGTGTTTGTTTATCTATTTATATCTATATTATAAAATGAAAAAATTCCACAGTTGTTTTAGTGTAAAAACTCTAAAAGCAAAGTTTTTTAAACTTTTAAATTTATTATTAGATAAGAGCAATTTCAATATTCCTCTTCACTCTTTATCAATTTCTTTTTTCTGTTCAACATTAACTTTATTCATTCTACACACGTAATTTGTGTTAAAATACTAATATATATAAAGAAAAAGTGAGAAAAGTGGTAAAATAAAAGCTAAATTAGATGCATTGAAATAAGAATAAGAATGAAACTCACAAAAACAGAAAAATAATTTTATTTTTTTTAAAAAAACTCTTAAATGGCTGAGTCAACAACTTTTTATTTATTTATTAAACTGTTAAATTGATTCGGGACAAACGAAAACAACTCCATTTTTGTTATATTTTGATATTGCTAACAGTCGACAAACTCTGACTGCTTGGTTCAATTGGCTAAAAATCTACATGTAAAGTGCATCTTAATAGCATGCGTAAAATCTGTCTCTTAGGGGCTGTTTGATTAGCATTTAATAGAATTAAATAGTTGAATCGGTCAATTATTTATTACATTTATTTTGAATAAAAATGATCTGAATAGCTGAATCGATCAGTATTTTGGATTGAATGATTAAGTCTAATTTTTTTTATTGAATTAATAAGTCTCAGCTGACTAAAGTAAAAAATATATATATATATAAAATATTAACTATTATTATATTAAATAAATTTACAATAACTTTAAATTTTTTCAAATGGGTAAAATAATAAAAAATTATTATTCAGATATTTTAAAAATGTCAATTATCAAATAATTTTTTTCATTCAGAATTTTACTTTATTCAAATTACTTAAACATTCAAAACTATTTCATTTAATTTTTATCAAACACTTCCTTAATCTCCGTGAAAATTAGTTCATCTTCCGAATGAAGTTTAAAATAATTTCATTCAACTGAATTGAACTTTCTCATGCTGCAAAGTAAGAAAATTAAATTAGTGTATTGCGACAACAAATTTATATCGATATGAAGCACCAAGTCATTTTCCATTACACACTATTAAAACCAGTAACATCAGGTAACAACGATGCGCAAAATAATGCCTAGAGCTAGAAATATTTTTTACCAGACTATTTATTTAATCTCTATTATATTTAGTGCTTTTTTATATAGACTTGACTTAAATTGCTTTGTTCGGCAATAACTTATTTTAAAATAATTTATAATTTAAAATAACTAATAAATCTTTTTAAATTGTGATTTATAAATAAAAATATTTATAAGTCAAGAATTAAATTAAAACAAATTATGAATATATTTAACTAAATGACTTACAAGTTAAAGTAAATTATAAAAATAAAAGATTTATTACATTTAGTCAAATTTATTTAATTTAAAATAATTTAAAATTATTTTTTAAAAAATAATAAATTATTATTTTTTTAAAATTACTTATAAATTATAAAATAAGTTGCACACTCAAGCTAGTTTGACCAACTTATAAGTTTGTGAAGGTGTTCGAGAATAACGTATAAGTTGATCAAACAAACTTATAAGTTACTTTCTACTATTGAGGTGTTCGAGAAAAAACTTGTTTTTGGATTTATAAGTCATTTTTGATAAGTAATAAATTAAGACTTATTTAAAAATGACTTATAAGATATTTTAATAGGCACATTTGACCAAATATAATGATAATTTTGCCCTCTTCTATTTTTCTAAATGGCATCTTTATCCTTTTAATCTAATAAGCTCATCCACCACTCCTTCCAGCGAATATGAGCTTGCCCACCACTGCTTTTGGCGATAGAGCTTGCGCGAGGCCTCCCCCAATTCTTTCGCGAACTTTACTTTATTGCCCCCTTCATACTATGCTCCTTTCGAACTCAATCCAGACGTCAGATGTTGAGGGGGCCGTCAATGATGGTCAAAGCAATTGCCGCCGAGCACCTGGAAGAGCAGTAGAACGATTGAACCTATTCCAAACATGCAGTGTTTCTCGATTTAATGTGTGAAGTAAGGGAGGCTATCGGTGATAGGGATATGAAGCCACTTCTGATGCGTAGAAAGTCAATCAATTTTTCATTGGCGATGGGGTTTTGGGGGCGGGGATTTAGATTAACCTGATTTTAGGGAGAAAGAGGTTTTAGGGATTGATGTGGACATATGTACTTTATTTTTATCCTAACTTAATTTATTGGTTGACTAGGGATAACTCGTGCCTAAAAGCACAGTGTAACTAATATAACAGTTGAATACTATATCCAATATTTCTAGATTGAAAAATCTAAAACTGTTGTAGACTCTCAATTCTATAATAGAACTGAGAGTCCAACCATTAATACAAAAAGATTGATACTCAATCCAGTCATAGTTTCTTTTTGAGGCAAACATTAGTGTGCTACTCATTCTCAACTTAAAATTAGTTTTTGGCAGGTTTGAGCAATTAATTGATTGACGATAGCAGACTCAAATTTGTGTAATATAGTATTTTCGGGTATCCCACCACCTTTCCTTTATTGACAAAACGGAATGAGAAGTTTAACAGCATTTATTTGCCTCTAGTATCTCTAACCATCGATCAATATGATCCATGAACAATATTTTCTGTGAAAAAATGATAGTACTACAAGCTATTTAGTGGGATCCAATGAGGAAAAAAAAAGATGTAAAAATAAAAAAGAATTTTTTTTGCATATATACCCAAAAGTATAAAATGAGCCCTCTAAGTTCAAACAAAAAAATATTGTCATAACACAAACTAAATCGAATCACCATAACATTTTTTCCTCTATATTTTTTCTTGAAATTGGACAAAAGATTCTCATACCATGTGTGACGACCTCAAATCCGGGTTCTTTAACCTCGGGTTTGGTTCTCACTGTACAATACTTAACAACAATGAAATACATAAATTGTATTCAAACTTCGCGGAATAATACAAAAGGTTCCTTATCAAAAGGCTACACTTCCCAATGTCTATTAACCTTAATTGTAACATTACATATCTTAAGAAAAATACAAAAGATTTACACAGTAATTACATAACAGTAATTTAAAACTAGCATGCATCTACTAATCTACGCATTCGCTTTCCCTTTGCCTTTGTCTGATTTAGAGCATTCGGGCTTAGCTGAAATATAGTCATGATATAACAAGAATGAGTAACTAAATGGCTCAACAAGTTTATAAACAACAATATAAGATATATCATGATGAAGAGAAATAACTTCAAGGTTTTCAACAATGGCAATTGTGAAAGATATCAAGAATCAATGTTCAATATAAGAATGGATTGACTCTTTACTGCTGAGTGGTCTTTAATGACCGTGAACTGCTACTAAGATAGAACAGACATACAGTGTCTCACACCTTGTTAAAAATAACGGGACACTTGAGAGAATCAGTCATCTCATGTCCTATGTATATGCATAACATTTAGTTTTCTTGCGCAAATTTGGTTACCCGACAATATAAAAATCCCCTTTAACTAGGGTTGTTCTTTCTCAGTCTTACTATAAGAATCTGCACCAGCCAATGATTTGGATAAGTTTTTAAAATATTCAATTAGATGAATTTAAACATGCATTTGTCTAGCTGAAACAATTAGCTTAGACATTCTTAAACAGTTCGTAAATTACTGAACTATAACATTTGCAAAGGCACTATGTGCGAATACAATACAATAATGATGTGAAATAATTTTCAATAATTAATTCACTCAAAGGTCTGTCAAATAACTACGAGTGTAGATACTTGCTCAACAATAATTGAATTGCTCAATGTAAATAAGGTTGAAGAATACTTGCAACAATAAATACAAGTTAGGGTTATGAAGAAACTTGCCTCGTGCGTAGTCTACTGCTAACCAATTCAATTTAATTCTCTTTAGATAAACCTAACAATTAATTAAGTTAATCTTTAAATTAGTATCATATACACATTCAAATGAGAATATCTATATATTTTACATCTCTAATACTTAACCACATAATTATCTAATTACGGGTATTTAAACACTTAGAAAATATTATCATCACTTGATAATATTTCAATCACATTAAACCTATATTAATTATTTAATATAGTTCAAACTCTTATCTAATATTATTAATAATTTAATAATATTTTATTAACCTTATAATATTATTAATCATTTAATAATATTCTATTCATTATCTAATATTTTTAATCATTTAATAATATTTTATTACCTTATCTAATATTATTAATCATTTAATAATATTTTATTGATTATCTAATATTATTAATCATTTAATAATATTTTATTACTTTATCTAATATTATTAATCATTTAATAATATTTTATTCATTATCTAATATTATTAATCATTTAATAATACTTTATTAATTATCTAATATTATTAATTATTTAATAATATTTTATTCATTAACTAATATTATTAGTTATTTTATAATATTTTATTAATTTATTAATATTATTACCCATGTAGTAATATTTAATCATTTACAAATATTATAAACATTTAATAACCTTTTAATCACATATTAATATTATTTATCACTTAATAAAATTTTATTACAAATAATACAAATGGTTAACTTTTTAATTGCGTTATCTTTAGTATTTATTTTAAACATTTAGCTACCCATTAGTTATTAATAAACTCCATATACACATTCATTTTACAAGTTTATCTTGGGTTTTAAGTCTTTAACGATGTTTCGTTTAGACTTTTTATTAACCGACAAGTTAAACCGGAGTTCTAACTTGGTAAAACTTTAAAATATCAAAATTTTGACTTTTTAAAATTGGGTCAGCGCTGGCGACGCTGGCCATAGGCTTATTATAGAGCCGGCGGTGCTCAAAGCAGAAAGTCCGAGCGCTGGCGGCGCTCGTTTTGGCTGTCTGGACCTCTTTTACTAAAACTGTCATAACTTATTCATTTCAAAACATTTTAGGGTGATTCTTAAGTCCATTCTCATCAGAATTTCCCCTCTACAACTTCTCTTTAGATCACAAATCTAAATTCTAAATGGAACTGGGCTAAAAACTACTAACAAGGACAAAGTGATATCTAACTTCACAAATCCTTCGTTTTATTGGTTCAAACTTGAACAAAATAACATCTATACATTCAAATGACACCAACTCAGTGTTGTTGTCTTTCTAACTTCTTGTTTTACAATATTTCATGGTTCAATCACATTTTTGAAAACGTTTTGACACGAAAAATTAAGATTGAACCATCTAGGGTTTAAAAATGATCTACGTTGCGGTAAAATCCATAACTTCTTTGTTTTTCCATATTTTTGAAAGATACAAGTTGGGTTTTCCTTAAAACTCATGTATCTAACTTTCTAGCCATAAAAATCCAATTTCTAACTTATACATTTCAAAATACAACATTAAACACAACATGTTTAGTTAGGTTTTACCAGTAAAAATCAATATGAGTATTTCTTGCATTTTTATGCAATCTACATATACCAAAATATGATATAAATACATCATACAATGAATATACATATATTACATAGTTAAATACTTCTAGCACATCAAAACGAGTTTTGATCGGTTAAAAATAGATTTTAACCGTTAAAAATCATTCTAGACTACAAAAATAAAATTTAAGAGAAGTTAGAGCACTTTTAAACCTTGTGATCTTGAAGACTCTTCTTATTCTACTACCAAAGTAAGTGGTTAAGTTTTGTGTAATTCACCAAGCTCAAGCTTTAGCTTTCTTCTCACAATTCTCAAGTGTTTCTTACTTTTCTCTCAAAAGCTCTTTAGTTTCTTTCTTAAATTCTCTAGCAAATGAACCAACAAGCTTGGCTCAAGTGTGGAACATCTTATTTATAGTTAATTGCTAATCCTTCATTAACATCTCTTAATTCACCAACATAGTTAAATTAAGGCTTAAGTTGGATTACTATTTATGAGATTGACTAGGTGAATGACAAGCTGAGTGACATGAGTTAGTGAGCCACTTTGATCTAGTGTGTGAAGGAAGCAATTTGCAAAATCAAGCAACCCCAAGTGGGTCCCCTAAAATCTCAGTAAAAATGGGATTTAATCACCCATTTTTAATTTATTTTTAATGCTTTAATTATATATATATGTAACAATGCTGACCATTTTTGACTTTCTATTGGGCTCCATATTGGACCTTAGGATTAAATATATTGGGCTCATCCATTGAATTGGTTTGGGCTCAATTTAAATAACACATTGGGCTAGCATTTAAATAACTATGATACCTTTAATTAAAATAAGCATTGGGCTTGTTAAATTAATTACATGGGCTAGTAATTAAATTAATTACATGTGTTACTAGGTTAATATCTTTGACCTAGTTTAACAACTCATTTGAATTTAAAATATAATCCAATTAGATTTGCTTTAATTAATTATACACCTTGCTTTAATTCTTTAAATAAATATACACATACATAAGTACATTTATTTAATTATCTAGTGCACAATTAATTAGTACCAAAATTTTTAAATTCATTGCTAATTATTTATTAATTATAATTATAATGACTAATGAAATTCGTGATCTTTACACCATGAGTCAGAGCCTACTACAATAGTTGCTCTTTATATATCTCGCAAAAATAGCAAAAAGATGACACGTAATTGCCTGTGCGTGAAGACACGACGTAGATTAAAATTTTAAAAATATTTTATTACCTAAATACTCTTTGCAACCTAAAATAACTTACAAATCAATTAGAATGAATCTAAATCGTCCTTGTGATTTTCCGCCCAAATCAATTTGCATGTGGAAACATAACAACCGCAAAACCCGAAAAACAGGAAAATGGCGTAAATGCTAAAAGGGTGACCCATATTGTTTACGTGCAATTTTTTTAATTTATTATAATTATAATTATAATAATAATTTTTACTATTACTATTTTTATAATAATAATAATTATTACTATTATTATTATTATTATTATTATTATTATTATTATTATTATTATTATTATTATTAGTAGTAGTAGTAGTAGTAGTAGTGGTAGTAGTAGTGGTTAGGCGTGACCAAAAAATTCGGCTTTTTCGGTATATAGGGTATACCGGACAGGTCCGAATTGATTGGTTCGGTACAAAAAAAATCGGTCCGGTACCGGTCCGGAGTTTTGTGGAAACGGTATTAACCGGACCGAACCGATTGTACCGGTTTTCTATTTTTTTTTTAATTTTAAATTATTATTATTATTAATTAATTAATAATAATATTAATAATAATAATATTATTATTATTATTACTTTTATTATTATTATTATTATTTTATATTATTATTAATTATTTAATAATAATAAAATAATACTAACCGATTTTTTTGGGTAAAAATCGGTACCGAACCGACTAACCGGTTCGGTATATCGGTTCAACCGGTACCGGTTTCGGTATCAATGTTTGTACTCTTTCAATTTTGGTTCGGTCCGATTTTAACCGGTTGAACACCCCTAGTAGTAGTAGTATAATAATAGTAGTAGTAGTAGTAGTAGTAGAATTTTTATTATTATTTTTTTTATTTTTGTTATTATTATTATTATTATTATTATTATCATTATTATTATTATTATAGTGTAGTAGTGAATTTGAGTTGGGCAAAAAATGTGAGTGGATAGATTTTTTAAAAAAAAGATGTTGAATTTGTGAGAAAATGAGAGATAGATTAGTAATCGTTGGATGTTGAAGCCCCAAATAATTTTAGATTGTTGGATGTTGAAGCCTAACTTGATTTGAGGTTGTTGGATGTTAAAATTTTGGGATTTAAACCGCTCTATTTTATATTATAGGTTGTTTATTGCTACTTGTGACGACCCCGAATCCGGGTCCCTCGAACTCGGTTCATCACAGGTACTACATTTTTCTTATTGTTCATGAATTACAATAATATTATAATTGCTAAATAATCATTTATTTACAATTTTACAACTTCTCTTTCTATTCCAGAATCACAATCTTTATACATTTCTTGTATGTCTCAATATCATACATGATACGACATTCTATTACAATCAAATTAAGTATTTAACACTCGTATAATATACCAACTAAGTATTATACTACACAATCATTTACCTGTCCAATTCGGACTGATATCTACAATAGACATTTAGATTTTTAGTGAAAGTAATATGTTTTCCTGTTCCTTGATCTTTATCGAGAACTTCAACTAACTTGCGCTACCTGAAAATATTGGTTTTAAGCAAGAGTGAGCACAACGGCTCAACAAGTTTAACAGTTACACATAACACATTACATGCTTCATATATACTCTGCAATTTATACTTACATCATGCTTTTTATGCATTTCAGTTTATGTCATATTGCTCATGCATCACATATAACATCTAGCATTTTATGCTTCATATTTTACATGTAATCATACCTCATGCATATCACAATTATCATCAATATCATTCTATTAACAATTTAATATCACATCATAGCATGCCAAGGCACATAGGAGCAAGTTTTGAAAAACTTGCCTGATCGCTTCTACCATCTACGTTTATTTGCGTCTCTTGTTCAACCTACAATTTATATATAGAATTGACATAATCATTAGTTACAATGACTATTAATTAGTCTTAACTTAAGACTTTAACTTTAAATTATTAACTCTTTGGTTGTCCGATAAACGAACCCTTAAGTTTCGGACAAAAACCCTAGCCCAAATACAGTTTGGACATGTCGAGTACGCTTAACCAACTTACGCGTTCACTACATGTTCTTCGTACGACTTACTTTTAATAAGTTGTCTAAATTAGTCACAATTGGACTATCTACATTGGTTTAATCCAATTAAACTTTCTTCTTTTACATAACTTAATGATTCAGACATTTAATAATGTATCAAATACTTTAAAATATTATCTACCTTTGATAATATACAACTTTATTCAAATATTATTAACCATTTAATAATATTTTAATCACTCATTAATATTATTAACCATTTAATAATATTTTAATCACTTATTAATATTATTAACCATTTAATAATATTTTAATCACTTATTAATATTATTAACCATTTATTAACGTCATTAATTATTTAATAACATTTTCATCATATACACATGTTATTACTCATTTAATAACCTTTTAATCTTATATTAATATTATTCATCATTTGATAATATTTTAATATTCTTCAAACATTCCAATAGTTAACTTTTTAATTGTGTTAACTTTAGTATTTATTTTATACATTTAGATACCTTTAAGTTACTAATAAACTCTACATATATTAGTTTAGTATTTAAACACATCCAATTAATATGTATTTCAACTTAAATTTCCATTAAAAACTCGACCTGGACCGACCTAACCCGACCCGGACCGAATCTGCTCCCTGAGACAGCCGGCTAGAGCGCCTAGGCGCTAGGTAGGCGCTCGGCCATTTTTCCAAAAACCCTAATTTGGACTACCCTTCAGTCGTTCCGACAGCCATAACTTCTTCATTTTTTATCCGTTTTGAGTGATTCAAGCGCTCACGCGTCCGTATCTTCTTCCTCTACAACTTCTCTTTAGATCACACATCCAAATTCCAATCTTAACTAGACTCAAAACGGCTCATAAAGACAAAGTAAAAACTAACTTCACAAATCCTTGGTTCAATTTGTTCAAACTTGAATAAAATAAAATATACACATCCAAATGGTACCAACTAAGTGTTGTTGTCTTCCTAACTTATTTTTTTTACAACATTTCATGGTTTGATCATATTTTTGAAAAAGTTTTGACAAAAATTTAAGATCGAATCATCTAGGTTTTACCGGTAAATCGCAATATGAAATTTTCTTCCATTTATTTGCGTAACACACATACCAATACATGTATTAAACATACTAAACCATGAATCTACCTATATATCATAGATTTAGACTTCTAGATCATCAAAATAACTTTTGATCGGTTAAAAATATATTTTGACCGTTTAAAACTTATATAAATTATAAAAATACACTAAGGAAGAGTTAGAACACTTTTCAACCTCTTGGATTTGAATGTTCTTCTTCTTGATCTTCTTGATCTACCCAAAATAGCTATCCTTCTTGATGACTTAACCTTCTTCTTACCAATATTCACTAACACTTTGGAGAACATAGATGAATCTCTCAGATGTGCTCTCCCTTCTCTCTAGAACCTCCCTCTATAACTTGGTGAAATGAACAAATGACCAAACTTTTCCAAGCCTTGGTAATGAGTTCTATTTATAGGACTCAACTAACCTCACTTATCATCCACTAAGGGTTAATCCATGCTTACTATTTTAGTGAATGACTACTTGATGGACTTGGTGATTGACCAAGTGATTGACCACCATGAATGACAATTTTGATTGACTAGGGTGGTTGGGTAGTTGGTGAGCAATTCACCCAACACTTAACTCACATGTGGTTAACTCTCATAAGACCTATGGTTAAAGTACTACACTTAACCTTGGTCACTTAAAACTCAACCTTAGTTAGGGCTCATCTTATTTATATATCTCACAACAACTAACCACAATGTGGTTAATTCTCTACATTAAAATGACCTATGTTGGTTCACTCACCCAACCATGGTCTAAACTCATCAATTAAAGATACACACATCTTCCACCAAATAACCCAAGTAGGGTTAATTCTCTACAATCAATTATACATATATATTCAATATATTTATATAAATACTAACACTTAACTCTAGCATTGGTTAATGTTTTATTTTTATTACCACTTAGGGTTAACAAGTAACCCAACAATGGTTAGTTCTCTACAACATAAATTCATAAGAATTGATCATCTTCATTGGCTAGGGTTGGTGAACCACCCCTTGGTTAATTCATTTAACCAACATTGGTTAACTCTCTACCAATTCATATACTTACAACATATATATCTCTACATATTCACCAATAACCTTTTATTTAAATTATATCATAACTTGAATTGACCAATTTAAATTGAATACAAGCAACATGCATCTTTACTCAATCTCCAAGTGGGACCCCATGTTTGGTCAACACTCCACCATTTTTCCTTTATATATATATATATATATATATATATATATATATATATATATAAATATATATATATATATTACTTGCAATTTCTATTAACCATTAACCAATGTATGGTTAATTCTCTACAATATGTAACCCATGGTTACCTACCAATTCTACCTTGATGAATTATATACATACATAATTGTATCTATAATATTCTTCCTGCAACTAACCCATGCATAGTTAAATATTTAATTTATTTACTACCTAAGGTTACTCAATTAACTCATCCATAGTTAATTCTCATCATCAAATTCACTCACCTAACATTTAACCAATGTTTGGTTAATGCTCTCTCTTGTCTACCAACAACGGTTGTTCAATTAACCCTACATTAGTTAATTCTCTACACTTAACAATACTTGAATTTATTCTCCCAACATATTGATCAACATTTGACTTTTAAATTTGGACTTAATATTTGGGCTACTAGTTTATTTTGCATTGGGCTCTTTTATTTATTTATTTGAGCTACCTAACACAACTCACACATCTTTATAACTTGGGCTAGGTAATTAGTTTAATTGGACTACACCACATTATATACAATACTTGCCAACATAATTTAATTGGATTTATATTAATTACCTCTTGGACTATAATATTTAGGCTTATTATTTAATTACCCATCTTCATGCAAGTATTCCCATATTGGGCTTGAATTAAATCCATTAATGGACTCTATACAAGAACTTAATAATTAAGTTAATTACTTCATTAATTAACTTCTTATTATTGCCACCTTAGACAATCATTCTAGCTTTTCAATAACTCCAACTCATGACTAATATAATTAACCTAATTAATTATATTTCATGACTTTCCTTCTTACTTCATATTTAAACTAATTAATTTATTAGTTTTAATTGAGTATTAATTTACTCATCTTCTTATTTGTCTAACAAACACACTTTAGGTATATATAATTTAATATAACCACCTTCACTTCTCAATTGAATTTATTTCCTTAATAAATTCTCTACATGCATCATTAAAATATTTTCACATTTAATTTATAACAAATAAATTATGTTAAAAAAAAATGTTTACCCATTCTCTACACATCTTACTTCTCAAATTTTAGGTTTTAAACTATAACCTTTAATTAATATTTAAAAATCTTATTTACAATTCTTGTAAATATCTGGGATATTACACTACTAGTTTGTTATTTTATTTGTAATTTATTATTATTGATTGGTATTATTATTATTATTATAAATTATTTATTATTACTAGTTTGTTATTTTATTTGTAATTTATTATTATTGATTGGTATTATTATTATTATTATAAATTATTTATTATTACTAGTTGTGTTATTTTATTTTTAATTGGTATTATTATTAGTAGTAGTAGTAGTAGTAGTTTTGTTATTTTATTTCTAATTTATTGGTATTATTATTATTATTGATTGTTTATTATTATTAGTTGTGTTATTTTATTTTTAATTTATTAGTATCATTATTATTTTAGATGATTTATTATTACTAGTTTTGTTATTTTTTTTAATTTATTAATATTATTGTTACTATTTAAAAAGTTATTGTACTCTTTTAAAATAATTTAAACTTTTAAATTTCTAATTTAAATTTTTTTATTTTAGTTTTAGTTTTATATTTTTATTTTAAATTAATTTTTTTTGTTAGGATTTTAACATTCTACATATCTACATGCTTTCAAAAATTTCAGGTGATTGTTTTATAGTTATGATATGATATTAAATTAATGTATCTTTTTATTAATATTTTTTTCAGTAATTTTTATATTTTTGACTTATAAATTAAATTAATGTTGAATACTTTTATTTATAAATTATAATTTAAAATAACTTATAAATTTATTAAAAATTTAATTTTAAATTATTTTAAAATAAGTCCAGTTGAATGTGTTCGAAGAGGGTTGTGTCTATTGAATTGAATTTGGGAATAGTCTCGAATCGGGATAAGGAAACTTGATTTTAAAATATCGGAATCAATTTAGGCTAGCTAGGTTTTCTGTATCCCTTTTAAGTTTTTGCATAACATCAAGTATCAACCGTCTCAACGAACTAGGGTTCTGTTCTTTTTAGATCCTCTATCCAATTACATCTCTATAATGTAATTGTTTTGATGGTCGATAAATTTTTTTTATGATCGCAAATTGAAGAGATTTGAAATATTTTAAAAATAATTTTACCTGATAAAATTTAGGCGTTTTGAAGGCAAAATCTTCGGGGAGTGATGGAGACTGAGTTAATTGAACTGTTCGAAACGGCGAAAAAAGCCGCTGACGCGGCAGCCGCGGTGGCCGAGGCAGAGTTGTCGCCGGAGGAAGATCGGTGCCTGGATGTTTTGAATCAACTCGAGAGGTTCCCTGTTAATTACCAGGTTTTAGTATCCACGCAGGTAATATAATTTTTTTTTTCTCTCTTAAATGATTTAAATTTCGGTATCCAATATTGTTTGGTATCTATGTGTTTAATTTCATTGGTTATTTGTATCCATTTGTATGTGAATATTATTGTTTGTGTGCTCTGCTTTGGAGGGTTCATAATTGGATTTGAAAGATTGAAACTTTGGAATAATACTGTATCTGATACTTTGATAAATTGTGAACAAGCAAATCCTAAATCCTAATAATTATCTTACTTTGGGGTTTGATATATTTTCATTAGTTTGGTTCGTAAAGAGCACAAATGAAGCGCCAACAAAATGTAAAAATCTTTCCTATTTTGTATGCTTACATACAAGTGATTTATAAAAGCAATTCGAGGTAGATTTTGACTCAGGAATAAGAATTTCCAAATAATTATGACGGCAAAAGCCAAAAAATGTCACCTGATCACTGTTTAGGCTTTTGTTGAAACATTTAGCTTTGATATTTCTACTTTGCTATTTTAATAACCCATATATATTTTGGAAAGTGATATACGAAAACATATGGAAGATTGTAGCTGAACAAATGAATTCTCAGAGAGTGGATTTTAATAGGTCAGTGATTAGTTTCAAAAGATGTCTTGTGTACCACTATTTATCTGAAGCTGTGTACTATAAAAATGAAGCTATCCGAAAAGAGGAAACATTGCCATTAGGTTGTGTCTAATCAATCTCCTAGCCTGAAGGCCTTAATTGAGTGAGTAGAATTATTTTGTTTTGTTGTCTAGTGCCTTCCCATTTCTCCATAGGGCAACAGGACCAGAAATTATAGCTTCTTTTTAAAAATAAAGTGGATTTATGTATCTAACTGAATGATGGGGAAGACCCATTCATAGAATGCGTCTAAGGTATCATCAGAAAATAAACTAGAAATACAAGGACAAGATTGCCTTGGATAAGCCTACATACGCAGTCAAAGGGATCTGCAATTTGTGTTGTAAGTAGGAGTAACCTTTAAAACCTGTCTGCCCAAGTAAGATAAGATTAATATGGGGCATCAAATTTAGATAATGAGCAGTCCAACATATGTGAATATATGACTTATTCACCTAATCAGAAACATTATTCTAAAATCAGTAGACGGAACTAGGCTGCATAGGGGTGCTAGCTAGACCGCCTAGGCATTTTCCCAATTGATCTTATTTATACTACAAAAAGTGGACTCTTTTTGTGGGGGAATTTTTTTTTTGACAACTAGGACTCTTTTGTGGAGTGGAGGGAGTATTTTCTTGGTCATCTTTGGATATCTGATACAATTTGGCATATCTCAGGTTGTATTATGGGTTTACTTTTTCCTAATTGATCTTATTATTTATACTGTTATTATATCAGGTTGGGAAACGGCTTCGACATCTGGCAAAACATCCTAGGAAAAAGATTCAGGCTTTGGCTGCTCATTTGGTTGAGATATGGAAGAACATAGTTGTTGAAGAAACACTGAAGAATAATAGGAACAGAAGTTTTTCACCTGTCGGTGCAGAGACTTCTGAGGCATCAAAGGTTTCGGGCCTGAACTCCTTGAAGGTTGAAACATTGAAGCTTGAGAAAAACAATTCTAGTGGTACACTAAGATCTGAGAAGCTTTATAAATCTGAAACATACTCCACTGAGAAAAAGGTTGAAGGTTTTGATGCTGTCAAGATTCTAGGGAATTCTGGTGGGAAAGAGAAAGAGGTGGTTACAATAGCCACAAATGAGAAACAAACTCCAGAAGTGAGAAAATTTAAACTGACCACAGTTGCAGCCCCAAAGCTGTCTAAACTTGTTTACTGTAACGATGCTGTGCGGGATAAGATTCGAGAACTTCTTTCAGAAGCTTTTTGCAAAGTTTCGAGTGAGGTAGAGGAGCATCTAAGAGGTGAAGTAGATGCATACGATCCTATTCGAGTTGCTGTGTGTTTGGAGTCTGCAATGTTTGAGAAGTGGGGCCGATCCAATGGTGCACAGAAGGTCAAATATAGATCTATAATGTTCAATATTAGGGATTCAAGCAACCCGGATTTCCGTAGAAAAGTTCTCTTAGGACATGTCAAGCCAGAGCAGGTCCTTGAAATGAAACCTGAAGAAATGGCAAGCAGTGAAAGGCAACTACAGAATAAAAAGATAAAAGAGAAAGCTTTATTTGAATGCGAGCGTGGAAAACAACCGGAGGCAACGACTAACAGTTTCAAGTGTGGTCGATGCGGAAAAAGGAAATGCACTTACTACCAGTTGCAGACTCGAAGTGCTGATGAACCTATGACTACATTTGTAACATGTGTAAACTGCAACAAACGTTGGAAGTTCTGTTAGCTGTTAAGAGCTGTGCATAATTTGTACCATTTTGGTATCCTAGATTTGGTTGGAGGTGCCCTGTTTTAGATTTATCCTAGTACTGGTTAATGTTTTTCTCTCTCTTTTTTTTTTTTTTCCGTTCTTTTTCTTACCTTTAGGAGGAGAAGCTTTATGCATGCCGTTGAGGTGCCTAATTTCTATTTTCTAGCAAGACATGGTCGTTTATGGGTCGACTCATATTCCCCCCCCCCCCCCCCCTCCCTCTTTGTTAGCTCTTTATTAGTAATATTTCATCTCTTTGTTTTTTGTTTTCTTTAGATATTCTGCATGCAACTCTTTTTCTTTTGAAGTAGAAAAAAGAAGATATTTTATGAAATAAGAAACTAATTTTCCATTGATGAAAATTACCTAACATGCAACTCTTTCTCTCGATCTCTTTCTAGTGCCTACAAAAGATATTACATTTATTTCCTTTGGATGTATATATGTCCATAATATAGGGAGTACGAACCAAATCACGGGTAATGACAGTTACCAAAAGAAGGATCAGTAGCAGATGGTGTCCCAATTTCAGAGTCGCATTCTCCCTTGTTCCTCAAATACAGATCGAGTGCATAAGATGCATAATTCTTCAAGGACTTCGGCTCAGAACATGACCCACCCGGTTGTATTTCAGCGCAGTTGAGTTCTGAGCAACATGAATCTAAAAATGCCCGAATTTTATCATCTGGGGCTGACACTTGAGTCACACACCAACTCTGATCCTGCATCATGCATGCGCCCACCGACGTGAAACTCCATTTAATACGAGAAAATTTGGGACAATTCTGCATACACAAACACCAACATACAAATTTTATCTCAACTATTAAAAAGTGAGACTTGACACGAATTTTCGCATCAGATCCCACTTTTTAATGGTGATATAAAATTTGTGTTTGTGTTTGGTTGTTTGTGTAAATAGACTAAGACTGTGTTTGATTACTTCTGAAAAACCTTGCATTTGATTCGCTAAGACCCAAATGCTTATTTGATAAAAAATTAATTGCCTCTGTAAGCCTTTTATTTCTCTAAAACTTGAAATCATATCTGTAGTATTAAGAGGAACATCTGAATTTATTGTTACATGAATGTCCTTATAAATAAGCATTGTTGGTGTTGTGGTAAAATTGCATCCTTCCATGCTACGCGCCTAGGTTCAGTTCCCAGCTAGTGCATTTTTTTATTCCTTATTATTATTAACAGAGAATTTTATCAAACACAACCTTATTCAAAAATTTGTCATTGCTAAACTTGACTATGTATACACTCATTCATAAATGACATTTTTGTCTTTTCTAGCTTTAATGGCATTACAGTCATTTTTACTATTTTATTAATAAATATTAAGTTGTTTTCAGCCTGATTTATAGCAAGTTTGGTCGTGGCTATAGAGCCTCGACTGTCCTACAAATCTTGCACCAACGAATTGCAAGATGTGACCGCCGTAATTTTTTTTTAGAGTTAAAAAAATTAAATGAGCCGTCAGATTTCACAATATACTGTGCCAAATTTAATGGATATTGAAGAGTTATATTCAACGTTTACTATGAATCGATTCTCTAAATATTATATATTTATGGTTGTATTGATCTGAAAGTGGTATAGACTAAGAAATAATGAAACTTGCTTCTGCCCAGTAGTCCGTAAAGCACAGCTAAAGCAAGCAAACAGGCAGAGGAGGAAACCAAGAAAATACAAAGAGGAATTTGTCATTTTCATTCACTGAGCAGGACAAATAACTCTCAGTCTCAGTCAGCTTAAATAATGAGTTATTGATAATATTGTTGACATTTGGGAAGTTAATTTGTTGTTTCAAAATTTTGGTAATAAATAAAAGATTATGGTGGTAAAAAATAAAACTCCATTTAATACGAGGAAATTTGGGTTAACTCTACACATATAAACACTAAATATAATTTTTTACGTAAATTTTATCTCAATTATTAAAAAATAAAACCTGACATAAATTTTTATGTTAAATTTTACTTTTTAATAGTGAGATAAAATTTGCGTTTAATTGTTTGTATAAATAGACTTATTCAGAAATTTGTCATAGTCAATCTTTTTCTGTTTCTTAAGCCATCCGACGGATGGAGTGATAAATAATGATTCTACAAATATGATTTTTTTAATGAATTAGTATTTATGAGGTACTAAAATATAAATATATTACTTATATTGAGATGTGGAATGTGCTTGATTACTTGTCGGAACTCTGCCATTTTTAAGATATTATATAATCTATTGAATAGAATTAATACATTGATAATGAATTTAGGGGATTTCGGGTCATATCAATGTAATTTGATTACATTAATATTACAGTTATCTTTGTTTAATTAAACAAATTACATTGTAATTTAAATTATATTTGTAATTAGATTACATTATTAAAAGCCATTTTTTCTTGCATTCATAATATCCCATTACATTTATTTATAATGTGCACATCCAATAAATGTCCTATCAACTATTATTACATATTATTTTACCCAGAATTGACCTTCCAAATTTATTTATACAAAAAGTTCATAAACCTTATATCTTCATACTGAATATATTTTGTATTAATGAAATAATTTAACTGTGATATTTATTAAATATCTTAATATTTAATTATTTTAATTTTGAACAAATTAAAATAGAAATAAACTTTAATGTGATGTCAAATAATATATATATATATATATATATATATATATATATATATATATATATATATATATATATATTACAAATATATTTAACAGGATTTTAATAACATACTCCCTCCGTTCCATCTTATTTGACACTTGTTAACTTGTTAAAATCGAACTTAAAAGATTTTTAAACACAAAACTAACATAATTTTTTTAAATTTTAATTAGTATAATGATACAAATTATAAATTATTTAAGAAGTATTACTCTTCGTAAACTTTATTCTTTCATAATTTTAAATATGTTATCTTAATTTTGAATTTAAAAATATCTCAAATTAATTTTCAAAAGTTAACAATGATCAAATAATTTAAAACCGAGAAAGGGAGTATTACATTACATTAACAATGACCATTACAATATACCCTTTATGAACTTGCTTCCTATCCATTATTTATTGAAATTAGATTCAATCTCAAATTTTCAAATAAGTTCATTTGCCGATGACTAGTTAGATTAAAATGGCTTTCAATTTTCACTTTTCATTATAAATATCCAAAAGAAAAAAAATCCATTTGTTCATCAAAAATATCTTAAATGCATTTTGTTACACAAATTTAAAAACTTTTGATTTATTATTCATGGTACTACAATATCTAAATGCCAAAACTCAAGTTTAATTCACCTCCTCTGAAAATTTAACCTGCCTATAGCATATGCAAAAATAAAAGCAAAGGCAATAGGATATAAAATCATTATAACTCCAACTATAGGTAAACGATCATGGTGAAATCCAAAGTAATCTCTTAGAAATGCAGCTACCACTGTCTTGGTTTCTCCTGCCACTGTAATCTCCCTTCTCTATGTCACCATATTGAGAGGACAGCATGCCATTTAGTGTCCAAGATGTGGGTGTGAGATAATATAACCATAACCACCACTTGGGTATTTGCTGCGCTAATGACACAATTTGGTTAGAATTTGTAGCTCGATTGTTGATACTCCTTCCGTCTCACATAAAGAGTTTATATGAGTTTGTTCGAGTACTTTTGCCGTGTTTGAAAAGTCTGTTTGGACTGTAGGGAACGATTTTTAAATAAATTAATAATTTTACTTTTTAAAATTATTATCCCAAATTTTTTTTTCATAATTTAGCATAATCAAAAATATATTACATATCTTGTGCTTAGTTGTAGCACAATGAAGAACTTTGACTTACTCTGATGATGTATTCTGTTCCTCCTAATCTTTCTCTCTATGACCCTTATTTTGATATTACGTACTTTTTCTAAGTGTCAACTCAAAAACACTTAGTAATATAATATATAAAGTCCTTAACTCCCTGATAATTATCAGGATAATTGAAAAACTTACGTATATATTTTATCCTCCCTTTTCTGTTATATCTTAATAAGGGCTAGAGTGGGGATCAAGTATGATTCTATAATTCTAGCTTCAATAGAACACTAATTTCTGATTAATTCTTTAATCAATTAGAATTATATTAATTATAACTAATTCCACTAAATAGTTATAATTGCACTATAGAATTAATAGAATTAAAATTAATTAATTAAGTCCTTCCACTATTAGTATCTTGCAAAAATACTCCTCTACATTAATATCCATAAACGTGTGTAGGAATAAAACTGTTAATCCACTACGTTTACTGCTTATATCATTGAGTACATAATTTATAAACTTTTGATCACTCATTAATTTAATAAATTAAATTAATACTTTAGTAATATAAATTACTAAAATACTTGGCCAAGATTCTGGTGATCAACCAAATAAATTATCTCAATGTGATATTACAATTTAATTATAGAATTCCATCTTGAAAAATACATGTTCCCAATTTCATAATATATATCACCCAACATATTGAGGTATTGATTATATTAAAAATCTCACTCTTTAATATATTAAAGTGACACACATTATAAAATCAAGTTCATTATTCTCTCAGGATTAAGAGTAATTGCACATTAATAGTAATTGAAAATTATTCGTAATAACAGTATTTAACAAATAATTTTTCGTAATAATCCAGTTCTATGTATTTCAAAAATAGATCAATACATTAGATTAAAGTCTCTACTTTACATGACTAAGACAAGTCATCAAATCAAGTGTATCACAATCTACTAGAATGGTATGTCCATTTCCATCTAAGATTGAGAACAATATAATTTCTTTAATTATACATAACATATAATTTATGTCTTCCGTATATGACACTCCTTCATATACATAAATTATAAAATGTATAATTATGGACAAAATTTATGACACATTTAATTATGCAAAAATAAATTAAATTTTATTATTAAAATAATAAAATAAATATCAATATTGAGTTTTTTTGGGCTTAATTCCTTACAATCTCCCACTAGCCCTCAACCCAATCTACCATATGTCTAACACCCATCCCCTCAAGATGAAAATCAAAAATTTTAGAAGACAAGGTCTTCGTAAATGGATCAGCCAAATTTTGCGCAGAAGCTATTTTTGAAACTATCACATCTCCTCGTTGAACTATATCCCTTATGAGGTGATATTTTCTCTCAATGTGTTTGCCTTTCTTGTGGTTCCTAGACTCCTTTGATTGTCCAATCGCCCCATTATTGTCATAAAACAGGACAATAGGAGATGATACAGAAGGTACCATTCCTATTTTTAGCAAGAACTTCTTGAACCAAACAGCTTCTTTTGCAGCTTCGGAAGCAGCAACGTATTCAGCTTCCATGGTGGAGTCAGCTATGCAAGACTGTTTAACACTTCTCCAACTGACAGCTCCACCTCCAAAAGTAAACACATAACCAGAGGTTGATTTTCTAAAATCTCTATTTGACTGAAAATCCGAATCTGTATATCCTATCGGGACAAGATCATCGCTAGAATAGACAAGCATATAATATCTTGTTCTTCGTAGATACTTAAGTACATGCTTCACTGCTATCCAATGTTCTAGTCCAGGGTTAGACTGATATCTGCTGACCAAGCCTACTGCAAAACAAATATCTGGTCTAGTGCATAACATCGCATACATAAGACTTCCCATTGCTGAAGCATAAGGGACTGTCTTCATGCGTTCTTTCTCTTGAGGTGTCTTAGGACACTGCTCCTTAGTAAGAGGAATTCCATGTCTGATAGGAAGTAGTCCTTTCTTGGAATTCTGTATGTTGAACCTAGCCAAAATTGTATCTATGTATGCAGCTTGGGATAGGCCCAACATTCTACTCTTGCAATCATGCCAAAGCTTGATCCCTAAAATGTAATTAGCCTCTCCTAGGTCCTTCATCTCAACATTATTAGACAACCAAATTTTGACACTAGATAATATTCCCACATCATTACCCATAAGCAATATATCATCCACATAAAGAACTGAGAATACTACTACCCCATCTTTATTCTTCTTGTACACGCAAGATTCTTCTGGATTTTGTTCAAAATCATAAGATTTAATTGCTTGATCAAACCTTATATTCCAAGATCTTGATGCTTGCTTAAGTCCATAAATGGACTTTTGCAACTTGCATACCATATTTTCTTGACCTTTAACTATAAAACCATCAGGCTGCTTCATATAGATTTCTTCATCAAGATATCCATTAAGAAAAGCAGTCTTGACATCCATTTGCCATATCTCGTAATCGAGATGAGCTGCAATGGATAAGAGTATTTTGATAGATTTAAGCATAGCTACTTGTGAAAAGGTTTCCTCATAATCGATACCTTCTTTTTGAGTAAAACCTTTTGCTACCAACCGTGCTTTAAAGGTTTCAACCTTTCCATCTACCCCTCTTTTTTTCTTGTAGACCCACTTGCACCCTATAGGTTTGACCCCATTAGGTGCTTCTACAAGTTCCCATACTTTGTTCGAGTACATGGAATCCATTTCTTGTTTCATAGCCAAATGCCAGTTGGATGCATCTACATCATTAATAGCTTCATAGTAGTTAGAGGGATCTGACTCCACTTCTTCCAGAATAACATCGTAAGTTTCTCCAAGAAGTGAAAGTCTTTCAGGAGGCCTGATACTCCTCCCACTACTACGAAGCTTCGGTGTATTAGAAGAATTAGGTTCGTTAGTTTGTGGCAATTCATCCAAGTTTTGTGGTGGATTAATTGATCGAGTAATTGATGTATTTGACATTTCTTCTAAGATAATTTTACTACTCGTCTTGTGATCCATTATGTAGTCATTTTCCAGAAAAATTGCATTTGCGCTAACAAATACTTTCTGGTCTAAAGGACTATAAAATAGACCACCTTTAGTTCCTTTTGGATATCCTACAAACAAACATACATCAGTTCTTGAACCTAACTTATCTAAGTCTGTCTTTCCTTTTCGCACATGTGCAGGTGTGCCCCATATATGAATATGATGCAATACTGGCTTTTGCCCACTCCATAATTCTCTAGGTGTTAAAGGAACAGACTTTGATGGTATAAGATTCAATAAGTACATTGCCGTTTCAAGTGCATAACCCCAAAAGGAAATAGGAAGAGCAGAAAAACTCATCATAAACCTTACCATATCCAAAAGAGTCCTGTTTCTTCTTTTTGACACACCATTTTGCTGGGGTGTACCCGGTGCAGTCAATTCAGATCTAATTCCTTTATCAGATAAGTAATCTTTGAATTTCCCAAGGAGATATTCGCCTCCTCGATCCGATCGAAGGGCCTTTATGTATTTACCAGATTGCCTTTCTACTTCTGCCTGAAATTCTTTGAATTTTTCAAAAGCTTCAGACTTTCGATGCATAAGGTAAACATAACCAAATCTTGAGTAATCATCAGTAAAGGTGATGAAATACTCAAAACCTCCCCGTGCTCGGATATTCATAGGACCACATACATCTGTATGAATTAACTCTAACTTATCACTGGCTCTATATTTATTTGTCTTGAAAGGCCCTTTGGTCATTTTTCCTTCTATACAGGATTCACAAACTGGAAGATTTTCAACTTCTAAGGAACTTAGAGGACTATCTTTAACCAGTCTTTGGATCCTGTTTAGATTAATATGACCTAATCGTAGATGCCAAAGATAAGTTTGATTAATTGAAGAAACTTTTCTTTTTAATGGTTTTTGTTGACTACATTCAGTTTGCAATAATGAATAATAATTAGGAGTAAGAATATATAAATTATCTACCAATGATCCAGAACAAATGAAATTTCTATTCTTGCGAATAATAACCTTGGAATCAAAATTAACTGAATATCCATATTTAAACAAGCAAGAAACTAAAATTAAATTTCTACGAATATCTGGAACATAAAGACAATCTACTAATTTTAAAGTCCTATCATTATTAAAACTGAGATGCAAAACTCCCACTGCAATAGCCGCTACTTTTGCACTATGACCAAGGTGTAGATAAATCTCGCCTTCATTTAACTTTCAGGTTTCCTGAAACCCCTGTAAAGAATTGCAGACATGATTAGTGGTTCCCGAATCTACACACCAGGATTCAGTATAACGGCCCACAAAACATGTTTCATGAACGAAAGATTGATAATTACCTATCTTGCCAAACTGATCAATTAGACAATCAACCATACCTTGATTTTTGATCTTGGCTAGGTAAGTAGGACAATTCCTTTTGCAGTGACCTTTCTCCCCACAGTGGAAACATTTTCCTTGAGGTTTTTTGCTTTTGCCCCTTTCTTCCCAACCCCTCCAGATGGAGATAGGTTTCCATTTGCAATTTTCTTATTGTTCTTCTTTTTCTAGTTCTTGCCCTTAGGCTTTCCCTTAGAAGTACCAACTTCTGCAACATGAACGCTTCCTTTTGCACGAAGAATACCCTCTGCTGCCTGGAGTTCCTTCATCAGTTCAGGTAATGATAAAGACATTTTGTTCATAGTGTAATTAAGTTTGAACTGATTGAAGGAATCAGACAAGGTCTCTAGCAACATGTCAACCTGGGTTTCCTTGTCAACTGTTGCTCCCAGGATTTCCAATTCGTTTAAGTAAGAAATAATTTTTAAACAATGATCCCGAACTGAAGATCCCTTAGACATCTTAGAATTCATGAGTGTTTTCATCACAGTCAGTCGTGCAACACGACTCTGATCAGCAAACATTTCATGAAGGCTATCCAAGATCTCTTTAGCAGTGGTAATAGACTGATATTGGTGTTGTAATATATTTGACAAGGATGCTAAAATATAGCAACGAGACATATCATCAGCCTTTTGCCACTTCTTTTGGTTATTCCTTTGTGCAGCGGTAGCATTTTCTAGAAGAATTGGGCAAGGTTCAATCAGTACAAACTTGTAGTCTTCAGCCGTCAACACAATGTCAAGATTTCTTTTCCAGTCCACATAATTTGGTCCAGTTAATTTATTTTCTTTAAGGATAACAACAAGGGGATTAAACGACGACATGGTAATCTGTACAATCACACAACATGCATAAATTAAATGGTCATTTAATAAAAATAAACTTTTGCATATAATATGAAAGTGTAATCCTCAAATACAAACATAAAATAAACATGGCAACTTAATTTCAAATAATTCTCTTTTCGAAGGGAAAAATAAGAATAATTTAAAATTACTATTATTTTTATATCTTGACATCTCATGATATAAAATAATTCACCATTTAATTCAGCCCAAAATAATAATAATAAGTATCACTCCGATGGGGAGAATTATTATTTATGTTTTGTCAAGTCTATACCATCCATTTAAATTTTCTTTAAAATTTTAATACAAATATTTTGATGGAAAATAATTCATAATAAAATTTTAAATAAATTTATCACAAGAAAATCCATATCTAATATAACTAGATTCATGTATCTTCCGAAGGGAACTCACAAAATTTGAGATTAGATACATGCACTAATATAATGGACCAATGATGGAAGCCGTAAGACATACAATTCTTTCTCCCACTTGATCTTCTTATTTATAAAAAATTGAGGATTTTTATTTATTTAAAAATATGTAATTATATTAATATCTCATATTAATACATATAAACATGTAAACTAAGATACATGCATATTCACATTTAACAATTTCATCAATTATGAAAAATATAACAATTAAACATATCAATTGTAACATTCCAATTCATTTTAACAGAAATGAAAATAGGCCCACAATTTAAAATATGTGAATATGCTAACTAAGAATCTATTAGTTTTAAAGCATATGAATCTGCATATCTAACTAATAGACTAGTAGTTGAGTTGGTACAAGTTAGGCATGCACAACAGGCCGGCTGTGTCTCTGACTTTTGGCCTGCAAGCCAGGCCAGGCCGGGCTTGGCGCTCAAAAAGGGGGCCTGTTGAGGCCTACAGGCCAGGCCAGGCCAGTCCAGTCCGATTCGATCTATTCAAATAATATTTTTAGTAATTTTAAATATTATTAAAACACCAATTAAAATTTTAAACTTAATTGATGTATTAATTAAAAGTAATGTATTACAAGTTACAGTTTTTAAATTACATTAATGAAAAATATTTTTTTTATTATTATTATTATTTTACAAATGACTTTGTAGTTGTTACGTTAAGTATTTATTAAAATAAGGATGCAATGAAAGATCTGTAAGAAGTGTAGGTTACTAGCTAGGTAAGGAAAATCCTTATATAGTACACTAGTCAATGTATTTTCATGAATTTCTTTATTCGTATATAAACAAATATACATGAATAAACGTATTAAAAGACGTCAATTTTATTTTGTTTATTAAATGAGTTGTCGCAAAGATGAAATTTTCTTCTGTAGTAGGAGAATTGAAATAGCGAATAAAGAAAATTGGCAAGTCGAACCGAGTTTTGGGTGAACCAGGCCAGACCAGACCCCAGGTCGGGCTTATTGACAGGCCAGGCCAGGCCAGACCGAATCTAAGCCAAAAAAATGTGGCCTGTTCGTGGCCTTCAGGCAAGGCCGAGCAAGGCCAGGCCTTGACCAGGCCAGACTTTGATCAGGCTGGGCCCAGGAAGGATCAAGGCCGGGCCGCAGGCCATTTGTGCACCACTAGTACAAGTCCATGTTACCTAAAAGGAGGTATCTGGTTCGATTCTTGCTAGTTGCAATTTTTTTTTATTTTTTATAAAGCTGTTGCATATTTATTTAAAAATAATTCTGCCGCAGGTTTCGATCCCGGTATCTCTAATATGGCAAACAAACGTTTCATCAACTGCACTACATCCAATTCTAGAAATTTAGCCTGACAAATAAAATACATTCCAGAAAGCCTGTAATGCTCTGAAATTAATAACAATCTGGAGATATAAGGTATCGAACCCAGAACCTTGAAATGGCAAACCAAGTACTCTGCCAACTGAGATACATCTGTCTATTGTTAGTAATAACAATCAAATTATATGTAAGCAGAATTTACGCAAACGACATTATTCAATAATCCCTTTCGGCGAATCTGATGGTAATATCTCCTCAAGATTTTTTTTTTAATTACGCTGGGTCAAAATCAAACTGTGATACGTGCAGATTGTTTAATAGCAGTAAAATAATTATTCATGCATCCGCGAATATGATACTAACTAAAAATCGGTAAATAATATAACTGATATCAAAATTATGAGTTTGCTCTGATGCCAATTATAGGGAACGATTTCCAAATAAATTAATAATTTTACTTTTTAAAATTATCATCCCAAAATCTTTCTCATAATTTAACATAATCAAAAATGTATTACATACCTCGTGCTTGGTTGTAGCACAATGGAGAACTTTGGCTTATTCTGATGATGTATTATGTTCCTCCTAATCTTCCTCTCTATGACCCTTATTTTGATATTACGTACTTTTTTGAGTGTCAGCTCAAAACACTGAGTAATAAAATATATAAAGTCCTTAACTCCCTGATAATTATCAGGATAATTGAAAAACTTACGTATATATTTTATCCTCCCTTTTCTGTTATATCTTAATAAGGGCTAGAGTGGGGATCAAGTAGGATTCTATAATTCTAGCTTCAATATAACACTAATTTCTGATTAACTCTTTAATCAATTAGAATTATATTAATTATAACTAATTCCACTAAATAGTTATAATTGCACTCTAGAATTAATTAATTAAATCCTTCCACTATTAGTATCTTGCAAAAATACTCATCTACATTAATATCCATAAACGTGTGTAGAAATAAAACTGTTAATCCACTACGTTTACTACTTATATCATTGAGTACATAATTTATAAACTTTTGATCACTCATTAATTTAATAAATTAAATTAATACTTTAGTAATATAAATTACTAAAATACTTGGCCAAGATTCTGGTGATCAACCAAATAAATTATCTCAAGGGGATATTACAATTTAATTGTATAATTCCATCTTGAAAAATACATGTTCCCAATTTCATAATATATATCACCCAACATATTGAGGTATTGATTATATTAAAAATCTCACTCTTTAATATATTAAAGTGACACACATTATAAAATCAAGTTCATTATTCTCTCAAGATTAAGAGTAATTGCACATTAATTGTAATTGAAAATTATTCATAGTAACAGTATTTAACAAATAATTTTTCGTAACAATCCAGTTCTATGTATTTCAAAAATACACCAATACATTAGATTAAAGTCTCTACTTTACATGACTAAGACAAGTCATCAAATCAAGTGTATCACAATCTACTAGAATGGTATGTCCATTTCCATCTAAGATTGAGAACAATATAATTTCTTTAATTATACATAACATATAATTTATGTCTTCCGTATATGACACTCCTTCATATACATAAATTATAAAATGTATAATTATGGACAAAATTTATGACACATTTAATTATGCAAAAAGAAATTAAATTTTATTATTAAAATAATAAAATAAATATCAATATTGGGTTTTTCTAGGCTTAAATCCTTACAATTTGGATGTCTTAAGCCCAAAGTTCCAAAAATGCACTTAATTATTTTGTAAAACCCTAAATTCCAAATTGTAATGTGAATTTATTTAAGTTTTTGAAATAACAATTATGTACTTAGTAGTACCTATTTAAATAATTTATAATATTAACTATTGCATTAATTAAAATAAACTAGACTCGTTAAAAAATTGTATTTTAGTATTTTACAAATTGACTAGAAAAAAAAAACAAAAGGGACTCTTTGTGAAATGGAGGTCATTTTTGAGTCGTGCTATATATGTTGACTCGACATATGGACGAGTAGACAGAAATTACTATTACTATGTGTGTACTCGAAAATATGCCAACTCGGCATACACAGATTGGTAGTAACATTTTTCATTGATGAATCAACTTGCAAATGCCTAGGAAAGAAGAGAGAAAAAACTTACAGGTTGGGGAATAATAAATCCAGAGAACAAGTTAAACATTGCATAGACTGCAGAACTAAGAATTGCAGCAAGTGGATAGCTAAGAGTCAATGCAGCAAGCATCATTCCCATATAACAGAAGTACAAAAATGTACCGAACATGGAGTAGAAGTACCAGAAAACTTTGTAAGCTGACCAATAATATCCAATCATTGGATATGAAACCATCACATATACTAGTGACTGCCCAAAAATGTAAGGAATTTCAATTATCATCTACAAAATAAGCACAAAATTTCAATAAGCAGAAATAAAAATATCATTATCTGTTAAAGTTTGTTAAAAAATCATTCCATGCAACCTAAACTCGACTAAAAACTATCAAACAACAAGTAGCATAATATCAACACATGAAGATCCCAAAAGGTTATACCTGCACAAGTGCATAAGCCGAATGAGTGTATATGCCAGCAAATCTTTCCCGACATAGAGAATTTCTTTCTGTGGTGACATGTGGTATAACAGACGAGGATTAATCGTTTATGTGCACACACATATATGTTGGGAAAAAAGGGTAAGAAATATCACTAGCTAGAACCCACTACTAGAGCGAGATTGAAGTATGCAGATAGGAGAGGTCGTAGTGGTGTACAAATGGCATGTGGTATAGCCTGGTCAAAGCCCGGCCTGGTCAAGGCCTGGTCCGGCTCAGCCCGATCTGGAGGCCACAAACATGTCACATTTTTTTGGCTCAGATCAAGCCTGATCCGACCTGCCAACAAGCCCGGTCTGGCCTAATGCCCTGCGTGGTTCACCCAAAGCCTGACCCGACAGCTAATTTTTTTTTTGCTACTTCAATTCTCTCACTATAGACGAAACTTCCTCTTTATGGCAACTCATTCAATAAACCAAATAAAATTGGCGTCTTTCAATACGTTCATTCATGCATGTCTGTTTATACACGAATAAAGAAATTCATGAAAACACATTGGGTAGTGTAATATATAAGAATTTTCCTTACTTAGCTAGGAACCTATACTTTTTGAAGACATTTCATTACATCTTTATTTTAATAAATACTTAGCGTAAAAACTAGAAAGTCATTTGTAAAGTAATAATAATAATAAAGATATTTTTCATAAAAAAATAATTTTCTTTATTAATGATAGTATAAAATAATACAATATCTTTAAAATAGTACAATATTTTTATTCATTATTGTAATTTATAAACGGTAACTTGTAATACATTACTTTTAATTAATACATCAATTAAGTTTAAAATTTTAATTGGTGTTTTTATAATATTTAAAATTACTAAGAAAAAAATTGAATGGACTGGTTTGGCCTAACCTGACCCAAGGTTTGGCCTACAGGCCTCAGCAGGCCCTTTTTTCAAGCTTCAAGCCCGGTTCGGCCTGGCCTAATCAACAGCCAAGGCCTGGCAGGCCCAGGCCAGGGCGATCTGTTGTGCATTACTAGGAGAGGGTGTCTACACAAGACATAGGAAAAAACAAAAAAATAATACCACACTAGAATCCAGAAAGTTTGAGCAGTACAAGGTTAAAACAAGAACCCTTTTAGGATTCAACCTTTCTAGATTTTTCTTTTCATATGAGCATGTTTTCTTGGTATATCATTTTTTTAAAATAGTTATTTGATTTACAGTAGCCATTTTTTATTATGCCTTCCAAGTTTTTTTTATTAAGATGAAGCATAAACATATTGAGGAACCTTTTTTGTCTACATTTCCTGAAAGTGCCTTCAACAAAGAGCTAGGTCTTCCCACATCCCGGAGGCCCAATAAGTAAAGTTATTCTGCAAAACAAAATTAAACAATTAGATTACCTGAGGATCTCCTAGTTAACCTTGATAAACAAGATTTGTAAACTACACTAATTTCGTCAAGCATATATGTAAATCCTCGAACCCGCTATATGTCCAGAGTATCACACGTCGTAAGCCCAAAGCTCACAAAGCAACAATATCAAAAGCACAGCCCAAACAATAATAACTCACAATAATCCAAAAATTTTAAATCCCAATAATCTTTTGTTATAAAAATTAAACTCGGGTTCAATAACTAGCTATCGAAAACATAAATTTGGAGGCCCAGCTCCCCAACACATAAGTCTTATCAAAATACTAATAAACATCAAAAAATAACTTCAATCATCCACAAAAGTATCCACAATGCTCGGCTCTTAACAAGGTATCCTGTAAAAATTAATGTAAGAATGAGCGGTAAAGCTCAACAAGTGACAATCTTTACTATTTAGGTGGATCAAATATAGTTTGCAAAACACTTTTTTGAAATAACTTTTTGTTCAATAACAATAGTAAACATATTTGTTGAAAATAATTTTTTCTTGTTCGATAATAATAGTCGATATATATATTTAAAACCAAAATAAATAATCACAATTTGGAAAAGATTTTAATATGTTCAATAAATAATTTTGATATGGTCAATATATTCGATGTATCTTTTAATCTATAACCCTGATAACTAAGGTTATAGCAGCCCTGTAACACGGTCCAATGGTTTGATAATGTCAATGATACGCCCTCTACTAAGGTATCTTATCATGCACGCGCCCCAAAGAATGCCCCTTCGAAGGGTATTTAAAAGTGTATGCCTTAGTAGGTCATAAATTGTTCTGGAACTAGCGTAAACACTAACGAGTTCTATACATAGTCGGACTAAGATTTCTAAAAAAATAATTTCTCAATAATTTCGATATTCAAAACTATACTTATTTTACAGTTCAAAATCATATAATCTCAATTTCTAAATCAAAATTCTATTTTAATACTTGATCCGAGTTTTTAACAAAATATAAGTGTAATATTTTCATTCAAATAGAAGCCTTAAATAAAGTATAACAATTTTTGAAACCATACATTTAGGCATCCGAATAATTATTAAAGCATACATAATTATAAACGATAATTTTAAAATACTAAATAGTTCGGACAATCACTTACTCGATATCGCTGAATACAAAATTAATAGTCGAACGATTCCTAAATATAAATTTAGAACAAATAAATGTCATTAGGATACAATTCTATTATTTAACAGTCTTCTTATTCCTCTCAAAATAACTACAAAAATAATATTTCAATCTTTAATCCATTTTCAAACGAATATTACTATTAGGTTAAAAATAATAATCTAAATACAAAACAATAATTTAAAACCAATAATGTTAATCGCTAACAAAATATATTAACTAATAATCTAAATACAAAACAATAATTAAAGCTAATAATACTAATTCAAAATTATTAACTAATAATCTACATACAAAACAATAATTAAAGTAAATAATGCTACAAAAACTATTAACTAATAACCTAAATACAAAACAATAATTAAAGTTACAAAAATAACAATAATGCAAAAATACTAATTACTAACAAAATATCAACTAACAAACTAAATACAATATTTGAAATAATAACAATACAAAAAAATAATTAAATAAGAAATATATCCAAAAATACGAGTTCTGTAGATTGCCTAAAACCCTCGACACTGAAATTTTTTAACTAAAAAAGTCCTTAACAAAAAGGCATTTATACAAAAAAGATTTTCCCAAAATAGGAAAAACTTTAATGTTTTTATTTTTAAATTAAAAAGTATAACCCAAATATATAGTTAGGGGAAAGGAAAAATGTTTTAGTACGGGGCGACGTGGGACAAAAGAAAGGACTGGGTATTACAATATCATTGTACAAATTAGGGAATTTATGTAAAATGACATAAATAAGTCTTAAAAGTGTTGTATAACTCCAAGTGCAGACATTTTTAGAAAATATGCAGAATGTGCATGCATGCAGTACTACTTATTAAAAAAAGATAATGTGCATGTTTAAATCAAAAATGTTCAATCAACCAACTTTCCATACTTATCTTTCTGTGAAATACATTAAACAAAGTGTGCCAACCAGTGATTCAACTGTTCTTTTATTTCCCTTTATATACGATATAGATTATTCTCAAATAATCAAGCAATTTTTGATTTAAGGATACAAATCAACAAAATAATTAAAGCATGTACTGTTAAATAAAAATGACCTGGGAAAAAGAGTTGAATATATTCAACCACCAGAAAAAATTGGAATGCGCAGATCAGTGTAATTACAAATATACATATTGCCTATGAAATATATATATATATATATATATATAGAAAAAAAATACTAGTCATAAGACCCATTTAATTTTCCGGTATAAGATGCTGGATAGTCAAAACCATCACTGCAATAAGGAATTGAGACTTGAAGCAGATATGTAACCAGACATGAAAGGACAAAACTAGAACTGAAAGTATTTCTTTTAGATAGAAAAGAAAAGAGAAGTGAATGAATTTTTTAGAGATTGATGGTAAGTACTGACAATCAACAAGATTGAAGCTTAATGAGTTAATTGTTTAATTTTTACAATATCATCTGCTTGATTGTCAGTCACCAGGACTAAAAGGAACTTAGTGCCTACTGCCTATCTAATGCGTGCTGGAAACTGAAATAGTTATTTTAGATAAAACAAGAAAATAAGAGAGAATATTGAATACCAAAGCAATTTTAAATTGTTGAAGTAACGCTACTGGAATAACTCTTTAGTATTTGAATCCATAACTTTAGTCAACCTCTATTGTGTACTTTCCAGGCTTAATGATACCACTGGCAGCATTAATGATGCTAATCTTGGCTTCTTTTGACTTCAATCCAGGTACCTTGACAAGGTACTGTCAAAAATTACACCATTAAATTTAGAAAATTATTCAAGGCTGCACCAGGACATGATTGATTTGCTTATATTTCGGCAACCAACAAAATCTGAAACAAGGGATCACCTTTTTCTAGTCTTTTAGAAGAGGTGGGATTGAGTAATCATGCATCATAATTTTCGATTACTATTGCAGTCTACCCCTATATTCACTTAATATTGCAGTCTGAAATTACACACAGTAAATATGAATTACTGATAAACTTCTTAGTTTACATCAAGAAAAAATAGACTCGCAGAAATCATGCTTTGGAGAGAACTCCACCTCACACTCAGATTCCACATGCATATTCTTATATCTCACCTCAGTGGTGGGTAACTTCACACCAACTCTACAAGAATTAGTTGAAATTTTAACCCAATTAACCAGTCATAAATGCTTTAAAAGTTAAACTAATAGACAACTACTATGCACAGAAAAATAAGACGGACGAAAAACTAGCACATTATAGGTCAAATAAATCAGCAAAGACGAAGGAAGGAAAGAAAGAAAAACAAAAATGTCAAAGAGCTGTAAGAGTGAAAACTACTATTGAAGTCATCTATTGGCCATATAATTTGATGCATGAATGTCAAATATAATCTTTGTAGCAAGTATTAAATGATGACAGGTTTGTGAGTTACATGGGAGTGTGTAGTAGCTAACCCATCTTATACTTTTTATTTCCAGATTTAACGGACAAAATTTTAAAAAACAAATTCATCGATTATGGTGTGTATGGGAAGTTCAAGTACACACCATTGTGGTGCGTACATAATTTTTCAAAATTCTCCTTACATACCATAACCGTGTGTACGGAGAAGGTTTTTTAAAAAATATCTCATATCTTGAATGAATGGTAGAAGATGAGTTGACAGTACACTCCATATCCACTTTTTACTATCGATCACTTCCTTATATATATATATTTATATATATATATATATATATATATATATATATATATTTGCATATTTGTGTTTGACCAATGTATGAACACCAAATATACAGCATATTTATGTTTGGTATTCTTTTTCATCCATGTTCTTCTTATTTTTTGATTTTTGTGATTGCCCGTGTACATATAATGTCAAAGAGTAAAAAGTGCTTACTTGTCTATTCTTTTTTTAAGTTTGTGCAAGGTTTTCATTTTCAGTGTGCTTGATGAGCTTTTCAATAAAGATATCACGTTCTAGAGCATTATGTTTAAGCTGCGTTTGAATTGAAAGAATAGAATGTAAGAAGAAATAGAATAACTTCAAGGTATTTTAAGTATATGTTTGATTATTGGTGGTTATTTGTGGTAGAATATAACAATAAAATTATCATATATATCCATTTCATTATAATGAATTTTATTCCATCACCTCCCGTATAGATTAAAAATCAAAGGGATGTAATAAATTTTCATTCCACTAGAGTGGTTTATCCTCCAAAATGATCATCGAATACACTATTTTTTATTTTATTCTTTCCTCCATTCCATTTCTCAATCCAAACGTAGTATTAGTAACATCAATCACCCACTTCCCTGTATTACCAACTATGTCCCCTTCATCTTCATCAAACAATGATGATTTCAAGCGTTCAAAAGTAGGCAATCTATCAACCTCATCCCATAGTTTCAGATGCTCATCACCAACATTGAAATTCAAAGAACTTAAATTTGAATTGCTTCTAAAACTAGAGGCAAAATGCCAGAAAGACGATCTCAAACTTCTTCCTATCTCTGAGAGCTAGCTCAGTTCTCAGTGACTCTATTTCTTCTGCACCAACTAACAGAGCCATTATTAGATGGTTTTGAAGCGCTTCAAACTGGCAATGATATGAAGAGAGACAAACAGATATATACAAATGTATAGCAAATTCTTCTCCTTGAATTGGACTACACATTGTCTCGAATCTTTGTATATTGAAATTTAAAATATTAAACAACCAATGTGCTTCAGGGCATCAAGTTTTGCATGTGTGTGCAAACCTGTGTCTTTGTGTGTGTGTGAGAAAGAGATGTTTCGGTTAACGATTTGTTTTAGGCAATATCTTGTCACATAACAATTTAGCATATATATATATATATATATATATATATATATATATATATATATATATATATATATACATGAAAATTTATCCATAGCAACCGGTTATTGGTAGCAACCAAAATTGATCTGCCGCAAGAGAAAATAGCGGCAGGGCTAATTAACGCAAAATTTGATCTGTCGCATGAGGGAGCAGCGACATGGCCAATTTTATGCGTAAATTGGTCTATGGCAAGAGAGGGTAGTAGCACGGTTTGTTGCAAGGAGTAGCGACATGACTAATTCACAGCCAAATATACCCTCTATATTGATTGTCGAAACAGTATCCAAGCAACCGGTTGTCACGGATGGACACCCTATATATATATATATATATATATGCAGCCTATGCCATATTTGGTTTGGCCATTTGGGGAACATTAATATCTTTTCCCTCTACTTTTAAAAGCAATATTAATATTCTCTATTATAATAATCCTTCATTATTATGAGCTATTATTAAATTAAGTGGCATGGTGAAGACAAAGGCTCCAAGTAATCTTCTGGTTGTTTTTATTTTATATTAGCTTCATTTTTTATTAGGACCTTGTCTTAATCTTTTAGTAGTTCAAACCTTTTATTCCATGCGGTTGACAAGGTCATTCCAGGAACCCCGCAGCTTTTCAGTATCTAACTTAGAATTTTCATAGCCGAGCAATAAATAAAATCCCTTTCACACCTCTTTAAATAGCACACCCAGTGAATGATGAAGTGAACTACCAAGTAGCAGCCTCACCAAATATTTTAACTATTATGAAAGGGTGACATAAAACAATCCATAATCTAATGAAACAAATTAATAATTGTCTTTATCAAAATAATTATTTTCCATGCAGAGACGAGGAGTAAATTATAAAGTACTTGTGTTCTAGATACTAGAGCATTGGCATGAGTAATATGATTTTTAAACAGATGTGTAATATGATGGGCGACTCTTATAATTTGAGTTTTGTAAGTGTAATTCGACAGAAAATTTTCACATACGTAGCACAAGAAACAAGTTCCTAAAGGAACATATAACAAAACTAGAACAAAACAGTTCAATCAAAATTATTTAGAAAGCCGCTTGATCAGAAATTCTAGATGTTCATAATGGTTGTATCGAAAAGATTTTCACAATATTACCTTGTGATTTCCTCTACAACAGCCACTATATACAGTAAAATCTCGATAAATGAATGTACGATAAAGTAATAACCTCGCTTAGATAATAATTTATTTCGGTCCCGACTTGGGCATGTGTACTAGAACAATAACTTTGTTAAATGCATCATGTAATAAAAAAAAATTGAATTCTTAAAGGCCCAATGAAAATATAAATTAATAATTACTAGATTCCATATAAAAAATTATATATATAATCCACATATTCTTGAATTTTTTGTAATAACATCTATACAATAGACCCAAATTTGTCAGTCAATCAACAATATCCATACAAAAAGTCATTTTTTCTTAAAATATGCATCTAAAGTTACTTGTTTTTTCTTTACACCTAAACCAAATTCAACCCCCAAACTTTTGTTGAACCCATGCTTGCATATCTTTTTGGCTAACAGAGGGATGCTCCTTTTTATACTCACATATTGCTCTCCTCATTTCATCGGTTAATGTTGATTTCTTTACTCCTTTCTAATGATGAGAAGCCACGGGAGAATTAAAAAAAATTGCAACTTGTTATAATATATCTTCTACACATCTACCTTATACTGTTTAGCTAAAGACTTGAATCTTTTAATTTGTTATATACATTAACTTAAAACGTATTCTTTTCCAAGATATTATAAGTTTCACCAATTCTTTTTAGCTTTTCTAGACTCAAATTAATACATTAATTGTTGTCTCTTGATTTTTCTGACTCCATTATATCCTTACTTAGTAATGTGAATTAACTTGGTTGCCCTTGACTATACATGGTTAGCTTAACAAAAAGATGGTTAAGTGTTGGAATTATACATACAACTTATGTATATATATATATATATGTTGCAAGTATAAGCTAGGAGATTGATTTCATTTCATTTTATGCTAAGTGTTGAGAGTTCTTTATAGAGAGAAAGAAGAAGAAGCTAGGGTTGTCTTGGAAGCTTGTGAGATTTTAAGGAAGGTGTTCAAGAGAAGTAAAACTAACAACCAAAGTGGATAATCCATCTCTAAGAAGCTTTATAGCAAAAAGAAAAAGAGCTCAAAGAAGGTTCAAAAGTGTTCTTGCCTTAAAACTCTTCATCTATGTGTTTAGATTCAAGAATATGTGTAGTCATGCATGTATTGATGATTAAAAGTGTGAGTTATGTGAGTTTATGTGCTCTATGAGTGATTCATATGGAAACCCTAGACATTAGGGTAGTATTATAAATGTGGTAGGTGTGTATACATGCATGTATTCATGGCTAGAAAGCATGAGTTAAAGTAGATTATGTGCTAAGTGTTGATAGTTGTGGTGAAACCCTAGATTAAAGTGATGAATATGTTAGAAATATGTGTAATTACTTACTAGATAGTATAATAGGTTCTTTAAAGGATGAAAAACATGACTAGTATATGAAAATCTAACATTAGGCTATGTTAAGCATGTAAACCAAATCAAAGTTGGTAGCATGTCTTAGAAGGCTCATATAGGTGTTATGTAGACATACAAAGTTGGTAAATAAACTTGTGATGATGTTTATAAAAGATGTGGTATATGAACTCAAAGTTGGTTTTATGAAGAAAAAAATTAGGTTAAGTGGGTAAAATCCTATCAAGGGGTGATTTTTGACCATTTTGAATAATTAAAGATAAAAAAAAGTCAAATGACTAAGTTTTATGTAAATACATGTGTTCGTGTTGATTTGGTGGTCATTTGATGTTTATAGCGATAAAAATAAATTTTAAACGTTAAAAAATGTTTGCCAGCACCAAAAATGGAGTTTTTGAAAAAATAACGTCATTTTAAAACTCAATTGATTTTTGAAGGCTTGGGCAAGTCATATATGTGTTATGTATGTTAAATTATGTGTTGGAATCAAGTTTTGTAGAAAAATACCAAAAATAACATGAAAATTGGAATGAAATTTTTTCCTAAAAAATTGATTTTTCAGCACTTCATCGGGGCGGGATGCTTTGAACTAAACACTACGCTAGGACGTAGTGTAACTGAGAAGACTTCGCTGGAGGCAACGTCAGTCGGCGTCGGGGCGAAGTGTTTTGTTTTTTGAAAAAAAATTATTTTAATCCAAAATGAAGCATTTTGATCTTATATGATAGAGACATGTATTGTAAACTATAAATTGATAAAAATGATCAATGCGATAGGTATTAAGGTATAAATAAGTGACGTGTTGTGTGTGAGGATACATGTAAAGGTAATTAGTAACTTGTACGTCAAGGTAAAACATATAAATGTATATAACTAATGCATGGACAAACATTATGGTTGTGTATGACATAAACGGGATAAGATATTAACGGTAAATGTAAACGAGGACAAAGGCAAGTATTGTACTAGAACTCTCTTTTGCAGTTCCTCGGATAGTGATATATGCTATGTATTCCTGAAAGTCATTTTGAAGTTCATTCATTGTAAAACTGTTTTGAGAAAGGTCGATGCCAATTTTGATCCGGCTAGACATATGTGATGGTTCATTTTGAATTCAGATATTCATTATTATGTTCTCCAATCCAAATTTTTGTGGTGTGAATTCTATGAAAATACTGTAACAGAACAACCCTGATATAAAAGGGGATAAAGGTAAAGAGGGATATAAATCTCATAACGTAGTTGCATCGTTAGATGTTTATGTTATGCACAATATAAGGTACGATGAGCTGATCACCTAGAGTACATATTTGAAATGGAATACAGTCTTATGACTAATTTGGACAAATCGGTTTTTGTGATTGGTATTGTTCTTAATGGGTTCTTAGTCTTATAACCGTACAGCCAAAAAAGTTAATGTTTCAAATCAATTGTGCAAAAGTCTATGTTATGTTTTCAAGTTTCTTCACGGAATTGTTTAATGATTCAACCCTATTGTAAAAGTTTCCTTTCATTATTGCTGAGATATCATGTCATTTCTTGTTTATACACTTGTTGAGCTAGTTTATGCTCATTTTTTCTTTAACGTGATATTTCAGTTAAGCCCAAACAGGTAGAAGGGTCAGGAACTGACAAAGAAAAGGGAAAAGCAAGCAAGTAACCAATAGTTGTGTAATTATAGGACCGATATAAATGTTTTATTTTTGTAATATATCAAGCAGTTAATGTTTTGTAATGTAAAAAGGTCTGTAAACCTGAGATAGTTATATAAGTTATAAAGTAAATTATTATATTCTTAAATGAATGGATGTGAATGAAGGGTATAATAGAATTGTGAACATTGAACCCGTGGTTCAAGGAACCCGAATTTGGGGGCGTCACATGAATCGCTAAGATTTATTTGAGTCACTAAGTCCCGACATTTGGTCACTAAGACCAGGTTCACTAAGAACCTTCCCAATTGGACACTAAGTTCATCCCACACAAGGTTTGATTCACTCATAATCAGGCGAGTCACTAAGGCTCGTCTTTCTACTTCTATTGTTGATGAAGATAGTTGAGGTGCTGCTAAGTTGGCATTAAGTTATTCTTCACAGATAGAACTTAACAGCTGAGCAATTCTTTCTTGACGTTACCTTTGGAGCCTTTTGATCTGTCTTATTTTCTTCTGCTCTAATTTGTGGAAATCACCCTTGATTGATCCTCCAAAGTATTTATTAACTTTGGGTTAATGATATGTATATTCAGCAAATCAATTTTCTTCTCCTCTCTTTCTCTTTTGACTCTATGATTCAGAAGTTCAGTTCATACTCTATCTTTTCTGCTTTTAGGCTTGCTCCCCTTTTCTCTCTCTTATTTCTATTTCAAATGAGAGTTTATATTTATAGAGAGATGTCTGTTGAAATGCCCATTGGAAAGTGGTCGTTACTTTACTCTCTAGGTCAATCTTTGATATTGACACTTGATGGTAAATATCAGTTTTCTTTCGGCTCTGTCTTCATGATTTGCAGTATGCTAAAAATGGAAATAACGTAGATGACATCACACTTTTCATCTTCTCTTGATAAACATCTAATAGTGATGATACTTCAAAATCAAACTAGCCAGTAGACACTATTATGCTCTAATTCCCAGATTTTAACTTTGACTTGGAGAGATTGTATCGAGCTCTTCAATCTGTGACATGTCTACTGTTAGTGACTTGTCATCTTTCATTCTCCAAAATGAATCAATTGTATATAGTAGAGATAATACGATCAAAGCTTTAATACGATTGCTTTCTCCTATGTTCTTCATTTCTCAATGTGATCGTGTCTTCATAAATAAGAATTGAAACTTTCTATACGATCTTGTCTTCACAATACGATCTGAGCTCTTCTATACGATATAGTATTATCTTGTTTTCACAATACGAACTGAGCTCTTTTATACGATCTGTAATGTTCTAAACTTCTATAATCTTGTGATACGACTTTATATGAATAAATAAATATTGACTTATGTTCATAATGTTTTATGTGATTTTTCTATGTGTTTGATTTCGTGTTTTGGTTCAAAAAGTTAACATTAGCACTTGTCAAAATCAAGAAGTTAGTTTAGGGTTAAAAACTTAAAATGGAAAAAAGAGTTATAACCTAAACCCTAATTATGAAACCCTAAGGGTTAAACCCAAAATATGAAAAGTCAACTATACTTCAAGTATACTTAATTAAATTTAAGGTTAATTAAGATTATGGTTAACCTAAAATTAATTCTAAACCTAAGATTAACTAATAAATTAGTACAAAATAAATCAACCAATCATAACAATGATGATGCGAACAATGATGTCACATAAGGTGATGATGTAAGCATGATGGAAGGATGACATAAGCCCTTGGAAGCTTCCTAAAGTTGCCGCCCATATAAGAAGGTTTGCTTAGATATTTTAATGTCCAAATGACCATTATGCCCTCACCTTGCTTGGCCTATAAATAGCTATTTCTATCCTTCATTATTTCTTACCATTTACAAGCTAATTTAGTGTTATCAAAGTTATTTTCAAAGATTAAGAGAGTTCTAGTGAGCTAATGTTATAATCCAATAGTTAAGCCTTGCAAAGAAATAGTTAAAACTTACAACTTCAAGAGGTACAATTTTTAGTTGTTATTATGTCAATTTCAATTCTTAGTATAGCTAAATCAAGCAAATACAAGCAGTTATAATACTCAATTTATTTTATGTCTAGAATAGTTAAATCACTTTTACAAGCAGTTATAAAACTCAAATTATTTCATATATCGTAGAATAAATCACTTTTACAAACAGTTATAATGCTCAAATTATTTTATGTCTAGATTAGTATAATCACAATTACAAATAGTTATAATGTCCATTTTATTTCAAGAATATAGTCAAAAACATGATAAAATTAGTTGTTACCATGTTCGATTCGTTCTTTGTGTTCTTGAGTCAAAAATCATAAATTTCTCTATAAGTAGGTTTATAATTTTGTCATTTAATATTATAAAGTGATAAAACATGATGGCTTAGCTTTTCTATATTTATGGCATCATGTTTCACCTACTTAAATCAAGAAAGTATGAACCTAGTTGTCGTATTGATCTTATAAGCCATTTTCGATTCCATAAGTTTGGAATCTTAAAAATTTAATTCATTAAAGTTGTAGAGGATGAAATTCTAAAGACAATGGACTCAAAAATCACTTTAAAATATTTTATTATGTATAGTAGTGTCAAAGCTCCAAATCATTGAAAAACAAGTCATTCTGAGCTCTCTAAGGGCCTCAGATAGAGTTTTATGTACATATGATTTTTGTAACTCAAACCACCTATGGAAATAGTTTAAATAAATTAATATAAGATTTATGAAGATTTAATATACGATAAACTAACCCTCGTGTATACATAACCCATTTATGTAGGGTTTACGAAGCTAATCTAAGCTTAGTATTAATACTACTTATACACCAAGGCAAATCTTCTACCATAGATTTATGTTTAAAAGTTTTTTACTTGATTTATTCACTTTGTGCAACAACGTGTTATAAATCCTTGAAATGAAAGTTATTGCTATTAGTTTCAGCATAACTTGATAAATGAATACTTATTCATGAAATATTGAATTGTGATTTTTTATTTGAGCTTTTAATCAAACCAAATTATTTTGGTACGACCTTTACATGTAAAGTAAACTGTGATGAACAAAATTTTAAACATTGTTCATGATTAGTCCAGTGCAGTGTATGTTATGCATAAAATAGGATGTCGTTAGGTTAATCCCCAATAGATATCCATTAATAGTTTCGGAGTCGAAATATAGACGAACAATAGTTATTGGTTTAATTACCACTCAATTTTGATATGTTAAAATAATTGTAATATCTCTTGTTGAGTTATGATTAATTTAAATTCATATCGGTGTGAGTTCACTTATATACTATGTGTTTAGAATTGTTGAGTTTTTGTATGCTCACCCTTGCAAATAAACCCTTATTTACAGACAAACCTGAGAGTTCCGGCTCTAAGAAAAAAGAAAAGAAGAAATACGTAGATTACTTTATATATGCTTTATTAATTGTTTATCCCTTTTATTATAGTTAAGGCTGCAAATCGAACCAAATAATTCGGGCTCGACTCGAAAAAATGTTAGCGAGATATGAATTCGTTAATAATATGATTCAAATCTGAGCACAAAAAATAGTTCAAATAAAAATACGAGTAGAATCTAAATAAGATTATACTCAACTCGTTTAGGATTCAAACTATCCAAATTTTTAATCATGATCCGATACATAATCGATATACAAAATTTGAATAATTAGTTGTTATTTTTTTATTTTATTTGTAATTTTAATTATAATTTTATATATTTAAAATGTAATTATAATTATATTTTTTAATTTCTAAGTAAAATAATAAGTTTAATTAATAATTATATGTATTATAAAACTAATTATTATGTGGAGACTCGAATTCGAGTTTGAATTTGAAGTTCGCGAGTAATTTGAATATAATTCGATTTGAATCGAATCGAATTCGAGTAACAAAAATTCGAGTCGAGCCGAATCTGAGTAAAAAATTTCAAATATAGTTCGAATCCGAGTCGAATTCGAGTATGAATTTAACCTTACGAGTCGAATCCGAGCAGTTTAAAATCTGGATCGATTCGACTCGTTTGCAGCCTTAATTATAGTCATGAGGACTTTGTAATACAAACAAGCAAATCATGTAATCGAATATTATATCAATATTATCATGTTTCATCGCATATTCTTGTTATGTCTTTACTTTTGTAATACTTAGAATTGTTAAACATTAACATAGTATTGATAAAGAACTATATATTTGAATGAGGATATTGAATAGTGTTGTAAAAACAAAGATCTAACATCGATGAAGAAACCAAATTCATCGCAAGGTTCCTCTGTTCCAAGTACAAGTGTGTTATTAATATTATGAATTTTAAATATATAGGAAGTATCAATACAAAGAGATATATCTATAAAGTTATGTGTCTAAGTGATAGTATTGAATGATATGGAGAGTTTTGTAAGAAATGAATCTTGTCACGAATAAATATACAAACATATATTTATCGTAAGGTTCTTTTATTTCAAGAACAATCATATTATTAATAATGTGAATCTTGGATATATATAAAGGTATAAAATATCTAAACCTTAAGGTTAAAATAGTATAATTAAGTACTAAGTCCCTTGTATTATTTACAAGAATTTGGTATGAATTAATGAAAGATCTTTAGGATTTAAAATGAGAACTTTGTTTATGAAACTGTTGAACCAAATGAGGATATTGATAATATGGAATGCTCATGTTATTACTGATACTCTAAATTTCAATTGGATAAGGTTTATGAACAAGAAAATCATTTATAAACTTGACGATTTAACATTTATAGTGAGCACCAAATCAACTATAGTAAGTATAGTGATTTGGGGGCATCACACGATCTCATGCGATCTTGCATATTTAATCCTTCAATATAATTTGACTTGTAATACGAATCAGCTCTTGTAATACAATATGACCTTTCAATACGATTCAGCTTCTATTGTACGATATGGTCTTATTAAGCGATCTTGATCTGGATTTACGATTCTGAACTTGTAATACGATTCGGCTCTTGCAATACCATCTAGCTTCTACTGTACAATCTTAAGAGATCATGATTTGATAGAAGAGCCTGATCTTCTTTCCATACGATCGACCTTGTCTTTTATTCTATGACCAGCTTTGTAAATTCTGAGTCTTGAATGTTTTATACTATGCACTTCTCCTTACAAACTTAGAGTAGCTTTTGTAACTTGCTCTACGAACCCTAAGAATGTCTTCACAACTTATGAGCTTTGTACTATTTCATTGTTACTTCCTTTATCTGAAGTTATTCGAAGATCTTCTAGTTAATCTTAGTTCACTTCTTGAGAACTAAGACTTCTCATTCTTTAAAGTTTGAATCATAAATCTTTGTTGGAAGGTTATTTGACAAAGGTACTCTAAACACATGCCATAGTGTTTCCATTTCTCAGTACCGTTGGTATTCTGCTTTCTGACATTAATGTTGTGACTTTGCAGTCTGCATCATGATTGATTGACACTGTAAAGGTAGCTTATCTTTACGAACGTAGAGCTATCTTACAATCTTCTTCTTTTTTCCAATGTCTGCAGTTATACTTCGGTCTTTACAATTGTAACAGTTCTTCCTCACCTAACCGTTTCTGTCTTGAGAATCGTTGATTTGCTTTTTCCTTTCTGTTTCTTAGAATTGTGTTTGATCTTTACCGATTTTGTGTTTAAGCATTCTTCTTTGTTAGTTCACTGCTTAGCGCACGATCTCTTGTACTTCTCCTTTATATCCTTAATGATTTTGTTAATGAACCTTCGACTTGCTTCTTACTCAACGATCTTAATATTTGCTCTGAGTTTTACGATCATGTTCTGCTTTCCTCAGCAATTTGTCTATTCTTTACTTGCCCATCATAAGCTTTGCTTTCTTCTTTGACAATCTGACTATTCTGACTTACTCTCAAAAGTGAGTTGTTCTTTGAGTTGAATTCCTTTATTCAACAATCAGATCATTTCGTTCGAACTCCTTTGTTATTGTACATCTTGACTTTACTATTCGATTATGAGTGAGTTATGTAGTTCAAGATTAATTCTGCAACCTGCTTTGTGAAGTACTATTGATTTTTAACTGATCATGCTCTGCTATCTGATCTCTTTTTCAATACGATCTAAACTGAATATATTGTGACCAGAGCTACTATACGATCAGGGCTTCTATACAATCTTCCTTTGTTATATTGCAATCATATCTTCATTATATGAACTGGCCTTTCTTTACGATCTCGAATTTTCTGTTCGATTTGTTTGAAGTGCCCATATACTTCTATGATCAGCAATACGATATTTGACTATAAGAATGTTCTTTTTTTGTGATCTCCTTCTTGATCATGTCTTACTTTACGATCTCAAATTTTCTATTCGATCTTGCTATTGATCTTTCTGTATGATTCTGTTATTGAACTTATTGCCATACAATCTTGATTTAACAATACGATTCTGTCCTGGCTCTATGATTTAATCTTCCTTCAATACGTCCTGTTGTTGCTATACGATCTCCTAAAGTTCTGTACAACAATTTTTCTCAGTAGATCAACTTAACAAGTTTGATCTTTTTTTAAACTAAGTCATTGTACATTAATTTCATTATGAAGGACTTTATAGAAGTTACAGTTTACAAATATACATTATCAATTATATCAATTCTAAATCCTTGTACAATATGATATTTTATAAAAACTGTACAATTTTCTAACATAATCATTTTGCAATTAAGTGTTGAACTATACAAATATCATTTAGCTATACGATTATCACATCATTTAACTATATGATTAACATATATCAAACTATACGATCATCTATAAAATTAACATTATCATATTTTTAACTATACAATCATCATCAAATCATTTAACTATATGCACTAACAGTATATAATATATTTTTAGAGTTTACCAATTTTGCAAATAGGATTTTTTTCTGTTAAATCGTGGGACGGTTGTTTAAACTTAACCTATAGGATTGCAAATGGGTAATTCAATTATAGGTTCTTTACATAAGTATACAACTTTTATAAAATAATTACAAAAATGGTGCACTAACAAAATAATTACAAAAAGAGTGCAAAGGAGATAGAGAAAAAACAGAGGAGAGAGAAAAGAGGACACTTGTCCCCTACTTCCTCCCTCCGCCTACCGCCTCTCTCAACCCTCCCGCCCGCCTTCCTCCCTCCCCCTCCTCCTTCCTCCCCCCTCCCGCCTGCCTCCTGCCTCCTCATCCTTCCCCATCCTCCGTCCCCCCTCCACCTCCCGCCTGCTTCCTCCCTCCCCCCTTTCCGCCTGCTTCCTGCCTCCTTCGTCCCCCCTCCCCCGCCCCCACTTCCTCTCTCCTCCCGCCTGCATCCCCCGCCTCCCTCCTCCATCCCCCCTCCCTTCCCCGCCTTCGTCCCCCGCCTTTCTCTATCTCTCTCTCCTACAAAAGTAATCAACCTTTAAAACAAAAGTAACCAAACCTTAATACAAAAGGTAACCAACAACATTAATACAAAAAGTAACCAAACCTTAATACAAAAGTAACCAAATCTTAATACAAAAGGTAACCAACCTTTAACACAAAGGTAATCAAATTTTAATACAAAAGGTAACTAATAACCTTATTACAAAAGGTAACCAAACCTTAATACAAAGGTAACCAACCCTGTAATACAAAGATAACCAAACTTTAATACAAAAGGTAACCAACCTTAAATACAAAGGTAACCAAACTTTAATATAAGGTAACCAACCCTTAGTATAAAGGTAACCAAACCTTAATACAGAGGTAACCAACCTTTAATACTAAGGTAACCAAAATTAGTTACTACACATTCAGGAATTGGTTATTTCCATACTGGTGTTTGGTTACCTCTATACTAGTGTTTGGTTACCTATATTTACTGCACATTCAGAAAATTAGTTACCTTCATATTAGTGTTTGATTACCTACAAACTATTGTTTGGTTACCTACATAATATTATTGGTTACTTACATTTAGTATTGTGGTATTCCTAGGCGAGGGGAGGGGGAGGGGAGGAGGAGGCGGGAGGGGGAGGAGCAGGCGGAGTAGGGGAGGAGGAGGCATGAGGGGGGAAGAGCAGAAGAGGAGCAGACGGGAGGGGAAAGGAGCAGGCGGGAGGGGGGAGGAACAGGCGGAGTAGGGGAGGAGGAGGCTGGAGGGGGGAAGAGCAGAAGAGGAGCAGGCAGGAGGGGAAAGAAGCAGGGGAGGAGCAAACGGAGTAGGGGAGAAGAAGGCAGAAGGGGGGAGGAACAGGCGGGAGGAGGGAGTGGGTCGGCCAGATCTAGAGGGAGGGAGAGGAGGAAGGGGGCAGCAGGGGAGGAGGGAGAGAGGAGGAACAGGCGGGAGGGGGTAGGGGAGGCAGGCGGTGGAAAAGAAGGAGGCAAGGAAACTTACTAAATCACGTAATTAAATTGAATGAACAACAACTGCACTACTTTTAAAAATAAAACATTAAATTATAACATTTTTGTAAATATTATTAAAATGCACTTTTAATGTAATTTTTTTTAAAAAGTATTATAAAGTGTAAATGTCCCTTCAATTATTCATCAACAATTCAGTTATTAACAAGTCACCTGGCCCAAATCCATAACAAATTCCCTCTATAATTGAAACATGGTTTAAGCCCAATTCTTCTTGAGCTCTTGTAGTATCGAGATTTGGATTGGACACATTACATAATATTTTTTCTTAACAATAAATTTTAGATTCCTAAAATATGAATAAGAAAATCATTAAAATATATATATAAATAAGGGTGTGTCCTTTTCAAAATATTTCAAAAAAAATATTCTTTTTTAAACGAGGATGGGTATTTTAGTTTCTAGAAATTTTAAAATTGAAAAGCTTATGGCAATCTGCTCTATTATTAAGTATTAACAATAATAACTTGGAGCTGGAGACGCTATGGACAACCATAAAAGAGTCCTTCTAAGGGGACCTTGGACCGGTAGCAGTGATCAGTCTAATTTTTTATTTATTTATTTATTTTTTCTTTTGACTCTCAAAAATTTTATTTTTATTTAAATATTTATAAAATTCAGTGATTTAAATATAATTTGAATACATATAAATAATTAGGGTTGTACAATCTATTTGTACAACGCTAGTTATTTATATACATCCAAATTACACCTAAATTACTGAATTCTGTAAATATTTAAGTTAAAATAAAAAAATTGAGAGTCAAGAAAAAAAAATTAAACCCATCGTTATTCCCAGTCTAATATTCCTGTCCCCTGAACTTTTTGACCATAAAAACATGCCTTGTCTTTCATTTTTTTGTTTTTTGGACTGGTCAACAAAAAGAAGAGAATTTCACCAAACAAATATTGAATAGCAAAAGAAATATGTACCTGTACAAGCCAATCGCCCCCCTTACAAAAAAAAAACCTTAAAACAAATACTTTCAGTCACTTGCATACACAACAATCACCTCTAAATCTATTTTCAAACACAGAAAAGAGCAAGATTGGGGAGAAGGGCAGAGAATGCAAATTCAGAAGAACACTCTGAAGAAGATTCTCCCACTGCCACTTGTTCTCTGAACCTCTTCCGAGGGTGTTCCTCCCTCAAACTGTCCCATTTGCTCCTAAATATCCTCATGAAAATCAGCTTAGCCTCCCAAATTCTATACTTGAATAAGGTGTGGGTACTCTAGATGAATCACACATTGGTTATGTTCGATTGTTTCTTTTGCTCTCCGACCTTAAATCTGGATTGTCACTTTTGTCTGTGTCATAGTTCTCCCTCTGGGACATGATGTCGACGCTACCTGCTTGAGTTCTTCGATGCCTTCGATCCTGAAAAATAAAGCCATCAACATCCATGTCAAACACAGTCGGGAAAAGTACATGAAAAATGATGAAGTAAAAAAACAGGTAAGGTTTACCAGAGAAGAGCATGAAACTGAATAGCTATTAGAGTAGAAAGAGCTATCTTAGATATTCCTTTTTAAATATCAATCTTCAAAGCCCACTAAATTAAGAACAAACTTCAACCTTCTTCCGCCACGAAAAGGGAAACACCCTTATGTCGAATGGGAGGGAGGGAGTGATGAGTGTCTGGTGATACTTGTGGGGGGTTTAAGTTGGGACTTTCATTTCCTTTATGTGTGCATGTTAACCCCAGATGGGAATTATTTATCTAAAATTTCAATTAGAAAATACTACTACGCATGCTATGCACTACCAAACTGGTGGCAAAAGATATAAAACCGTTTGAGGTTGAACTTCTTAGCCTGTAATGTTTACGGAAGAAAGTGTATAATGATCGTATTAACAGTAGGATGATAGTTAGCCACAAGACTACGTTTACAACTAGAGAAAGGGGGAACAGCTGCAAATGAACCAAGCCGAGACAAGTTTTAGGATGTCTAAACTTGATTCGTTTGCTACACAAGAATGAGCTCGAGCCGAGCTATCTGCAGGCCTAATCAAGAGGCATTACATGCATCAAGAAATTCCAGAGTGTCAGGAAAGGGGGAGAAAGCACAAACCATGCATATATATACGTGTGTGTGTGTGTGTGTGTGTAGAGAGAGAGAGAGAATGGCCAGAAGAAGAGAGAGCCTCCAGCCATCATATAACTGGGCAAAAAAGAAAGTTAAGGACAAGTAACTGAAATCTCTACAGCCCACGTGTAATCAATTATGAACGCACTCATCAAAAATTAGAGTCGGCACTTAGGAAGTAGATAATTTAAGAAAAACTGCATAAAAAGTTTATTTATGCTGTAAAACTAAAACTTTATTGTTGCAAACCACAACTCACCTCCCGTGGTATGGGATATTCCTCTGACTCAAGCATACGAACAACTTGGCTCATTTTGGGTCTTTTGTCAGAATCTGGATCAACACACCTTAAAGCAGTTAAGAGGGCTCGCTTCAGGGCTCTTGTCGATGGCCTTGTTTCAATGTTTGGATCCACGACTTCCTCTGAACGCCTGCTTCCGACCATCATTTTTAGCCAGTCTACAAGATTAACCTGTAAACAAGGTTTACATTCATCAAGACTGCAAAGCTCTGAATGATCAAGATTCAATGCAAGTTGGAAATAAGCAAAACTAGGCCAAACTCATAAGGAGTATGTCAGTACAAAATGAAGACTTATGTAAATAAATAATTATAATTATTATTATTATTATTATTATTATATTATTTGACTTGGAAACTTTATTCAACGTAATCACTAAATAGATGTAAAGTTCCATCTAATATTAATAAGCTAAAATTCTTAGAACTGAAAGATAAACGATCCAATAGAAAATTATTGTACGAGCATAAGAAGAATATATAAATGAAGAACATATAGCTTTATGTAACTTTTGGCATGCATGAATTTCATAAGATGATGGAGCTTTCCATTTACTTTTTAATCTAGATTGTTGTTGATAATAGTAGCGGTTATATGTACAAATCTTAAATGCATCACATGGTTACCAAGTCTTTTTTTTATTTAACCAAATATGGTTATTTTATTTTTCACAAAGTATTGGCAACTATAGATTATATGAGACAGCTGATAAAGAAAAAAATCACTATAATTACAATCCAAGCCTAAGATGTATAATTCTAATAATCACGCTGAATCTGAATCCCAAGTTCCGGGTATGTTACAATCAAAAGGCTTTTTATAGTAGTGAAAATCTAGAACCATTTCTTTTGTAAGGATTCTTAAATCTACTGTATTATATAATAATTGCTTAATACCTCTTGAGCAGGACGACCATAGTCTACAGGATCTCTGCCTGTGATTGCTTCTAAAAGCACAACCCCAAAGCTATAAACGTCACTCTTCTCATTTAGAAGCCCAGTATTTGCATATTCAGGAGCCACATACCTGTACAAATTGATGGAAGGAAATTTAAACAACAATTTCACAACTCCAATCCTTAAGGCCACTAAGAACAAAAGAATGAAAAAGCATGTAATGCAAGTATAGCTTGACATATATTAGAAGCACTACTAAAAATATACTGACCCAAATGTTCCCATGACCCGAGTTGTAATGTGACTTTTTCCAGCACCAAGCAGCTTAGCCAGGCCAAAATCAGAAACCTTGGCATTGAAGTCATCATCAATCAGTATATTGCTCGACTTTATGTCTCGGTGCACCACTTTTGGCTCAATTGCTTCGTGCAAGTATGCAAGACTGTAATTAATGTACCACATAATGAGATCTATCGTGTTAGGAGAAAGATAGAGTTGACTTAACTTACGCTTTAGCTGTACCAAGAAGAACCTTCGTCCTGGCCTCCCAAGTAAGATAACCATGTTGGCGCATAGCTCCATGAAGCCATTGTTCTAAATTTGCATTATTGACATACTCATAGACTAACATCCTGAAATGATGAGATAGAAACTCTTACGAATGATATGTAAAATAAAAGGAAAACAGACATTACAAGCAATCTCATAACGCTACTATCAGGAGTTTAAGAGCAGGATAAAAAATAGCATTCTTTGGCCACCAGCAGTTAGCTTCAGTGGTACCACCTACCACATTTCATAGGGGAAGACTCGGAGTTTAAGACACTTATGGGGGCATGCATACGTGTATATCAAATAAAACGAATATTTGTCTTTCAATAGTTTGGCTTATTAACAGCATGGCAGTCTGATTCCCTGAAACAAAACATTTTCAAAATGAAAATCGCACCTATGAGTTCCTTCGATGCAGTACCCCAACAGTCTAACTAAATTTTTATGGCGCACATGACCAATAGCTTCAACCTCCACGCTGAATTCCTTCTCTGCTTGGCCCCTAAAAACAGGAAAATATATTTAACCAGAGAGAATTTGAGGGAACATGCGAAACAAGTTAACAACGTTGAGAAGCTAGGAAAGCCCTTTCAAACTTACAAATTGTTGAAGAGCTTCTTAATTGCCACTGGACTCCCATTAATCAAATGTCCCTTATAAACAACTCCATAACCACCTTCACCAAGAACATTTTCCTTTGAAAATCGGTTTGTTGCAACTTCCAGATCTCTTAAGGTAAACCAATGACCCCAACCCAAGTGAGAAAATTCAGGTAGACCAGTTAACGGAGAAGGGGCAGTTATTGGATGTGAAGAAGATCGTTTATACACAGAAAATGTACCAGAACTCCCTTCTTCTCCAGATTGTGACCTGACGCCGCCTTTCTCCAAATGATGGAAAGAACCTTGACTGCTATTATTATCTCCATTATTCAATTTCCCCATACCTAGATGAACCAAAACTTTATCTGATTCTTTATCACTAGATTTGTCATTAATGGTGAGAAGAATCCCTTCACGTGGAACGAATTCATTTGCAGAAACTTGCTCTACCCGTACTTCTTTAATTTCCTTCGAGACAGTTGGAATTTGGCTAAGGGGAATCCTTTCTGTTGTTCTTTTCAATTTCTTTCGTGAAGTAAGATAGAACGCTAATGCCAAAAGAATAACTACAATAAATATTCCCACAATGATCCCAATTATTTCCCAGACTTCAAGGCCTAAAATAGTTTTCTTGGATAATCCCTTATTTAGATCGTTAGCCATCTCTTGCAGACTACAGAGACCTACAAAAGTCATCCAAGGAACATGATCAACTGTATATTTCAGAATATGCATTTTACTGCAAACAATTGTGTTCATATTGTTTTGTTATTTATTGAGAAAATTTACAATCTTTGTCGTCTTTTTAGCATTTTATGCCTTTCTGAGCTGCCATAGAATTTTGAAGTATCATTAATGATATACTAACATGTGCCACTTCCTTTTCAAGCCAAAAAAATTGCTCCAAATGTGAGAAACAAACATGTAGAAACTACACGATGTGATTACCAGAATCCAACAACAAAGTAAGATAAAGCAAACAATTTAACAAGATCAAAAATCAAGATAGCAATTTTAAACACATTAACACAAGTTTTTCACTAAAAGTCACTATTAATAACTTAAAATAACAGACAAAATAAGAAGAAGAATAAAAATCAGCTTTAGAAAAAGAAAGAAAAAGTGAGACCCTTACCTTTTGAGATATGATTCAACGGAGAAACTTTTAGACCCAGATCTCAAAAACCGACCATCTCCTTAACCAATGAACCAAACACCCTCACGGATCTCTAATCAAGAAACCCAAGAAAATCAGGTAAACATTTTCACATCCAAAAACAGCCAAATCAGTCCAATTTTAAGCCATCCTAATTCAAAAAACTATATTTGAATAAAATTTTCATTTGTGTTATTCCTTTTAGTGGCAAATGTGAGTCTGAATCTAAGCTCAGATGGAGCTTTCTTGACACCACCCTCTGCCCCACTTTTTTTCTTAAGAACCCTTAATACAGCAATGACACCAAAAAGAATGCTGTATTCGCAAACTGAATTTTTGATACATAAACATTTGTGGGAATGAGAGAGAAGGAATGATGGAGTTATCAGTGGCAAGTGAGAGAAAGAGCTAACAAATGGAAAGTTCTCCCCTTTTTTTCCTCCAGTTTCTTCTAAACATGAATTTTATACTTAATTTAATAAAATACTACTCCCCTCACCCAAAATTAAAGGTACATATTCATTCTTGTAAATAAATTTATAAAATTTTTAAATATAAAATCAATACAGTTTTTTTCATTTTGATTACAAATAATTATATTTTTTATAGATTAATTAAAAAGTAATATTAATTGTCATATTTATTATTTTTAAAACTTAAATATTTATATCGATTAAAAATTTCGTAAATTAACTTTAAAAATGAAAATACATTTTTAATTTTGAAATAGAAGTACTAACTTCTAAATTATTCATAACCAATGATTAACTATCAATTAAAATGCTCCCTCCATTTGAGAATGATAGTCTTAAAATATTAAAATTATATGGACACATAACTGTTTGGAACAAACTTTTCTTAATAAGAGTACTAAACTTCAAAAAATACTATTTTATTATAAATAAAATCAAATATGTTTGAAAAATAATAAACAAATAAAAACCGTCATCCTCATATGGGAGGTTACTGTATATTGTTGGTCAAATATTAAAACGTACAAGTTAAGTAATGAGCAAATTAGAGCGAGGTTGAGGTATTGGAAAAAAAGGGTGCTTTGGATTTTAAATAACAAAAAAACTGACTCTCTACCAGAAAGTTGGACTACTTTTTACCTTCTTGCCAGGCAGAAAACAAGCCATTATTAAAAAATGCTGAGATCTCTTTAATTTCTTTTTGCTTTATTTTTTTAGGGGAAAGGGAAGCAGGACTATGAAGTGGCTATGGTCGAGCAGTCGAGTCTGCTTAATTATTCTATGAGTTGGACATATGAGCCAATCAAGTTGAAGTCTCAATTTAGGATTTGTTCTGTTAGGCGTTAGCTGGCGGTAACGCTGGCAACAGTCGTAGCGTTTGGACTTTTAAATGTAATGTATTAACTTTGATGCATTGTGTTTAAGAGTCAAATATTATATTTGTAAGTTTAATAAGATCGTTTAAAATAAGTAACTATTAAATAAACAAAAATTTTAAATGTGTTTAAACTTTCAAGCGCTTTGCACGCACCATACGTGACAAACGCCGAGTAACTAAATATACACTTAGTGTTTGTTTGTTTACAACCTACAAGTGTTTGATAAGTTTGAACGCATTTAAAAAATTTATTGTCTAATTATATTTTATCACAAATATAATCTATTAAATTTGTAAATGTATTTAATGATGTTAGGACTAAAGCACATTTTGTACTCTAAAATTGTAAGAATTTTAAAGTTTGCAGTATAATGTTTAAAATGTATTTAAGTGCACCATAAAATTCTTTTTTGCTTAAAAGAATACAGTTTGCACCCAAAATTGAAAGCGCATTTTGTTTAGTAGATAAAATTTTGGGGTACATTTTGTCTAATAAAAAATTTTGAAAAATGCGTTTTATCTGGCAAAAAGAATTTTAAAGTGCACTTAACTATGTTTTAAATATCATAGTACAAAACTCAAATTTTTTACAATTTTGAAATGCAATATGTACTTTAATCTCAATTTTACATACTCTATACACATTTAATACAACTTTTTTGGAACTATAAATGTTGATAACCAAATAAACTCGATGTATCCCATTTGCGAAAGTTGTAGTGTGGTGTAAGAAGTATTTTTTTTTTAAAAAAATAAAAGAGTGTTTTATAAACTCTTTTATTTCTTATAAAATAGTTGCAGCCTTTCGTCATATAATTGCAAAAATACTTTTTGAAAAATATTTTTTTTTAAATATTATGAAAAACTTATAAATAAGGGTATGATTACGATTTTTAGTTTTTTTCTTCAACATTTATGATCTACATTGTGAAATAAATTTTCTATTTTTGTCACAAATATTTTTGCATTTTGTAGCCAAAAGCTTAGATTTGGAGTATCATCAAACACAGGTAATAATCACATTTTGTACTTTTGAATAAACTTGTGGTATGCTAAAAAGAGTAAAAAATATTGAAAAGGATAGCCAATACTCCATAAATAATAACTAAAAAATTGTTTTTATATAAAAAAAAGAGATATCAATTTAATTTCTTGACCTACTTTTACTTCACATAATAACATTGTACTATTTCCTTTTCAAATATAAAATTATTATTGACTTTTAAAAATCAATTCAAAACATTTTTAAACTCAAAATTGAATTGAATTCTTTTACTTTTAGTCAATAGAATAAGGAAATTTATAAACTATTAAAAAATATTATTCATTGTAAAATTTATTATTTCATAATTTTTTTTGGGAATAATCTCAATTTTAAATTATTTTAAATTAATTTTTAAAAATTAAAACCAATCTTATAATTTGTAACAGATGTAGTATATAATATATGTAGATATAATTTTTCAAAAAAATACTTTTCAACGAAGGCAATATTAAAGAGAGCCCCAAGTAATGTGAAAGTATCATCTGTAATTTAATGGTTTTATCTATCTGATTTTTTGACAAACTTTTGCATGCAATTAAAAATATTAATAGATTCACATGTTCTATTTGAGCATAATTACGACTCTTGTAAGTTTAATATTAATGTTACTTTTTCAAAATATAATAAAATTAATATTACTTTTTAAAATGATAGTATTAAATACAAAATTTATTATTTTAGATTTTAAATGAATAATATTAAATTTATTTATTTTTTAACCGAAGGTATACAAAAGGAACAACTCCCATATTGTCACTAGATTCTGAGCATTTCTCCCTTGCAGTAGCGACACAGTCAGCACAGGCTTTAAACGAAGTTGAGCGACGGCGCTTCCACTCGGCACCGTCGGATCACTAAGGCCGACTTTCGTCCCTGCTCGACGGGTGGGTCTTGCAGTCAAGCTCCTTTCTGCCTTGGCACTCGAGGGCCAATCTCCGTCCGGCCCGAGGAAACCTTTGCACGCCTCCGTTACCTTTTGGGAGGCCTACGCCCCATAGAAACTGTCTACTTGAGACTGTCTCTTGGCCCGTAGGTCCTGACACAAGGTTAGAATTCTAACTCTTTCAGAGTGGTATCTCACTGATGGCTCGGGCCCCCCCCGGAAGGAGGCCTTCTTCACCCTCCACCTAAGCTGCGCAGGAAAGGCCCAAAGCCAATTCCAGGGAACAATGAAGCTTTATAGGGTCTTTCTGTCCAGGTGCAGGTAGTCCGCATCTTCACAGATATGTCTATTTCACCGAGAATTTTAAATTAATTCTATAATTTGAAACGGAGATAATAAATAATACCTTCTCTGCTTCTCATAATTATATAAACTATCAAATTGTAGAAAAAATATATATAAGCATACCTACGTCCATCTTTATATATGCTTCTGTCGATCGAAAGGGACTCGCACCCTATATTAATAGGGCATACGTGCGAGAGGGATAAGGGCCATTAAGTATATGTTATACATTCTCTGTTTTAAAATCAAGAATATATTTTATTTTAATTTCTTAAAATGAATTTATAAAATTTTAAATTAATATATTTGATTAAATTTTGAAAACAACAAAATAAGATAATTAATAGTATCTTTTAGTTAATTCAGAATATAATAATTATTGTTTTACAAATATTTTAAATTAATTTAAAATTTAGAATTTTATAAAATATATATTTTTAATAATATATCTCTAATTTTAAATTAGATGAAAAAATATATATTATAGGCACGACATGAACGGATGGCATTATTTGTTGATTTGCAGCTTTCTTTGGATCATGAGATAATAACTTAAGTCAAATTATTTTGAGACAACATTAATTTTCTTTCAACTACTACAGTATATATTATGGTTATGGTACATCCACACCTTATTAATTGCTGGACATTAATTTAATATACATGGGATCTACTAGCTAGTTGTAGTTCTTTAACTTTCAGCTTCAAGGTGACAAGCATTAGGATATTGTATTTGACAATATATTTAAAAAATAATTCTCTAAGTTTCAGAATTAAATATGTAAATTAGAGATATGTTTTAAATTTTAAAATGTATTATTAAATTAGAAATATAAATTATTCTCTTGGTCTCATATATTATTAATATAATTAATCGCCTGATTTGGTATAATTTTAAGTTTTAATAAATTTAGGTAATATATAGTATATTGTGTTATATTGTCTTAATTAATTATATAAAATTGTGATAAATTTTTTATAATTAAATTAATAAAATCAAAAATAAAAATTCTTTTAGAAGTTATTTTTACTATTCGAGATTGATTAGGTTTCTTTTTAATATTTTACAAATTTGGATAGTATATATATTTAGTTACTATAAATTTGTATAATACTTATACTGGTTTGAATAGAAAATAAAAAGATTATTTTTTTATTCATATTAGAGATAGATATATTTTAAAATTTGGATAATATTTAATTGATACACATTTAAATAGTACTTATGTTAATATGAATAGAAAAATTGAACAAAAATTTTGTAAAACCAAAAAATGGTGAAACCAATTAAAATAAGTTTGTGCTTTTAATTATACAAGTTCATCAACCCCGTGTGAAGGACGGACGGTATGAATAATAATGGTTTATTATATTATTAAATAGATAAATATTAATTATGATTTTAAGAAGATAATTATAGTTATTAGATTATTAAATTTTTATTTAAATAATAAATATTGAATTATATATTATAGGTTACTTCGATCAATTATTAAGCTAAACATTTGAATGAGTGCATATTAATTTAGTTATGATTATGTGAAAATAATTATTTTAAATTTATTTAAGTTTGTAATGAAATTATATATTAGTGTTTATATTGATAAAATTTATTTAAAATTCTAATCCAAATAGTTAATTTTATAGTTATTATGTTTTAAAAAAATTCACATATATTATTATACAATTAATAGTATGATTTGATATAATTTTAAGTTTTAATAAATTTAGGTTATATATGGTATAATGTATTATATTGTCTTAATTAATTACATAAAATTATAAGACTCCGATTTTTATGAAATATAAATTTAATTTTTTTTATATATATTTTTTCTGAAACGGTAAATGGATAAATTGACAAAAGTTAAAGTTAAAAAAATATTTTGTGCAAATTTTATATTGTCGGAGAATATTTGTTTTGTCTGAAAATATTCATTCTGTCCAGAAATATTTGATTCGCACGACGACGCCAAAATAACCAAACATTAGTAGACCCCACAATAAAATATTGTCGGATATAGAAAACGACATAAGTAGACATTTTAAATAAAAATGGTCAACGGTACTATCACTTTTAACTGTTAAAATACCCGGTGATAAAGGAATAATAGAACATGGTATTGCACAGTAACATACGGTATTGCACAGTAGCACATGGTATTGCACAGTGCTTCATATTATTGAACTGATAAAATAATTATTGTACAATATTGACTTTATTGAACTAATAATTGTCACATACACAATAATTCATATTATTGAACTGATAATTATCACAGTAGCATATACACAGTAATTCACATTACTGAATCAATAATTGTCATTACACAGTAATGTGTTTGTTCTTTTATTTATTTTTTGTATTATTATTATCACTATTATGATATTGATTCAACTGTTGTAATCTATTATTAGTTGATATTTGTGACGCCCCCAAATCTGGGCCCACACAGCCCAAACTTGAGTCGTCAAAAGACTACAACAAAATTATTACAACAAAACACAACGTACAACAATACAGTGTATAATAATACACAACTAAGTCTTCACTATTATTGCCACACTATTTTACAAAACGTGAAGACTATGATAACTATTCCTCGGACCCTCACTCCATTCCCCGGCTAGACCCTGTTATGTTTTCATCTCCTGTTGAAAAACAATGGAACAAAAGAAAGGGTGAGCTCAAATAGCCCAGTAAGAAATATCATGACTAAGATAATGACGAATAAATTATCATTAGTCTTCAACAGTTGAGTTCTTGATAGAATACAATAGACTACAAGGTTTATATCAAAAACTGCAGTTAAATTCTTAAACAACGTTCAGATCAATAATAGCAGCGGAATGAGTAATCTATTAGAAGAATAATGCAGACTATAATGTCCACTCGGTTCTCTTTTTAGGAAAAACATCATCAACTTTTATCATCTGAAATATCATTAGTCAAGATAATACAAATTCACAGTTCTTGATCATAATCATGCACATCAACAGTTCATCTTTGCACTACGGGCCAAAGACATTCAATATAACACCAACGGTCATGATTATACCAGATTCAGCCTTTGGTCATAATCATACCAAACAACAGTTCATCTTTGCACTACGGGCCAAAGAGAACATTCACCACGTGCCATAAAAGACACCGAACAGATGTATCGCCTTTAACCTATTATATCGCCTTTAACCTATCATCTGTTCAACAAATATATCACATCTGTGCCCCCGGCCACAGATATTCACAACAGCTTGATTTTTGGATGATTAGAATGATATAAATGATGAACAGAAGAAATAGGATAACAATAAGTATCGGAAGTTTACTTTGTACAGATTCAAATAATGTCCAAATTGTCAACATGATGTGGAGTGAAATTTAAAAATGATATTCAAGATCCACAGTTCAGAATAACGGTTACAATTCAATAGAAAGGTTCACGTAAATAGGAAGGTTCAGTTGAAATAATGAAGTTCAACTATTATGGAACATATAATATTTTCAGGAATTATAGAAGCAATAGTTCCATAATAAATTTCGATTTAGGAGTATGAAAGAAAATAATATCCCTTACCGTAGCAGGTTTGATTAACAAAAGGTGAAGGAAATTAATACAAAGGGTTATTCACCAACAGGCGGCAATCCGCTCCGTAAGGTTATTCCCACAATTTAATAGAATTTGAGTACAAAGAGTTATTCACCAAACAGGCGGCAATCCGCTCCGTAAGGTTATTCCCACAATTTAATAGAATTTGAGTACAAAGAGTTATTCACCAAACAGGCGGCAATCCGCTCCGTAAGGTTATTCTCAGAGATTAATAATGAATGAATACGAAAGGTTATTCACCAACAGGCGGCAATCCGCTCCGTAAGGTTATTCCCACAATTTAATACATGGAAATAAAAGGCACGTCTTATGAGTAAGGAAGAAACAATATTATTATCGAGAATCAAATAATGATAATCCCTTACCATAGTATGTTTGAATAATGGAAGATGAAAAAGATGGTATCCCTTACTATAGTAAGTTTGAACAATAGAATATGAAAGAAGATGATATTCCTTACCTCAACACGTGACTGGATATTGATTTAAATGAGGTTGATTAACTTGAACAGTACACGTATACTTATAGATCTTCACAAATACTCAAGATGACTTAAGCACACTTAGAGAGAACTTTCACAAGAAGTATTTAGAGAGAGAAAGAAAGAACAAGTAAGGAAGTTTATGAAAAATCCTTAAGTTAAGGCTTCTATTTATAGCCAAAAATCTTATCATTCACTTAATCTAAACCATTCATTTAAAGATCATCTTTTAATCTACACCATCCATTTCAAATATTATATTATCTTTAATCTACACCATTCATTTCATATCACCTAATAATCACCTAACTTTATATTATAAACAAATCAATTTAATTATTCAACAATAATTCACACTTTAATCTACACCATTCATTTCATATCACCTAATAATCACCTAACTTTATATTATAAACAAATCAATTCAATTATTCAACAATAATTCACACTTTAATCTACACCATTCATTTCATATCACCTAATAATCACCTAACTTTATATTATAAACAAATAACTTTATCAATTCAATTATTATGACTAATTGTTATAAATACAGTTTAGTTAGCTCTTAGATATCAAGTCAATAAATTAATGAAATACAACTGTTTAAATAACATCATAATAGAGATAACAATAATGTAAAATAAAGCATACGTTACTGTGTAATGACAATTATTGATTCAATAATGTGAATTACTGTGCATATGTTACTGTGACAATTATTAGGTTCAATAATTTTAAAAACAGTGCAACAACAATTATTGACTCAATGATATAAAATACAGTGTAATGACAATTATTAAATCAATAATGCAAAATACTGTGTAACAACAATTATTGAATTGATAATATAAAATATTATGCAGTGACAATTATCGATGAAATGATGCGTAACAGTTACGGTGTCAATTATCAGACCAATAATATGAGACACTATGCAATACCGTGTGTTACTGTAGAGTACCGTGTGCTACAGAAAATACCATAAACTACCGTATGCTACTATTCTTTTATCACCGGTATTTTAACAGTTCCGTTGACTATTTTTATTTAAAAAGGTTACTTCTGTCGTTTTCTATATCCGACAAATATTCCGTTGTGGGGTCCACCAATAATTTGTTATTTCGGCGCCGTCGGACCAAACGAATATTCCCCGACCAAACGAATATTCCCCGACAAAGCGAATATTGTCCGACAAAATAAAATTTGCACATAACATCCTTAACTTTTAACTTTATCGATTTAACCACTTACTGTTTCAAAAAAATATATATATGAAGAAAAATTAAATTTTGTATTTCATAAAATTCGGGGTCTTACAATATTTTTGCTTGTATTGTGAGTATTTAATCCAGAAAGGCAACTACACTGCATTTACAATAATTGATTATAATAATGAATAATTATGAATAGTTGGTGAATTATTGTTGAATAATTTAATTTATAAAGTTATTTATTTTATATACTTTATATAAAGTTAATTGTTTTTTATATAAAATTAATTGATTTATATAAAGTTAATTATTTTATATAAAAAGTTAATTGTTTTATATATAAAGTTAATTATTTTATATATAAAGCTAATTAATTTATATAAAGTTAATTATTTTATATATAAAGTTAGTTATTTTATTAAGATATGAAATGAACAGTATGGATTAAAAGAAACTTGAATGAATGGTTTATATTAAATAAATCTTAAAAGATGAAATGTGTGGTACGGATTAAACATTATCTTGAAATGAATGATTCAGATTAATTTAAAAAATATTGGTTTATAATAAAAAAAATTGGGTTATAAATAGAGGTCTTAACTTAAGAAATTTTCATAACTTCCTTGATTATTCTTTCTTTCACTCTCTAAAATATTACTTTGTATAAGTTTTCTCTAAGTGTGCTTAAGTTATCTTGAATATTTGTGAAGATGAGTAAGAGTACATGTGACGCCCCCAAATCTAGGCCCACACAGCCCAAACTTGAGTCGTCAAAAGACTACAACAAAATTATTACAATGAAATACAACGTACAACAATACAGTGGATAATACAACACAACTAAGTCTTCATTATTATTGCCACACTATTTTATAACACGTGAAGACTATGATAGCTATCCCCGCACTCTCACTCCATTCCCCGGCTAGACCCCGTTACGTTCTCATCTCCTGTTGAAAAACAATGGAACGAAAAGAAAGGGTGAGCTCAAATAGCCCAGTAAGAAATATCATGACTAAGATAATGACGAATAATTTATCATTAGCCTTCAACAGTTGAGTTCTTGATAGAATACAATAGACTACAAGGTTTATATCAAAAACTGCAGTTAAATTCTTAAACAACGTTCAGATCAATAATAGCAGCGGAATGAGCAATCTATTAGAAGAATAATGCAGACTATAATGTCCACTCGCTTCTCTTTTTAGTAAAAATATCATCAACTTTTATCATCTGAAATACCATTAGTCAAGATAATACAACTTCACAGTTCCTGGTCATAATCATGCAGATCAACAGTTCGTCTTTGCACTACGGGCCAAAGACATTCAATATAACACCAACGGTCATGATTATACCAGATTCAGCCTTTGGTCATAATCATACCAACCAACAGTTCATCTTTGCACTACGGGCCAAAGAGAACATTCACCACGTGTCATAAAAGACACCGAACAGATGTATCGCCTTTAACCTAGTATATCGCCTTTAACCTATCATCTGTTCAACAATTATATCACATCTGTGCCCCCGGCCACAGATATTCACAACAACTTGATTCTTGATGATTAATACAAATAACAGTGATACAAATGATGAACAGAAGAACAGGATAAACAATAAGTATCGAAAGTTTACTTTGTGCAGATTCAAATAATGTCCAAATTGCCAACATGATGTGGAGTGAAATTTAAAAATGATATTCAAGATCCACAGTTCAGAATAACGATTACAGTTCAATAGAAATGTTCAGAAAATAGGAAGGTTCAGTTGAACTAATGAAATTCAACTATTATGGAACATATAATATTTTCAGGAATTATAGAAGCAATAGTTCCATAATAAGTTTCGATTTAGGTGTATGGAAGAAAATAATATCCCTTACCGTAGCAGGTTTGATTAACAAAAGGTGAAGGGAATTAATATCCCTTACCATAGTAAGTTTGAATAATGGAAGATGAAAAAGATGGTATCCCTTATGAGTATAAAGGAAAATGATATCACTTACGAATATGGAATAAAAGTGTCATGTGATAATTCGTGTAGACAAATTATTTCCACACGAGACAAATAACAAGGGTTATTCACCAACATGCGATAATCCGCACCGTAAGGTTATTCCCATCAATTTGAATACGAATAGTTATTCACCAAACAGGCGTAATCCGCACCGTAAGGTTATTCCCACAATTTAATAGAATTTGAACACGAAGAGTTATTCACCAAACAGGCATAATCCGCACCGTAAGGTTATTCCCACAATTTAATAGAATTTGAACACGAAGAGTTATTCACCAAACAGGCGTAATCCGCACCGTAAGGTTATTCCCACAATTTAATAGAATTTGAACACGAAGAGTTATTCACCAAACAGGCGATAATCCGCACCGTAAGGTTATTCTCAAAGATTAATAAGGAATGAATACAAAAGGTTATTCACCAACAGGCGGTAAACCGCGCCGTAAGGTTATTCCCACAATTTAATACATGGAAATAAATGGCACAAGAAAGAAACGATATTATTTTCGAGAATCAAAGAATGATAATCCCTTCAAGTAAGAAAGAAAATAATATCCATTTATGATGATGAAAAGAGTGATACCCCTTACCTTAACACGTGACTGGATATTGATTTAAATGAGATTGATCAACCTATATATTTTTAATATAATTAGTAATTACCACATATAAATTTCAAAGTATATGATAACTCGTATATTATGAACTATCAAAATTATATATATTTAACATAATTTTTGTAGTATAATATAACAACTTTAAAATAGTTTTTAAAATAATATTCCAAAATAAATCTTCCAAAGAAAGCTTTTAAAAATGAATCTTCTCAAAGAAGAGTCTTCTAAAGGAAGATTTGTGAATACCGTGAAAAATAGGAATTTATGAAATTACTACTCTTTAATAAAACACTTACTTGAAAAATTCCTGCACTCCTTTTGGCTTTCAAACTCTCAAAATAACCTTACTATTCTCAGAGAAAACTCATAAAATTCTTATAGAAAAATTTTATGTTTTAGGTGTGATTTTTCTATTCAACTGAGCAAGCTATTTATAGGAGAAAATAAGTTACTATGCGTGGTAGGTGAACAGAAAAAAATTCAGCAGAGGCTGCTGCGCAGCCTCCACCAACTCTTCAGCAAATTCTCACATTTCTCACATTTCATGTGGGCCCCACAATGGGTCCCACATGTTTCTTACTATTCACGTACTATTCACGTCACTATTCACGTTACTATTTCAAATAGTAAAATTAATTATTTTATTTTTATTTATTTATTTATTTATTTATTTATTCTTCCTGTGAGTCCAACATATAAAATAATGTTACCACAATAATGTAAGAAACACGTTACATATTTTTATTAATTTAATAATATAAATTATAGTGTATTTGCTACTGTGACAATTATTAGATTCAATAATTTTAAACTACAGTGCACCAACAATTATTGGCTCGATGATATGAAATACAGTGTAATGACAATTATTGAATCAATAATGCAAAATACTGTGTAGCAACAATAATTGAATTGATAATATAAAATATTATGCAGTGACAATTATTGATGAAATGATGCGTAACAATTACGGTGTCAATTATCAGACCAATAATATGAGACACTGTGCAATACCGTGTGCTACTGTAGAGTACCGTGTGCTACAGAAAATACCATAAATTACCGTATGCTACTATTCTTTTATCACCGGTATTTTAACAGTTAACACCGTTGACTATTTTTATTTAAAAAGGTTACTTCTGTCGTTTTCTATATCCGACAAATATTCCGTTGTGGGGTCCACAAATAATTTGTTATTTCGGCGCCGTCGTACGGCCCGAATATTCCCCGACAAAACGAATATTCCCCGACAAAAAGAATATTGTCCGACAAAATAAAATTTGCACATAACATCCTTAACTTTCAATTTTGTCAATTTAACCATTTACTGTTTCAGGAAAAATATATATGAAGAAAAATTAAATTTTGTATTTCATAAATTCGGGGTCTTACAACCTCCCCTCCTTATGAAATTTCGTCCCCGAAATTGACGTACCTGGCATTTCGAAGAGGTATGGATACCTAGACTTCATCTCAGATTCTAGCTCCCAGGTCATTTCCTCAATATCTTGGTTCCTCCATAAAACCTTAACTTGAGGTATAACCTTTGAGCGTAAGATCTGCTCCTTCTTATCTAGGATCTTAACAGGTACTTCCTCATACGTTAAATCTTCTGCTATAACGTCTGGTTCTAACTCAATGACGTGGTTTGGGTCCTTCACATATTTACGTAACATAGATATGTGAAAAACGTTATGGATGCGAGACATACTTGGTGGTAAGGCTAGTCTGTAAGCTACAGTTCCCACCCGATCGAGGATTTCAAATGGGCCAATAAATCGAGGGTTAAGCTTTCCTCTTTTTCCGAATCTCGTTACCCCTTTCCATGGAGAAACACGTAAGAATACATGATCTCCGACGTTGAAACTTTCGTCTCTCCGATGAAGATCAGCGTAATTCTTTTGTCGTTCTTGTGCGGTCTGTATTCATTGTCGGATCATTTGGATCTTTTCTGTTGTCAAGCGTATCAACTCAGGTCCCAACAGTTTTGCTTCTCCTACCTCATTCCAACATACTGGAGAGCGACACTTGCGTCCATATAAAGCCTCGAATGGAGCCATACCTATACTTGCTTGGTAACTGTTGTTGTAGGAAAATTCCACCAATGGCAAGTACTTATCCCAACTTCCTTTGAAATCTAGTACGCAAAGTCTCAAAAGATCTTCGAGGGTCTGGATCGTCCTTTCCGATTGTCCGTCCGTTTGAGGATGGTATGCAGAACTAAAACGTAGTTCAGTGCCCATAGCTTTTTGTAGACTGATCCAAAAGCGTGAAGTGAATCTAGGATCTCGATCAGAAACTATGGAAACTGGCATGCCATGCAGTCTCACGATTTCATTTATGTACATACCGGCAAGACGTTCAAGTGAAAAGTTTTCTCGTATAGGCAAGAAATGAGCGGATTTGGTCAATCTATCTACGATGACCCAAATTGCATCTAAGCCTTGAGAAACTTTGGGAAGACCCATCACGAAATCCATATTGATGTGTTCCCACTTCCATTCGGGAACCTCAAGTGGTTGTAATGGACCCTTAGGTACTTGATGCTCTGCCTTGACACGTTGACAAGTTAGGCACCTTGAGATAAACTCTGCAATTTCCCTTTTCATATTGTTCCACCAAAATGTATGTCGAAGATCTCGATACATCTTGGTACCTCCTGGGTGGATTGCAAATGGCGTGTTGTGTGCCTCCATCATGATTTTATGCTTCAAATCAGGATCGTTAGGAACACAGAGTCGAGAGTTAACTCGAAGTATTCCTGTCTCGTCGATTCTTGCTTCGGGGATGACACCTTCTTGTACTTTCTTCATCATGTTCATCAGTTCCGGATCGGTAGCTTGAGCAGCTTTAATTTTATCCATTAAAGCCGGTTTTACTCGCACGTGAGCAATCTTCGAGTGGGTCCCTGATGTTTTTAGCTGTATCTCCATCTTTTGCAAGTCGTACAAAATACACTTTTGTGTTGTCAGCAGTGCACTTGTACTCGCATAAGATCTTCTGCTCAAAGCGTCAGCTACAACGTTCGCCTTTCCCGGGTGATACTGGATTGTGTGGTCGTAATCCTTCAACAGCTCAAGCCAACGTCGTTGTCGCATGTTAGGTTCCTTCTGGGTGAAGAAATACTTGAGACTTTTATGATCCGTATAGATATCCACTTTTTCTCCGTACAAGTAGTGTCTCCAGATCTTCAACGTGAAAACGACTGTTGCCAATTCTAGATCATGAGTGGGATAATTTTTCTCATAATCTTTGAGTTGTCGAGAGGCATAAGCTATAACCTTTCCATGTTGCATAAGGACACAACCTAGACCTTTGCCTGAAGCATCGCTATATATGACGAATTCTCCTGATCCTGATGGAATGGTCAGAACAGGAGCTGAAACAAGTCTCCTCTTGAGTTCTTGAAAACTCTTCTCGTATTCCTCGCTCGAATGATACCGATATCTAATAATCAAACTTTCATCTCTTGGCGTTCTATGGGAGCCATTTGGTATTGAGCTTTGGAAAAGGGTTTAGTATCGGGTTCAAGATCGATACAGAATTCAATTTCTCGGTTTGGGGATAAGCCAGGAAGTTCTTCAGAAAAAACGTCAGGAAACTCATTAACAATGGGAATATCATTCAAGTTTGACGTATTTTTGTTCAAATCAGTGACATGAGCTAAAAAGGCTTGACATCCGTTTTTCAATAAACGAATGGCTTTATGGCTAGAAATAACAGTTATAGATTTCAATGGTTTAGTTGCTTGAATTTGCATGACAGGTTGATTAGGAATATGAAAACTAATAATCTTATGAAAACAATCAATTTTAGCATGATGGGTAGTCAACCAATCAATTCCTAAAATCACATCAAATTCGTGCATCTCCAAAGAAATAAGGTCAACAGGTAATGTGAGGTTGTTGATTTAAACTAGGCAAGATTTATAGATAGTAAATGTAATAGGTATTTCTCCCAATGAGATTTCAACTGATAAGACAAGATTTAAGTTTTCAATAGGCAAATTTAAACGTTGAGTACATATAGGTGAGATAAAAGAGTGGATAGAGTCAATATCTAACATGGCATAGACTTCTCGAGAATTGATGAATAGCTTACCGGTCATCACCTCATTCGATTTCTTGATCATCAAGGCTGTCATCATCAAATCGAGTCCCATATACTTCATCCGGATCTTCACGTATTTCAACCATGGGGATACCACGAAATAGTTCTCTAACGAACTGTTTCTCAGATTCTTCAACTTCATCAGTAGTAGCGTACCAATGATTTCCATTAAAATAGTATTTTCGATAGACTACAGTTTCCACGATAGTGACTAACTTAACCTGAATTCCTCTAAATTGTAACGCCCAAAAGTATAGATACATCATTTTTAAATAATCTTGAAAATCATAGCTCGAACACCATAAATCCCAAAGACTTATATGAAACGTCCATATATTTTGATCCTTTGTTATCGAGCATAACCATGTGATGATATGTTTCCAACTGTCGAGCAAATTAAAGGCAACAATTTCCGCAAGTTCCGGATATCCTTTAAAGAACGAATTTGGAAGAACGACGGTAGAACTTTCACCTTCTTCTTCTTTAGATCGGATACAAATAATTTTTGCTTTAGGCAAATTATTCAACTCTGAGTTTGTAGAAGAATTGTTTGTGGCCTCTACATTCACTTCAGGTACTCCGTGGTTAACCTCCTGATTTCCAGATGACATACTTATCTGTGGTCACAAAATAGATGTTAGTTCAAATAAACTGACTCATCACTTCATGTCCCTATATTCAAATCAACTCATTAGATAATAAAATCTAATTTAGGTGGGACACGCTAGTGACTAATTATATTCGCCTCTCCCCTCCTAGTTCTACCCCAGATCTCCATTAAAGACCATATCCCTAAGCTCTGATGCCAACTGTGACGCCCCCAAATCTAGGCCCACACAGCCCAAACTTGAGTCGTCAAAAGACTACAACAAAATTATTACAATGAAATACAACGTACAACAATACAGTGGATAATACAACACAACTAAGTCTTCATTATTATTGCCACACTATTTTATAACACGTGAAGACTATGATAGCTATCCCCGCACTCTCACTCCATTCCCCGGCTAGACCCCGTTACGTTCTCATCTCCTGTTGAAAAACAATGGAACGAAAAGAAAGGGTGAGCTCAAATAGCCCAGTAAGAAATATCATGACTAAGATAATGACGAATAATTTATCATTAGCCTTCAACAGTTGAGTTCTTGATAGAATACAATAGACTACAAGGTTTATATCAAAAACTGCAGTTAAATTCTTAAACAACGTTCAGATCAATAATAGCAGCGGAATGAGCAATCTATTAGAAGAATAATGCAGACTATAATGTCCACTCGCTTCTCTTTTTAGTAAAAATATCATCAACTTTTATCATCTGAAATACCATTAGTCAAGATAATACAACTTCACAGTTCCTGGTCATAATCATGCAGATCAACAGTTCGTCTTTGCACTACGGGCCAAAGACATTCAATATAACACCAACGGTCATGATTATACCAGATTCAGCCTTTGGTCATAATCATACCAACCAACAGTTCATCTTTGCACTACGGGCCAAAGAGAACATTCACCACGTGTCATAAAAGACACCGAACAGATGTATCGCCTTTAACCTAGTATATCGCCTTTAACCTATCATCTGTTCAACAATTATATCACATCTGTGCCCCCGGCCACAGATATTCACAACAACTTGATTCTTGATGATTAATACAAATAACAGTGATACAAATGATGAACAGAAGAACAGGATAAACAATAAGTATCGAAAGTTTACTTTGTGCAGATTCAAATAATGTCCAAATTGCCAACATGATGTGGAGTGAAATTTAAAAATGATATTCAAGATCCACAGTTCAGAATAACGATTACAGTTCAATAGAAATGTTCAGAAAATAGGAAGGTTCAGTTGAACTAATGAAATTCAACTATTATGGAACATATAATATTTTCAGGAATTATAGAAGCAATAGTTCCATAATAAGTTTCGATTTAGGTGTATGGAAGAAAATAATATCCCTTACCGTAGCAGGTTTGATTAACAAAAGGTGAAGGGAATTAATATCCCTTACCATAGTAAGTTTGAATAATGGAAGATGAAAAAGATGGTATCCCTTATGAGTATAAAGGAAAATGATATCACTTACGAATATGGAATAAAAGTGTCATGTGATAATTCGTGTAGACAAATTATTTCCACACGAGACAAATAACAAGGGTTATTCACCAACATGCGATAATCCGCACCGTAAGGTTATTCCCATCAATTTGAATACGAATAGTTATTCACCAAACAGGCGTAATCCGCACCGTAAGGTTATTCCCACAATTTAATAGAATTTGAACACGAAGAGTTATTCACCAAACAGGCATAATCCGCACCGTAAGGTTATTCCCACAATTTAATAGAATTTGAACACGAAGAGTTATTCACCAAACAGGCGTAATCCGCACCGTAAGGTTATTCCCACAATTTAATAGAATTTGAACACGAAGAGTTATTCACCAAACAGGCGATAATCCGCACCGTAAGGTTATTCTCAAAGATTAATAAGGAATGAATACAAAAGGTTATTCACCAACAGGCGGTAAACCGCGCCGTAAGGTTATTCCCACAATTTAATACATGGAAATAAATGGCACAAGAAAGAAACGATATTATTTTCGAGAATCAAAGAATGATAATCCCTTCAAGTAAGAAAGAAAATAATATCCATTTATGATGATGAAAAGAGTGATACCCCTTACCTTAACACGTGACTGGATATTGATTTAAATGAGATTGATCAACCTATATATTTTTAATATAATTAGTAATTACCACATATAAATTTCAAAGTATATGATAACTCGTATATTATGAACTATCAAAATTATATATATTTAACATAATTTTTGTAGTATAATATAACAACTTTAAAATAGTTTTTAAAATAATATTCCAAAATAAATCTTCCAAAGAAAGCTTTTAAAAATGAATCTTCTCAAAGAAGAGTCTTCTAAAGGAAGATTTGTGAATACCGTGAAAAATAGGAATTTATGAAATTACTACTCTTTAATAAAACACTTACTTGAAAAATTCCTGCACTCCTTTTGGCTTTCAAACTCTCAAAATAACCTTACTATTCTCAGAGAAAACTCATAAAATTCTTATAGAAAAATTTTATGTTTTAGGTGTGATTTTTCTATTCAACTGAGCAAGCTATTTATAGGAGAAAATAAGTTACTATGCGTGGTAGGTGAACAGAAAAAAATTCAGCAGAGGCTGCTGCGCAGCCTCCACCAACTCTTCAGCAAATTCTCACATTTCTCACATTTCATGTGGGCCCCACAATGGGTCCCACATGTTTCTTACTATTCACGTACTATTCACGTCACTATTCACGTTACTATTTCAAATAGTAAAATTAATTATTTTATTTTTATTTATTTATTTATTTATTTATTTATTCTTCCTGTGAGTCCAACATATAAAATAATGTTACCACAATAATGTAAGAAACACGTTACATATTTTTATTAATTTAATAATATAAATTATAGTGTATTTGCTACTGTGACAATTATTAGATTCAATAATTTTAAACTACAGTGCACCAACAATTATTGGCTCGATGATATGAAATACAGTGTAATGACAATTATTGAATCAATAATGCAAAATACTGTGTAGCAACAATAATTGAATTGATAATATAAAATATTATGCAGTGACAATTATTGATGAAATGATGCGTAACAATTACGGTGTCAATTATCAGACCAATAATATGAGACACTGTGCAATACCGTGTGCTACTGTAGAGTACCGTGTGCTACAGAAAATACCATAAATTACCGTATGCTACTATTCTTTTATCACCGGTATTTTAACAGTTAACACCGTTGACTATTTTTATTTAAAAAGGTTACTTCTGTCGTTTTCTATATCCGACAAATATTCCGTTGTGGGGTCCACAAATAATTTGTTATTTCGGCGCCGTCGTACGGCCCGAATATTCCCCGACAAAACGAATATTCCCCGACAAAAAGAATATTGTCCGACAAAATAAAATTTGCACATAACATCCTTAACTTTCAATTTTGTCAATTTAACCATTTACTGTTTCAGGAAAAATATATATGAAGAAAAATTAAATTTTGTATTTCATAAATTCGGGGTCTTACAGTACAAGTATTATTCAAGTAAGTATTTTCATAATAGTTCGTCAAGTAACCACACACATCACATGATGTTTATAAATTTTCCTTTAGAAAATTTATTTTGAAAAGCTTTATTTTGAAATATTATTTTTTTCCAAAAACTATATTGAAGTTATTCTACTTTATCCTGTCAAATCACTTTTGATAATTTTATACTAATTGATATACATCATAAAATTTATATGTGGTACTTACTAATTAAATTATAAATACATAGGTTGATCAACTTCATTTAAATCAATATTCAGTCACGTGTTAAGGTAGGGGATATCATTTTTTTTCGTACTCTTAAACTTACTATGATAAGTATTATTCGGTAAAATTCCTAAAATGATTATATGTTCCTTAATAGTTTACGCTTCATTTAATATCATTTCATGTGAACCTTTCTATTTATTTGAACATTTCTATTGAACTTCAACCGTTATTTTTAATTATGGATCTTGAATATCATTCTTAAATTTGAGTCCATATTATGTTGACAATTTGAACATTATTTAACTTTGGACAAAGTATCATGTTATTATATTCATCCTTTATATCTCCGTTGTTATTCTAATTATTAAGAATTAAGTTGTTGTGAATATCTGTGGCCTGAGGTACAGATGATAGAAAAAAGACGATATAATGGTGGTGTGTCGTTTAGGGCACGTGATGAATGTTTTCTTTGACTTGAGACAAATAAAAACTGTTGTTGTTGGTATGATCATGACCAGTGGTGTTCTAGATGATAAAAATTGATGATATTTTTCTAAAAAAGAGAAGCTAGTGGACATCATAATCTACATGATTCTTCTATTGTATTGCTCATTCCGCTGCTATTATTGATCTAAGACTTGTTGTTTATTATATTATATCAATAACTCAACTGTTGAAAGCTAATGATAATTTACTCATTGTTATCTTAGTCATGATATTTCTTTACTAGGCTATTTGAGCTCACCATTTCGTTTGTTTAATTATTCTTCAGAAAATGAGAGAGTATTTGGGTCTAGTCGGGGGATGGAGTGAAGATTCGAGTGATAGCTGTAGTAGTCTTCACATGTTGTAAAATAATGTGACATTAATAATGAAGACTTGTTGTATATTATTAAGCTCTGTATTTTTGTACTATGTACTGTTTTATTATTGTTATCGTGTATTTTTGGCGTCTCAAATTAAGCTGTGTATTTTTGGCATCCATATTTGGAGGCATCACAAAATTGTGATAAAAAAAATTATAATTCAATTGGTAAAACTAAAAGTAAAAATTCTTTTAGAAGTTACATTTTTCTATTAGAGATTGGTTAAATATTTTTGAATTTTTTTTAAATTTGGATAATATATATTTAATTATTATAAATTTGTATAATACTTATACTAATTTGAATAGAAAATATATTTTTTTTCTATTCCTATCAGAGATGGAAATATTTGACAATATATTTATAATTAGTACCCAATATTATGATTATGAACATAACATTTGACAACTTTAATTGCTAATTAAAGAAGTGCAATAAAAGGAGAAGTTTTGCTGCTTGATTTTATTTGATTTTTCCTGTCAAGTATTACAGATAATTTTGAATGAATAAATCTACACATATACCCTCCTTGCATAAACAACCTTTTTTTGGCAAAAAAATAAAATAAAATCATGCAAATTACATAAACACCCTCCATACAATTTTTTTTTAGCCAAAAAAAGATTATTTATGTAAAGAGGGTGTATGTATATATTTATTCCTGAACTTAAATCTTGGGTGTAATGCTTCTTCCCTTTCGGTAAAAGAACTATATTTTAATTTTTAAAATTTTATTTTACAAAATTCAAAAATAAATTATATAATGTCACATAAATTGATGTAAATGCTAACCATAGAAAATATACAATCAACAATAATTTGTCATTTTTTTCAAGTTTATTAATAATAGCATAAAATAATAAATGATATACTATCCTCAAATTTAAGCATAACAATTTTATTATACTCCTATATCATTATTATTAAAGTAAACACTCAAAATTTAGGGTAGTTGTTACACAAGTTTTTTTGTGAAATTTGTATTTTCATCTATAGAGTGGGAGATATATATTTAATATTGAAAATTTTAAAAATTATTGATATTATTATGTAATTTATTATACTTATATTCTCGAGGCACTACAAAAAAGATAAAAATGATAAAGAATAAAAAGAAATTCCATATATTGGGAGTTGTCACAAATGTGATTTTGAAGCACTTCAGAAATAAAAATTGGAATCAAATAAAGACCGCAGGAGTAATCAGAATTGTGATTTTGAAACATTTCAGCAAGAAAAATTTGACTCTCATTTTATTTTATTTTTTACTACTTTGTAGTTTTACATAAGAACTACTCTTATTTTTTGACCCTTCATATGCACAAATCTAAATATAAGACAAAATTAGAGATATATTTTGATTTTTCTCGATCAATTTACGAATTACTAAAAATGTTATATTTGTCGTTTTCAAAATATTAAATTTAAATTTCAGGATTGCACTTCAAAAAGTCAATATATATCTTTATTCCTGGAACGAAGGTAGTATCTACTTAGAAATAATTACTAAAATTCATGTAGTCAATACAATATTTCAGCTATTAGTACAGCCATTGATAATTTATATAGATTAACTAAAAAATATTACTAATTGTTATATTTATTATTTTTAAATTATTAAATTTAAAATTTAGGATTTCTCAAACCGACTTCAAAGAGATTATTTTAAAAATAGTTACATATCATATATATATATATATATATATATATATATATATATATATATATATATATATAATTTTGAATATTTTTCCGTTTTGGGTTTTTGTACTCTCCGACTTATTGTAATTCCTTTTTGATGAAAAAATTATTATTTTGCTGTGGAAAAATATTACAAAAACAAAATTGCAACCAATCAACATCAGTGCGCATAATTGTGTGCCCCTAACCAATAGCATTATTAGTTTAAAAAATATATTATCCATAATTCCAAATCCTATCTTATATGGTAGGTAATGTGTTCTTAGTAAATCACTTTAATAACGAATATCAATAAAGGGATTAGATAGGATTAGAATGCGTTTAGTGTAGGACATACTTATGTAGTGGTGGTGGGTTTCTTACTTAAATAATTGGAACGAAATTTATCGTTTTTTTATCTTAATGTTTGGAGACTATGATTAACGTTCAAACAATAATATTTTTGTGACAAAAGAATAATTACGAAAAATGAATACAAAATAATGTGATTAGTTGTGATTTGTTATTTTCGTTAAGCTCATCCATGTGCAGTGGATTATCAACTACTTACATTTTATTCCATCATTTTGAAAGTTAATTTTTATAAAAAAAAAATTGTCACCTTAACAATAGTCAACCAATCTGAATGATGTTCAAAATAAAAGGTTATATGATTGTTTTTTTTTTTTTTTTGAAATAGATATATGCATAACTTGTCATATTTAAGGAAGTGATTTGGAAATTGGATGTAAAAATGGGATAATTGTGGACTATTGAAACCAACCTTTTGCATGTTTAGGTGGTGCTTTTTAATGTAACTATAGGGGCATCAAGCGGTTCCATACTTCGAGCCTGTTCGACACCTATTTATAAGTTAGTCAATCCAATTTATAAGTAGTTGAGTTTAAAAAATTGTTCGGGAACGACTTTTTATTTTACTTATAAGTTAAAAAAAAAATCAAAAAAAATAAGTAAGTTTTTCTTGCTTAAAAAAATGACTTATAAGTCATTTTTTTAAAGTTAGTCAACCCAAATAAAATGACAGAAATGCCATTTTTTATTTTTTCTAATGTTTTTCTTACTAAATGACATTTTAGTAATTTTTATATTTTACTTAACTTATAAGTTAGTATTAGCCGAACACATCCACAACTATTACTTATAATTCCCGACTTATAAGTAAAAGTAATGCCGAACATTAGTACTTATAAATCTATTAAAATTTTAACTTATAAATTTACTAAAATTTTAACTTCAAGTAAAAAAATATACTCATTCCCGAACGGCCCCTTCCATTATCCGATGAACACTTTCAAGAAGATCAAAGGGCCTAGTAGCATATGCCTATAATTTTTAGGGAGGGAGAGAGGGGGGGGGGGGGGGGGGGTACTATTTCTATATATTTATTTGATATATATATATATATATATATAAAATTTATTTTTATATATAAAAATATAAAAACTTTATTTCCCTATTTTTATTGTGTAAAGTGACATTTTTAATAAATTTTAAAAATTAAAATAATTTAAGGTGTCGTATAAAAAAAGATAAATTTCTCCTATATTCTCTTCTAGACAATCGAGATGAAATATATCATTAAATTATAGTAGCATAGATTCTTAAAAAAAATAAAAAAAAATGAACCCTTTTTAGAGAAGGAAGAAAAGGGGAAAATGATATAAAGTTAGAAAACTATTTTATTGATGAAAGTTCAACTATATTTTGTAAATAATTATCAAATCATTTTATATCCGACAAGTCTACATTTATAATATTAAAACATAAAATTAAATATTATATTTATCTTAATTATTAAAAAATGAGATATATCATTGAAATTTGTATCACATCCTATTTTTTAATAATTAAAATAAATATAATATTTAAATATTATATACTTATCCTTATTCATTTAATTTAAGATTTTTTTTCTCTTTTTGGTGAAGGCCTCGCTAAAATTAAATAGGCGTCTAAAAGTTTAAGCCAGGTCCAAATGTCCAATCCACAAAATAGCCCCGACGCATCCGGTTCTGGTTCAATAATTTCCCGCTCAAACCCCATTTTTAAATCTTTCTCTTACAGAGATGTCTGTAGCCACTGACATGACAAATACGTTATTCTTCGAAATTCAAGAAATAGAGCCACGTATTTATACCTAAATCTTGTAAAAATGGCTTTTCGATCAGGTACACATACTGGAACCCTAATTTCCTAATCTCATTTTTATATAAACAACGGTAAACACACATTTACACGTATACATACACACAATACATTTTTCAGGTGCCGATCTCTGGGCTGAAATTGTAGCAACAGCAGAGAAAGAAGATAGTTATAGTAACCGATCACGGCAACAGCAAGAAGAAGATGAAATTGCTGTAATTTACAGGCGGAAAAGAGCCGAGAGCACCCAAAAGAATGTTCAATCGTAAGCTTTTCAATGTTCATTTAATTATTTTTTTTTTATAATTTTGTTTAGGCTTTTTGATTACTGACTGTTGGGTTTTATTTTTGTTTTTTATTTTTTAGGAAGCAGTAGAATTTTGTTGATGAGAATAATAGGGTGCGCTGGGTGCCCGTGAAGCGAATCAGTTTGAATCGTGCTCTTTCGACCAGGTTTTCCCCTTATTTTCATTAATCTCGGTGTTTTTTTCCTTGTATAATTGTTTTTTTGAGTATTTAAATTTGGTTGATTACTTCATCAGTGTTGATTGTTTCATTGATGTTTTCACGAGGGATGCAAGTAGTTTATATATAATGGAACTCAAATTCCTTAATGATTAATGTACAACTTTAATGGAGTCAATTGAATACCATAATGAACCATTTTTTTTCTTTTGCTTATTTGACCCGAGTTACTTTAGCTTTATGCTGTAGAGATAAAACATACTTTCATGTCATATGCATGGATTCAAAAGATTCAAACTTGTTCCACTGGTTGGTAGATATGTTTGGGGATAAACTACTTGGTGAATATGCAACTAGAGAAAAGGGGAAAAATTGGAATGCAAGATAGCAATGTATACACAAAATGGAATTTAGAAGATAGTACTTGAAAAGATGAATCCTTTAGTATGTCGAATGAGTGATAGGGCAAGGATTTATTGATTTTGGTAGTTTAAGATGAACACAGCACTCATTGCTGTCTTTGTTTCTTTCTTCTTCATTTTTATTATTTCTTTTTCTTTATATATTATCTTATGATAGTGAGTGGCCTATCTAGGTGGTCTAGAATGTGTCTAACTTCCTTTCAGGGACATGATCAACGTGAAATACCAACAAGGTCATGAGTGAAAATCTTTCAATTTATTACTAGACTTTCTTTAAGAAGTTTTTCTTTGATTATCTAGTCTTCCCTTTTCTCATTTATATGTTGCATGTACAATCAAAATTTCAAGAATCAAATTAGTACTATCCGTTGTTCAGTTTATGGGTTCATGGGAAGAGTATTACCAGATAGCTGCTAACTTGAACTTAGCCAATAACCTAATATGAGATTAGGACAACGTTTATTCGCTAGAATTGCGAGTAATACTTTCCAAGATATACTATCAATGTTGAGTGCTGAGAATGAAAAATATTTTGTGTAAAGCTTGTCCATGAGTTGGTGTTCTACAGTTCTACCTATCATCGGCGTATATAAGATTGGGAATTCTGATAGACACTACTAGGTTGCAAGTTGGTAATCTTCAACTTTTACTTTCCTTTACCACTGATTGTTTAAAACTTCATCTTTCATTTATAATTCGGCTTTTGTTATCTAATTAATAATCGGGTCACTTTTTTCAAATTTTCATGATTTTTTTTTAAGTTTTAGAATCTGTTTTAGTTGCTGATCTGGCTTTGTAGTTCCCAAGTTGTGTTCACCTGTCTCTTACTTTTGATTTGTTCTTTAGAATTGACAAGTTTGTCTTGATTGCGAACATCTGTGCTGTAAATAATTATGATAGAGCCTTCATTTGTTGTTGGTAGCATTTATATAAAAGTATATTTCACAACTATTTATCTGGATTTGCATCTTCTAAGTCCATACATCTCTATCTCCGCGTGTCTTTATGTGTATATGAGTTCAATTTAAGATGCTTGCTTCTGAAAGTGCTTCCATCTGCTGTCAAGTTTATGGTTTATGATGATGAAAACTCCCTGACTCATTGTTCAAAATATTCACTTTGTAACTGTCAGAGGGAGGACTAGTATTTCTGTTGCTGCATTTGCGGATCACAGGCCTCAACAGAGGAATCAAAAGAGAAAACAAAAACCACCTCTTCCTAGAGTATGACTTTGTTGCTCTTCTTTTATTTTCCTTTTCTTTGAGTACCAAATTTGTTGATTTATCATAGTAGGTATTTTTAACCAGAATCCCTTTCCGAATGGCATAAATGATGTGTCTTCCCTCCTTATAAGAGCATAATAGTAGTTCAAACTCACTTTCCAGTCATGCTATTTTGTTAATATTCAGGAGAACAATAAGGCCATAAGCACGCATGGCTTGTTCTTCAATGTTCAAGTGATTAAAGATATGGTTATTCCCTGCTTTTCAAATACTGATGAACCTTGCCATTTTTTATTGATATGCTTGTACTATCTGACGCATATAGGGAAAAATTGTCCAACCTTCAAACTTTGGTAGGGAATGCGCATACTTTCAAGAGGTTGATTCCTTTGAATTATTGGAGGAAAGTCCCTCACCAAAAAAATCTGGTACATGGGCCATGGCCGTCAAAAGTGAAAACATTGTTATATCACATGTGTCCACAGTATTGGAAAAGTGGTTACTTAAAAGAAGGTTAAATCACAGTTGCGGTCCTTCTGGATCACTTTTTAAAATTTTAGGAACTCCAACATTGCTCAATGGAGTTCCTTGTGATGACATTTATGAGTCTTCAAGTTTAAGAACCCCAGAAAAAGGGTCTGCACAAATTCATTCTGGTATACATCCTTTCCAAGAGAGATTTAATTCAAATTTCACTGGTATAGATGTTTTTGAAAGGTGTATTCCTTTAAGAAAGAGCAGTGAAGAACACCGGAACACGGGTACGGAGGGTAGTGAAGATATTGAAGTTGCAGTTCGTAATCTATCCCTGGCATCACAGCCTTCATTGAGCAGTCATCTTTGTGAATCCTTTCTAGCTTTGCTAACTGTTTGTGGACAGTCAACTCCTTCAACGCTATTGAATGTGTTCTCTACGTACTGGTTTGTGATTTATTCCAGTCCTTTTCTTAGTAGATCCTCTTCTCCACGTATTGACTTGCAATTACTTCTTGTTTGAACTCTTTTATGTGCTTATTTCTTCTAATCCTTTTCTTGTATCTTACTTTCCATCTTTCTACTATGTTTGATTGTATCTGAATCTTCACAGTCCACCTCATTGCATCTGAATGCATCTTAACAGTCCACCTCTTAATGCATTTTAATGTATCTTAAACAAGTCATCTAAATAGTTCAGATTTAATTTTGTATCTTAATGATTTAGAAGCATTCAGAGGGAATTTTTTTAATCCCAATTTCAAACATTAAGATGCATTAAGAGGTGAGCTATTAAGATGCAATCAAACACAACCTTATTCTAATATCACTTTTGCTAGGTCCTTCCTGTCCAAGAGCTTCAATAAAATGAACATTTGACAATATTTATCTTTTCCAAGTGAAAAAAATGTCCATCTCCTTCCATATTATTGCATCTTTGTTAATTTTATTGTTTGTTTCTGGTATAATCATCTTAGTTTTGAAGATCTTTAGCCAGTCTGTAGTTCTGTGTGTTTCAGAAAAGGTAGACTACTACTTATATGAATGAGACATCATACAAATAACTGCAGTACCCTTTATAGTAGAACCCAACTGGTTTGAGATAACACGCGTTGTTGAGTTGATGCATTTATATGGTAGAAAATGGCCAACCTTCTTGCATGAATTATTCTCTGGTCTAAATGGCTCATGTTTAGGCTGTTCACAGTTACATCTCTCTCTCTGTGTGCAAATGCACTTGACATTGGGCATTAATCCTTCTAATATAGAATATAATGCATGAATTGAGTAACGAATCCTCATACAGTGATACAGAGCCCGACTGGGTTCACTATTTGGTTGAGAAAGTTTATTAGGTCACAACTGATTGGACGCCTCAGATAAAACTTAAAACCACCTGTTACAGTCTTAATAGCCAGGGATGCTTATTTGTTGTTTTATGTAATGGATGCTTTCAGCTATCACTTTGGTATTTATCATTACACACATTGTTATATAGTTACACAATGTCTCGTTGGAAAAATAAAGTTTACAATATTTGAACACAGCGGCCCAGAAAGTATTGCCAAGGTTGGTGAAGGTACATTTGGAGAAGCTTTCAAAGCTGGGAAAATTGTTTGCAAAGTTGTTCCATTTGATGGAGATTTAAGGGTGAATGGAGAACTGCAAAAGGTAATTTTTTTTAGTAGCAATGCCTTTTCCATGGTTCATTGGCCAGTGATTAAGTTTAAGTTGAATAATTGGAGAAGGAAAGAGTTGCCATTGTTCAATACTTCAATAGTGTTCTTGAGATTTTCAATTAGTTCAAGGTTCAATAGTGGAACGTTTAGCTGGACGGAATTTATTAGAACTTTTACTATGGTATGGGCTTATCATTCTAATGTTTTCCAAGATTATTAGGACACTTACATGCAGTCAATGATTCTCTTACTGTATCTATGCCGATGCGTATTATGTATGAACAGTTCAATGCATCTTCGTTAAATTGGATTATTTTCCTTTTTATTAGACTTTTTATGAATCATCATGTCATCTGACTAAGGTGGGGATGGTTGTCCTACGATCTTGTTTAATTATTAAACCATGTGTGTATGTGGGTTTTTCTTGTTTTTTTCTTTATATTTTTCTTTGTTATATTTTATATTGTTCAGAGAGTGGAAGAATTGTTCGAGGAGGTTGTATTTTCTCTGACTCTGAATAGTTTGAGGGGACATGAAGGGGACACTTACAACGCCTGTACGACATTCATAGAGACAATTGAGTAAGTTCAGTATTCACTATTTCTTTGTCTTTTTTTTTTTGCATTTGGCATCCAGAGAGCTTCTTAGCTACCCAATAGATCAGAAAGGTAGGAAAGGCACTTGTATTGATTAGATTTAGAGTAGCAAACTAATGCAAGCCAATATATTTTCTTTGGTTTCTGAGTAGATTGTACTTATGCTATTTATCTATAATAAGAATTTTAGTTCAAACTAGTATTTTGATTACTATTAGTATCCTGGAGTTAACGAATTGTGTCTAAGTGTCTTCTCATGTTGTCTCGTAGTGGAGACCAATTTTGACTTTCTGGTGATTTTCTGTCTGCTTGTGTAAAAGTGTAATATGGATTTACTGTTACATACTGATTTAAACTATGTCCAAACTATTTAAAACTTCCATTCTTTGTCTCTATCTCTTTTTTTGTATATGTATATTTAATTCCCCCTCTAACCTAGGGATGTGTGGTAAGTGGATTTATGTTTCTTTCCATGTTTTAGATGGCAAGATGTAGAAGCACAAAAATTATACTTTCTCTTTGACTAAAATTATTATGTTTCAAGAACATTGAGAACGAGAAAGGATGTGATTAGATTGCTCAATAGGATTGGTAAGGTTGTTTGCCTAATTTACTACTTAGGAAATACACGCAAGTATATGCGATCGACTAATAATATAATGACAAGAAGAGTATCGTTCCCACTGAGAATTAAAAATAATTATTATCAAATACTAATTTTATATCAAATTAATTTTATTTAAACAATTGTAATAAATTATAAAATAAAACTAATTAAAATTAATAACTAAATTAAACTAATGACTAAGATTAAAATCAGATTTTAAATGGTTAAGATTACAATTTTCCCTAATGTTTCATTTAAATATCTTCAATCACTTTTTAATTAATTAAGTATATAAAATTTTTACTAATGTTTCATTTAAATCTCTTCAATCACTTTTTAATTAATTAAGTATATAAAATTGTTAACCGAATTTTTTTTATAGTATTTATACGCATCTCTCAATGACGTATAAACAAATCCTTATAAATCTGACACTATGACAACCTAATTATAAAGAACATCCTAATTAAATAAAACACTATATTTCTATGAGAATTAAATTAATAAGGATTTTAAGATCAGATTCTCTTTAAGGTTACATATGGCAAATAGGTATATTTCTATGCTATACACGAATCATGAATTCCATTAACGCAGAAAACACAAACTTATGTTATCGTATTCAGATCTAAATTTATAATCCATCTCTCAATTTCATATAAATTATCCCAATAATTAATTACATTTAATTAATACATTAACGCTTAAAATATATAATTAGGTCTAAACATTATAATCCATTCGTCAACTTCATATAGATTTCCACATTAATTAATGCAAATAATTTAATACTTGAAAGCATAAAATATGATAAACAATTCAATTATAATCAATAATAATTAAAAAGAAAATAAATTAATTTAAACTACACATTGGGTTCAATTGCAATCTCAAATAAAATTTAGCTCATAATTAAATAATAAATCATCCACAAATAATTCAACATCTCAAAATTACAAAAGATAAAAGAAAAAGAAAAGAGATTCAAATTTGTGTTTTGATATTCGTCTGTCACTTGGATCACAGTCTTCAATTCCAAGCTTTTGCCTTCAATTCTTGAATCCTTCGGTTGAATATTCGCTTCCAATCTAATAAAATTCTACTCCTAACTATATTAATAATCTGTTAAATCTATTCTAATATGCTGAAAATATGAGTACAATCATGTATTTATAGGACTACAATAAAAATTAAAATCCAATTAGGAATCAAAATAAATGCAAAAATTCAAAATTCGTGCAATTCCGCGTTGCCAAACATGGCCCTGACCACCTCCTTAAGTGCTCAACAGCTCATCAAAACGCTATCGTTTAACGCCAAAAATTTGATTCTAAGCTGTATGCACATTGTGCGGAGGCTATTCTTCTTCTGCTAGACCGTTCGGTTGCCTAAAGCTGCTAGTTCCTTACGCGCCATGCGCCTAGGTTCCCTTTCCTTCATTTGCGCCGTTTTGATGTTGTGTTGCTCAATCCTTTGAGAGGTTGTATTTTATAAAAAAAATCTTAGTTTATCCTGGTTAGGGAAGGCTAAGACGGCGCCTTGCATATGGGTAGCAAGAGGGCGCTTATGCCTTGATGGTGGGGCCTTATAGGGAAGGGCCCAGCCCAATAGGGACAGCTCAATCCCCACTCCCAGTTAATATCAGATGATCGATCTCTATTACTCGTTTAATGCACTTGCTATACCTTTCAATAGGGGGTCTTAGAAGTAGGTCCCGCTCTCGGAACCAAAACGATAGCAAACTCTACTACTCACTTAAGAGGCATCGGTAATTCCTCTGGGAATGTCTAACCATAGATATCCACCATAATTTGATAAATGTCTATAGGAATCAAGAATGAGGTGTCGCAACCCTGGATACACCTTTTTTCCAATTATGACTTACCCTACAACTATGAGAGGATCAGGACTATAGCTTGGCGCCTGAACATACAGCCAGATTGCGTGGTCGCCCCATTCTTGCTGAATTTACCAAAATGCCATAAAAAGCAGATTATTTACCGTTTTGCCATTGAACTTTAATTTCTTCCTTTTTTCGTACAAAATAAAATAAAAAATAATAAAAACATATAATAATACATAAAATACCTAAAATAAATTAAAATACTTAAAAACTCACAAATAATTAAGCTTAAAAATATTCTATAATTAGATATAAAATCCAATTATCAAAGGCCAATAAAATGTATGTTTAATGGAGGGAAAACAGTTTTATTGAATTTACAACCATATGTAGGTAAAGCTAGTATACTTATAAGGGCAAAGTTAGGTAAAAGTGATAATACAAGTTCATTCAGGCTACATGGCATCAAATTTAAGACATTTAGTAGTATGAGATAGGGGCTTTACCAAAAATACTTCTTCATGTACAGGAGTTGGAACATCCAAGAAATGTTCCTACTCAAGCATTTTATGGAGACGTCAAGCGAGTAGAAGCATGTCCATTTTGCAGATTGATATTTTACACAGTAACATCTAAAAAGAAAGTGGCACTATATTTATAAAATTTTGCAGATTGATTTTTTCCTCTTCTTTTCTATCATTATGCATGCTTTGATTATATGATTCGAATAATTAGGAGGCATCATGATGTTATTAAATTCAAGTGTGTTGGATAAGATCAAAGACAAATTTGACATAGAATAATATGAGTGAAGATTAACAAACAGTAATTTATGTTGTACTATATTGTAAACAAGGAATGTTCAAAAAAGATTGTTTAAACTACGCAAGGAGAGACGATGGCTTGTGAGACGAAAGGAAAAATGAGCAGAATCTTTGTGAAGAAAGAAGAAATATAAAGAATAAGTTGAAGTTGACAAGTAATGAATCAGTTTTATAATTTAGGCCAAAAGATTTCAGCTTGGTAGACGCTAACCAGAAACTGTTCTGGTTAATTTGGATAGTATTTAGTTTATATAATCCGATTATTCATTGAATTTTTTTCGGTGAACTTGGATTCTTGCTAGTACAACAACAGAAAAAGTTCTTTAAACTAGGTCAGGTCTGAATTGCTGTAATTGACCAGGTCAATATGTCTATAGCAGGTGTAGACTAATAGACAATTCTACTTCATAAATGCTCATATTTGATCTACTGCTTTCTGGAATTGAACCATGAAGTGACTTATTGACTTTGTATTTACTCAAACTATTTGTTTCTCTTTTCAACAGTGCGAAGGTATGTCAAGGCCCTTATGATAGTGCACTGATAAAAGCATGGGAACATTGGGATAGCAAGCATGATTCTGAAAATGATCATCCCAAGGAATTTCATGAGGATCAGGTTGCTGATACTAAAACTTCAAAACTTGCTGGTTTTTAGAGTGATGAAAAGTATATTTGAAATACATATAGAATGCAATATATTTCAGAAGGAAATAGTTATCATTCACTTTCTTGTTTCGTTTCACTCACGAATGGATGAAATTGCTTCCAGTGCTATGTTGTCTTTGTTCAAGAACATGGAGGTCAGGATCTTGAAAGCTTTGTTCTTCTGAATTTTGACGAAGCACGGAGTTTGCTGGTTCAGGTATACTGATTCGATACGTTCAATTTTCAGTTAAATTTGTCCACCTATACTTGCTATCTCAACGCTTGTCCATCTTGCACTACAGGTTACTGTTGCTTTGGCCGTAGCAGAGGCTGCTTATGAATTTGAACACAGAGATCTGCACTGGTTTAGTAATTCTACAGTTTAGCGTGTGCAATATTTTCTTTTGGCTGACTGTCGATTTAGTAATGTATATTGTTGGTTACAGGGGCAATATCCTCTTAAGCCGAAAAGATTCTGCAATGCTGCAGTTCAGTCTTGAGGGGAAGAAAATATGTGTCAAAACGTTTGGATTGTTAATATCAATAATTGATTTCACTCTTTCAAGGATCAACACTGGTAAAAACTTCACCGCCTTTTGTTATCCTAAATGCCTTTTATTGTCTAAAATTTTCCTTGTTCAACATAATGAACCATTAGATATTTGTCTACAGGTGAAGATATTCTCTTTTTGGATCTATCATCAGACCCTGAACTCTTTGGGGGTCCAAAGGGAGATAAGCAAGTAAGTTTGTGCAGAAGTTATCAAAATCTAATGACGCATTTGTCTTTAAGTTTGCACTTAATTTTCACACAATAATCTCATGTGCAGTCAGAGACATAGCGGAAAATGAAAGAAGTGACTGAAGAATGCTGGGAAGAAAGGTATTAATGTTTACATAACCATAGTCCATCTCCTACTTATCATTTTATTGGGGGAAACTATTGGAAGTAGTTTCCTTTTATATTTAATTAATTCATAAAAAATAAACGGGATTGGTTAATTGATTTCCTCTTTTTAAAATTAGATGCTGTTGTATGGGATGGTGGGATTCTACTCCCTTTGCGTTAATCCATTTAGAGAAATGCTTTGGTAATTACCTGGCTATAACTAGTTAAAAGGTCAATATATATAGTTAAGATTGTGGTCTAGTTGGCAAAGCTTCTTCAACTAGTAAAAGGGTTCATAGTATGAGTTTTACTAGCAAGTTGGTAAGCCTCATACCTGAGAGAGATGTGGGAATATATGTTTCTGTTTTCGAGGAAGAAATAATAGTCCCATACAGTAGTGTTTATTTTTTGGAGGAACCGTACAGTACTATTTTAGTTTTCCTTCGATATACTGAGAAAAATGATTGCTATACAAAGAAATGGTGTCCTTGATATAATATTATAAGCTTCAAAATGAGTCGATACATGGATATATTGGGAACTTTGAAGTTTTGAAACATAATTGAAGTTTTTTTTTTTTAAATTAATAATGCCTGGGTGACTGTAATCGTCTTGTGGTCAGTACTGTTCATTTTTTGGAGGAACCGTACTGTACTATTTTAGTTTTCCTTGGATATACTTTATGAGAAAAGTGAATATTATATGAAGAAATGGTGTCCTTGATATAATAGTATAAGCTTCAAAATGAGTCGATACATGGATATATTAGGAACTTTGAAATTTCGAAACATAATTGAAGCTTTTTTTAAAATTAATAATGCCTGGTCTACTATAATCGTCTTGTGGTCCTTTTTCTTTAGAACTCTACTCCCTGCCTCTCAAACATTTGTCTCTTTGTAATTGAAACAAGTTTTGAGCACATATTACAAGTGGAATGTAAAAAACACCGAGTTACAAGAGGATTAGATGGGGTTCTTGTTTCAATGTGAAGAAAGTCCCGTCATGGAATTTCTCCTGTGATTAGCCACAACTGTGATTGGACTAATTGCAGAATATATACCATTGCCGCAAGAATATGGAACAGTACTTGCAAGTTTCTGGGTGCATCTTCAGGATTTTAATTCTCTTGGTATTTCTTACTCTTCAGTGTTAGAGGTCAGGTTGATTTTTAAGATGAAACGAATTCCACGCGTTCTTATTGTCTTTCTTTCTCATCATATTGTAGGTTAAGCTTGACTTACTTGACAGGATAACATCTTCCTGTTTATGATCATACAACTATCCCATACAAATATGTTACTGTTGCAGTAACTGATTATTACTTTACAGTTGACACTGATAATCTTTTCCTGTTTATGATCATACAGCTTTCCCAAGACGAATGTGTTATGGTTGCAGTATTTGGTTGATATTTTGCTCTTGAAGAAAACATTTGTAAGTCCTTCTCCTTGCAAGATTTCCATCAAACTGTTGTCTTTTAAGAACTGAAAAAATATCAAAGATGAAGCTAGAACCTAAGAACTGTTATTTTAAAACTTATACAGTGATAGCTAGCACCTCAGAACTGTTGTCTCTCTCTCTTTCAGTAATGGAGGTCTTTGCTCTATCGTTAGTAGTAATTCTTTTGGTTTTCTTTTTTAATCCTATATTGCTAGTTTAGTGCCCTTTATTAATCATCTGGTGTTCAAATCAGACATTTTTTTGTTGCCTGCCAAGAATAAATAGCAGATGATAATCTGCCTTTCTGTTTGAAATTCTTTGACAGGATCGAACTTCTAAGGATGAGAGGGAATTGCGCTCTCTAAAGAAGCGACTAAACAATTATGGTTCAGCAAAAGAAGCAACCTCAGATCCTTTCTTTAGAGATTTATATGTTGATAATGTCCTGTGAAGGAAATGCAGTATTAGTTATAACATTTTATGCATCTCAAGTATACTCAAAACTTTTGAAGGCTTTCCTTGCATAGAAACCGGCTTGGTTTCCCTCCCTATGGATTTTGTGTATAGATATATTTATTATGATGAGAAGGGGTGCCTATGTCTAATTTATACCACCTTTTTTTTTTCTGCTCTATGTTGAGATAGATTTCACAAAAAAGTACCAAGGGCTGGGGTCAAGTTTTTGACTAGAATTGTGTATACAATTTCATGACATTTCTTTGGTGGACAATTTTGTTAGTGTTGAATTGGTTGTGCTCCCTTTTTTTGACCCAGTGGAGGCCCTTCGGTCATGACACATGCTGTTTGGGGCTCGAAAATGTACGAAAAAGAGACATTTCTGATTTTTATGAACTTGTTTTTAAGTAATTTCATTACTTATTGTTGTACTATTTAAACAATGTTAGGGTTATGTTTCAGTTAATTTTGGTCATTATTTTCTAAAACAATTTGACTATTCTACAACCCTTATTTTAGTTGTGTTGCGTATTCAATTATTGTGATTATTTCGGTGTTAACATGTATTTGGCCGTGCATTTTCCTTCTCCCCTTGTAAGAATTATATATATTTTTAAGGTCTTGAGAAAACTGTCTACCCTTTTGCGTTTTTGAGAAGGGGAAGGAATGCTATACTTGAACCCCATTATTATCAGTTTATCACTACTAGTAAAAGAGAAGGTTTAAGTATAAAGAGGTGTAATCAGAATTGCAGGAACGGAAACTGAGTACGTCTGTTGAAGTTTTTTCTTACTAGAAATAAAAGAAAAGGCAGGATACGATTATCTTATTGTTAAACCCATAAATAGATGACAAATACGTGAAGAAAAATACGTTTATTCACAAAACAAATAGTAATATTTTCGGCTGATTCTTCTAGTATAATGCACAGTTCGTAAATAATAAATAATACAAGGTCTTATTATTTTAAATATCATAAATAATCCATGTAAAAAATACCTTATCAAAATATAAATTCAATTAATCCTTTAGGGCCCATATATAGTCCAATTCAAATATTAAATATCTAAAAAAAAATAACAGTATAAAAAAAAAATAGAGTCTCATTTAAATAAAAAAATATTAATACTCCCTCCGTCCTAAGATAAAAGTTCTCAATTGACTTTTGTAGTTAAATTGACCATTTTTAAAATTAACAATTAAACATATATATTTAAATTTTCAAATAAGTAAACATTGACATTAGTACTAAATTATATTTAGTTTGTAATGTTTATAGACTTTTTACATATATATTAAATAATAATAAGATATATTGATTTGAAAAATGATCAATTTGACCATAAAAGTTAATGAATGACGTACCAAACATAGAAGGTCTTATTTAAAAATATTGTTTTAGGCCCCAAATTGTTTTAAGTCACTCATGGGACGGAGAAGTGATATGGAAGCCGGAGCAGGCAGTACCGCTGCCGTAGACGATATCTCAACGACCACTAGCGGAAGCTGCTTCGCGCTGGAGCTTCGCCATGTCTCAGCAGTACCAACACCACTAGCTGGACAAGTCAACCCCCTTCGTGCTCTACCGTTGGATCGCTTGCCTCTGTATTGCAATCATCTATGCCGTGCGCGTGTACTTTGTCCAAGGGTTCTATGTCGTCTCTTACACTGTTGGCATCTACATCCTTTATCTCCGCATTGCATTCCTCTCCCCTAAGCAGCTGGAAGAAGAAGAAATCAATTTTTTTTTAATCTTTAAGTAGGAACCAGTCAAATTCGGGAATCGATAACCGGTTCACTGGGTCAACCGATTCAACTGTCGAGTCGTCAATTCTGAGCGAATTTTGATTAAAACTGATTAATTGGTATAAATCGGACAATTTTATGAACCAAATCCAATTTTTTTCGGTCCAACTGGTGGTCCGATTCAGGTCTTACAACCATGGCTACAATTATTTTTAATACTGATCTAGGATAAAATATATATTTTACATTTGATGTCTTTTCAAAGGTACGAATAATCTTAATAAAAATTTGTCTACTTATGTTTGTGCTTAACTCGACCTCTTTCTTTGGCAATAAAATATCTTACTTATTTGCATGTTCTAGTGAGATGAAGCGATAAGATAAATGGATATAATTATTTTCCAATACAGATTTGGGGGAGTTAGCCATATTGGCGACATATTCCCTTGTCTTTGAACTCAAAACTTCAACATCATAGCTTTAAGCAATTGCTCAACTAAACTACATGATATATAGTTGTAAATGAGACAACATAAATTTTATTTATACATACTTGTTATTTATCTCCCAAAATACTTCAGGTGACTTAATGAGATATTTTAAAATTAATATGAGATATTTTTAAATTAATATGAGGTGGCTTAATGTTTTCTTTAATTAAATTTTTTTTTTTGTTGCATAACTACATCAGAAATATCAAATTTTAATATTCATTTCAAAATGGAGGTTGTATTGCTTTGATTTGTTTTAATTTATGAATATTAAAAATATAGTTGTCCGTTTAAGGATTGAAAAGTTCTTTTGCCGTTTCGATGGTAAGGGTGAGGGCTCCCTGTACTCGAAAGTTAATGAACACCTATAAAAAATATTAAATATATTACATATGGCAACATTTAATAGATATGACATAATTATGTATGACATATATTAATATATTATGTTAGTTTTGGTGATTCTTTCATATTTGTTTATGTCAGTGTTAAGTGTCTAAATTCCAAAATTTGTTTAATATTTTTGGAAGATAAAATTTTCAGTTATAGAGATTATCATTTATGACATAATACATCAACATTTAAAAGTATAATTTTCATTTAAAACTATAATTGTGTATTACTACATACATTGTGCTGAAAATAGAGATTTCTGAATTGCAAATATCATTTTACTATTTCTAATGTTTAAAACAAAAGAAAGTGTAATAATCTGAACTTTTACTTTAATTATAAATAATTATTTTAATAAAGAGTAATTTATAATATATGAATGTATGTAGATAAATATGTATGTATATATATGTATATGTATACTAGTGTAAGTCAAAATACTTCAAAAAACATACCTAAAAAAGAGAGAAAAAAGATTTGATAAGAAGGGAGTGTCCTAACACTTTGGGCCTAATGAATATAGACATATATATATATATATATATATAGGACGGTTCAAAAGTATACCTCTTAAATAACATATCTCCTTAAGTAGCATATTTTTATCAAAACGACGTCATTTAGAAGATCCTTTGATGACATTTCTGTAAATAAAAGAAAAATAGCGGGGCCGCAAAATGTCACATCATGTCACATCTTCTTTTAATATTATTTTAAAAAAAAAAGAATCCTCAAAACGACGTCGTTTTGATAAATGTGTGCTATTTAAGAGAGATAGACTATTTAAGAGGTATGTTTTAGATCCGTCTTTTATATATATATAGATACTCCATAGCAATCGGTTGCTCGGAATACTGTTGCACAACCCTAATTTGGCTTAGAAATTGTACTGCTGCTAAAACTTCTAGCCTCAGGGTCAATTTCAGTAATAAAGTCTCTGCTGCTAGAAGCTTTAGCAGCAACACAATTTCTAAGCAAAATTGCAGCTGCATCTGGTTGCTGCAACCATATTCCCAACAACCGGTTACTGTGGATGACTACCCATATATATATATATATATATAGACATTTTGTTAAAAGGAATTAATAAAATAAAATTATTATAGTGGCCTAATGAAGAAAATAGGAATGTAAAAATTGTGAAAAATCAATTAAAGTGAGCCATAAAATATGTAATAAAATTATATTGGTTAATATATGATAAAATAAAATGTATAAATTATGTTGATAAAAAATTAAGTTTTAAATGTTAAGTTATAAAAAAAGAGTAAAAAGATACTCAAAAATGAGTTTATGATAACTGAAAATACCAAAATGGGCTTACGGGAAGTTACCGATGATAACAATTAATATTAACAAAGAAGTTAATATATCGACACTCATAAATAATGTAGGTTATCCTTGAGATGAAATAATTGATTTGAGCGAGGAATATAGAGTAAATCAGGCAAGTTTTCGTACTACGTGTTCTTGTATAATATTAATAGTTCAAATTATATTTTACTCTTAATTGGATTATGGAAATTCATTTATAATCTTGTGATGTTTAAAGTAAAGAGTTAATGTCATTTGTTTTGGGCTAACCTTTGTTGTTGAGCCAATTTCGCTATTGAATTATTATTATTTGAAATATTGAATTGTTATAAATTCTTTTGACATTCTTTATTGTTCGAAACCAAATTATTTTTTAGTGAATTCTTATATTTAGAATTGAGGAGAACAACCCTAATTTAGTGAATTCTTATATTTAGAATTGAGGAGAACAACCCTAATTAATATATATAGGGGAATATTATAATATTGTCGAGTTACCAATCTAACGCCGTAAACACGGTGTGAAGATAATGTTATGCATAACATGAGATATTTTAGGCTGATCTCCTATAATATTTTGCGGAGAATTCACAACATTTGTGCCTGTTGAATATTTTGGAGATTTCTCGGTCCCCATAACCATGAATAGTTCTTGATCCCCATAACCACTAGTTATCACATTAAAGATTGGTGAAAGTTAATTGATTCAGTCTAGATCAATTGTTGAGTTCAAATTCTTTAAATTAAATACTTCAAGATTTTCAATGACGTTTATTCATTATGTATAAAATTTTATATTGCTGTGTTTTAAAATTTATTGAACAAACTTGGTGCTCACTCTTGCATTTTCATATATGTGACACTTCAAGTATAAGAACCAAAAGGACAAACACGAAAGATAAAAGAAAAGGGGTGCATAATCCCGAGAAATAGATAATCTTGATGTATTTAGTATATTTTTATTTATAATGTATAACTTTTGAACTAACGTTGTAATAGTATTGTGAAAAATAATTAGAATATGAGATTGCAAGATTTGTCGTGTAAATTATTATAATGAGTTATATAATTGATTTATTTTGTTAATTAATTATGTGAATGTTGTTAAATAATAAATATTAAATCTGCTGGAGTGAGTGTACAAATTTGGCCCGTCACAGAAAGATGGCGCATATTGTAGCACATGTGTTTTAAAAACTTGGAAAGTTATGTTTTCAAAAGATGCTCACTAGGATATAGTGTAGGAGCTGCCTGATTCAACTTTGGTAGTCTTTAAGAAATATGGACAATTATAAAATACTTAGATGGTAACTAATTAACTATGCAAAGAAGTACAACTATCGGAGAGCAAGGTACTTGATCTCTTAATGAACTCAGTTTATAATCTCAATTATATCTTCTATTTTTAATAGAAAAAATTATAATTTTAATAATTATTAACGTAATTTAATTTTTTTTTATTTTTCTCTCAATTACTTTTATTTTTTACTTCCATTTATTGACTTATATATATATATTTTTTTATCTCAAGTTTCTTCTATTATTTTCCTTTTTATTTTAGTATTTTTAATTATTAATAATTAAAAATACTCCTTCTATCTCGAGATAAAAGTCCTGGTTGATTTTTTGCGTATATTAAGAATGGGGATAAAATGACAAAATTGTTCATATTTAAATTCTCATTTAATTACATAGTTTTCTGCACATGACTAGTGATACTCTATAAATAATTAAATATGTATAAATAATAAAAATATGACAATTAATACTAAGGATATTATAGACAAATTATTATAAAAAATAGGTTATTTAAGGTAAGTAGACATTTAACTTAAGACTAACTAAAATAGTAATAAAGAATTTTTTTCTGGGACGGAGGGAGTAATTAATAGACTAAGGCTATGTTTGTTTATAAACAACATACTTGAGATTGAATTATTTGTATTAATTTAATATTATTTCAGATTATTTGATCTCATGATGGGGGATTAAATAGTCCTATAGACTATTTTTTTTATATCATTCTTAAGGTTATTTATGTAGGATTATATAATCTCATGAAAAATTTAGGATTAATAGTCTTCCTCATTTTAAGTTATAAATGGTTTTATGAGACATTAGTCCAACATTAAAAGATTAATAATCTCTCATCAAAAGATTAAATAGTATTAAATTAATATAAATAATTTAATTTTAAGTATATTTTTTGTAAATAAACATAGCCTAAGTGTGTATGTCCCGGAGACTAATGTACAGAAATCAAGTTCTAGTTAATCAATTAAAGGTCTACTATGAAAAACTTTGAAGTAGGGCTGTGAATTGGGGCAGCTGACCAGGAAAGTGTGAGCCCATTTTTTGGGTCGATTAAAAGCTCACGCAAAGTTAATATGAGTACAAAAAAAATTAAGCCCAAAGTGAATTTTGGATCAGTACTTTAGCTAACAGGCAGCTTAGTTGTCCATTATAAGTCCGGTTAGTTAAATAATAATGAAAATTAATATTTTCACAATATTTTTTAATATTTTTACGTAAAAATCGTCGTATCAAGTTTCATAATATACAATTTATTATTATTACTATATATAACAAGACAAATGTAGATCTTATATTATCTTGAATCAATTAGTAAAGAATAAGTCTTAGTGCACAATATCCAAAGTAATTATTAAAAAGTAAGACATAATATTGAACTTCATGTCATATCCCACTTTTTAATGGTTGAGATAAATGTAGTGTTTAATTTTGTATTTGAATTTTGTATCTTTAGACTTATCCATTAGTAAATTAATCGAGTCATTTTAATTGATCACAAGTTACTTTCAAATAAATTTTGAGTTAATCCTGAGTTCATCACCTATATTAACGCAATGCATGTCATCATATTCATAATTGCATTATTTCAAGAATGTATAGTACATGCATGTATGAGAAAAGATATACTCATTCTGTTCTATATTATTTAACCATTGTTGACTTATTAAAGTCAACTTAAGATATTTTCAAACTCAAAATTAATATAGATTTTTTAATTTTAATTAATACAATGATGAATATTATAAACTATTTAAAAAGTATTAATCATTTTAAGTTTTATTATTTCATAATTTTTAATGAGTTATCTCAATTTTGAGTTTAAAAATATTTTAAATTAATTTTTAAAAGTCAATAATGACCGATGAGGGACAGAGGAAGTACAATAATTTTGATATACATACATTATAATATAGCTCTTCAATTTCATGATATTCAATGTGTTATAACCATCCATACTTACTATATTATTAATACTCGGATTATAACACCAAATGATACATACACCATAATTCTTAATTATATTTTTTACATCAACCTTGTACGTGTTATCAATCTAGTATAAATAAAAAATACTAAGAAAGTCTATATTAATACAATGAAAGTTAAGGGGACGTGATAATTATTTTATTTTAGACAAATAATCATAATCACTTCTAGAAATGATAGTATAAATGTAATAGTAGATTAAAAATATTATGTCATTTTATATTTCTAAAATAAGAATGTAGAAACGGGAGCTGCAACGGGAGCTCACCTAAGCCGCGTACAACGTTTACTTTCTGAAGTCGTTTTGGATAAAAAGTAATGCAGACTATGATAAAACAACAGTACATAAAACGCGACTTTATTCATCCCTTCCCTATTTCTTCGTGATTCTTCCTTTCTCCAACTCCCAGTGACTATGAATTCTTCATATATATATATATATATATATATACTCTCTTCCTCTAACTGGTTATAGATCTTCGTCCCCTCTCTCTATAAAACAAAAGTGATTTTCTCATGTATTCGTCTGTCGCTTTGTCCCCCTTTCATCTTTTTTCTCCTTTTTTACTTTTCTCGTTCTATCCCATGGAGAATCGTGCATGGGTATATTGTAGTGTTGGGTTTTTTCCAGATTTTAATTTTAGGGTTTGATGTTTCAAATTTAGGTTTGGGGTTTCACTTTAGGGTTTAGACTTCACTTTACGGTTAGGTTAGGAAATTAGGATTAAATGTGGGTTTAGGTTTATTTTAAGGGTTAAGATGTGTTAAAGGGGGCTTTTTTTTTATATATAATTTATTTATTGCTTTGAGTGGAAACGTTGTACCTCTCGCGGCCTTAATAGGAATATATATCTACTGTTGAAACAAGCTAAAAAATAAAATATATATATCTTTAATTTTGGTATAGTAATAGATAAGCTCATATATTCCAAAGGAAACTTATAAAAATCATTGGAATCATCAGCTGCAGCTTTTAACAATCGGAGTTCGGATGCATTTCGATCAGGTGCTGTAGGATATGCTCTTTGGACACCTTGTGTATATAATCTTTCATTTCCTTATGCGGATGCATTTCGATCAGGTTCTGTAGGATATGCTTTTAATTTGGACACTGTAGACACCCAAATTTTGCACTTTTGCACTAACCCTGACAGGAGGGCAGAATCGTCATTTGACCCGACGAGCGAAAAGGAAGGTGGACCCCAACATCAAGCCACCCCAGCGATTTACGGTCAAAGCCGCCACAACGGACAACGAACATCCGGGCACTTGAGGCAAGGCGAACAGTTGATCCAGAAAAACCTGAGCCGACCACAAAAGACGACTGATGGCCACTCCGCTTACGATGTTCGGGGGTCTCGCTCCCCGGTGAGCGAGCGGCTGCCCAGCTCGCCGGTGAGCTGGCGGGGGGGTAGGGGGCAGCGCCCCCTGAAAGACAGGCACAATTGTCAAAAGCTACATCAAGTCGCAACCCTCCGAACTAGCCTCCCAGAACAATATGGCACGTTTCCCAGGGAGTTCCGGACTGCAAAAATACAGCCTCCCAAAATAATACCGCAGAAATTGGCGAATTAGGACCGCGTGGCACGAAAACCGAGAAAAGCCAGCCAGACAGCCGCGGATGCATCTGCGGCCAAAACGAGTTTCGAGGTTCGCACGGCTCGAGGAGACAGCACACGGCAGCCGAGGAAACGGCGCAGGCGGCCAGCCGCCCAGCCGCAGATGGATCTGCGGCCAGCCGCAGATGCATCTGCGGCTGCCTGGAAATGGCTATAGATCGCCATTTCCACCCGAGAGCTGGGAGAGAGGAGGAAAAATAGATTTTTAGAGAGAGAGAGCTCGCGGGAGAAGAAGAAAATGGCGGAAATGTAGAGAGAGAAACGAGATTTTAGAGAGAGAAACCCACGGGTTTGTTCCAAAGAGTGAGATTTCTTCATCCTTTGTACAATCTTTGTATCCTATTTTGGTTTCCAAGTGTTGAATCATCTATTTCATCATTTGGAATGTAAAAAAATCCGAGTTTCATAGCGTCGTTGTGTGTGATATATCAAATCTTGTAGATCTAGTTTTTATTTTGTTCTTATTGTGTTTGTTGGGTGGATCTTCTGTGGATCCGAAAATATTTGGTGCATTGCTATTTAAATAGTTTGTTTTAGTGTATTTGAAAGTTAGATCCAATGTAGTCGATATTTGTTTTGGGATCTATGGATTAGGGATGGTTAGAGAGGATTTGTTGTGGATAGAATCTCCTCCTAACCTCCCGATGATATCCTTTTAGTTTATTTTATAGTTTTAACGCATGTAGCGATGGCGATGCATTTGTATTGTAAATATGTAATTTTCGGGCCTTAAAGCGATGTCGGATCGAAAATCGGGTTTAAGGCCCCGTAATAATGAAATGTGCGATTGTGGGCGTTTGGGGTTATTCGGATGGCTTACATGCCCGTGAATAGCCGCAACGTTATTTTGATGCCTGGTTTTCCCTTTTGACACGAGAAAACGATTTTGGAATGAAATGATAAAGATTTTTATAAAATCAAGCAAATTAGGATATTAGATCCACGAGGATTAAAATTAAGAGTTTTGGCGAACTTAAATCCATGTTTGGCAAAAAGGCTTCATTTGGTTCCAAAAGGTCATAAAAAAACGATTTCACAAATAAATAAATGTTTTCATTAAACTTTGTGCATAGGGTGAAAGAGTTCTAGAAGTTGCCTTCATTTTGTTCATTTTATTATTAGAGGGCAATGTATAGTCTCGATACCTATTTGACAAAAGTTTACAAATTGTTTTATGAAAACAACACCTAATAAACACCCCCCCATCGCTTTCGAAATTAAAATCAATCTTTATTGTAAAAAATGAAGTCTGGTCAATTGGGTCAAAGGATGTCTAAAACGCTTTCCAGATAAACACATTCGCCATATAGAATCAAAGCAACTTTTATGCAAAACGCACCACAAACGTTCATTTAGGCATACACGCACACACACGCGCGCACACACATTTTAGGATTTAAAAGGATAGTAAAACATCGAGATTGCGGTAACCGCGTTTCACGGAAGTCGGGGGGTGCCTAACACCTTCCCCTCGCTTAAGCAAGCCCCCGAACTCTATGAATCTCGGTTTGCGGACCAATTAACTCGGAGTCACATATGAGCCAGCGATTACGAAAACAAACTCGGATGAGTTGGTACATCCATTTCAAATATACCAACTGGCGACTCTGGTCAATTGGCTCATAAAAAAATCGATCTTTCAAAACCCGTCGACATTAAGCCGACCCTTTTCAAAAGTCACATCTTAATCTAAAGGCTAAAATTGGAAAAGGGCATTTTAATAATAAAAAACGAGACGGCGAAAATCCCGGCGTCGACAGACACCTTGTATATGTAGTGTTTCATTTCCTTAATTATTTTGTTATTACTTATAATTAGTTTTTCCTTGGAAATTATTACTTATAATTAGTTAATTAATCACCTAAACTTATATAAGTCATATAACTATCCATGAAAGAGAGATGCAGTCTAACAAAGCTAGATATATATGATAATAACATCTCTATTATAACGGTTTATGATCCAACCAAGAATACATTAACAGAATGGAAGAAGATCTACATATTAAATAAATTGAAACAAACAATTTAGTAGCCAAATGACAAAATAAAACATCTACAATAACAAGAAAATAAAGATTTTGTAGTTTTCAAAATACACAGTTGTCGCTCACATCCAACAACATATGGAGAATAAAAAAATCTCTTCACCCTTCCTATATAAATGCAGCCCTCATTTAATCTCAATCACTATACCAAAATCACATTAACTTAATTCTTAATTACATATTAATTAGGCTATATACCATGGCAATATCAAGAAATTTTTGCCATGAAATCTTGTTATTACTAGTAGCTTCGTTAGCTATTGTCCAAACAACAATGGCCGGTGATCCGGACATCCTCACTGACTTCATAGCTCCAGTAAACATTACATCACCTGACGGCAACTTCTTCACCTTTATTGGCATGAGGGTACTTGTTAATGCTCCTCCACCACCGGTTTTCAAGGTTTTAAAGGCAAGCTTGGCCGAATTCCTGGCTCTCAACTGGCAAAGCATATCGTATGTTGTCCTTTAGTTCCCTTCGGGATCTACTAACCCTCCTCACGCTCATCCTCGTGTATCCGAGCTCATTTTTGTTATTGACGGGATAATGCAAATAGGTTTTACTGATACCACTAACAAGCTTTTTACACAAACACTACAAATCGGGGATTTGTTTGTGTTTCCTAAAGGACTTGTACACTTTCAGTACAATGCTGATGCAAAGAATCCAGCTTTGATAATTTCTGCACTTGGAAGTTGTAATGCGGGGACTGTTTCAATTCCTAGCACGGTGTTTGCTACCGGGATTGATGATGATATATTGACAAAGTCTTTCAAAACTGATGTTGCCACTATTCAAAAACTCAAGGCTGGTCTTGCTCCAAAACCTTAAACATGCATGGAAAATGATCCATTGAGAAAATTAATTAATATATGTACTTTCTTTTTTACACTCGTGCATGTCTTGGTGCTGAAGATCGTGTATTTTTTTTCAAGTTTTGTAATGAATAATGACCCTTCTTGGAAGGATTTATCATATGTACGTAGGCTTTTTTGTAATTGTTGTGGAAGAGATAAATTTTTGTTTATGTACTTTTTATTAAGAAAGTGTGTGAGGATTTTTAGTATTAGTTTATTTATTTATATATATATATATATATATATATATATATATATATATATATATATATATATATATATATATATATATATAACATTGGTTGTACATGCACCCATATTAAAATTTATAACAATTTATACATTGAATATTTTTTTGGTGAAACGGAAAGAGTATGTACAATAGTACAAAAGCCATTGTGACAACTAATTAGTTAAGGAGGTGGACAACTTAGAGGGCAAGGCTCATGTGATGGACGCTTAATTATGCGTGAAGAAATAATTATATCTTTGAAATGTAGAATTGAACAAGATTAATTAATTGATGCTAATTTGAAGTGAACAATGTCTATTTTTTTGACCGAGTCTAGCCACAAAGACCCCTATAAAGCGAGAGGTTGACATTCTATGTTGTTAATAGACATCTATAATAATAGTTCATGTCTACCAAAATAATTGTTTAAAAGTGGTTAAGGCTGATCAAACCCTTTCATAAATATATTTTTTAAATTTCATCTGAAATTTAATTTTTTATTAAAATGGGCCTCGCAAGAGGCTTCGAGATTATAGTTATTTATCAAACTTTGAGTTTAATTTTTCTATCATTTGGCGTTAATGGTGATGTTGGTTCTTTCCAAACTCAGACCACGTCTCATCATGGTCTGACTGATACCGGAGCAGTAACATTTGATGTATCAAAGTATGGTGCAAAGGGAGATGGACAGAGTGATAGTACTCAGGTCAGCCAAATGTTAAGAAATATATTAGAAATAATAAAATTCTCTTTAAAATTTGTCATTTAAAAAATTTGTTTATAATGCTGAGAGTATTTTATCTTTTCTTATAAAGAAATATATGTACCTCTACGTTTGAATTAGATATATGGAATGAGAATAAAAATAATTTATTTCATTATAGACTGATTTACAATTTTAACAGGAACGAAAAATATTCTTACATTTGCGCGAGTCCGTGATTTCTCATATACATCATACACATATGTGCAGGGGGTAATGAAGGCATGGGCTGAAGTTTGCAAAGCAACTACAACTGCAAGGCTTCTTATACCTAATGGGAAATTTTTGACAGGAGAGCTTATGTTTCAAGGACCATGCGCCCCAAAACCCATAACTATTGAAATTCAGGGAACTTTAATGGCAAAGCCAGATTGTAAAGCATTCACCAAGGACACGTGGATCTATGTTATTGGTGTTAATCAAGTGACGATGACCGGTGGAGGTACTCTTCACGCACAAGGCGAGCGGGGTGTGTGGAAGACTAGGGCTCTCGGAGAAAAGGGCTCTCCTCTTCCCGATGTAAGTACTTTTACGTCCCCTGGTGGTAGAATCAGAATTTTCAAAACGAAAAAACCTTAAATTTTTTTTTAACAAAGATCGATGAGAAATAATTTTAGCCAACAACATTAGATGTTGTTGCCTTTGCTTTTTTAATTGAGCTATTTATTTAGAGTAATCCTACAAATAAGAGGTATCCGTTTTAAAAATTGGGGATACCATATTAAAAATTTACAAGGAAAAGAGGATTTTTGAGACATAAATATGGAGGGACGATGTTGTTCTCCTTCTCCTACATGTAACATGCACCTAACTTCTTAGTCATTTATTTATTTATTTTATTTTATTGTTTGAATCAATGAAATTTTATAGAAATAAGCTAGGTACTAACTATGTTGTTTTTTTTTCTCCATGCATACAGTCTGTTGTATTTGCCAACTCGAATAATTCTGCTATTCGAAATCTTAAGTTGTTGAACAGCAAAGGGTTCCAAATGAAAGTATTTGATCTTGTTAATTTCACCGCTGATAATATGAACATATGTGCGCCTGGAGATAGTCCAAACACTGATGGAATCCATATTGGTCGCGTTCAAAAGGTCACAATAACCAACTCTGTCATCGGAGTAGGCGATGACTGCATTTCTATAGGCGATGGTAGCTGCGATATCACCGTTCGCAATGTCACATGTGGCCCTGGACATGGCATTAGGCACGTACCTAAATTAACTTGAATTAATTTCATGCGTGTGTTATTTTACAAATATTTTATTTAGTTTAATATTTAGTCAACTTAACAACGCCTTTCTTAATTTGCAGTATTGGTAGTCTTGGAAGGTACAAAGATGAAAAGGACGTAAGAGGAGTTCACGTGAGCAATTGTACCTTGTGGAACACCACAAACGGGTTAAGGATCAAAACCTTTCGAGAATCACCCCCTATCCAAGCAATTAACATCACTTTTGAAAATATAATCGTGAAAGATGTGTATAATCCCATCATCATAGATCAAAACTATGCTTCGCAGTACAAAAAAGGGGTATGATATATATTTATATATATGAGATCGATCTATTTGTATATATTAATTATGTTTTATTAATTAGGTCATATATTAATTTGTACGCACCTTTATTTTGATGATGACAGGCTTCAAATGTGAAGATAAGTGACATTAAGTTTAAGAACATAAGGGGGTCATCCACATCGAATATTGCAGTGTCCCTAAATTGTAGTAGCACTGTTCCTTGTCAAAACATCGAATTGACCAATATTGATTTCACTTATACCGGAAATCCATATAATACGACTCTGGCATCGGCATGTTGTAATGCGAAAGCCAAATTTTCCGGCAAACAAAAGCCTACAGCTTGTTCTATGTAGATGAATATTATTACTTCCTAGTGCACTGATCCAATTAACAATTGGGCTGACGCCATATATGCTACTGTTGGTAAAAAAATGTCGCTAATTGTTTACCTAAGAAAATGTAAACTTTTGATTTACGTATGGAAATATATAAAGCATTATATTCTCGTCTAAATTTTGATATTTGGAGTAGTTTCTTTATTATTTTGTTGGTTGTTGTTAGTCTTTTGCATGAAATATAAGATTTTCTGGGAAATTATAAAAAAAATAAAAAATTGCAGTAATTTTTAAAATTTTAATGGTAGTTAGAATTGAGAGCCATTAATTACTGTTTTGAAGATATGTTTGTTAGATATTATTATCGTGTATTTTTTTTTCTTTTATGCAGGGAAGGGGATCTTCATCCTCTATTACACCTAATATCCAATTTTTGTAATGCACATTAATAACAAAAATATAATATTTAGCAATAATTTGCTGCAAAAAAAATAAAATATGTTATTAGTGATATCGGTAAAAACAATTTCGTTATTGGAAGAAATTTTTTCATTCATTTCATTGTCTATTCTCCGTCAATAAATATAGCATAACTCCTAGGTATGTATTTTAAGAAAATGGCTTGCAAGATTTTATATCTTGCACAACAATGTGTGTACAACCAAGGTTCACTTTACTAAAAAGTCTACAAGGTTCACTTTGCCAATAAATTATCATCAATCCCGGTAGCAAACATCGTGTTAGGAATCAAAACAGTCCCCACATTACAACTTCCAAATGCAAAAATTGCCAAAGCTGGATTCTTTGCATCAGCATTGTACTGAAAGTGTACAAGTCCTTTAGGAAACACAAACAAATCCCCGGTTTGTAGGGTTTGTGTAAAAAGCTTGTTAGTGGTATCAATAAAACCTACTTGCATTGTCCCGTTGATAACAAAAATGAGCTTGGATGCACGAGGATGAGCATGAGAAGGGTTAGTACATCCCTAGGAGAACTGAAGGAGACAACATACGATACACTTTGCCCGTTGAGAGCTGGGAATTCGGCCAAGCTTGCCTTTAAAACCTTGAAAGCCGGTGGTGGAGGAGCATTAACAAGCACCCTCATGCCTGTAAAAGTGAAGAAGTTGACGTCAAGTGATGTCATGTTTGCCGGAGCTATGAAGTCGGTGAGGATGTCCGGATCACCTGCCATTGTTATGTGGACAATGGCTAACGAAGCTACTAGTAGTAACAAGAATTCATAGCAGAAAGTTCTTGATATTACCATGGTATATAGCCTAATTATATGCGAGAGTACTTAAATAAATGTGATTTTGGTATTGTGGTGATTGAGATTAAATGAAGGCCGCATTTATATAGGAAGGGTGAAGAGATTTTGTGCCCTCCATAGGCTGTTGGATATTTGTGACAACTGTATTTAGTATACTACAATGTCATAATTTTCTTGTTATTGTAGATTTTTTATTTTGTCATTTGGCTACTAAATTTTTCATAAAGAAAAAATGTAGAGAGTTTAATATGTTTCTTGTTCCATTAAGTTAATATATCAATTCTTGGCTACTTAATTGATCCCGTTACACCGGATATGTTGTCTTGGTGCATTTTATTGTCAAAGACTAAGATTTTGCACTCTATATGAAACTAATTATATATATATATATCTTCAATCAACATATCTACAACATAATTTTTGTTTTTTTAATTATTTTTTTATTTTTTACGTTTGCCAAACAATTTAATTAGTACTTAAGTTGTTTGGTGAGAGCATGTGCCAAGGGCCTGCTGCCGTTTATTGATCTTCCTTTGGCATTTTTGCCTCAAAGCTGATTAGTAATCAATGGGTTATGGACTTAATGATGTGTGGATTCCGACGACTATTTTTACGCCTATTTTTCAAGTTTTTTTTATTTTTTATTTTTATCATGCATTGATATCAGTAATCATGACTTTTTTGCAGATTTTTTCCATCAATTTTATGATTTGGAGATTTAAATTTCATCGCCAATAATTAGTAGTTATCGACGTTGGCTCCGGCCATTACCAAAAATCTAGGCATTTAAGACGAAAATTTTTATCTCTAAAAGGGTAGAATTCATCTCAAAATCTAACTTGAGACGGATTTTGTTCATCTCAAAAGTAGTGTCAGTAAGTCACGTCGCTAATTTCGTCTGTCTCAAAATCCATCTCAAAAAAATAATTAAAAAAGGATTTTGGCCGTCTCAATTTTTTTTTAATCCGACTATTTCGGTCTCAAGTTGCCTGGAGTTTGTATCAATTTAACCTAGGGAGAGCTACATTTTGAAATATCTTTTATCCATTTCTAATTTTGACAGGAAACAATTGAGGTCATTTTTTTTTGCTCATATAATTTGAGACGGAAATGACTGTCTCAATTCCGTTTCTAAATAGTTTTTAAATGAAAGCAAAAAATATTTGAGACGTTTCAGTTCCGTCTCTAATCTGTCTCAAACGTTGGTAATGAAATAAAATTAAATTCAGTCTCTAAATCCGTCTCAAAATTAAAAATATTTTTTTCCACAGATTTTTATTTTTATAGTTTTTCACACCCAAACAATTTTGATACTGAAACTTAATAAAATAAAGTATGATTAAAACTAGAGATGCACAATGGTCGGTTTGGTAGGTAAAAAAATAATCAAAATATTTAAGTCGGTTATAAAAAATTAAAAATCAAAATCGCCCAAATTTTTAGCACGTAATCGGTTATCGGTTTATTCGATTTTCGGTTTAATCAGTTATTAAAAATTAAGCATAAACGATAGAATTGGTATGTCACCAAATTTTAAAACAATGTATTGTTAGATAATAGGGAATTGGTATGTCATGGAATTATAAAAAAGGCATATAATGAATATATAATTATATAAAATAAATAATTATTAGAAAAGTATATAAATTATATTATAATATTAAAGCGTTCGATCGGTTTCGGTTTTTAAATAAAGCAAAGCGAAACCGACCAATATAGATTCGGTTTATTAGTTTTACAAGTTTCGATTTTTTGGTTTTGTGATTTTTTGTTTGATTTGTTAACGGTTCGGTTTGGTGCGGTCGGTTTTTCGATTATTTTTGATTTTGTGTGCACTTCTAATCAAAACACAATAATATTATTGTAACTATAATTAATTACACATCAATTATGTACGTTACAATGTTAACATTATACGAAATATTACAAATTAGTAGTTCAAATCAACTTTTCAAAATCTAACATATATGTCACAATCTCCATCCTCGTCAATAGCAACTAACAACTAACTTATCATTAACAAGCCACATAACTCCTTTTGGTAGATAGGGTAAGAATGATAACACATGTCAGCAAAATCTCGAACCACAGTGCAGCTTCATTTAATAGTCCCCCAAGTTCCATCCTATATATTAGCATAATTAAAAGTTTAAAAATGAAATGACATGGAGATGAATCAGAATTGAGGCTAACCAAGAGACAAACTTGGCAAATTTGGAGCAGCCCAGCCAAGAAGAGCCGATAGAATAGTCGTCACCTAAAAAATGGAAAATATATTTTATAATGTTAGAGCCTGAAATTGTGGTTGAGATGACCAAAAGTTTCTCCATTCCATAGTGACTACCTAATCGATAAAAGAACACGTGAGCATGCAAGTAAGTTGGTTTTCTTTTGCTCATACTTGAGACAAATAGAATAGAAAACTAGGGAAGTTAAGGAATGATACCATGCCTCCCGAAGTAGTAAGAAGGCCTGGCCTTGGCATTTGATAATAGCATATGCCCTCTCCAAATAGCAGGCATTTGTACCCGTCCCAATTATAACTGTAGCAACTGTGTCTTCATCGTGATAATGTCCGAGAGCTAATGTTCACACAATGTTATTTATCTGCTTAGAGATATAATAAAATTAGAGCAAAAAGAAAAAAAAAGTTAACAATATACCACTGCATGTGTGTCATATCCTTCTTTATGTGAATACATAATTACATACACACACACACACACACACACTTCTGCATGTATCATTGCATCCATCTCAATAAATATGTTTCAAAGAGGCGCACGTACACATAAAAAACAAATAGGAGCCAAACGCAGTGAGATGAAGGAGAACAATTATCAGTCATCACTCTTGTTAGCGAGGTGGTAGTACATAGTAGTCTAATATCATAGCGTGTGAATTATAATGATACGTGCCCATCAACCGCTGACAGCTTATATAGTGATTTATTATGATAATTAATTAAATATAAAATAAATATTAAAAATATAATGGAAATTATTAAATATTTATCTAATTAATAAATTGTTGAATTATATATCATAGGTTCTTTTGATTAGTTATTAAATTAGATATTTTGAATATAATGCAAATTTATTTGGTTATGATAATGAGAAAATAATTACTTTAATTTTATTTAGATTGGATGAATTTGTCGAAATTCTAATTCAAATAAAATTATTAAACTTAAGGTTTATTAAATTTAATTTAATTATGACAATTATTTAATAATGAATTCACTATAATTAACCACTTGTGAAACACGAGTGGCATGAATAACAAATTATTATTTTAATTATTAAGATAATCAATTAAATGTAGGATAAATTAAATATTTCATTAGAATTTTGATAAGATAGTTGTTATTATTAAATATTTATTTAAATAATAAATTGTTGAATTATACATTGTAGGTTCCTTCGATCATTTGAATGAAGTGTAAATTTATTTAGTTATGATTACGAGAAAATAATTTATTTTATTTTATTTAAACTTGTAATGAAATTTTATATTAGTGTTTATATTGACAAAATTTGTTTGAAATTCTAATTCGAACAGTACACTGAAATTCAAGTTTTAATAAATTTTAATTTACTAAGATTGGCTTTTTAAAATTAATATGAGATATTTTAAAATTTTTAAATTAATATGATTTATTTTACTTTTGAAAATAATAAATCATGAAATTAGTAGTATTTTTTTTATTTAATTTATGATTTTTATATTTGTATTGTCTAAAATAAAAAAAAATCAAGATGCTAATTGTCTATATTATGTGAGGACTTTACCTCATTGAGCCACCTGAAGTATTTCTGGAGATAAATAAAAAACTTGTATAAATAAAATTTATGTTGTCTCATTTATTATTACATAATGTAGCACAGTTGAATATTTGCTTAAAGTTATGAGGTTAGTTTTAGGTTAACTTACTTGCATGTCATTATTGTCACGGAAGACGGTCAATGTCCAGTAGTCACATAAATGTTTGTTATCTAAATTTTTCAATAATAAAGGACTTGTAGAAACTTTTTGAGAATGTCAAAAGCTACGACCAAGAAGAATTAGCAAAAAAAAAAACTTTTGAGTTGCCGAGTTAACTCATCAACTAAAATGAGTTAAATCATTATAATTGATGAGTTAACTCGAATGGTAACTCAATCAATTTATCTCATTTGTTGCTTTTATGCATGAGAATTGATTTCTTAAATATTTGTGCCATGTTTGGATGCTAGGAGCTTTAAAGAGAAATTAATCTCGAAACATTATACCAGTACTAGTAAACGTGAGATAAAAGAAAAATAGTAAGTACTACTTTTATATTTCATAATTTTTATTTTTTTGTAACTAATTATTTTCTTTAAAGATTTCCCACATTCAAACAAAGACTTGCAAAACTCTAATGCCTAACTAGAACAACTTTTACATCTTTAGAATTTTTTGCTTTTATAAAAAATGAAAATAAAAATAATCCATTTATAAATAAAGAAATTAATATTTTCACACTTAAAAATGTTATTCTCACAAATTTTTCGTCTTATAAATAATATGTAGGGTCTACTTACATAGAAAAAGTTTCTCCTAGGGTCTACTAGGGGTGTTCAAAGCATTCGGTTATTTCGATTTTTGGGATATATCGAACCGAACGGTTCGATACATAGATAACTGGTTCAGTATATCGGTTCCGGTACCGGTTTGCAGTTTTTTGGTTCAGTATTTACCGAATCGTATAAATTTTTTTAATTTAATTTAATTTTTTATATTATTATTATTATTAAAAAAAAAAATAATAATACTAATAAAAATTATTATTATTATTATTATTATTATTATTATTTGTATTAACCAGTACCGAACCGGTCCAATCAGTACCGGTACCGAGTTTTGGACAAATTCGGTACCGGTTCGGTTAAAACCGGTTGAACACCCATACAGTCTACTTCTAGAAAAATTATTCAATACTCTTAGAGCAGTGCTCTCATATATAAGGTTTACGAAAACCTCATATAAGATATACATAAAGTTTAGACAAACCTCATACCTGGACCCACTACAAGAGATTTTGTTGAATAAATGTGGCTATCTTCTCTATACTTCTCTGCTCTGTATATTCATTCATTATCTCTGTTTCTCCCTCTCCTCCATAGGTTAATTCCATATTTGCTGCAACGATCTTTCATAGGTAAACTTTTCACCATTACAACAATTTTATGAAATTTCAATTTATTGCTTCCCATACTCATCGTTTTTCCTTTTGTCCCGCCCCTTTCAATTAGCTAAAATAGAAATGTACATGTATTAGCTAGAGTTTCTTGTTCTTTGTTGATCAGTGTTAACTTAAACACGATTCATTTTGGTTAGCGAAACTGATATGGGTACGCGGTGCAATCATCTAGCTAAAACAGATAATCTTTACAAGTACGTATTTATAGTTAGAAATTCTCTTAGAATCTAAATATAATAGACCTAAGTTTTATGGAAGATAATTAGTTGAATCAACAAGTCGATTGTTTTATAAATAGTTAGTATAAATGGGATGTTTGAGCATTCAATACTAGGTAAATAATAAGTATAAGTGCACACAGTGGCGGAACCGGAATGATTTTAGAGGGGGGTCAAAATACATCAGTAAAAAAAATTATTTATTGACCCTTGAAGTGCTTTTTTCAGTTGTACGACTGAGATGAGATAACTGTATTCTGTGAGTCTGCATAGTTTGAAAATGTAAGACCCCGAATTTTATGAAATATAAAATTTAATTTTTCTTCATATATATATATTTTTTTTTCATGAAACAGTAAGTGGTTAAATTGACGAAATTGAAAGTTAAGGATGTTATGTGCAAATTTTATTTTGTCGGACAATATTCGCTTTGTCGGGGAATATTCGGGTCGTACAACGGCGCCGAAATAACAAATTATTTGTGGACCCCACAACGGAATATTTGTCGGATATAGAAAACGACAGAAGTAACCTTTTTAAATAAAAATAGTCAACGGTGTTAACTGTTAAAATACCGGTGATAAAAGAATAGTAGCATACGGTAATTTATGGTATTTTATTGTGGCACACGGTATTCTACAGTAGCACACGATATTGCACAGTGTCTCATATTATTGACACCGTAACTGTTACGCATCATTTCATCAATAATTGTCACTGCATAATATTTTATGTTATCAATTCAATAATTGTTGTTACACAGTATTTTGCATTATTGATTTAATAATTGTCATTACACTGTATTTCATATCATCGAGTTAATAATTGTTGGTGCACTGTAGTTTAAAATTATTGAATCTAATAATTGTTACAGTAGCAAATACACTATAATTTATATTATTAAATTAATAAAAATATGTAACGTGTTTCTTACATTATTGTGGTAACATTATTTTATATGTTGGACTCACAGGAAGAATGAATAAATAAAAAAATTAAAAAAAAATAAAAAATAAAATAATTAATTTTACTATTTGAAATAGTAACGTGAATAGTGACTTGAATAGTAACGTGAATAGTGACGTGAATAGTAAGAAACATGTGGGACCCATTGTGGGGCCCACATGAAGTATGAAAAATGTGAGTATTTCCTAGGTTGGTGAGGTGCGGCTGCTGAAAAAAATTTCAGCACTGGCGTGCTCACCTACCATGCGCATAGTAACTTATTTTCTCCTATAAATAGCTTGCTCAGCTGAATAGAAAAATCACACCTAAAACATAAAATTTTTCTATAAGAATTTTATGAGTTTTCTCTGAGAATAGTAAGGCTATTTTGAGTGTTTGAAAGCCAAAAGGAGTGCAGGAATTTTTCAAGTAAGTCTTTTATTAAAGAGTAGTAATTTTATAAATTCCTATTTTTCACGGTATTCACAAATCTTCCTTTAGAAGACTCTTCTTTGAGAAGATTCATTTTTAAAAGCTTTCTTTGGAAGATTTAATTTGGAATATTATTTTTAAAACTATTTTAAAGTTGGTATTTTATACTACAAAAATTATGTTAAATATATATAATTTTGATAGTTCATAATATATGAGTTATCATACACTTTGAAGTTTACATGTTATAATTACTAATTTTATTATAAATATATAGGTTGATCAATCTCATTTAAATCAATATCCAGTCACGTGTTAAGGTAAGAAATATCATTTTTTTTCACTCTTGAACTTGCTACGGTAAGGGATATTATTTTCTTTCATACTCCTGAATCGAAACTTACTATGCAACTATTGCTTCTATAATTCCTGAAAATATTATATGTTCCATAATAGTTGAACTTCATTATTTCAACTGAACCTTCCTATTTTCTGAATCTTTCTATTGAACTGTAACCGTTATTCTGAACTGAGAATCTTGAATAACATTTTTAAATTTCACTCCACATCATGTTAACAATTTGGACATTATTTGAATCTGCACAAAGTAAACTTCCGATACTTATTGTTTATCCTGTTTCTTCTGTTCATCAATTGTATCACTATTATTTGTACTAATCATCAAGAATCAAGCTGTTGTGAATATCTGTGGCCGGGGGCACAGATGTGATATATTTGTTGAATAGATGATAGGTTAAAGGCGATACATCTGTTCGGTGTCTTTTATGGCACGTGGTGAATGTTCTCTTTGGCCCGTAGTGCATAGATGAACTGTTGTTTGGTATGATTATGACCAAAGGCTGAATCTGGTATAATCATGACCGTTGGTGTTATATTGAAAGTTCTCTTTGGCCCGTAGTGCATAGATGAACTGTTGTTTGGTATGATTATGACCAAAGGCTGAATCTGGTATAATCATGACCGCTGGTGCTCTATTGAATGTTCTCTTTGGCCCGTAGTGTATAGATGAACTGTTGATTTGCGTGATTATGACCAAGAACTGTGAATTTGTATTATCTTGACTAATGGTATTTCAGATGATAAAAGTTGATGATGTTTTTACGAAAAAGAGAAGCGCGTGGACATTATAGTCTACATTATTCTTCTAATAGATTGCTCATTCCGCCGCTATTATTGATCTGAACGTTGTTCAAGAATTTAACTGCAGTTTTTGATATACACCTTGTAATCTGTTGTATTCTATCAAGAACTCACCTGTTGAAGGCTAATGATAATTTATTCGTCATTATCTTAGTCATGATATTTCTTACTGGGCTATTTGAGCTCACCCTTTTGTTCCATTATTTTTCAACAGGATATGAGAACGTAGCTGGGTCTAGCCGGGGAATGGAGTGAGAGTCCGAGGGATATCTATTATAGTCTTCACGTGTTGTAAAATAGTGTGGCAATAATAGTGAAGACTTAGTTGTGTATTATTATACACGGTATTGTTGTACGTTGTGCTTTGTTGTAATAATTTTGTTGTAGTCTTTTGACGACTCAAGTTTGGGCTGTGTGGGCTCAGATTTGGGGGCGTCACAGTTGGCATCAGAGCTTAGGGATATGGTCTTTAATGGAGATCTGGGGTTAGAACTAGGAGGGGAGAGACGAATATAATCAGTCACTAGTGTGTCCCACCTAAATTAGATTTTATTATCTAATGAGTTGATTTGAATATAGGGACATGAAGCAATGAGTCAGTTTATTTGAACTAACAATTATTTTGTGACCACAGTTATGTATCCTTACCTCTTCGAAATGCCAGGTACGTCAATTTCGGGGACGAAATTTCATAAGGAGGGGAGGTTGTAAGACCCCGAATTTTATGAAATATAAAATTTAATTTTTCTTCATATATATATATTTTTTTTTCATGAAACAGTAAGTGGTTAAATTGACGAAATTGAAAGTTAAGGATGTGATGTGCAAATTTTATTTTGTCGGACAATATTCGCTTTGTCGGGGAATATTCGGGCCGTACAACGGCGCCGAAATAACAAATTATTTGTGGACCCCACAACGGAATATTTGTCGGATATAGAAAACGACAGAAGTAACCTTTTTAAATAAAAATAGTCAACGGTGTTAACTGTTAAAATACCGGTGATAAAAGAATAGTAGCATACGGTAATTTATGGTATTTTATTGTGGCACACGGTATTCTACAGTAGCACACGATATTGCACAGTGTCTCATATTATTGACACCGTAACTGTTACGCATCATTTCATCAATAATTGTCACTGCATAATATTTTATGTTATCAATTCAATAATTGTTGTTACACAGTATTTTGCATTATTGATTTAATAATTGTCATTACACTGTATTTCATATCATCGAGTTAATAATTGTTGGTGCACTGTAGTTTAAAATTATTGAATCTAATAATTGTTACAGTAACAAATACACTATAATTTATATTATTAAATTAATAAAAATATGTAACGTGTTTCTTACATTATTGTGGTAACATTATTTTATATGTTGGACTCACAGGAAGAATGAATAAATAAAAAAATTAAAAAAAAATAAAAAATAAAATAATTAATTTTACTATTTGAAATAGTAACGTGAATAGTGACTTGAATAGTAACGTGAATAGTAACGTGAATAGTGACGTGAATAGTAAGAAACATGTGGGACCCATTGTGGGGCCCACATGAAGTATGAAAAATGTGAGTATTTCCTAGGTTGGTGAGGTGCGGCTGCTGAAAAAAATTTCAGCACTGGCGTGCTCACCTACCATGCGCATAGTAACTTATTTTCTCCTATAAATAGCTTGCTCAGCTGAATAGAAAAATCACACCTAAAACATAAAAATTTTCTATAAGAATTTTATGAGTTTTCTCTGAGAATAGTAAGGCTATTTTGAGTGTTTGAAAGCCAAAAGGAGTGCAGGAATTTTTCAAGTAAGTCTTTTATTAAAGAGTAGTAATTTTATAAATTCCTATTTTTCACGGTATTCACAAATCTTCCTTTAGAAGACTCTTCTTTGAGAAGATTCATTTTTAAAAGCTTTCTTTGGAAGATTTAATTTGGAATATTATTTTTAAAACTATTTTAAAGTTGGTATTTTATACTACAAAAATTATGTTAAATATATATAATTTTGATAGTTCATAATATATGAGTTATCATACACTTTGAAGTTTACATGTTATAATTACTAATTTTATTATAAATATATAGGTTGATCAATCTCATTTAAATCAATATCCAGTCACTTGTTAAGGTAAGAAATATCATTTTTTTTCACTCTTGAACTTGCTACGGTAAGGGATATTATTTTCTTTCATACTCCTGAATCGAAACTTACTATGGAACTATTGCTTCTATAATTCCTGAAAATATTATATGTTCCATAATAGTTGAACTTCATTATTTCAACTGAACCTTCCTATTTTCTGAATCTTTCTATTGAACTGTAACCGTTATTCTGAACTGAGAATCTTGAATAACATTTTTAAATTTCACTCCACATCATGTTAACAATTTGGACATTATTTGAATCTGCACAAAGTAAACTTCCGATACTTATTGTTTATCCTGTTTCTTCTGTTCATCAATTGTATCACTATTATTTGTACTAATCATCAAGAATCAAACTGTTGTGAATATCTGTGGCCGGGGGCACAGATGTGATATATTTGTTGAATAGATGATAGGTTAAAGGCGATACATCTGTTCGGTGTCTTTTATGGCACGTGGTGAATGTTCTCTTTGGCCCGTAGTGCATAGATGAACTGTTGTTTGGTATGATTATGACCAAAGGCTGAATCTGGTATAATCATGACCGTTGGTGTTATATTGAAAGTTCTCTTTGGCCTGTAGTGCATAGATGAACTGTTGTTTGGTATGATTATGACCAAAGGCTGAATCTGGTATAATCATGACCGCTGGTGCTCTATTGAATGTTCTCTTTGGCCCGTAGTGTATAGATGAACTGTTGATTTGCGTGATTATGACCAAGAACTGTGAATTTGTATTATCTTGACTAATGGTATTTCAGATGATAAAAGTTGATGATGTTTTTACGAAAAAGAGAAGCGCGTGGACATTATAGTCTACATTATTCTTTTAATAGATTGCTCATTCCGCCGCTATTATTGATCTGAACGTTGTTCAAGAATTTAACTGCAGTTTTTGATATACACCTTGTATTCTGTTGTATTCTATCAAGAACTCACCTGTTGAAGGCTAATGATAATTTATTCGTCATTATCTTAGTCATGATATTTCTTACTGGGCTATTTGAGCTCACCCTTTTGTTCCATTATTTTTCAACAGGATATGAGAACGTAGCTGGGTCTAGCCGGGGAATGGAGTGAGAGTCCGAGGGATATCTATTATAGTCTTCACGTGTTGTAAAATAGTGTGGCAATAATAGTGAAGACTTAGTTGTGTATTATTATACACGGTATTGTTGTACGTTGTGCTTTGTTGTAATAATTTTGTTGTAGTCTTTTGACGACTCAAGTTTGGGCTGTGTGGGCTCAGATTTGGGGGCGTCACAGAAAACGTCTCAAAATTTGTTCGTTTTCAATTGTTGAAAAAATATCTTTCTCAATATAAACTACCAGACTGTCATTTATCCACTCGTCTCCTATTTTATTACGCAAGTCAGTCTTAACAATTTTTAACGCAGAGAATACTCTTTTAACAGTAGCAGTCGCAACTGGTAAAATCAAAGTCAACGCGATCAATCGATATACCAATGTAAAAGTCATATTTCTTCTTGTTTCAATCAACTTCTTAGCAAGACTTTCCAAACCTAAATCTTCCGCTTGCTACGACCGTGGGATCTCATGTTGTTTTTCATATTAATAAAACACTGCAAATAAAATAACATAATAAATAAAGATATTAATATTTATATCATGGACATATATAATTAATGTGTATAATCTGAATTTAGATCTTCTGTCTCCCATGTCTCGTGTACGGTTGTCAAGTATAATATATATATTTATTTATAGTTAACTAATTTCGTAAACCGAAATTACCAAAAAAATAATTTTGTAAATGGAAAAGTTTACATGAAAATAGATAAGAATGAGAAAGGCCCAACATATCTGAATTAGCATACATAATTAGACGAGAAAATATTGTCTAAACTATTTTACATATTTAATTTAAGACTTGCATAAGAATTAGGTATATATATATATATATATATATATATATATATATATATAGAGAGAGAGAGAGAGAGAGAGAGAGATAGTGAAATTCCCTTATTAATTTGTCCCTTAAATATATATCTTTATATATCTTTTGTACTTGCTTTTGAGCGAAAAAGAAAGTTCTTTAGTGCGATAAAATCTAGTTGTTCTTTCTCTTTGTGATATTCAAAAGACAATATTAATTAATTATACCATTAATTATTATTTATAATAAAATTAATTAAACAAATAAAAAAGAAGTTGAAAGTTTTAGACATATATATATATATATATATATATATATATATATATATATATATATATATATATATATCAAAGAGCTCACTCACATCTACCGGGGTCAATCGACCCCCCTGCCCCCCTTGGTTTCGCCAGTGAGTGCACAACGTCCAAACACTACATCTATCTTAACAATTAAAAAGTGGGACATAATATTGAAATCCGTGTCATGCCCAATTTTTTAATTATTAAGATGGATGCAATGTTTGGTTTTGTGCTTGGATGTTGTGTATGTAGACTTATCCCTAGGTAAAATAACTGAAATTTTTTTAATATGTTAAATTTGGAGTATTGGTACATAAGAGTAGTATGTAAGTACCAATAAGCAGTTTGCTAGTTTAATAATAATATCTAGTGACACTTGGTAGATTTATTTGTAGATGAAATTATTATTGTAACCCCAAAAAATCTGAAGTTGAAAGATATGAATAAAGTTTGCTGTTATAAAAAATCCTCTTTTTTTTTCTTTGGTGCTTTTATATATTTAAGTTCAGATTAATGTGAGATGTAATTATACATGACTTTGATGGTATTAATACTTGGTTATGATCTTTTAATCATTGCTACAGAACTCTTAACATGCTTCAGACACTCTGGTTAGATGGCTGTCCACTGCTCCAATCTGTTTTAGATCAGCCAAGGACTGTTAAATATCTTCTTGGGGAAGCCTACAAAGCCCTTGAAAAAGGAGAAGTTCATGGTTCATGGCATAATAGTGTTCGCATTTCATTTATTGGTTACCCGAAGCTGGCTGAAATAGAAGGCTGTTTCAAATGGTACCAATTAGAAATGTTGACAGAAGAATATTAAGGAATTTGGGGTTGTTTGACTTGGAACCAACTCTAGAAGGAAATGCAGGGTTGGATCTTTATAATGACATCAAGGAACTCTCCCTCCCTCTCTCTCTCTCACCGGTGTCTGACTTGGCATTATATATAGTGTATGTCTAGTTACACAGCATTTGGAGTGTTAATGGGTATGAAAGTCCAAATGAACTTGAAAATCTTGTTCGTTTAAAACTAACTTATTTCAAATACAGTGTATTTGAAGCCCAAACGCAACACATGTGCAGTACGTTTGGAGGTCCAAACACTGTAAATGCTAGTAATTAAACAAATCCTTAATTGTTGTGGCGTAGGTAAGGTATGAATATGGCATATTCAGCATGTGTTCGAGAGAGAGAGAGAGATTCCAGGAAGCTTCAGTAACAAAAATAGGGAATCGTCGTCAATGTCTTTTACTGTGCCTTTACTACCTAACAACCTTAGTATCCAAGGCTTGAGTGTGGGCTGGGTTTATGCTGCTGCTCCAACCGTGCTTAGAGACTATCATTGTTGGACGCATCCAATCTCGAGAATTTGTAATCAGACCAAGGGTCTGACCTGGAATTACAGAGATAATTGTTTAGAGGTTACAGATTACTGTGTAGTATGGCTGAGCCACTAGAAGTTGGGAACTTTGTTAGCTGTTGGAGATGAAGTTACTGTTTCAATTGAAGCAGGCGAGCTTAAGGTAAAAGAGTGTGGCATTAAGTTTGTGTACAATGAAGATGATAAGAAAGATGATCATAATGGTAGCCAACAACTTAGCAGCACTTGTCTTTCTTGGACAGAACAAACTTTTCTCCAGTTGTCCGATTTTCATGTGGCTGGAACATCTTATTACTTTGGTGAGGGGGACGCTGACTTTGATGAGATCGAAATGAACAGAGGTAGGTATTTTAGATGCTTGATACTTCTTCCAACAAGGAAAAAACGGATCCAGATTCCAAGTAGTCCAACATAGGCAATTCATTTGAGCAGTTTATAAAAATAAGTTACATTTTATGTAGCACAGAGGTGCAAGTGTATAATACATGTATAACAAAAGTTATCTAAAACGTGCAACTCTCTACTATATAAAATGCAATATGTTTTTATAAACTGCCCTTTTTTGGAATTAGGATCGTGAAAATACAAACCCGAACATAGCCATGAATCTATATTCTTTTTGGTTAGTTCTTTTTCTTCAGAATGAAGCATTCTAGCTTCTTAACATATGAGGACTGTATTATGATGACAGCGCCTTAGATAACGATTATGAGAGTCGAGATTGTTGGGTGGGCCGGACAGCTACAGAAGTATCTCAAAGACTCATAGGTGATGCCTGTTGCACCCTTGCATCATTAGTTTAACCAGATCAAAATGTAGAAACTTCTTTATTTTGCAAATAGAAAACTATGTGCAGTAACTGGTTAGAGAAGGACCATTCATTTTTGTAGGCTGGTCTAGTCTATTGCTCGTTCCTTGTGCCTATTTCGCTTTCAGGTACAACCTTTGCAACTTCATGTATACCAATAGATTGGCCAGTTTCTATTTGGGAGGCTGCATTTTCTTAATTGCCACAGTTTCTACTCCCGTGTTGATAGTTTTAGCACATCATTTGTTCTATGGCCTATGGGTTCGTGAATAGGAATTTCACTTGTGCACATGCACACATACAAACACACACATATGTGTGTGTATACACGAAAAATTATTCAATGCTCCTAGGGTATTACCACGTAGTGCCCCTAGGTCAATCACATGATGCCACCTCAGATATAAAAGGTCTACTGTACATACTGAAATGACATCATGTAATTGGTCTGGGGTATCACATGGTAATGCCCAAATAACACTGAATAACTTCTTGTGTATACACATACTTGTTTATAAAATCAACTATTGGGAAAGATAATCCCTACCCCATTCTATCCTCTGTTCCTAAAGTGTTGGACATACACCTCATGCCAACGTTTTCTACAGCTTTTTTGCATGTTGGTGAGATACTCTGAAAATTGTTAACTTAATCCAGAAGAGAAGCTATGATATTCTTGGACCATGTTCGTTTGAAGGGTTGTTTTGCAAAGTAATAGACAAGAATTAAAATCCCAGAAATAGTAATCTTAGATATTATTTTATTATTTTAAAACAAAAATCATATGTTAATTAGAGGGGTTATACATTGGATAAGTTAAATAAAATTATTTTTATCCTATAACATTTAGTGCTAAGGTCATAATAATAATATAGTGATGTGAACGGTGGTATTACATAAAATTTGTTTAGTTATTAGCGTTTATATTTTTTTACTGTGCTAACTTTTGGTACGTTTGAGTCTCAAACACTACGTTTGAGTCTTAAATAAACGATTCGATTTTTAGTTAAATAAGTTGTGTAGATAAACAAAATCTTAGAGTGTATACAGGCCATGTAATCAAGAATGAAGCCTGATATATACTTGGATCAAAAGAGGAAATATACATATGAGTTCATACAAATCAATACATTTTTGAGATTTGATATCCAAAGCAACAAATGATCAGATCATAAAGCAAAATCACAAAAAGATGAATTGTGCCCATGTTTCTGTGTATATCCTTTTTTATTCTTTAACATATCATGCTGACTCCTCCTTTTAGGTTCTTATTAATATTAATTGAAATCCATCTCATCTTCCCCCTCGCTCTCTGCTTTTGGCTGCATGAGAGAGTATAGTCAGACAAAGCTCTTTTGATTCACATTTTTGAAAAAAGAGAAGGCCAAGAGATTAGCCCACATGGGGATGGTCCCATTGTGTTGTATAGTTACATAATTTAAGAAGATGCTGCTGGTTTTAACTTTAATGATATAGTTGTAGAAAATGATTTTATAATTGTTGATTTATTTTGTATAGACGGTGAAAGTTGTAATTAATTTACAGCTGTAAACGTTGATATTTAATATCAATATAATCTGATAAAGCTGACAAGTATATATTCTCACACGTTGATATTTAATATCAATATAATCTGATAAAGCTGACAAAACAAGCAGCAGCTAAATCGTCTAATAAATTAAAAAGCAGACCCCCACAAAGCTTTTCTTGGAGCTGGTTTGCAATGCAACTTTTTTCAATTTCAAAATTCAATCGTGCATAATGATACTTTATAGTCATGTTTCTTTCAGAAATTTAGGGAAGAGAGAGAAATAGATTCCACTTTACATACCATACCATAATAAAATAGCAGAAACACAGGAATTACATTAATTAATCAAATATATTTAATACTCTCTCTTTTACAATTGTTCTATTCTTCCATAGTCTTATTCTTTTGATTGTGGTGAGTGGGATCAGTAGAATATTCTTTTGATTGTGGTGGGTGGGATCAGTAGGTGCTGAGATCACTGTTCTTGAATTATTATCGTTAAAATCCACAATTTTGTTTGAGTTTTTTCTCGAATTTCCTGATTATAAGGTGTAGGGCAGCTTCAATAATAATTATCATTCTCGTCTTTCTAGAAAATTAGGATTCCTAATGATGTAAAATCGACCTCGACAGATGTCAATATTGTCGAGAATATTATACTGATGATTAATTGATTTTAAATTCGATGTTTTACCATCGAGAAACTAAAGGAAATTTAGGAAAAAATTATCTTCAATCGCTGTATAAACTCAAATAAACAACAAAAAAAGGCGTTAGTCCTAAACTATCACCTTTCATCTACTGTCTAAGGCCTACTAAAGTGGTTTGTGAGCATCTATCCTTACCGCGGCGGTAGCTTTTCACATTAGAAGAAAAAAGGGGAGATGAAATAAACAACTCACCTGGCATTTCCCTTGACAATGTAATCTACTGGGGATGAGAATTATTTCTAATTTTATGTGTTTGTGTATGAGCCAAACCACTTGCCAAGTGCTACTTTTATAATTTGAGCATGTTTTGGAAAAGAAACAAAAAACATCTACACCATACGCTTCATTCTTTCAAATGTTAGAGAGAGACTAGGCATTGCCTACTTCATCCCTTCATAACAAAGTAAATAGCTTTTCTTTATCATTACATAATATTCTTCTTTCTTTTACTTTTTTGTTTCTCTCCTCTTTCTTCTCCTCTCATCTTTATCTTCAACACCTTTTACTCTCTCTCTCTCTCTCTCTCTCTCTCTCTCTCTCTCTCTCTCTCTCTCTCTCTCTAAAATGGAATGGCTTCCTTTGGAATTCTCTGTGGAATGTCTTTTAAACACCTCCCCACTACAATTCACATTAAAAATCCAACTGGGTTTCTTCCTAAAAATCCAGAGGACAAAACAAACTCGTTAAAATGGCTAAAGGAGCTTCTTCTACATGCCTCTTCTTATGCCTCCTGTTTGTTCTCATTGTCTCCTCTTCAGGTATGTATTCAGATCCTACTCTAAAGCAAAGAGCAATTATTCCATTTTGTGTGTGTGAGAGAGAGTATAAGAATTTTTCAGTTATGAAAAGTAAACTAAGATTATAGTTGGAGATTTTTTATTTTATTATTTTTTATAAACTGAGATTTTATTTGCTGCTATATTGGTAGAGAATAACTTTTATATATATCTAGAAGTTCTTATATGAATTATTTCCATCCATTGTTGAAATTCTTATAGGAACTTTGGTGGGGTTTCTTTATGATGCAAGGAAAAGTAATGCAATTCCATCAGCTAATGAAACGATATCATTCTTAAACCAAAACAAAGTCCCCCAATCTCAGATTAGGGTCCTTGTTGAAGATTACAGGGTTTTAGATAGTTTTTCCAAGATAGGCATGCTTATTGATTTATACTTAAATGAAACCCTAGCTGTGAACCTGAGAAAGCATAAACTTTCTGCTATTTCATGGCTCAAAACCAGTCTACTAACCTCCCTCCCACATGTAAAGATTAAAAATATCATTGTGAGTTGTAGCAGAAACAATGAGTTACCTATGATTTTATCTGCCCTTAAGTCCATCCATTCGAGACTTGGTAGCTTTCATCTTGAGAGTGAAGTGAAAGTCTCGTTATCGATATCCTTGTCCATCTTTGAGAACTTGAACCAAAAAAATGAGAGATACCTAGATAAAGCCTTCGATTTCATTAATAGAACTAGGTCATTTGTTGTTGTAGAATCCAAGATTGATGGCCAATTGAGCATGGGAGATCAATTTGTGGAATCTGTGATCAAAAGAGCTACCATAGCCACATCTGCTCTTCGATATAATGATGTTTCACTGGTTTTGATTGTTAAGAGTTCTGCTTTTCCTAGTGAAAAAGAAGTAGCTGAGTTCAGTAGTAAGATTTCAAGGTCCTTGAAGAATAAGACTAATATCATAGGAAAGAAAATAGTTGGGTTATTTGCAGAGGTATCCCCGAGAAAGGATTTTGAGAGAAAAGAGCTAGAAAGGGAAGAAGAACAGATGTTTCATGCTTCCCACAGAGAACTCGTCAACAACTTAAATACGAAAATTACCCAACATGACTCTGTCTACCCACCAACCACCACCTTTCCTGTAACTCCAATAACTAATCCTGTGACAACTCCGGTCACTGCCCCTCCAGATAATGCTGCGCCAGCAAATGTCACAGTTCCAGGAATGAACCCTGTCACGGTAATACCCAATGCACCATCCACTGCAGTCCCGCTTCCCAATACAGATCCAGTGAGTTCACCACTTCCAATCACCAATCCAGTAACAACGCCCAGCACCAATCCGGGAGGTCACCCAGTAACTAACCCTGTAACAACTTATCCGGCCCCAACAGTAGGTGTTCCTGTCACCACGCCCATCACAACTCCAGTGATTCCCCCTGCAACAGGTAATGCTCCTGCAGTTCTGGGAAGTTGGTGTGTGGCAAAGACGGGAGCATCACAGACTGCACTGCAGTCGGCACTTGATTATGCTTGTGGACCCGGAGGAGCAGATTGTTTAACAATTCAGCAAAGTGGGAACTGTTATAATCCGAATACTCTTCAAAACCATGCTTCATATGCTTTTAACAGCTATTATCAGAAAAATCCGGGACAAACCAGCTGTGATTTTGGAGGGGCTGCCATGATAACCAACATCAATCCAAGTATGTGATAGAGCTTTCTCAATCAATTCATTTTTGTATCTTAAATATGGATATTGTACATTTCTGCTGTAGAAGGCCATAACGTATACCCTTTTCAATTATTTATAGGCACTGGTTCTTGCATATACCCATCCACGTCATCATCTTCTTCATCACCTACGCCAATGAATCCGACACCAGTGTCTCCAACGCCAGTGAATCCAACGCCAGTGTCTCCAACGCCAGCGAATCCGACACCAGTGTCTCCAACGCCAGTGAATCCGACACCAGTGCCAGTGTCTCCAACGCCAGCGAATCCGACACCAGTGTCTCCGACGCCAGCGAATCCGACGCCAGTGAATCCGACACCAATGTCTCCAACGCCAGTAAATCCTACGCCAGTGTCTCCAACGCCTCCGACGCCAGTGTCTCCAACGCCAACAGCATCAACTGGAGGTGCTGCAGTACCTGGGTAATGTTTTATTTCCTTTCGCCATTTCTTGGGCAGGATTACTATCTGCTCGACTATTAAAAGCTAAACCTTGATACTATTTAGTTTAGTTGGTTAGGAGGATGACAGGAAGAGTGACAAGTATATATATCCATCGGGAAAAGGTGCCATCTTTTCCCTCCTGTTTGGTTGAATTTGAGAAAGGAAATAATAAATTCAAAGGAAAAAAAGAGCTTAAATAGCTTGTCCAACCCTCCTTTTTCTTTGCCTTTTGTCACCTACTTAGTAAGAAACTAATACTTGCCATCACCATTGTTCTTTGTACCTTCTTTTGCAGCTCAGTTTCTCCTCCTCCGGTAGTGTTGAATGGAAGCAACCCTCCACCAGGCACCCCAATAGGTTTTGGTGAAATCCCTCAAATTGGTTTCGGAGAAAGCCCTCCAACTGTGAACGGCACAACATCCATGTCAACTAGTTTGCAACCATGCATTGGATGCATAATTTTGGTGGCATCAATCATCACAGGGAAATTCGTTCTGGATATTTAGAGCACCAAGTCATCAGTGGATCACAAGCACATTGCTTTAACAACATACCGGTGTACATATCTTTATTTGCAGGACAAAAAGGCAGAGGTGAGTTCCTCAAGGGTTGATCTAAACGTTTAGTCTCTGCTTAAGCACTCGGAATAGTTAGCTCGGGCTTTACTAGATGTAAAGAGGTTAGTTTCTAAATATACAGTTTCTACATGAAAACTGTCACATGTTTAGCAGTTCCTTCCTAAGGTAGTATTTATATACTTCTTAACCTTAAGCTATTAGGTCAGCCCATTGCAAGAGGGGGTCCAATCCTCTTATATTGTAGAATTATGGTTTTGTATTTCTTGTATGCAGGATTATTTATAGTTGAATAGAATATATGTTGCATATAGAATGGAGATGTATGAAAAGTTCAACAGAAATTACCATTACAAACTCAAACCAAAAATTATTTAGATAAGCTATTATTGGCAACCTAAGAACATTGCAACCCATTTATTTTTTAAATTAGTGAAAGCTAAAAATCATTCACTTACTGACCATTTAAACCTACTAGTAGAACATTACATTTCATAAAACTGGGGAAACATTTAGATATAGAATTTAAAACTGTTGCAAGTCAAAATTGGAGAGAGTATATATTTATTTATATGATTAACCAACACTAGGCACTCCATAAGCGCATATTACACTTTGGATCCACCATTAGTGTGTGTGTGTGTTTTCAATTAGAAATATCATTACACTAGGGGTTTGTTACCATAGGAACGACACAATTAGTGGGGTTTAAGTTTAACACTAAGAATCCTTGGCCCACAGCAACAACATGCAAAGATAGAATATGCAATTAGCAGGTCAAGAAATTATTGTACTAGTGTATAACAAAGAAATTTGAAAGGGGCAGGTCATTGTCATGCTTTGTAGCTATTGAATAATTGACGACAATTTATTAAACAAATTAACTTATTTAATATATGCATGCTAGGTTGCTAATTCATTTAAAAACTGTTGTTATACATTGCCAGCAACTACATATGTATGTTTACATAATTGAAGCAACAGAGGGGATTAAGCTAAGCTAAATTTTTTTTCCTAGGTAGAGAAAAATGGGGGTCATCGACAATAACCATTCCCACAATATATGTAACCATTTAAATATTTGCCTAATTGCCTCAAGTTGACTTCTAGCCCTTAAGAAATCCAAAGCTTTTTACAAGAATCCTAAATAAAACAGTAATTTTACCTCTTTGAAAACAAGACCAAGATCAACATTGACATGGAAACCACAATCTTGAAACCAGAGCTTTCCCATATATTCTGTTTATCAGCACCTGAAACTCCAGCTTGTTGCTTTGTTGCTAACTGATCTCTCAATTCTTTTAGCACTTTGTCTCGCCGCTCCCCCATCTGTAACGGACAAATGAACAGTTAAGAGAAGTTTGATTTTACATCATAAAATATATTAAAGTTTTGTTATTCAAAATCTCAAGGCATATAGTTTGACAGTGAAATTCAGGCATGAACTACTGATGAGAAACAAGAAAGTTGATTAGCTGAAACCAGCAGTCATGCATATGGTTTCAGTTGATGCAAATTAAGAACCTGAACTGAATATAGATTGCATTACCCTTTGAAGTTTACGAGTTTGTGCACGAGATTCCTGTAGACAGAACTCTAACTTTATGATCCTTTTCCTCAATTCCTGATCCACTCTTCTATGCTTTTCTAACTGTATAAACAATCCAAAGCTCACATGTGATATAACCAAGAGCCATATATGTGAAGGAATAATTTACTAGCAGAATTGTTGTGGACAAACAGTGAAGAGTACATTAAATAAATAATAACTGAAGAATAGTGTACCTGTGATTCTAGTTTCTCGGTTTTGAGTTTCCAGTGAGCAGACATAATTCGTATTTCATCTCTCAGTTTAGCTATTTCTTCATCCTTGGCACTCAAAAGCATATTGATTTTGTCAAAGTTTTTTGGTGAAACTTCATCCAAAATCTTCCGCAGCTCACAATCGCTGTTTGCTCCAGCTTTTGCCAATGCTTGCATAATGTCATGTTCCATCCTTAAGACTTCATCTTTCAGTTGCTTTTGGGAGAATTCCCTTGCTTGAAGATCCTTCTGTAAAAGATCTAATTGCTCTCCCAGCCTATTAACACGAACCTCATGCTCTTTTAAGGAACTACTTTTCTCATCTAACTCCTTCAAAAGAACCAAACATTGGAGTTGTGCAGACTGAGCCGATGCAGCGCTTGCATCTGCAGTTGCTTGAGTAGCTGAGAGCTTTAATCTAAGATCATCCACGTCCTTAAGGTACTGCAACTTGCCAACACATTAAAAAAAGCTGTATTCAGGATTTCATGTACTGAGATGTTAGAGGATTAAAAGATTTGCTATATGCTGAATTATAAAGAGATAGGATCCTTGAATATGAATGTAGGATATTAATCCAAGTAACCAACACACAAATCATCCTAAACATGTACATAATGTGCATCACTCAATGCCATTGGCAAATATTTTCAAGCATATCCATATGATTAAATTATATTCATCATATTTTCTTAAGATTTCTCTTTGGGCTCTCGCTTACCCCTCACCCGCAAACGTGCAAGTGCACACGCACATGTTTTTCAATTAGATCTGCATATATGTTTGCACCAAAAGATACAAAAAGAAGAGAGCACGTATAAACAACAGCAGCCAAGAATTTATTGGAACAGCAGCCAAGAATTTATTGGTATGCCCTTGGTGGAAGATATTTTGGGCTTCAATGTCTCCTTTCTCTACCAATTTTAAAAGAAAAAGCTGGAATTGCAATGAGTTCATGCTAATTATCAATCCAAATAAGGTGATTTTACATACTGCATTATACTGAATTATATATTTGGAGAAAGAAACAAATTAAAAAAAAAAAAACAAGTGGCTTTACAAGCTCAAGAATTCTCATTTATAGATTTATTAAGAGTGCACTATTATTAATAACAGTTGTTATTTAATCAACATGAAGCTGAAATGGCAAGTATACAAAGAACAAATAGCAAAAAAGTTAACCTTACAGTTGATGGTTTAAATGCAAGGGTCAACCATGATGGTAGTTAAGTAAGTATATAGCTGCTGGAACTGGCTTTAATAAATAAATCAACTAAATTGCAGTTCATAGGAACAATCTGAAGTCCTAGTGAGGTGAACTAAAAATTAGTTGCAGACAATTTTGTTTCCGTTGTATTAAACGAAAACAAAATGAAATCACTCCATTTATCTATCTTTTAGTGATTTTATTTTAGCAGCTAGCTTTCAATTCCAATATTGGCAATTTCAACCATTTTTTTTTCTTACAGTTATGACACATCTATGTCTGGTTTAGCTACATCAATCAACATTATTAAAAGCTCATTAGAACCATCTGGGGTCCTAGGTACTTTTAGTAAGCAGTTCTCAACTAACTTGGCTAAACTGATTATAGAAAATCCCAGACGGGCAGCTATAGTATATAAATTTCAGTTGTATTAAATCGAACCAAAACGAAATCAATACAAGTATAAGATCCTAATAACACTTTATAAGTATATTACAAACTACGTATATGTATATCTAACTAGTTATTAAATTGTCAACATCTTGAACCAAATAAAGCACAGTTTGAATTAAGATTTGAGATTATCTCAAAGATTCCTCTTTTCCAAAACTAAACTCATTTGGTAAAGACAAATTTCTTGAACAATTCAAACTACAAACCATAAAGTGAAACAATATTATACTATCACACCACTTTTGGTAATATTCCAGCTCCGCCACAAAACAAACAACAAAAAGCCAAAAAGCAGCATGAAAATATGAAGGTCAAGTGTGCTTATGGTGGATCAAAAACGAAAATAAGTTTAAAAGCCCTAAATCAGTCAAATTTAGAAGCAGAACACTTGGATCAGATTAACTCAATCAAGATATGCAAAAACCTTAATTATGGAATTGGGTGTTAACTTCAAAGCATTTAATCAAAATTTGAAGAAAAATTAATTCTTACAAAGAAAGCATATTCATACACTAATCCATCTATTATACCTTCTCCGCGCTAGATACTGTTGCTGTAAGCTGCCCATTTCTCTCATCTAAGCTCTTGTGTAATCTATATATCTCTTCTTCCATGTTTTTGGCTTTAATCTCTGCTTCCTGCAAAAAATCCCCAAAATTCAAATAAATTCATTGAAAATCCAGCACTATTTGGTCCCACAATCATCACTAACTTTATAGAAATGTACAAAAGGCCGAAATCATTTCATTTCAAAAGTACATATATTAATTAAGCACATATACTATAAGAAAGTAAATAAATTGACATGCCTGTCTTGTTAGGGTTTCATGAACAAATGATTGTTCCTGAGAAGCAAGCTGTCTTCGAACCTCCTTAAGCTCAGCCGCTAGTGACACTACATTCCTACGAAAGCTCTGTTTTTTCTCACTCAGATCCTTCAATAACGGATCAATCTCTCTACTACTAGACATTCTTCAATACTAATCAATGAATTTCTGATGCTGCTGCAAATACACTGTATCAAGCCCCAAACTGAGTCCGCTGTGTGCTTTGAGTTAAAGCTATCCACGTATCTGCATGTGAAAACAAAATTAGTAAAAGACATTTAATATAAATACTACCAAAATTCAGAAAAACAGTAACTTTTTTTTTCCATTTCTAGTTTAAAATTCAAATTCATCTAACCTCAAAATAAAATTATAAAAATAAAAAAAAATAAAAAAAACTGAATTGCAAGTATATTAAATATCCATATATCAACCTAAGAAGAGAGAGAAAGTCAAATTAGAGAGAGAAATAAGTAAATCATGAAAGGACAAAGAAGCTTCAAACTGATCCGGGCCAGTTGGGCACACAAGTTTGTAAGTACAACAAACAGATAGGCATATTTAAATCTTCAATTCAGCTACACCTACTTCACCATCACTATAAGGCTCGATAATCTTATATAAATGTCTAAATTCATATAAATAAGAGTTCAAATTTTTAAAGAGAAAAACAGGATGAAGATGAGACAAAAACAGACATATATACAGGTATTGATTAAGAAATGCTCGCCATAGCTACAGAATAGCTAATAAGAATGGTTTCTCTCTACATAATATGAATCGATAAGAGAGACAAAAAGAGATTATTTACCTGCGGCAATCGGCCGTAACGAGAACGTAACGGCCTGGTTGGAGGGGAGTGAATCTTGGCGTGAGCTATTACAGTGAAGTATTTCTCCGACTTCGCTGTGAAAGAGGCAACTTGTCGGGGAATAGATAGGAGAGGGACTTGAGGTTCGGATTTGGGGTTTATTTGCGTTATTTTAGTTCGGTGTTTTTCTGAGCCTAGGCCTCATAAATGACAAAATCCGAACCTATCGGCTGGATGGACCATCCGATCGAGCGCGGCAAATCCAATTTTTTCGTCGATTCGATTTGTGTACGTGGCGGAATGTACGTCGTTGGATTCTAGTTACATCCGTTGTTCTAGTATGTAGTTATATAGGTGACGTGACTCGTGAGGGTGTTATTAGACTAAAGTCCAATACGAAGCATAGCATTCGGTCAAAAAATTCACTTGCGCCCCTTCATTCGCCGATAATATATGTTATCATGTGTAATTAATTTTAAAATTTAATTTAGAGAATATAATATAAATATTATTTAATTTTGAAGGTAAAATATAAAAACTTTTTAGGCTTAAGGACTGAATTTTGAGAAGAAATTTGGTCTATCCAAATAGACCAAGTGGGTGCTCCGGCATTATATATAGAAGATAGTAACAATGATATGTTATTAAAATAATAATTATTTTATTTAACATAATTGTTTCATAAATGATGTGTTGAAATTCAATTCATAAAATTTTAATCAATACCAATATATAATAATCAAAGTGAACCTAAATTAATTTGGTTGATCATAACAAAGATAATTTAGTCATCAGCTTATAATTTTTAAGTTAAAAATTGCATAATAATAATAAATGTTCAAATACAATACATATAATTATAACTAGTTCTCTTGAATAAGTCTAAACGCATAAGCTTTGGGACACAAACTCCATCTTCACCACTTGACGCGAAAATTTGTGACAGACATTACTTTTTAATGATAGAGATGAAATTTGTGTTTGAATTTGTGTCCAAAAGTTATATTTGTAGACTTGTCCCTTGAACAATTTATCAACCATATCACATTTTTATCTTCGTGTATAAATCATTCAAAACATATACATAACAACAACGACAATAATAATAATAATAATAATCACCATCATCTAAAAGTGAAATCTACAATTAAATTAATTTGATTTATCATTAAATTAGTAGATAATTATAAAAAAAAGAACAACAAATATAAATTGAAATAAATTCTAATATCCAAAATAAAGAAGAAGAAAAAAAGAGAAAAACTTCTCACACCATGTGAAATAAACATATAAAATAGCCTATACCTCGCACAGGTTCTAAGGTTTTTTAAATAAATTAAAAAAGGACTATTCTTTAATCTCGCACATAAAAAGCACCATCCATCAATTTTTTCGTCCATGTAGTTATAAGTATTAAGATATCACAATTAAGTTGGAGTTCCACATCGGATGAATAATGAAAGAGTAAAATACTAATATATATGAATGAGTCCAACACCTAATAATTTAAGTTTTTACGATAAGTTGGGTTTCAAACATCTGTTAATGCATTGTGTACGCGCAAGTGATGTCGGGGCTCCTCGGTTCTTCCCTAACAACTAGTATAAGAGCTACGGAAGATTATTCTCGAACTAATAAACCTCTTCAAAAGATACGCAATGGTAGTTCAAAAATTAATTTAGAATAACCTCTTCAAAAGATTAATCCCAGACTAGCAAATCTCTTCAAAAGATCGCGATGATGGTTCAAAAATTAATTTGAGACAACCTCTTCAAAAGACATGCAATAGTGGTAAATTCTTGATGAAGGGTTGGTGTTTTTTTTCAATTTCTCTTGATGGTGATGTTGAATTCTCAATAGGTTTAATCGAGAATTGATTCCGTGATGGTGATGTTGAATTCTCGACAGGCCAAGGTGTTGTTACAGTTCTCAGATCCACAACAGGGGCATGTACCAGAATCCCGTGAATTTGGCAATCATGACACTTTTTGACGAACTCTAGGCAATCTCCTTCCATCTTTAACTAGTAGTACTCATGATCAATCAGTTATTTATACAACTTAGCTCCTCCTTGGTGCCCATCTTTATGCATCTGATAAACCAAATCACTTGTTTCTCCCAAGTTTAAACACCGTAGAGGCTTACCATTGAACCCCCTTCTTAACAGCTTGCCATCCTGTAAGTAGAATCTCTGTGATCTCCTTTGTATTATCATTGCATCATACTTTTCAACAGGGAAAATGCTGCTCTATAAGAATTTCATATACGAAATTCGCCAATCTACTACATCATCAATGAAGCTGCACTCCTCTTCCCCAATGTATTCTTGGCATGAAAGACATCGGCGTTGCATGTCCTCCACTTTTTTCTTTATTTCAGGCCAATAATACCCTTGCCTCTACAATCGCCGATACAACCCAATGTCTGCTAACCCGCAGTTATCTTCATTGTGACGCCCCCAAATCTGGGCCCACACAGCCCAAACTTGAGTCGTCAAAAGACTACAACAAAATTATTACAACAAAGCACAACGTACAACAATACAGTGTATAATAATACACAACTAAGTCTTCACTATTATTGCCACACTATTTTACAAAACATGAAGACTATGATAACTATTCCTCGGACCCTCACTCCATTCCCCGGCTAGATCCTGTTATGTTTTCATCTCCTGTTGAAAAACAATGGAACAAAAGAAAGGGTGAGCTCAAATAGCCCAGTAAGAAATATCATGACTAAGATAATGACGAATAAATTATCATTAGTCTTCAACAGTTGAGTTATTGATAGAATACAATAGACTACAAGGTTTATATCAAAAACTGTAATTAAATTCTTAAACAATGTTCAGATCAATAATAGCAGCGGAATGAGCAATCTATTAGAAGAATAATGCAGATTATAATGTCCACTCGCTTCTCTTTTTCGTAAAAACATCATCAACTTTTATCATCTGAAATACCATTAGTCATGATAATAAAAATTCACAGTTCCTGATCATAATCATGCAAATCAACAGTTCATCTTTGCACTACGGGCCAAAGATATTTAATATAGCACCAGCGGTCATGATTATACCAGATTCAGCCTTTGGTGATAATCATACCAAACAACAGTTCATCTATGCACTACGGGCCAAAGAGAACTTTCACCACGTGCCATAAAAGACACCGAACAGATGTATCGCCTTTAACCTATTATATCGCCTTTAACCTATCATCTGTTCAACAAATATATCACATCTGTGCCCCCGGCCACAGATATTCACAACAGCTTGATTTTTGGATGATTAGAATGATATAAATGATGAACAGAAGAAATAGGATAACAATAAGTATCGGAAGTTTACTTTGTACAGATTCAAATAATGTCCAAATTGTCAACATGATGTGGAGTGAAATTTAAAAATGATATTCAAGATCCACAGTTCAGAATAACGATTACAATTCAATAGAAAGGTTCACGTAAATAGGAAGGTTCAGTTGAAATAATGAAGTTCAACTATTATGGAACATATAATATTTTCAGGAATTATAGAAGCAATAGTTCCATAATAAATTTCGATTTAGGAGTATGAAAGAAAATAATATCCCTTACCGTAGCAGGTTTGATTAACAAAAGGTGAAGGAAATTAATACAAAGGGTTATTCACCAACAGGCGGCAATCCGCTCCGTAAGGTTATTCCCACAATTTAATAGAATTTGAGTACAAAGAGTTATTCACCAAACAGGCGGCAATCCGCTCCGTAAGGTTATTCTCAGAGATTAATAATGAATTAATACGAAAGGTTATTCACCAACAGGCGGCAATCCGCTCCGTAAGGTTATTCCCACAATTTAATACATGGAAATAAAAGGCACGTCTTATGAGTAAGGAAGAAACAATATTATTATCGAGAATCAAATAATGATAATCCCTTACCATAGTACGTTTGAATAATGGAAGATGAAAAAAATGGTATCCCTTACCGTAGTAAGTTTTAATAATAGAAGATGAAAGAAGATGACATTCCTTACGAGTAGTAAATTTAAGAGTATGAAAGAAAAAATGACATCCCTTACCTTGATATTGTGAAACAAGTTTATAGCCGAACAAATCCTTCATTGTTTGTCTATGTAGCAGTAAAGAATCTGACTTTTGAGTCTTCTAGAGTTTTTAAAATCTCTTTATGTTTTTAAAATAATGTTACTCTCGGAAAGATAGACGGTATAGACTCAAGAATCACTCAATTCGGAGTTAATATGAATGAGTTATGAATTTTCAAAACTAAGACTGAAAATAGTGACGAAAATCAGAATAGGTTACGGTTTTTAGTATTTTAAGGCATGAAGATGATTTCAGATGACTTTTCTTCCTTCTTCAAAGTTGTAGAGGACGAAAAACTGAAGAGACAGGCTTTTAATTCATTAAATTCTGACAAATAATGAATTTACTACGATTTTTCGAAAGAGTTGTTGTACATAAGAAAATTCTACTCGGGAATTCAAAGAAGAATGCAAAAGATTTCAAAACTAGGAATGACTTAAGAACACTTAGAGAGAACTTACACAAAAAGTATTTAGAGAGAGAAAGAAAGAACAAGTAAGGAAACTTATGAAAAATCCTTAAGTTAAGGCTTCTATTTATAGCCAAAAATCTTATCATTCCTTTAATCTAAACCATTCATTTAAAGATCATCTTTTAATCTACACCATCCATTTCAAATATTATATTATCTTTAATCTACACCATTCATTTCATATCACCTAATAATCACCTAACTTTATATTATAAACAAATCAATTTAATTATTCAACAATAATTCACACTTTAATCTACACCATTCATTTCATATCACCTAATAATCACCTAACTTTATATTATAAACAAATCAATTCAATTATTCAACAATAATTCACACTTTAATCTACACCATTCATTTCATATCACCTAATAATCACCTAACTTTATATTATAAACAAATCAATTCAATTATTCAACAATATTTCACACTTTAATCTACACCATTCATTTCATATCACCTAATAATCACCTAACTTTATATTATAAACAAATAACTTTATCAATTCAATTATTATGACTAATTGTTATAAATACAGTATAGTTAGCTCTTAGATATCAAGTCAATAAATTAATGAAATACAATTGTTTAAATAACATCATAATAGAGATATTAATAATGTAAAAGAAAGCATACGTTACTGTGTAATGACAATTATTGATTCAATAATGTGAATTACTGTGCATATGTTACTGTGACAATTATTAGGTTCAATAATTTTAAAAACAGTGCAGCAACAATTATTGACTCAATGATATAAAATACAGTGTAATGACAATTATTAAATCAATAATGCAAAATACTGTGTAACAACAATTATTGAATTGATAATATAAAATATTATGCAGTGACAATTATCGATGAAATGATGCGTAACAGTTACGGTGTCAATTATCAGACCAATAATATGAGACACTATGCAATACCGTGTGTTACTGTAGAGTACCGTGTGCTACAGAAAATACCAAAAACTACCGTATGCTACTATTCTTTTATCACCGGTATTTTAACAGTTCCGTTGACTATTTTTATTTAAAAAGGTTATTTCTGTCGTTTTCTATATCCGACAAATATTCCGTTGTGGGGTCCACAAATAATTTGTTATTTCGGCGCCGTCGTACGACACGAATATTCCCTGACCAAACGAATATTCCCCGACAAAGCGAATATTGTCCGACAAAATATAATTTACACATAACATCCTTAACTTTTAACTTTATCAATTTAACCATTTACTGTTTAATGAAAAAAAAATATATATGAAGAAAAATTAAATTTTATATTTCATAAAATTCGGGGTCTTACAACCTCCCCTCCTTATGAAATTTCGTCCCCGAAATTGACGTACCAGACATTTCATAGTTATTCTCCTGATTTTCAGATGTTATACTAAACTGTGGTCACAAAATAATTGTTAGTTCAAACAAACTGACTCATCACTTCCTGTTCCTACATTCAAATCAACTCATTAGATAAAAAATCTAATTTTAGGTAGGACACACTAGTGACTGATTCTATTCGTCTCTCCCCTCCTAGTTCTACCCCAGATCTCCATTAAAGACCATATCCCTAAGCTCTGATGCCAACTGTGACTCTCATCCCACCATAGGGACAGCACCTCACAATGGTACCTATCAGTTTGCCACCTGTACTATAGGCGTCCCCTACGGAGAGTCTGGCTTCGGTGCATCCCCTTTCCCTAGGAAGTCACCAGCGAGAGGCTCAGGGCTCTTCGTTATATGGCTCTGATACCAACTGTGACGCCCCCAAATCTGGGCCCACACAGCCCAAACTTGAGTCGTCAAAAGACTACAACAAAATTATTACAACAAAGCACAACGTACAACAATACAGTGTATAATAATACACAACTAAGTCTTCACTATTATTGCCACACTATTTTACAAAACATGAAGACTATGATAACTATTCCTCGGACCCTCACTCCATTCCCCGGCTAGACCCTGTTATGTTTTCATCTCCTGTTGAAAAACAATGGAACAAAAGAAAGGGTGAGCTCAAATAGCCCAGTAAGAAATATCATGACTAAGATAATGACGAATAAATTATCATTAGCCTTCAACAGTTGAGTTCTTGATAGAATACAATAGACTACAAGGTTTATATCAAAAACTGTAGTTAAATTCTTAAACAATGTTCAGATCAATAATAGCAGCGGAATGAGCAATCTATTAGAAGAATAATGCAGATTATAATGTCCACTCGCTTCTCTTTTTCGTAAAAACATCATCAACTTTTATCATCTGAAATACCATTAGTCATGATAATAAAAATTCACAGTTCCTGATCATAATCATGCAAATCAACAGTTCATCTTTGCACTACGGGCCAAAGATATTTAATATAGCACCAGCGGTCATGATTATACCAGATTCAGCCTTTGGTGATAATCATACCAAACAACAGTTCATCTATGCACTACGGGCCAAAGAGAACTTTCACCACGTGCCATAAAAGACACCGAACAGATGTATCGCCTTTAACCTATTATATCGCCTTTAACCTATCATCTGTTCAACAAATATATCACATCTGTGCCCCCGGCCACAGATATTCACAACAGCTTGATTTTTGGATGATTAGAATGATATAAATGATGAACAGAAGAAATAGGATAACAATAAGTATCGGAAGTTTACTTTGTACAGATTCAAATAATGTCCAAATTGTCAACATGATGTGGAGTGAAATTTAAAAATGATATTCAAGATCCACAGTTCAGAATAACGATTACAATTCAATAGAAAGGTTCACGTAAATAGGAAGGTTCAGTTGAAATAATGAAGTTCAACTATTATGGAACATATAATATTTTCAGGAATTATAGAAGCAATAGTTCCATAATAAATTTCGATTTAGGAGTATGAAAGAAAATAATATCCCTTACCGTAGCAGGTTTGATTAACAAAAGGTGAAGGAAATTAATACAAAGGGTTATTCACCAACAGGCGGCAATCCGCTCCGTAAGGTTATTCCCACAATTTAATAGAATTTGAGTACAAAGAGTTATTCACCAAACAGGCGGCAATCCGCTCCGTAAGGTTATTCTCAGAGATTAATAATGAATGAATACGAAAGGTTATTCACCAACAGGCGGCAATCCGCTCCGTAAGGTTATTCCCACAATTTAATACATGGAAATAAAAGGCACGTCTTATGAGTAAGGAAGAAACAATATTATTATCGAGAATCAAATAATGATAATCCCTTACCATAGTACGTTTGAATAATGGAAGATGAAAAAAATGGTATCCCTTACCGTAGTAAGTTTTAATAATAGAAGATGAAAGAAGATGACATTCCTTACGAGTAGTAAATTTAAGAGTATGAAAGAAAAAATGACATCCCTTACCTTGATATTGTGAAACAAGTTTATAGCCGAACAAATCCTTCATTGTTTGTCTATGTAGCAGTAAAGAATCTGACTTTTGAGTCTTCTAGAGTTTTTAAAATCTCTTTATGTTTTTAAAATAATGTTACTCTCGGAAAGATAGACGGTATAGACTCAAGAATCACTCAATTCGGAGTTAATATGAATGAGTTATGAATTTTCAAAACTAAGACTGAAAATAGTGACGAAAATCAGAATAGGTTACGGTTTTTAGTATTTTAAGGCATGAAGATGATTTCAGATGACTTTTCTTCCTTCTTCAAAGTTGTAGAGGACGAAAAACTGAAGAGACAGGCTTTTAATTCATTAAATTCTGACAAATAATGAATTTACTACGATTTTTCGAAAGAGTTGTTGTACATAAGAAAATTCTACTCGGGAATTCAAAGAAGAATGCAAAAGATTTCAAAACTAGGAATGACTTAAGAACACTTAGAGAGAACTTACACAAAAAGTATTTAGAGAGAGAAAGAAAGAACAAGTAAGGAAACTTATGAAAAATCCTTAAGTTAAGGCTTCTATTTATAGCCAAAAATCTTATCATTCCTTTAATCTAAACCATTCATTTAAAGATCATCTTTTAATCTACACCATCCATTTCAAATATTATATTATCTTTAATCTACACCATTCATTTCATATCACCTAATAATCACCTAACTTTATATTATAAACAAATCAATTTAATTATTCAACAATAATTCACACTTTAATCTACACCATTCATTTCATATCACCTAATAATCACCTAACTTTATATTATAAACAAATCAATTCAATTATTCAACAATAATTCACACTTTAATCTACACCATTCATTTCATATCACCTAATAATCACCTAACTTTATATTATAAACAAATCAATTCAATTATTCAACAATATTTCACACTTTAATCTACACCATTCATTTCATATCACCTAATAATCACCTAACTTTATATTATAAACAAATAACTTTATCAATTCAATTATTATGACTAATTGTTATAAATACAGTATAGTTAGCTCTTAGATATCAAGTCAATAAATTAATGAAATACAATTGTTTAAATAACATCATAATAGAGATATTAATAATGTAAAAGAAAGCATACGTTACTGTGTAATGACAATTATTGATTCAATAATGTGAATTACTGTGCATATGTTACTGTGACAATTATTAGGTTCAATAATTTTAAAAACAGTGCAGCAACAATTATTGACTCAATGATATAAAATACAGTGTAATGACAATTATTAAATCAATAATGCAAAATACTGTGTAACAACAATTATTGAATTGATAATATAAAATATTATGCAGTGACAATTATCGATGAAATGATGCGTAACAGTTACGGTGTCAATTATCAGACCAATAATATGAGACACTATGCAATACCGTGTGTTACTGTAGAGTACCGTGTGCTACAGAAAATACCAAAAACTACCGTATGCTACTATTCTTTTATCACCGGTATTTTAACAGTTCCGTTGACTATTTTTATTTAAAAAGGTTATTTCTGTCGTTTTCTATATCCGACAAATATTCCGTTGTGGGGTCCACAAATAATTTGTTATTTCGGCGCCGTCGTACGACACGAATATTCCCTGACCAAACGAATATTCCCCGACAAAGCGAATATTGTCCGACAAAATATAATTTACACATAACATCCTTAACTTTTAACTTTATCAATTTAACCATTTACTGTTTAATGAAAAAAAAATATATATGAAGAAAAATTAAATTTTATATTTCATAAAATTCGGGGTCTTACAACCTCCCCTCCTTATGAAATTTCGTCCCCGAAATTGACGTACCAGACATTTCATAGTTATTCTCCTGATTTTCAGATGTTATACTAAACTGTGGTCACAAAATAATTGTTAGTTCAAACAAACTGACTCATCACTTCCTGTTCCTACATTCAAATCAACTCATTAGATAAAAAATCTAATTTTAGGTAGGACACACTAGTGACTGATTCTATTCGTCTCTCCCCTCCTAGTTCTACCCCAGATCTCCATTAAAGACCATATCCCTAAGCTCTGATGCCAACTGTGACTCTCATCCCACCATAGGGACAGCACCTCACAATGGTACCTATCAGTTTGCCACCTGTACTATAGGCGTCCCCTACGGAGAGTCTGGCTTCGGTGCATCCCCTTTCCCTAGGAAGTCACCAGCGAGAGGCTCAGGGCTCTTCGTTATATGGCTCTGATACCAACTGTGACGCCCCCAAATCTGGGCCCACACAGCCCAAACTTGAGTCGTCAAAAGACTACAACAAAATTATTACAACAAAGCACAACGTACAACAATACAGTGTATAATAATACACAACTAAGTCTTCACTATTATTGTCACACTATTTTACAAAACATGAAGACTATGATAACTATTCCTCGGACCCTCACTCCATTCCCCGGCTAGACCCTGTTATGTTTTCATCTCCTGTTGAAAAACAATGGAACAAAAGAAAGGGTGAGCTCAAATAGCCTAGTAAGAAATATCATGACTAAGATAATGACGAATAAATTATCATTAGCCTTCAACAGTTGAGTTCTTGATAGAATACAATAGACTACAAGGTTTATATCAAAAACTGTAGTTAAATTCTTAAACAATGTTCAGATCAATAATAGCAGCGGAATGAGCAATCTATTAGAAGAATAATGCAGATTATAATGTCCACTCGCTTCTCTTTTTCGTAAAAACATCATCAACTTTTATCATCTGAAATACCATTAGTCATGATAATAAAAATTCACAGTTCCTGATCATAATCATGCAAATCAACAGTTCATCTTTGCACTACGGGCCAAAGATATTTAATATAGCACCAGCGGTCATGATTATACCAGATTCAGCCTTTGGTGATAATCATACCAAACAACAGTTCATCTATGCACTACGGGCCAAAGAGAACTTTCACCACGTGCCATAAAAGACACCGAACAGATGTATCGCCTTTAACCTATTATATCGCCTTTAACCTATCATCTGTTCAACAAATATATCACATCTGTGCCCCCGGCCACAGATATTCACAACAGCTTGATTTTTGGATGATTAGAATGATATAAATGATGAACAGAAGAAATAGGATAACAATAAGTATCGGAAGTTTACTTTGTACAGATTCAAATAATGTCCAAATTGTCAACATGATGTGGAGTGAAATTTAAAAATGATATTCAAGATCCACAGTTCAGAATAACGATTACAATTCAATAGAAAGGTTCACGTAAATAGGAAGGTTCAGTTGAAATAATGAAGTTCAACTATTATGGAACATACAATATTTTCAGGAATTATAGAAGCAATAGTTCCATAATAAATTTCGATTTAGGAGTATGAAAGAAAATAATATCCCTTACCGTAGCAGGTTTGATTAACAAAAGGTGAAGGAAATTAATACAAAGGGTTATTCACCAACAGGCGGCAATCCGCTCCGTAAGGTTATTCCCACAATTTAATAGAATTTGAGTACAAAGAGTTATTCACCAAACAGGCGGCAATCCGCTCCGTAAGGTTATTCTCAGAGATTAATAATGAATGAATACGAAAGGTTATTCACCAACAGGCGGCAATCCGCTCCGTAAGGTTATTCCCACAATTTAATACATGGAAATAAAAGGCACGTCTTATGAGTAAGGAAGAAACAATATTATTATCGAGAATCAAATAATGATAATCCCTTACCATAGTACGTTTGAATAATGGAAGATGAAAAAAATGGTATCCCTTACCGTAGTAAGTTTTAATAATAGAAGATGAAAGAAGATGACATTCCTTACGAGTAGTAAATTTAAGAGTATGAAAGAAAAAATGACATCCCTTACCTTGATATTGTGAAACAAGTTTATAGCCGAACAAATCCTTCATTGTTTGTCTATGTAGCAGTAAAGAATCTGACTTTTGAGTCTTCTAGAGTTTTTAAAATCTCTTTATGTTTTTAAAATAATGTTACTCTCGGAAAGATAGACGGTATAGACTCAAGAATCACTCAATTCGGAGTTAATATGAATGAGTTATGAATTTTCAAAACTAAGACTGAAAATAGTGACGAAAATCAGAATAGGTTACGGTTTTTAGTATTTTAAGGCATGAAGATGATTTCAGATGACTTTTCTTCCTTCTTCAAAGTTGTAGAGGACGAAAAACTGAAGAGACAGGCTTTTAATTCATTAAATTCTGACAAATAATGAATTTACTACGATTTTTCGAAAGAGTTGTTGTACATAAGAAAATTCTACTCGGGAATTCAAAGAAGAATGCAAAAGATTTCAAAACTAGGAATGACTTAAGAACACTTAGAGAGAACTTACACAAAAAATATTTAGAGAGAGAAAGAAAGAACAAGTAAGGAAACTTATGAAAAATCCTTAAGTTAAGGCTTCTATTTATAGCCAAAAATCTTATCATTCCTTTAATCTAAACCATTCATTTAAAGATCATCTTTTAATCTACACCATCCATTTCAAATATTATATTATCTTTAATCTACACCATTCATTTCATATCACCTAATAATCACCTAACTTTATATTATAAACAAATCAATTTAATTATTCAACAATAATTCACACTTTAATCTACACCATTCATTTCATATCACCTAATAATCACCTAACTTTATATTATAAACAAATCAATTCAATTATTCAACAATAATTCACACTTTAATCTACACCATTCATTTCATATCACCTAATAATCACCTAACTTTATATTATAAACAAATCAATTCAATTATTCAACAATATTTCACACTTTAATCTACACCATTCATTTCATATCACCTAATAATCACCTAACTTTATATTATAAACAAATAACTTTATCAATTCAATTATTATGACTAATTGTTATAAATACAGTATAGTTAGCTCTTAGATATCAAGTCAATAAATTAATGAAATACAATTGTTTAAATAACATCATAATAGAGATATTAATAATGTAAAAGAAAGCATACGTTACTGTGTAATGACAATTATTGATTCAATAATGTGAATTACTGTGCATATGTTACTGTGACAATTATTAGGTTCAATAATTTTAAAAACAGTGCAGCAACAATTATTGACTCAATGATATAAAATACAGTGTAATGACAATTATTAAATCAATAATGCAAAATACTGTGTAACAACAATTATTGAATTGATAATATAAAATATTATGCAGTGACAATTATCGATGAAATGATGCGTAACAGTTACGGTGTCAATTATCAGACCAATAATATGAGACACTATGCAATACCGTGTGTTACTGTAGAGTACCGTGTGCTACAGAAAATACCAAAAACTACCGTATGCTACTATTCTTTTATCACCGGTATTTTAACAGTTCCGTTGACTATTTTTATTTAAAAAGGTTATTTCTGTCATTTTCTATATCCGACAAATATTCCGTTGTGGGGTCCACAAATAATTTGTTATTTCGGCGCCGTCGTACGACACGAATATTCCCTGACCAAACGAATATTCCCCGACAAAGCGAATATTGTCCGACAAAATATAATTTACACATAACATCCTTAACTTTTAACTTTATCAATTTAACCATTTACTGTTTCATGAAAAAAAAAATATATATGAAGAAAAATTAAATTTTATATTTCATAAAATTCGGGGTCTTACATTCATGCACCTAATGCAATACTCGTTGGGACTTATTCCTCCCCAAGCACCTTGCCAAAAGTCCATCTGATTCCCGATGATACAATATCCCCTTGATTATTCTATATTTTTGAAGTTTTGCCAGTGGTATTGTCCCATCCTTAGTCTGTAATTGGTGGAAAATTGGGTGTCTTCAATCATCCGTCAACTTTTTGGGGAATGACTCCAATACCGTGGTTGGGAGGGTTCTTTTTATCACCTTCACATCTATGTCTTCTTTGGTGACAAACACTCTGGATGCTACTATTGCTAGGCATCAGGCTATTTATTGTGACGCCCTCAAATTCGAGCCTACACAGCCCAAACTTGAGACGTAAAAATACACAACAACTAATACAAAACAGTGTAAAACACAAAAATATAGAACTCAATAATACACAACTAAGTTTTCACTATTATTACCACACTATTATACAACACAGTGAAAACTATCATCTACAGACTCAGATCATCACTCCATTCCCCGGCTAGTCTCAGCTACACTCTCATTACCTGAAGAACAATTAAACAAAAAGAAATGGTGAGTTCAAATAGCCCAGTAAGAAAATATCATGACTAAGATGATGACGAATAAATTATCATTAACCTTCAGCAGTTGAGTTCTTAATTAAATATAATAAACAACAAGTTTTAAATCAATAACTACAGTTAAGTTCTTAAACAAAGTTCAGATCAACATCTACAGCAAAACAACAACCATTAGAAAAATTATGTAGATCATGATGTCGACTAGCTTCTCTTTTTTCATAAAAATCACCATTAACCTTTATCATCTGAAACTCCACTAGTCATGATCATACAAATTCATAGTTCTTGATCATAATCATGCAAGTCAACAATTCATCTTTGCACTACGGGCCAAATATATTCAAATATAACACCAATGGTCATGATCATGTCAGTTTACAGCCTTTGGTCATAATCATACCAAACAACAGTTTTTCTTTACTCCAGGCCAAAGAGAATAATCACCACGTGCCCTAAAAGACATTCAACAATTATATTGTCTTTATCCTATTATGAATCATCTGTGCCCCAGGCCACAAATATTCATCAATTATCTTTGCACTCAGGTAAAATATATATCCACAACAACTTGATTCTTGATAATTAGTATAAATAACAGTGATATAAATGATGAATAGAAGAAACAGAATAAATAATAAATATCGAAAGTTTATAATTTTACTTTGTGCAGATTCAAATAATGTCCAAATTTATAACATACTGTGGAGTCAAATTCAAGAATGATATCTAAGATCCATAGTTCAAAAATATTGGTTAAAGTTGAATAGAAATGATCAAAAAAATAGGAAGGTTCAATTGAAATGATATTAAATGAAGCGTAAACTATTAAGGAACATATAATTATTTAAGGAAGTTTTATCAAATAGTATTTACCATAGCAAGTTTAAGAGTGTGAAAGAAAATGATATCTCTTACAAGTAAGAAAGAAAATGATATCATTTTACAAGTATGAAGAGAATGATACCCCTTACGAGTATGAAAAGAATGATACTCCTTACAAGTAAGAAAAAAAATGATATTCTTTTACGAGTATGAAAAGAATGATACACCTTACCTTGATATTGTGAAACAAAATTTACGGCCAAACAAATCCTTCTTTATTTGTCTATGTAGCAGTAAAGAATCTGACTTTTGGGTCTTCTAGAATTTTCAAAATTTCTTTGTGTTTTCAAAATAATGTTACTCTCGAAAAGATACAAGGCATAGACTCAATAATCACTCAATTCGAATTTAATATGAATGAGTTATGAATTTTCAAAACTAAGACTGAAAATAGTGACGAAAATCAAAATAGGTTATGATTTTTAGGATTTTGAGGCATGAAAATGACTTTAGATGATTTTTCTTTCTTCTTCAAAGTTGTAGAAGACGAAAAACTGAAGGGACATGCTTTGACTTCATTAAATTATGACAAATAATGAATTTACTATAATTTTTTGAAAGAGTTATTAAACATAAGAAAATTTCACTCGAGAATTCAAAGAAGAATGTAAAAGATTTGAAAACTAGGAATGACTTGGAATATAAATGTAGCATTCTAACTGATATTTACTAATACATGTGGTAGCCTAGCATACATAGAGACAAACTTACCCTAATAAATTTTTAGAGAGTGGAAGAAAATATATGTAAGAAAGTTATGAAAAATTTCTTAAGTTAAGGATTCTATTTATAGCCAAAATCTAAAATTTTCTAATTTAATCCAAACTGTATATTTCAAGATAATGTTTAATATATACCACGTATTTCATCTTTTAAGATTTTTTTTAATCTAAACCATTCATTTAAAAATCATCTTTAATCTACACTGTTTATTTCAAATTCTATTATTATTACATTATCTTTAATCTATACCCTTCATTTCAGATTTCCTTTAATCCATACCATTCATTTAATAAAACAACTAACTTTATATATAAAATAACTAACTTTATATATAAAACAACTAACTTTATATATACATCAATTAACTTTATATATAAAACAAGTAACTTTATATAAATCAATTAACTTTATATATAAAATAATTAACTTTACATAAATCAATTAACTTTATATATAAAATAATTAAATTTATATAAATCAATTAACTTTATATATATAATAATTAACTTTATATATAAATTAATTAGCTTTATATAAATCAATTAACTTTATATATAAAATAATTAACTTTATATATAAAATAAATAACTTTATATATAAAATAATTAACTTTATATAAATCAATTAACTTTATATATAAAATAATTAACTTTATATATAAAATAATTAACTTTATAAATTATTTTAACAATAATTCACTAATTATTCACAATTATTCATTATTATAGCTAATTATTATAAATGCAGTGTAGTTGATTTTCTGAATTAGAGACTCATAATACCAGCATAAACACTAACTAATAATGAAATACAACAATTAAATCAACATCATAATAATGATAACAATAATGCAGAGAGAAAAATAAATAAAAGAAAGAGCATGTTACTGTGCATATGACTGTGACAATTATCAGTTCAATAATACGAATTATTATGCATGTGACAATTATTGGTTCAATAAACTCAATATTGTACAATAGCCACTTTATCAGTTCAATAATATAAAATACTGTGCAATACCGTGTGATACTGTGCAATACCGTATATTACTGTGCAATATCGTGTTCTAATATTCCTTTACCACATGTTATTTTAACAGTTAAAAGTGATAGTATCGTTGACTATTTTTATTTAAAAGGTTACTGCTATCGTTTTTATATCTGACAATATTTCGTTGTAGGGTCTACTAATGTTTGGTTATTTCGGCGTAGTCGTTCGAATCGAATATTCCCTGATAAAACGAATATTTTTTGACAAAACGAATATTCTTCGACAAAATAAAATTTGCACAAAATATTTTTAACTTAACCTTTGTTTATTTAACCATTTAAAATTTCAGATATATATATATATATATATATATATATATATATATATATATATATGAAGAAAAATTTAAATTGTATTTAATAAAAGTTGGGGTCTTACACTTGTTTTGTTCCCTTGGCACATACTCGATCACCACTTTTCTGAAAGCTTCCATTATTTTTTGCGCTACAGTTCTATAAGGTGTCAAGATCAGTTTTTTAACTGCGAATTGCCCCTGTACTTACTGCACTATCAAGTTAGAATCTCCCCTCACTTTAAGGTGATTCGCTCTTAATTCTCGAGCTGTCATCAAACCCAGTATAATTGTTTTATATTATGCTTCATTGTTTCTGCATGAAAAATCTAACTTGTAAGATAATGTTATTTCTTTTCCTTTCCCGTTAACACCACTCTTGCTCTTCCTTTTTCTTTAGTAGATGACCCATTGAATGCTAAGTTTTACCATTCTAAGTCCTCATTTTCTATCTCAAGTAACTATACCTCCTCTCTCGGAAGATCTTCAGTTGGGGGTTCAAACTCTCAATTTAGAAATTGAGCGAGCAGATTTACCAAAGCTTGACTTCTAATTGCCTTAGGCGCCACACACTTGAAGTCATATTCGAACAGAATCATCATCCATCGTGCAGGCCTCCCTACTAATGCAAGCCTAGTTAACAAGTATCTGATCGGATCCGTTTTGGTCATAAGTTGTACTTCATGTGCCAAAAAGTGGTGCCTCATTCTTTGTGTAATAAGCACTAGTGCCAAACAATGTCATTCCAATTGTGAATACCTGGTCTCTGACCCTCTAACTATCCGGCTAATGTAGTACATGGATTTTTCCTCCCCATCCACTTCTTGTGTGATCACCCTTATAGATTTTATCGTAGATGTGATGTACAATTGTAGTGGCATTCCCCTTTGTGGTAATACCATCGTTTTCGCCGAAGCTAGTATCTCTTTTACTTTTTCGAAGGCCTGCTGTTGTTCTTTCCCTCAATCCCATTCTGCCTTTCCTTTCAGTAGTTTCCCAAAGGGTTTTGTCACTTCGCTAGTGCTGGCGTAAACCTTCTCAAATAAGAAGCCTTTCCTAGAAAACTCTTCGATTGTTTCTGTGTTTTTTGTGGGGGCATATCCGTGATTACTTTGGCCTTATTAGGATCCATCTCCAAGCCTTTGTTATGTACCAAAAAACCAAAAAACTTTTATGTCGTCATTCCAAATGCGCACTTCTTCGGGTTCATCTTCAACTTATACTTCTGACACCGTTCAAATATTTTTCTCAAGTCCTCCACATGAGTTGTCGCCTTTCTTGACTTTACCACTACATCCTCCACATAATACTCCACAATATCGTGAATCATATAATAAAAGATAGCATACATCGCTCACTAATAAGTCGTCCCAGCATTCTTCAATCCAAATGGCATTACAACATAATAGAAATTCTTAAAAGGCGTTTTGAAAGTCGGCATCTCAGCATCTTCCGCTAACATCTTTATCTGATTATACCCCACAAACCCATCCATAAATGACATCATCTCATGATTTGCAGTTGCATCCACCAAGGTATCAATATTGGGTAACGGGTACATGTCTTTTGGGCATGCCTCGTTCAAGTCTCTGAAAATCTACACATATCCGCAATTGTCCGTTAGACTTCTTCACCGGTACAATGCTAGACAATTACACTGGGTACTGAATTGGTTTGATGAACACTACTTCTAATAACTTTCTGATCTCTTCTTTGATCTGTGTTTCTACTTTCGGGGCATAATTTTGAGGTGTCTGCTTTACTAGTTTTACTCCTGGACTTATATTCAGTTCGTGTTTTACTAATTTTGCGTCAATCCCGGGCATCTCATCATAGCTCCATGCAAACACGTTTCGGTACTCTCGCAGCAACTTGATCAATTCTTTTTTCTGAACAGTATTCAATTCTTTATTAATATGGATCGACCTCATCTTCCCTTCCTTCATTGATAGGTTTATCTCTTTTAATTCATTCTGTTGGGGCCTGGGTCGATCTTAGAAGTATTCTAGAGCTGGCTCCACCTTTTGTTGTACTAACTCCTCTTTTCCATTGCTACTGGAATGGGGGACTCCTCCTGAGTCCTTGGGCCCAAGTGTACCTTCGGACTCCTCCCCATCGCCTCGTCATAAGCGAAACATAATTTTTTCATCAGGTCTTACGACCCTCTTCCAACTTATATTTTCTTCATCCTTCCTTTTGGTCCCTGTCAGCTTCTGGTTTACACTATTTTCTCGCTTGGCATTAATTATATTTCTTTTTGACATCTCCGGGACCCAATTCTTTCTTTCCCTGTTCTTTTCCTTCTTTCTCCAAGTCTACCACCATTGGTCGCTTCCCCTTGGAGCTCTCATCCCGTTCTGTATTTGTCTTATTCTTTTCTTTCTTTTTAGTCACAAACTTGTCTGCCTATACATCTTCCCAACTAGCTAACTTTAAGGAGTCGGGCTTAGCAATATTATTTTCTCCTTCCTCGACAACAACATCAAATAAAGTTGCCTTAATAATGTGTACTTTCTTCAGTGCAAAGGGGTTTTTTTGTTGCGAGTATTCGAACTTCCCTCCCCTTCCAAATAGATTTGATGCACTGATGAAACACCGAGGGTACCACCCCATAATCATTTTGCCATGCCTGCCCTAACAACACATGATAAGCCGCCTCTATCTTTGCCACGAGAAACGTCACAGGTCCCCTTATCTCTCATACTTGAATGTCCACCCTTATATGGCCAAGAGTTCTAGCATACTGATTGGTAGATCCTATGATGTTTGTTTTCTCCTTAATAAGAAAAATACCAACTGCTTGAACACACTGTATAGCATGATATTCATAGACGCCCCATTGTCTATGAATGCCCTCCTAACTTCCATTTCGTTGATCATCACTGTCACATACAATGGCCTGTTATGTGGGTACCTAACTTCTCGATCTGCTTTAGAGAAGGAGATTTTATTTTGCTCATGTTCTATCATTTTCATAAAACTCTTATTCAGTGTCATACATATCTCGTGTGTCTCTGCAACTTTGATTATTGCCTTGGTTGCCTCAATCCTTACCTCCTTAGACAACCCAATTTGATTAAAGAAATTTGTGAACTTTACTTTGTTCATTAACGCCTTCACCTGCATCCCTGGTCTGGGAGCATCCATTTCTTTTGGTACCCCCACGTTTTCTGCCATCACAACCTTTCTAACTCCCGATGCTTCAACATGAATAATGGAATTGCATGTTTCTTTGCCTTTGTGATTGGGTAGTGGCTTATCATGGATGTTGCTTCCTTGTCCCAACTCAAACTCCCCTGTCGCCAGTTTTATATGGTAAATTCTCCTAAAGCTTTAACAATCCATGGTAGGGCGCCCTACACATCTGTGGTGTACACAAAAGTTTGAATTCTTCTTTATCTCTTCTGCTATCGGGTATCTATCTTTTGGTGCCTTGACTACCCTACCCATTGTCCGTACAGGCTTCTGAATGCATTCTCACTGCAAGTAATCACTCCTGGAACAGGTAACCCTAAATACTTGTCTCCCAATTTGCCTTTTCTACCCTCGTTCTGCTCTTTCTTCTTCTTTTTGCCCCATTGTGGCTTTTTGTTAAGAATCTGCTAAAGCCACAGTTATTGTTCTCTTTCCTTTCCATGTAGCAATTGGATGGTTCACTAACATTATTACAATTCTTCCAATGTCTTGTGCAAAAGTAGACAGCGTTGCAAATGAGTCACAAGCTTTGGTAATCAAGTGGGGCTTGAAGGTATCTAATGCAGCATTATTGCATATGCTTACTAGGTTCTTTTCTTCAATTTGCTCTACACACTTCTGCGCCTGAGCCCGAAATCTATCGACATAATCAAAAAACTCTTCGTTCTGTTTTTGCTGAATTCTCATCAGTTCCACAATTGTCACCTGTTTCTGAACATAAAAGAACTTCTTGAATAACTGAAGCCTTATATCATCCCAATCTCTGACCGACCCCTTCTCTAAGTTGTAATACTAACTGAATACACCATCAGTAAGCGTTTTATTAAACTCCCTTAGTAAAAGATTATGATTGCTTACTTCATCGATTCCCAACAATGGGGACATCGACTCCACGAATCGTGTGATATATTCCCTTGTATTTTCTTTCTCTCTACTATACTTGGGGAACTGGGGGGGGGGGGGGGTGCTCAATGTACCCCTCAGGATGCGGCTGCTTTCTCACGTACACTAGAAACGGTGGGATAAAATCTAACTTTGTAGGTCTGAATGCTTGCCTTTTCATCTGATTAATTAGATCCATCATGTCTTCCTTCGTCATATATTGACCTGTCCCTGGTGCCTTCTGGGATGTGGTCACATATTAATTCATCTGGGACGTGGGTGGAATAGAAACATATTGATGCACATTTACATCCTGTAAAACTGGTTGTGGGTTTGGAATAGAAGGAATGGGCAGAACAGTAAACTTTTGTAGTTGTGGGAATGGTTGGGGGTTGATTGGTATAACTGGTTGTTGTGTGAGACTTATTTCTACCATTCTTTGCATTCCTTCACCACTATTCTGTGTTTCAAGGTTTATTACGGGTATCGGTTGGGCTTTTATCGCAGGGGTCACGTTACGCTGGGTTTTGTTACTATCATCTTCCTCTACTGATTGATGCTGCTGTGAACTTCCCGGGAGCATAGCTTTGAAGGCAGGAATCTGCATCATCTGTTGTCAAAAATTGTTCATTTCTTATTGCTGCCTTTGCATGTCCAACATCATGTTCTTCATTATCCCATGTCCTTCTCTCGCCTCCTTTAGCGCTATTAGCATCTCTATCTGTACATTCATGGTCATCGTCTGTTCTCCAACAGCCTCTTCACCTGGCCTTTCGTCGCTTCTCTATGCATTATTAGTATGTCTTTGTTCAGCTATTGGAGAAGCAAAATTACTATCTGATATTTCCTCAACAATCGGTTGATCAAGGTCCACCCGTTTTTTCGCAAACTCTAGTAAAGTAATACTTGTTGTCGACGAAACTCTTCTTGTGGCTCTTCCACTCCAAGTCATGGGCATACCCTTCGTAAATTCTCACCTCCCCAGCGGAGTCGCCAAAAGAATGTAAGCGAGAAAACCTTGTACCTCACTAGAGTTAGGGTTTCGTCGTGATCTAGGAGGCAAGAAATATGCGAAGAATACAGAATCAATCAGGAGATTGGAGAGGGAAGAAGAACCGGTGAGTAATTACTCGAGTAACACAAGACAAAACTCTCAGGGTTCTGGCATAATCGTTAGTGTTCGAGAGCCTCTATCAAGTGTTAGATTTTGAGGGAATCTGAGTTCAACTTTCAGGGTCCAAGTGTAATCACGAGATCATGAGTATCTCGAAGTTGGAGCTCAATTCTGAATCACCAACAAGTTCCAAGAATATTCTTACTCTCGTAAATTTATAGATAATTCTTCTTGTGGCTTTAAAGTTTTCCAAGAATCCTAAAAAAAAGTCCTCTTACTTACGAAATGAGGGGCTATTTATAGAATTTCCTAACAAATGAGTCATGTGCCAGGCATGTAAGTTTGGAAAAATTTCAGGAATACCCTTAGTAATAGAAAAATTTCCAGAATACCCCAAGTTACCCAAGTAATGTCTATTTCATCCAATTTCTCTAGCCACCAATCTAATTCCTCAATTGATTCCCAAAATGAGTTGCCTCCAAGAGCTTTCTGCCTCGGGACTAGAGATGGCACCTCTCAAGTTAAGTTTTTCAAGATTTTTTTTAATTTTTTATGTCTTTGATTATTCGTTCGTTGTTCATTTATTTCCGTCTTACTCGCTTTAGTTTATTTAATCCATTAGGTCAAATGTAAACCCTAATTTTATACATGGGCTCGCAGGGAGAAATATTTTCTATTAATTTCTTTAAGAAATTATAATGTAGAGAATGCTTATTTATAGGCTAATAGATGCATAAGATATTGATAAGTTTTACTAGATCCTTATCTTATTAAATCACTTAATACTATTGAATAATACTGATATATCATTATCACTCGATATAAGATATATATTGTCTAATACCTCAAGTCATCTTAGATTATACCTTTTTTTTGCCTTCAAGAAAAGCATCTAGGCAAAGAAAGGTAGACATCCCATAAGGGGGGAATCAAAATTTTATAGTTATAAAATAGTGTTGCTGCATTTGCTACCTTTATGTCTTCCACTTGAGCGTATCTTCGAAAAAGAGACGTTTTTCATATGGCCTTCAGAAAAAGAAAAAAAAGGTGCTCACATGGGTCCCAAGTCTCTTAAGTCTAATAAGCTTAAGTTCGCTACCTTATCACTTAAAGTGATAATTATATTTTCTAATAGAATATCTACTGTACAATTAAGGTGGTAATTCTAATAGGATCCCTACTATACAATTCTTAAAATTATGATCCTATAGGGTGTGACTATTATAAATACAAGGTAAACAATAGAGGTACGAGACATGTTATATTCTAGCCTATTAAATATATTTTTTTCTTTTATTGTTAACACATCTTAATACTTATTCTCACTTCGAAAGTATTCTCGATGACTCAAGTCGTATTTTTTGATAATTCTTTGTGTACATGCCAATGAATGTATGGACAAATTTGAATATTAGTGTATGTGTGTGTTCGAGCGTTGGTGTGTGTGTGTGGAAGCGCGATACCATATAGGAACAAATAATCAACATAGATAATGAAAAATGAGATACCACATAGGAACATGGGAATCCATGGGAAAAGAAATAATATCATTGATTTCCTCGAGATTACAATGTTGAAAATGCTTATTTATGCTAATAGGTGCATAACATGTTGATAAGTTTTACCAGATCTTTATTTTATTAAATATTTAATATTATCTAATAAGACGAATCTATTATTATCACCCAATATAAGATATATATTGTCTAATAATAATTAATTAAACACAATAAATTTAGGGATAAACGCAAAATAAAAATATATATTTAAAATTTAAAGAATTTTCAAATGACAGTATTTCTGTGAGACTGAGAGTAGTTACTAACTGGTTGACAACATGTTATGTTTTCTTCTTCTTCTTTTTTCCACATGTTATGTTTTCTCGTTTAAAATTAACCTTTATATAACTAGCAACTAATTGAATGACAGTTAACATTTTATGTTTTCTTGTTTAAAATCAACCTTTAAATAACTGCCAACTAATTGGATGACAGTTTACAGTTTATGTTTTCTTGTTATGTTATATAAGTAGCAACTCTTATTGAAATACATATATATATATATATATAAGTAACAACTAACTAATTGACTGTTGTGCGCACTCCTTCCTAGTTCTGCCAATTACAACTTTATTACTCCTGCCAAATGATATAAATTGTGGAGATCGAAAGGTGATGATGAAAAATTATTTTACATAATAAATAATTTAGAAATTAATTTTTTTTATTAAAGACTAAGCAACTGTACGTTCGATACTTTAAATTCAAGTTTCTTGGAACACAAAGAGTTATGATACAAAAGTAAACAATAATACTATTCAATTGCTACAATACATTTTCAATAACACTAGGCTGAAAATTGTTATTCAGTTACTACAACACAATTCCAATAACACGAGACTTAAAATTGTTACAAAATTACAACTACACTAAATCCCACCTCCTAAACTGGCACGATGAGCACATGACGAGTAGCTAATCCTAATGTTATGATAGACTCCGAAGAGAGTTGATTTGTCTTGTTGTTTTGATCGATTGTTTTGTTGTTATTTTTCCTAATTTATACATGGCAATTTTATAATTCTTCATCTACGGATAATTGGCATAACTTCTGTAATCATGATCTTTTAACTCCCTCAAATCATTGGTAGTGAGAATTAAGAGATTAACTGCTTCAGTTTACTTAGTCGCTTCATTCTCATCTGACACATGACGTTATTATATTGGTCCTATAATAAAGTACATGATGTCCTTAATAAATATTTATAGACTTTAATAATTTAAAAAACATTTTAGTCTTTTCCTTTTATTTATGTTTTATCAATAAATCAACGAAATATAAATACTCAACATTACCGGTTTCTTATTTTCTTCTTGTATATTCAATCACCATATTCTCAAGTGCTCACCTGATGATAACTCATCAAAAGATGATCAATTTACTTCATTGTCATCACGGTCTAGAGCATAACTTTGCAATTGACGCAAGTAAATCATCTTTGTCCTTCTCGTTTTTTAGGGTTAATTATGCAATATTTTGAAATTTTGATTTTTAGAGCTCAATTAATGTTTCTTTCTTTATATCTTAGTTAATGCAGGCTATACAACTGAGCCTTCAAAGGATTTGATAATTAACTTCTATATTTCTCACTGAAATTTTAATTTGTTTAGAACAATTTTTTATAAATTAATTTTTATAAGTGACTTTGCGTTTTCAGTGCTTGGAATATCATCTATTTCCTCAATACAGAGGAGAATTGGTTAAAATCCAGAATTAAACTACGTACGGGCTGAAAGGATGAAAGATCAACAATGACTGAAAACCCTTTTTTCGCAGTTTGCAGTTTATAATGTTGTGATATTTCACATGAATTTTATATCGGATAAAATTCAAGAGTGTAGATGAATTAATAAGTACGATGGAATCTCAACTTAATAAGTTAACATTTTAGGTAAAGAGATGATCCAACATGTTTATTGAGTTAGTCTACACAGATGTGCCTTCACTCAATCACTACTTGTGTCTGGTTATTTCATTAAAATAGAATGAACTATTCTCATTCATACTAAATTTATAAATTTTATTTTTTGAGTGAGAATATAGAATGACTCATTTTAAACAAAATTGAAATAAATCATTCCTCTCTATCTCATTTCCTTTTTTATTATATTTTTTCATCAATTTCATTTTTTTGATCCGAACGTAATATTAAAGAATGGACTCTTCTACGTACATATGCAATTCTCGGCTTAAGTTCAAGTTAACTAGGCAAATGTTATTGGGATTGCTGCAATTAGAAATAGAAATGACCTAACCATGGTTATAGATTCTGTTGCAGCCAAGCATAATATAATTGTTGGTCTATTCTCAAAGGGAGGCTCAATACTAGCTTGCCTGCAGCTGAGCTATAGTTTATAGGAAGTATAATTAAACTTCTAATCATCTTGCATCAATTAGTTGATACCAATTAATACTATTTATTAATTGTTATTACCTTTGACAGAACAATAACATGAGCATGGAGTTGTGGGTGGACAGCCTTTAACAAAAGCAAGGTAGAGAGCTCAACAAATGAAAACGTAAATTATTATTTATTTTTTTATGGGGAAAAAGAAATTTTATTAGAACCCCAAATCATACTGTTGTGACAAATACAAAACTTATGGTTAGGGGCGTCACCACAGAAATACGAAGCATGATAGATATATCTGTAACAGAAAACCAATTAATATAATTCCTTACATACAGAAAATCCTTATTTTCCTACTTATATAATTGTTTTTGTGGATGAGAAATCCGCATCTTTATCGCCCAATGGATAATTGTTAGAGGGAATTAGTCTTACTGTTGTGACAAATAAAAAAGAGTGAAGATCGAAGGAGTTAAATTTTAGTTTCATCATAATGTTGATGGATAAGAGATTTTGCGCTTATGGAGGATTTGCAATCGCTAGATAATAAAAATAATGAAGATGTTGATGAAGATGAAAGTAACGATGTTGCTGATGATGATGTTGATGGAGTTGAAGATAATACTGAAGAAGAAGATGAAAATGATATTGATGTTGTTGAAGATTTAGATTGTGTAGATGATGCTGATGATACAAATAAGACAGATAGTATAGATGATGCGGATAGTGTGGGTGACGCAGATAATGTGAATGTTCCAAATAATGCGAATAATGCAATATGTTGTGAATGACAATGACAATGAAGTTGGAGTATTTGCAAATTTGAGTCAAGGGAGGAATTGTTAGGATAGTTCTCGAATTTTATTCAAAAAATAATTGTTATTATGAAAAAGAAGAAGTCCTATTTTATATAGGAGTATTATTTTGGAAAGAAATATAATATGAGTTTTACTTTAGAAGTATCTATAATGTTGAGTATGAAAAAAAAACGTTATGAGTATTCTATAAATAGATTCTTATATTTTGTTATTGAAGGGTAGCACTATCAAAATTCTTGTAACATATTAAGAGTTGAGAAAGTGTGTGAGTGAATTTTATGTTTAAGAGAAAATATTTTTAAGGGAAAAGATTTTTGTACCTTTTATATTCTGTGCAAAAAAATTATATTATTGGAGGGAAGATTTTACAATTTTTATTTCATACAAAAAGTTGTATTGTGGAGATTTGCGTGATCTTAAATTTTAGGGCGTAAAACTTAACAAAGATATTGTAAGCCCATTATTGCTGATATAGTGGATATTCAGTGTCTAATTCATGATTTTTTTTTTAAAATTTTTTAAATTAAGTATTATGTTGTTTGATATTTCTTTATTTTATTTTGTCTAATTTACGTGACTTAGTTCCCAATGGAAGACATGATGATTGGCATTGGCTTGTAAAGCCATTGTGGCATACGTGCGTTCTAAATATACCATATACACGCACATGATTGGACACTTTTTGCGCAACAAAAACGCCAATATGGTTGACGGAGTTGGACGTCGAAAAAGTGCCTAACCAAGTAATTAAGTAGATAGCTTATTTAAAATTAGCGTCCTAAATTAAATTTTTTTCTTAAGGCATATGTGTTATACGTTTGTTGAATTCCATTTTTTGCTGGGCAATGTTGTAGATAGGTTAAAAAGTTAGAGGGGGTTACGGACATGAATGGGATTTTCCGGAACAGCCTCTTCCATGGGGAGTAGTATATATACTTCTTCCGTTATAAATTATAAAATTAATATTAATTTAAAAAAAATTAATTTTAAATATTTTTAAATTTAAAATTGAGATAAATTTATTTAATTTATATCAATACAATTATGAATATTATAAACTATCTAAAAAGTACTACTAGTTATAATATTTATTATTTTAAAAAATTAAATAAATTACGTCAATTTTAAATTTAAAAATATTTTAAATTAAATTTTAAAAAATCAATAGTGATATAATAATTCGGAACGAACCAGGTGAAAAAATGTCAAGAAAATTGGTAGCGACAGTTGAGAGTTCTCAAGAATGGGATATTAGGATTTTCCTGTAAAACATTATTGGTTACGGAGATCATATGTACAACAATTTGTTTCATTATAAAAAATTTGGCTGTCAACTTATTTAACTTTTAATTTTAGAGCAGTATATGATGATTTGTATTAAATTTACATTTTTAGGAATAGCTGAAAATTTTATTTATTTTTGTTATATATATATATATATATATATATATATATATATATATACCCCCAAAGCCAGTTGATTAAACTCGACTTACTTAGCTATATCCGGCTTGCACTCACGCGTTACGCGTTTATTTAGTATTACTTGAGTGAAGTTTATCTTAATTAAAATAATTTATTTAAAATTTGACTCAACTTGAACTTTGAAGAGTGGAGCCGGGCAGCTAAGCAAAACCCAAGTTGAATGGACTCTTATCATCAATCGTACCAAGAAAAGAACAACCTTTCTTCTCAATTTCTTTTCCTTAACCGAATTCACTTTTCTTTTTATAATGTTTCCCAAAAAATCATCAACCTGACATGTAAATGTTGTCGGTTAATAACTACGAAAATTGCAACATGTTATGAAAGTGAAAAGCAAATGAAAGTGAAAAAGAAGAAAAGAAGAAAAGAAGAAAAGAAGAAAAGAAGAAAAGAAGAAATGAAGAAAAGAAGAAGAGCTATGAAAAATAATTCATAACAAATGATTATTACGACTATTATTTTAATAAATGTATCTTATATTTTTTATAAGTAAATTTTACGATTCAAAATGGAAAAAAAAATTCCCCTACCACTAGAAGGAGTGGCGACAGACCTGAGTTACCACTACTTCTTCTGGTGATAAGAAAAGCCTAGGCGTTACTCCTGGCGGCAGGTATCAGCATAGATCGACAGACAAGCATTGGCCTTCTGGCAACAAGAAAAGCCTAGGCGCTACTCCTGACGACATGTATCGGCACGCATCAGCATGCATCGGCATGGATCGATAGACAAGTATCGGCTCTCACTAGTCGGTGCATGCAGGTATCGGCCGATGTCTGTCGATACATGCAGACAACAATCAATATCTGTCGATGCATGTGACGCTCCCAAATCTAGGCTCATACAGCCCAAACTTGAGTCGTCAAAAGACTACAACAAAATTATTACAAGATAGAATAACGTTCAACAATACAGTGTATAATAATACACAACTAAGTCTTCATAATTATTGTCACACTATATACAACATGTGAAGACTACAATAGCTATCACTCGGACCGTCACTCCATTCCCCTGCTAGACCCGGCTACTCTCTCATTTTCTGAAAAACAATGGAACAAAAGAAAGGGTGAGCTCAAATAACCCAGTAAAGAATATCATGACTAAGATAATGACAAGTAAATTATCGTTAGCCTTCAACAGTTGAGTTCTTGATAGAATACAATAGACTACAAGGTTTGTATCAAAAACTGCAGTTAAATTCTTAAACAATGTTCAGATCAATAATAGCAGCGGAATGAGCAATCTACTAGAAGAATAATGCAGACTATAGTGTCCACTCACTTCTCTTTTTAGTAAAAATATCATCAACTTTTATCATCTGAAATATCATTAGTCAAGATAATACAGATTCACAGTTCCTGATCATAATCATGCAGATCAACAGTTCATCTTTGCACTACGGGCCAAAGACATTCAATATAACATCAACGGTCATGATTATACCAGATTCAGCCTTTGGTCATAATCATACCAAACAACAGTTCATCTTTGCACTACGGGCCAAAGAGAACATTCACCACGTGCCATAAAAGACACCAAACAGATGTATCGCCTTTAACCTATTATATCGCCTTTAACCTATCATCTATTCAACAATTATATCGCATCTGTGCCCCCGGCCACAGATATTCACAACAACTTGAATTTGGATGATTAGAATGATATAAATGATGAACAGAAACAATAAGTATCAGAAGTTTACTTTGTACAGATTCAAATAATGTCCAAATTGTCAACATGATGTGGAGTGAAATTTAAAAATGATATTCAAGATCCACAGTTCAGAATAACGGTTACAATTCAATAGAAAGGTTCACGTAAATAGGATGGTTCAATTGAAATGATGAAGTGCAACTATTATGGAACATATAATATTTTCAGGAATTATAGAAGCAATAGTTCCATAATAAGTTTCGATTTAGGTGTATGAAAGAAAATAATATCCCTTACCGTAGCAGGTTTGATTAACAAAAGGTGAAGGAAATTAATATCCCTTACCATAGTAAGTTTGAATAATGGAAGATGAAAAAGATGGTATCTCTTATGAGTATAAAGGAAAATAATATCACTTACGAATATGAAAGAAAATGATATTATAAACGAATATGCAATAAAAATGTCATGTGATAATTCGTGTAAACAAATTATTTCCACAAGAGACAAATAAGAAATGAATACAAAGAGTAATTCACCAAACATGCGGTAATCCGCGTAGTCAGGTTATTCTCAGAGATTAATAAGGAAAGAATACGAAAGGTTATTCACCAACAGGCGATAATCCGCACCGTAAGGTTATTCCCACAATTTAATAAAAATTGAATACGAAGAGTCATTCACCAAACAGGCGATAATCCGCACCGTAAGGTTATTCTCAGAGATTAATAAGGAATGAATACGAAAGGTTATTCACCAACAGGCGGTAATCCGCGCCGTAAGGTTATTCCCATAAATTAATACATGGAAATAAATGACATATCTTATGAGTAAGAAAGAAACGATATTATTTTCGAGAACCAAATAATGATAATCCTTTACCTTAACACGTGACTGGATATTGATTTAAATAAGGTTGATTAACTTGAACAGTACACGTACACTTATAAATCTTCACAAATACTCAAGATGACTTAAGCACACTTAGAGAAAACTTTCACAAGAAGTATTTAGAGAGAGAAAGAAAGAACAAGTAAGGAAGTTTATGAAAAATCCTTAAGTTAAGGCCTCTATTTATAGCCAAAAATCTTATCATAACCAAGATTTCCTAATTTAATCCAAACCGCTCATTTCAAGATAATGTTTAATCCATACCATTCATTTCATCTTTTAAGATAAACCATTCATTTAAATATCATCTTTTAATCTACATCATCCATTTCAAATTCTATATTATCTTTAATCTATACCATTCATTTCATCTTTTAAGATTTCCTTAATCTAAACCATTCATTTAAAGATCATCTTTTAATCTACACCATCCATTTTAAATTCTATATTATCTTTAATCTATACCATTCATTTTATATCACCTAACTTTATATTATAAACAAATAACTTTATCAATTCAATTATTCAACAATAATTCACACTTATTCATTATTATGACTAATTGTTATAAATACAGTGTAGTTGGCTTTCTGAGTTAGATATCAAGTCAATTAATTAATGAAATACAACTGTTTAAATAACACCATAATAGAGATAACAATAATACAGAAAGTATGCAAAAGAAAGATTACGTTACTGTGTTATGACAATTATTGATTCAATAATGTGAATTACTGTGCATATGCTACTGTGACAATTATCAATTTAATAACATGAATTATTGTGCATGTGACAATAAAGTCAAATATTGTACGATAACCTCTTTATCAGTTTAATAATACGAAACACTGTGCAATGCCGTGTGCTACTGTGCAATACCGTGTGCTACTGTGCAATACCGTATGTTACTTGTAATACCGTATATTACTATTCTTTTACCACCGGATATTTTAACAATTAAAAGTGATAGTACCATTGACCATTTAAAAATTGTTTATGTCATTTTCTATATCCGACAATTATTCTTTGTGGGGTCCACCAATGATTGGTTCGTACGGCGCCGTCGTACGAATATTCCCCGACAGAACGAATATTCCCCGACCAAAAGAATATTGTCCGACATAATATAATTTGCACATAACATCCTTGACTTTTAACTTTATCAATTTAACTACCTACTGTTTCAGGGGAAAAAAAATATATATATGAAGAAAAATTAAATTTTATATTTCATAAAATTCGGGGTCTTACAATGCATGCAGACATTGACTATAACTAGCTGTCGATTGTCGATGCATGCCAATACATGCTGATGCATGTAAGCATCAACAGCTATTAATTGCCGGTTGTCAATGCCTGCTGATACATGTACATGTAGGCATCAGTCGATACCTGCCCATGCATTCAGGTATCAGTCGATGTCTGCCGATACATACAAGCATCAACAGATGTATGTCATCGATGCATGTCAATATTTGTCGATACCTACCGAGGCATGTAGGCATTGGCCGATACCTGTCAATGCGTGTCGATACCTGTCACATTATAAATTAATTATTTAACTTTACCTAACTATTACTTCTTATTTAACTTTACCTAACTATTACTTGTAATGTAGTAATACAAGTTCCTAATTTATCTTTGCCTTAACTATTACTTGCAATGTTATAGTACAAGTTCTTATTTGATACTCCTCTTTAAAAGGATGTTCTAAATATATTTTTCACATATATTTAAAAAGAATAGCATAGAAGAAAGAAAGTTAAAAAAAAATTTAATTTATTTTTCTTGATCCCACAAAATTATATAAAATTTAAATATAAATTACTACTCTAAACTATTCATCTTTTTTCATTGCAATGATCAACTTTTTAATTTTTATAATTAAGTAATTAAATTATTACTTTATATATATATATATATATATATATATATATATATATATATATATATATATATATATATCTTACTTAGTTTAACATGTCACATTATAAATTAATTACGTGACACGACATGTCTTCCAAGTCATGTAGAACAACTTCTCAGAAAAACTGCCACTTAAAAGTCATTTCTAAAGTCTTAGAGAAGTATTTTCTTGCAAGGTTCCGAGACAGGAATTAAGTTGGTATAAATTCTTCTTATAGAAATTAATCGAAGTTGAATATTCTTAGACCGACCTAGACGCAAGTTATGCCTAACTTGGGAAGGAAAACTTCCTTGAGAAATTATTCCTCCATTCATACCAAATTTAGAAGTACAATCATGATTTTTAAGAATGATTTTATATTTTTAAATATAATTTTAATATTAATTTAAAATTCAGTTGTAATAGTTTAATATTAAAAATAATAATTAAAAATAATAGTAAATTACAAACATTATGTCATTTTATAGTATTAAAATAAAAATATATTTTTAATTTTAAAATGAATTAAAATAAAAAATATATCTTTAATTTTGAAATAGGGAGAATATTAATTACTCCTTTGACGCGGGAATAAGAGTTGCACTTTTTGCTAAAAAAGAACTTTATTCTATCAAATAGGTCTAATTTCTTTGAACAGTAGTATAAATAGAATTATCTTTAAAAAAAATAGTATAATTTTATTATTATGTTATTGCTACTAACGTTGTTACTTTAGTATAAAAATAATTCCTTAAAATTTATAATTTTTATTACTTTTATGGAAAGAGAGTCTCTTTTAATTTTTTGACATTTTAATGAATAAAAAACACCATAGATATAATTTGTTTAGCTCTCTACTTGCAGGTTCTTTCTGTACTAAAAGAAAAGAAATTCTTTTAATAATATTAAAAGATACATTTAAATAACATTTTAATAGTTATTTGAAAAGAAAAATAAATTATTATTTTAATATTTTGTTGAAATTACCCTTAATATTAAAGTTAACATAAAAGAAGAAATTATTTTTTTGGTAATATGCACGAGCTCATCCGTCTTAACCATTTTATGATTAGTGGTCTTACATTATAATTTGTATTCTATATATAATATTTTTTATATATTATACTTTGTATAATATGCAATAGGAAGTATAATATTTTTTGCTATTTTCTTTTTATTTGAAATTCTCTTTTTCTTTGGTAAATCATTTACTGTTAATTTAAAAATGGTAATAATTAGGGGAGAGTAAGAACCGATTTCACAACCGAAATCGCGTGCAAAACCGTAAAAGCCGCACGCATATTATAATTTTTACAATAGGAGATGCACCTTTTATGGTTGCAGTTGTAGGTTTTGTATAAATACTGCATCCCTTAAAGAAATGCACCCATTTAAAATTTCAAGTTATTTAATATTTTTCATGGTTTTGTGCATGTTTTAGAGTTTTTAAAATTCTATTGAAGTATAGTTATAAATTTAATTTTAGAATATGTTATTTTGCATGATTTAAAATTTTAAGTTTGAAACAATAGTTATATTATAGTAATGTATGCATCTTTAGAATTTGTATGATATTAAATTTTAACTTTTCAAGTTGAGAAATTAAAAATTTTGAATTAATTTATGATTAGTTTCAAAATTTTAACTTTTTGTAGTGGGTATTGTTTGATAATGTTTATTATTTTTATTTTTAATTAATTTTTGAAATAAACCGCATCATTTGAAATCGCACTGTATTCTTAAAGATCGCTCTCCGTCAATTCAAATAAGTTTATGTTACGATTTTTTATTTAAAAAATGCATCAAAGCAATTTAAAGTATAATTTTTATTTGAAACTATGTAAGCTAGTTACACTAGTTAAAGTTCATTTTTATTCTAAATCATTACAAATTCATATTTATTTATTCGATAAAGAAACTATTTATGTTTTTCCAAACAAGTCAACCTCCACCATCTCGTCGAGTTAAACCACTACCAGTAAATCAGTCTACTCCATAAGGACATAACAGTAAATCCAAATTCCCACAAAAGACCAAATTGCCGATCCCATTTATTCCGCCCCTCGTAATCTTTTGCATACTTGCAAGTCGAAACTATCTACAAAATAAGAAAAACGAGACAAAAATTAAAAGACCGTCCGTTCCTGCTATCGTGCGTCATTCTCCGGCGAACGTAGGTTAGCATCGCCTACTCCCGGTACAAACACGTACATACTGATGGGCGGCGCCGGCGGAAACAACGGCGTGATTCTCCCCCTGGCCACGATGGTGGAGCCGCAGTATTCGGCGGCGAAGATATCGGTGTGGTGGGACATAGAGAACTGTCAGGTTCCCAAGGGTTCCGATCCCCATTCGATCGCTCAGAACATAACATCGGCCTTGGTGAAGATGAATTACTGCGGTCCTGTATCCATCTCAGCTTACGGCGATACTAATCGGATTCCGGCAGCTGTACAGCAAGCACTTAACAGCACCGGAATCGCCTTAAATCATGTACCAGCAGGTATATATACTTATTTATAGACATGCATGTATGAAATTTTTTAATGGAAGTGATAGAAATTGTGGCTTTTGTGCTTCGATGGCAGTGAATTGCGGTTGACTTGTTGATGATTATTGGATTCATAGTAAATTACTGCGAAAATTCGATCTGATGGTGTGAATATGTGATCTAATTGTAGTTTTAATGTGGAATTTTGACTAGATTTGCTTGCTGTTGATGTATAGATATAGATCTCTTTTTATGTTTTGTTCAGTCCTTAATTGTGTAGGATCTCGATTTTTAGCTTAATTCGACTGTGTTCTAAAAAAGTGGCAACTTCCCCTTTATTGCAGGAAAATTTGGCCATTTTTTCAAAAATCCTTCTATTTATGAATATATATCATCACTATTTTTTTGGATTCTCCTGTTTATATATCAGTCTTTACCACAAAGTTAAAATAACTTCTTCCTTTTTTTCCTTTTTTTGTTGTTGTTGAAAATAGCAATTATTTGATTTTTTTTTAATCAATATTTTTCTTAAGATGATGTTGATACTCGCTTTTCATTTTCACAATCATGATGTTACTTTGTTTATGTCATACCTTGGGATGATTGTTACCTTTACAAATTTGGGGAATAAAGATGTTACCTTTTTCTGATTTTATGAATGTAAATGGTCAGTTTGACAAGTGTTCTTCAAATTTTGGCTTGAAACTTGAAATTTCCGTTATTGGTAGTTGTAGTTACAACGGTTTGTTTTGGCGCTTATATCAGGAGTTTTGACGCGACTGATTTTATGATGAAATCATAAGCCGTATCATGCTCATTATTGCAACTAATGACTTGCCTCCGAATGGCAGTCTCGGCTTGTATATTTACTAAACTTATAATCTAGGAGAGACTCAGAGTCAATGATAGAAGTAGAAGTAGTTAAGTTTTAGCGGCAGCATGGAGAAGTCCGCTAGCTGCTAAAGGCTTCACTGACAATGTTTAATTAGTGGGATAGAGTGATTTCATATGAGGGATTGTTTTATCTTGTAGGTGATTATTTCCTATTTTGTTTCTATATGATAGGTGTTAAAGATGCCAGTGACAAGAAAATTCTGGTGGACATGTTATTCTGGGCTGTGGACAATTCTGCACCCGCTAATTATTTGTTGATTTCTGGCGACCGAGACTTCTCGAATGCTCTCCATCAATTGCGCATGCGCAGGTATAATATTCTTCTAGCACAACCTCAAAAAGCATCTGCACCACTCCTTGCCGCTGCAAGGAGCGTATGGCTTTGGACAAGTCTATTGGCTGGAGGACCACCAGTAACAAATGGTGAATCGTCTTCATTTGTGGATAATAGCTATGGTCATATATTCAATAATGACCAGTTACATACTCCAGTTACTGAATCTTTTCAGATAAGCCAACCTGTGGATACCTTTTATGAAAGTGCCTACTTGGGAAATCAGAGGTTGTCAAGCATGGGAAGGGGAACTGATGCCAAATATAAAGGGAAACAGTTACGGAAAATTTTGAGTCAACATAGTATACCGAGAACTTCAGGCTCACCGGTAGGGCTTCAAGAAGATCATAACAGCGTAAATTCCCATCAACCGGGATATTCACACCCTAAGCAATATAAGGATTCTCAAGAGTTATCTGCTGCTTATAATGATAAAGCTTCTGTTGGTGGACCTAAGCCGAATTTCTTTCCTGGCAGTCCTGATTCTTCTTGGACCCATAACACTAACTTTCAGAGCTCTTACCAAAATCAGCACTCACAGCCAGTTTGGCCGAGCAACCTTTCTATGCAACCTGTGTCTGTGTTTCCACCAGGCAATTCATTTCCACCTAATCATCACACCAGACCTCATTTGATGCCTCCCAGATCAGATGCACCCAGCTTTACGTCCGCTCCACTGTCAAATGTACCTGATATGGGTAAACTAAACATTTCAGAGTACCCCAGCAGAGATTACAATCCTCCTGTTTCTCAACCATGGAATAGAGGAGAGGCGAAACAACATTCTATCATTGAGTCTCCGAACCAAGTAAACATAAACAGTCCACTAAAAGGACATATTGCACACAACTCATCGCCATTTTACCATGATATACCGAACAGACACCCAAGTGGTGCTCAAGAATTTTCACCACCATCTTCCTCACCTATGGTTACATCCAACATTTCTGGTAGTGGTGTATGGGGAACTCCAGGATGCCCAAAACCTTCTGAATATGTACAAGGTCTTATTGGAGTTATTTTACTTACCCTGAACACCCTAAAAAGTGAGAAGATGATGCCGACCGAAGCAAATATAACTGATTGCATACGATATGGAGATCTCAGGCACCGCAATACTGATGTTAAGAAGGCCCTAGAGAATGCCATTGAGCAGCAGCTTGTTGTAAAGCAAAATTTAGGTGCTTTGCAGTTATATGTTGGTAAGAATGAGAAACTATGGAAGTGCGTGAACCCTATAGCCGGTAATCCTAAACAGTACCCTAAAGCAACATGGGACGAATTCCAAAAATTTCTAACATCTTCTACTGGACGATCAGAAATAGTAGCTTCCCAGTGCAGGTAAATTGATACTACAAGTTTGTGTCAAGTTATTAAGGCTTTTTCTGATTTATAACCGGAGTGAGAACTTTGTTGTTGTACAGGTATGAAGCAGCAACTATTATTAAGAATATGTGCTTAAAGGACCGTGCTTTAGGTGACATACTTCAGATTTTGCACATGGCAATCAACCTAAAGAAGTGGATTGTACACCATCAGTCTGGCTGGCAACCAGTTAACATCACTTTTGCAGAGACCATCCCTGATTCAGGGTGGTAGCCGCTACCAAGTTTGAAAGACCTAGTTATGATTGGGAAAGGGGGGCCTATAGATAATTATTAGGTACAGAATGGGATGCTGGTAGATTGGGATTGGGTACAGTTCAAAGGAGGCCTCTTCATTCCCAACACTGAACTTGACAATAAAGTAGCTACCTTTGAAAGTTTAGGTGCATTGAGATGGTTCCATCTTCTTATCTATTTTTACTTCTTCTTTTAGTTCTTTTATTTTGGGAACTCAGAAAGTGTTCCTTGGTCAGAGTCAGGTCAGATATCATGCAACAAACTCGCTTAAGGCTGAAGAATAGTTATTTACTTCGTTGAGCTGCTGGACTGAAATGAGAGAAGAATCTCTGGAGATATTTATTCTCCTTCTCTGCTTTGATGGTTGTACGTGCTAAAAATATGGTTCATTCCGTTTCGTTTCCAATCCCAGTCTTTTGCAACACTTCAGGTTTACTCTTTTGTTAGGTCTTGGCTTCTTCGCTATGATCTTCCCAGTAGTTTATACAAGCAAACTCTACTGTATCTGGTGGACAACAATATTCATCTTCCGCGGGAGAGCTTCTTATTGATTGGAAAAGGACTGTGGTCTGCTAATCCAGCATAGTTTCCTAAGTTGATAGTAGATACTGCATGCTTTGGTTGTTGACTCGTACATTTTCATTCTTTGGCCAAATATTTGGAATTATCCGGGGTTATTACAATAGCATGCTGTTAATCTCGTGGTAGAAATTATTCTAAGAAATATCATACTTGATTTTGTTTGAGTATCATTTCCAGGAGTGCCACAATAGCTTGCTGTCAGTCTGAGTTGTGGTAGAATTGTTTTCTGGGAAAAATCATACTTGATTTTGTTTGAGCATCTATATCTCTGAGATGGTTATTTAAAATTGGACAAATGCGTTTATGGGTCTTATCGAGAAGATTAGCTGTCATTTGTTGGCCACGATAGTTTCTGCAGCTGGCAGTAAAGTGGGACTACATCGTGTTGTACCATGAAAATTAGTTTCTAGAGTTGGTACCTAAATGAAACGTGGATGGATTATGCTTACCAAGCTGAGAAACATAAGTTGAATACTCATGCAGGAGATAGAAAAAGCAGCCAACAAAGATCCTAAATATCAAATTACATTTACTTTAGAAATTGGCATGTTTCAGGTGGGATCTTATTCACTTTTGATCAAATTACTTTACCAAGGAATATGAACGTGGCTGTTGACTTTATGGTTAGCAGTGGCTATCTACAAAGCAATCAAGGTATGATGGTTGTGCATGGTGAGATTCTGCTAGTGTAAATGAAGACTGTTATTCCTTTCCTTTGTTTGTAGTACAAGTTGCATGTTTTATGTTGTTGTAATCGTTATGTGGATATATGTTGGATATGTTCATGGATGAAGCATGTTCATCCTAAACAGAACTTGAAGTTTTGTCTTATCATGTAAACACATTATAATAATGCATCAACCTAATTCTGTTTAAGTTTTTATTTTTTATTTTTTATTTTTTTGGATTCGTCTCAAATTAGCTCTCAAGAGACCTACATGCACTTGATCACACACGAGCTATATTTTAAAATTTTAAGATTTTGCCCCAATTAAATTTAGTGCTTTCAGTGGTAATACTGTTTTTGAGGGGTGAATATCTAATGATAAGATTTCCAAGGACCACATATTGCCTTGTTGATTTTGGTGTCTGTTGATGTTCCTCAAATTTATCAAAATACCGTTAAATCTGGCATCGTGTCAAGGTTCCAATATATCAGGCTCCTGTTGTAATTTGCGTAAAACTGTAGCAGTTGTTTCTATGTAGTTAGCTTTCTTACATACATATATACCTCTGTCTTGGGATTTTTGTGTACTAAATGTTAAAATACATTGGCATGGAATATATGCCCTTGCCTATATCATTTCAACAGCTGCCCAAAAGGGATTTGCCATTACCTTTACAATCTAGAGCAAGTGAAATATAAACAATGAGTGCAAGCAAAGGTATTCTATCAATAGATTCTTGTAAGATTTTACAAGCGAATGACTCCAGTTTAACCTGTTGGTTTGAAGGATAATCCAAGTGTGAATGCATGGATAGCATATGGAAGGTCAAAATATTCATTATTTATTGTCTTGATCCCAGGTGTGGAGATCAGACCTAAGACCTAGATATTGTTCTTTTTATATTCTAATAAAGGCTCAAGTTATTTTTCCCACTTGGAGTTCTGTAGCTAGCTTATGAGTTAAATCTTAGCTTAGCATATTAGAAATGTTTCTGCAAATTCTATTTGTTAATGCTGAGAGCTTAATCCCTAATTCTATAGAAACAGGTGATCGTTTGATGTGATTCTTAGCCTTACTTCTAAAGGAACGGTGCTCATTTGATGATTCTTACTTGATATAATTAGCAAGAGAGGGAAAAAAAAGGCAACAAAACTTAACTTTGCTTTATATATATATACAGATCGGTTCAAGAGTATACATCTTAAGTAGCATATCTCTTAAATAGCATATCTCTCTTAAATAATATACCTACTTAAGTCTCCTTCAATCTTTTTTTAGTTTATCTCTCCTCCTATTTTCTGTAGACACGTTATTCTCTCCAAAACAAAAAGAACAACCACGATTTGGAAAGCAAGACAGACTTAGATCTTGACTTTGAATTAAGCAACACAGACCTAGATCTCGACTTCGAATCAAGCAAGACGGCCCAGATCTCAACTTCGATTCGGTAAACACTGAACTATTTGATTATTTTGATTTAGGTTTTGTAAACCCTAACTATTTTCCGATTTCAATTTGGTAAACATACTAATGTTTTATTTTGATTTCGGTTTTTGAGATTTCGATTTAGTAAACCTATTGATTTTTTAACCTTCAATTTGTTGAACCTTCACTTTTTAAACCTTCAACATACCGAATATTTGAACCTTCAATTTTTAAAATTATCTGTGCACGTATATTAATTTCAGGTTTCTAAAAATTGGATCAATTTTTTAAATTGGTTGTGCATATACATTATTTTCAGGTTTATTAAAAATGGATAACATGAACCATGAAATAGGGAGTTGTCGGGATAATGCAGAAATGATTTTAGAGAACATATACAATTTGGAAATAAAAATGGAGGGAGATGATTTGAGTGCAAAGAGGTTGGATGTGAACAATGATAAAACTTTTGTCTACTATCCTCAATTAGCCAATGAGTTTACGCCTAAGCTAGGTCAAGAATTTCAAATATTAGATAATATTCACTCTTTTTACAATATAAATGCAATGTATACTGGTTTTAGTGTGCAAAAGTTTAATGAGAAAAAAAGGGTGGGAAGCGATAAGATTTGTAGAAATGAGCATATGTGTTATAAATAAGGAAAGGGCAAACTACTAGTCGATGTGGATGTAAAAAAAAACATGAATTTATAAAAGAAGGTTGTAGTGTAAGAATTATAGAGGTACGGCCATTGTCAACCCCACATAACAGGCAACTTTTACGATCACACCGTAATGTGTCAACTGCTCAAAAATCTTTAGTCAACAACTTGGCATGGTGAATATACCACAATGTCAACAATACAAACTTCTTGTAGTGTAGGCGGGAGGGTTTGAAAATATTGGTTACACTAAGGTTGTAAGACCCGGACCGGACCGCGGATCAGACAGGAAAAAATCGTACTCGGTTCACTCTCCGGTCCGGTTTGGACCAGTTTACACCAAAACCCGCTCAGAGCCGACGACCCAGCGGTTCAACCGGTTGACCCAGTGAACTGGTAACCAATTCATAGGTTTAACCGGTTCCCTACTTAAAGATTAAAAAAATATATATTTTAAGGCTTTTAGCTTTAGGGCTTTAGTTCTGCAGCTGCTTCTCAGTTCTTTTATTTGACATTAGTTCCTCCGCTACACCCAAAATCAGATCCCAATGCTCTAATCAGCCATCGCCATCGTCATCTTCTCTCTTTGTCTCTCACAGTCTCACGACTCACTTCTTAGTTCTCACTACGCAGCCAGTCCAATCGCGACCCTAGAAGGAGGAAGTTGAGTTCTCAAATGAGGAAGTTGATGCACTGTTGAATGAGAAAATTAAAGGAAATAGGTTTGATTTAAAGGTCTGTTCCATTGCATTCTTTCATTTTTTAATTAAGATGACAAGTTCACCAGGGAAGCTAACTCTTAAAATTATTGTTGTTTTCCTTTTCATTTTAATTGGGTCTATAACAGTTAACAATCGTAGATATTACAGCTATTGTCTCAATTCTACTTGCTCATTTTGGGGAAATTCATAAACTATTGAGTTGGCTCGTTTCTTGGACCTGATTGTTAAATTTGATTTAGTTAATTGAATTTATAGGGAAAAATGGAACTAATGAACGAACACATAAATAAGCTAAAGCTATGTATAAAGTGGTTTCAAAATGTTGAAGAAGGGCACATTCAAGAATTGGAAAAGCTAAGGAGTGCATTAGAATCTGCTGAGATCAGGTTTACAGATGCATGTTAGATTTTTGCCTCAAGTAATCTTATAATCTAGTAAAATGAAGGAATGATCTTTTAATGTAATTTGGGTTTCTATGTTTTTAGAGGTGGCAATAAAGAACAAGGAGGAAGGATTCAATAAAATTATTGTTAAGTTGAAGATGAATAATGCTTCTTTACACGAGAAGCTGGCAGAGGAAGAATCAATTAAATTGGTTAGATTTCTAGTCATATAACATTTGTTATCATATGCATTTTGCTTGCTTCCTTTTTGTCATTTAATATCTTTGTCAATGTGATTAGGATGCAATAAACTGTCATAAAAGGGAAAAGGAAGCGAGAGATGCATTGGAAAAGTTGCAAATCTCTTTAAGTGAAGAGCTTTGAAAGGCTCAACAGGAGATTTCAGGTGTCAATTAGAAGGTAATAAAGTATATTGGTCTTAATTGAGGCTAAGAAGTGCATTTAGCCTGGTTGAGTTTGGTTGGGTGAAGAATCCAAGCTGAAGTTGTTTCATTTGCTTTCAAAACTTCATTACTTAGCTTGACATTTGTGCATTTTATGTGTTACAATTGCAAAATAAATACTTTTGTTAATAACTAATATATTTATTATTTATTACATATTAATGGCGTCACTGGGTCAATAATAGTTCGACCACTGGTTGAACCCACTGGTTGAACCAATAACTCATTCACACAGTAATCTTTCTGGTTCGATCACCGGTCCGGGTCTGAAAACCTTGGGTTGCATGTAAGGAGATTTGTATAACTTTGAAAAATACAAGCGTAATGAGTTGAAGGGACATGATGACGATATGTTGAATGAGTACTTGAAGTTAGAACAACAAAAGAACCCTTCATTCACTTTCACAATTGACACAGACGATGAAACAAGGATTACTTGTTGTTTTTGGGCTGATGTAACTTCTAGACGGGCTTATAGATTTTATGGTGATGTTATCATTTATGATACCACATACAATACTAATCGTTAGGGAATAATATTTGCACCACTAATGGGGGTTAGTAACCATAGTCAAACTACTGTATTTCCATGTCCTTTCTTAAGTGATGAGACCATAGATACTTTTGTTTGGTTTTTCAAGTGTTTTTTGGAAGCAATGTCAGGTGATGCGCCTGAGATGATTATCACCGATCAGTATCCAGTTATGACAAATGTCATTTCATATATTCTTCCTAATACATTACATATGTATTGTAGTTGACACATTTTGACCAAATTTTCAGAGAAGATTGACTCAGTGAAATTCAGTGCTTATTATAAAGATTTTTCATATTGCATTTGAAATTCAGAGACTATGGAAGAGTTTGACTCCACTTGGGTGGAGCTTATGGAGAAAAGTGGGTTGAATGCTAATAAATGGCTACAATCAATGTATGACATCCGTTCTAGATGGGTACCCGCACATGTGAATCATGTTTTCACAGTCGGCATGTCAAGTAGCCAATGAGCGAAGAGTTCTCATTCATTATTTAAAAGATTTGTTTCTAAAAGAAACTCTTTAGTGGATTTTATGATTCAATTTGGTCAGGGCCTTAAGCATTAATGACATGTAGAGTTAGTTTCAGATAAAAAAAGATTTAATTGAGAGACCGAAAATAAAAATTGGTCATGACTTCTTATTTCAAATGGCTGACATTTATACACACTCTGTATATTATAAATTTGAAGATGAGTATTGTGAGAGCTTGAATTATAGGTTTGAACTTATGAGAGAGGATGTCAACTACCATATGTATAAGATTTATCGAAAATTAACAAGCTTAAAGTAAGATAAATTCATTATGACAAATCTTTGGATTATGTAACATGCACTTGAAAAAAATTTGAGAGCTCGGGAATCCTATGTCGGCATGTGATAGCTTACTTAAATAAGTATCACGATCTTGACAAATTGCCTACAAAATACATTTTGAAGAGGTGGACAAAGACGATAAAATCAAGTGGTGTAATTGATGATAATGGTGTGGCGATAAGAGATGACAACCATACTTACTCTTGCGGAGTCAATTGATTCAACATTCTTTAGATTTGATTAATAGGGCTCTCGCAAATGAAGAAGCCACAAATGTTTTAAAAGAATCTGTTAGTGCATATAGTTGAATGATTTGATGATGACTGTGTAGTTAGAAATATGTTGATATGATGATATTTGATCATGTTGATATTATAAATGTTTGACATATGATCGTATAGTTAGAAAAATGTTGATACTAAATGTTTGACTTATGATCGTATATCTAAATGATATTTGTATAGTTCTGCAATTAAATTATAAAATGTGTATGAGAGGAAACTGTACAGTCCTTAATAATGAAATATAATTTTTATACAGTCCTTAATAATGAAATAAATGTACAATGACTTAGTTTAGAAAAAGATCAAACTTGTTAGGTTAATCTACTGAGAAAAACTGTTGTATAGAGCTTTAGGAAATTGAAATAGCAATAACACATCGTATTGAAGGAAGATCAGATCATGGAGCCAAGACAGAATAGTATCAAGATAGTATAGTAACAAGTTTAACAGTAAAATCGTATAGTAAGATCAAAAATCAGCAATAGAGTCATATATAGAGTTCAAGATTGAAATTGTAGAATGGAAAATTCATATAGTCGAAAAAGGGTGTTGTTGATCAGAAATACATAAGGGCAGGATCAAACAAATTCGTAGAGCTCATTCTGAATCACATGGTGAAGAACAACTCGCAGAGTAATGCAAAAAGTGTACAAGAAATGATTATAACATAGGTGTTCCAATCAAGTTCAAGATCGTATGACAAAGCCATTTTGTATAATGAAGATCTAATTGCAAAGTTAACTCAAAATCGTATAGCAACAGACGGATAGTATTACAAAGCAAAGAGCAAATCATCCAGATGAGAATTTAAAAACTAGTTAATTGGAATAATTTGCAGAGTAAGTAGCAAAACTCACTTTGGATTGCATGATTCATTCTAAATTAGTAAAGTCAAATGTACAACAATAAGGAAGATCGTGGAAGCAGAACATAATTGTAAAGTTCAAAATAAATCACAAGATTGTTGAAGCAAACTAAAGATTCATCAACAAAATCACTAAGGATACAAAGAAGAATGACAACAGATCACATGATAAACAGTGAATAGATTAAGAAAAATGACGAGATATAAAGTTGGCACTATCATACACATTTCTAAGAAGGAAAAAAAAATTAACAACTGTGAAGACCGAAGTACAACTGCAAATATTGGAAGAAAGAAGAATACAAGAAGATAGTAAGACAGTCCTAAACTATCTTTGCATGTGATTGAGATACCAAAAGACTCTCTAGCAAAGAAGGTTGAGCCAAACAAGGAGCATGATGTAAATCAGTGAATGAAGGATACCAAACAAAAAGTCATATAAAGGCTGCAAATCATGAGGAGCTGATCAAGAAAAGAGAAAATGAAAAGAGTCTTCAGATTAGCACAAGGAAGAAGAGTATGAAAATTGAAAACCTCAATGAAGAAGTTCTAAGATTGCAAAGCAGCTCAAGATAATGATCACAAAACATTAGAAGTTGCATAAGTCACTACAAGGAAGAAAAGATTTCGTGACCTTAGATTTTCTCCTCAAATAAATACAGGTAAATAAAGCAAAGGTGGAATAATTGGTTATAAAGACATTTTCAGAGTTTGCAGAATCAGTTTTAAAAGCTACTCTAAGTTTGTAAAATAAAGAGGAGATCGTAGAACATTCAAGAATCAAAATGTGTAAAGCTGACCAGAGATTAAGAGGCAAGTTCAATTGTATGGCCAGAGAGTCAAATTGTAAAGAAAAAGCTGAATTACATTAAAAGGTCAGATCGTACTGCAAAAGAAAATTAGTATTGCAAGTTCAGAATCGTAATCATTTAGTAAAACTTGATCGTATAGTAGAAGTTGAGTAGTACTAAAAAGCCAGATCATACTGCAAGAGCTGATTCACATTGTAAGTCAAATTATGTTGAAGGATTCCGTTTGTATTAAAGACAAGATCATGCAAGATCATATAGAAGAGTTCAGTGCGTACTATAAAGACAATATCATAAAAGATCGTGTAAAAGAGTTCAGTTCGTATTGTAAAGACAAGATCATATAGAAAAGTTCAGATCGTATTGTGAAGACATGTTCAGATAAAAGGTTTCAACTCTTATGAAGGCATGATAACATTGAAGAAGAAAGAACACACAAGAACTCAATCGTATTAAAGATCTGATCGTATTATCCTTACCATATGGTTGAGTCATGTTAGAGAATGAAAGATGACAAGCCACTGACAGTAAACATGTCACATAATTGAAAAGCTCGACACAACCTTTTCGAGTTAAAGTCAAAATTTAGGAATCAGAGCATAACAAGTGTCTACTGGCCAGTTTGATTTTGAAGTATTAGTCGACCATTAGATGCTTATCAGAAAAAAATACAAGTATGATGTCATCCACGTGACTGTCATTTTTAGCATATTACAGATAAAGACAGAGCCGAAAGCAAACTGACATTAACCATCAAGTGTCAGTATCAGAGCTCTTCAAAGATTGATACAAAAGATAAAGTAACAGTTACTTTTCAACGGGTATTTCAGCAGACATCTTTCTATAAATTCTCATTTGAATTCAAAATAAAAAATTAAGACTGAGAATAAGAGAAAGCCAAAAAAATAGGAGAAACTATAAACTAAATATCTAAATTGTACAGTTAAACAGAGAAAGAGAAGAAAAGAAAATTAATTTGTTGAATATACATATCATCAACCCAAAGTTAATATATACTTTGGAGGATCAATAAAGAGTGAATTCCACAAATTAGAGTAGAGAAAACGAAGATATATCAAAAGGCTCTAGAGATCAATGTTAAGAAGGAATCACTTAGTTGCTAAGTTCTATCAGTGAAAAAGAACTTAATGTCAATTTAGCAGCACCTCAACCATTTTCATCAACAACAGCTTCAGAAAGACGAGACTTAGTGACTTGCCTGATTCTGAGAGAATCAGACCCTGTGTGGGATGGACTTAATATCTAAGTGGTGATAGTTCTTAGTGAACCTAGTCTTAGTGACCGAATGCCGAGACTTAGTGACTCAAAGGAACCTTAGTGGTTCACATGTAACAGATCTTAGTAATCTGATTGTAATGAACAAGAATGTCTTTAGTGAATTTTCGGCCAGAAGTGCAGAAGTGTGGAGTAGGAGATCTTTATACTCTGAACCATTTAAAGTCTCTGTGTCCTCTTAAGTCTTTTACTGCTTTACTTTACTTCTGCATCAACTGCCAAGTACACTAACTAATATAAATGTCTTTAACTGATTTATCATTTGCAATAACATTTCAATAACCTAACTTAAAATAGAATTGACGTTTTACAATATCTTATTTAGAAGGGGCTTTATCAAATTAACTATTCCGCTGAAATTACAAAGAAAAATGATTTGATAATTGAGTTTTAAAATATAAAGAAATGTAATATGATCTATTTAACCCCCCCCCCCCCTTCTAGATCACCTTTGTACCAGCAGGGAACCAATAGAATCTTTAGGTAATATAGATGAAAAGATCAATCAAATTATTGGAAAAAATAGTTTCGAAAGAAAAAATGAAATGGATTGTGGTGGAATGAGTGTATCCAAGTCGGTTAACATGACTTGTACTTATAAACATAGTTGCATTGAGTCGAACCAAATATGAACAAAAGGGTGTGGTAAAAGGGTCAAGGGTGGCAAAGAAAAGGCTTTGGGAAAAACAAAATCCCAAGGGTAGACGTTGGCATGGATGTGACAAAGTTGGTGTGACACACGATAAAAGAAATTGCCCGGTGCTTAATAAACGGTAAGCAAATTTACTTAATTTGACTTTGCTGTTTGTTTAAATATATAGTGATTCACCCACAGATGCAACACTGAACTGCTATAAAAATACTTGTATATCTATATTTTTTATATTAATTTGTCTTCTTTTCTTTTCTTTTTTTGCAGAATGGGCTTCAAAATTGTAGTAATCATAGGAGTGACTTGGGAGGCTCATGTTGTGCTGCTATATGTTGCTACGCCTTTTGTTGCTAGTACCTCTTTATTAGAGTTAGTAGACCTCTCTTCATATTTGTTCCTTTTTACTTCTTTTCTTGTTGGGTTTTGTAATGTCTTGGAGTTGGGTCCAACTGTATTTCAGATACAAGATAAACATTTTGAACTTTATAAGCTTCTATTTTGTATGCAAAATTGTCTATTTATCTGTTAACTTTCTTGAGCTACTGTTAAACTGCTTCTATTAACATTCGACATATGGCTCACTGGGTAAATAAATTTTTATTGTATAATGGAGACTTGTAATATGGTATCAGAACTTTATAATATTAAGAGCTTGAGTCTTGTAATATGGTAATATTACAAAGTTCAGACAAGTGGGGGTTGCTGTGTTTAAAAGGGGTGTTGTTGTGTTTAGCATATTGTTCTATTTGTTCAAAGGTCAATAACAGGATGTAAAACCATTGAGCATATTGTTGTTGATGGTCAACCAATCTCTATTGCAATTGATGCTGGAGGATCCGACTTCCAGTTTTGTGACACCCCCAAATCTAGGCCCATACAGCCCAAACTTGAGTTGTCAAAAAGACTACAACAAAATTATTACAAAGTAGTACAACGTTCAACAATACAGTGTATAATAATACACAACTAAGTCTCACTATTATTGACACACTATTTTACAACACGTGAAGACTATAATAGTTATCCCTCGGACTCTCACTCCATTCTCCGGCTAGACCCAGTTATGTTCTCATCTCCTGTTGAAAAACAATGGAACAAAAGAAAGGGTGAACTCAAATAGCCCAGTAAGAAATATCATGACTAAGATAATGACGAATAAATTATCATTAGCCTTCAACAGTTGAGTTATTGATAGAATACAATAGACTACAAGGTTTATATCAAAAACTGCAGTTAAATTCTTGAACAATGTTCAGATCAATAATAGCAGCGGAATAAGCAATCTATTAGAAGAATAATGCAAACTATAATGTCCACTCGCTTCTCTTTTTAGTAAAAACATCATCAACTTTTATCATCTGAAATACCATTAGTCATGATAATAAAAATTCACAGTTCCTGGTCATAATCATGCAAATCAACAGTTCATCTTTGCACTACGGGCCAAAAATATTCAATATAGCACCAGCGGTCATGATTATACCAGATTCAGCATTTGGTCATAATCATACCAAACAACAGTTTATCTATGCACTATGGGCCAAAGAGAACTTTCACCACGTGCCATAAAAGACACCGAACAGATGTATCGCCTTTAACCTATTATATCGCCTTTAACCTAATATCTGTTCAACAATTATATCGCATATGTGCCCCCGGCCACAAATATTCACAACAACTTGATTCTTGAAGGTTAATACAAATAACAGTGATACGAATGATGAACAGAAAAAACAGGATAAACAATAAGTATCGGAAGTTTACTTTGTGCAGATTTAAATAATGTCCAAATTGTCAACATGATGTGGAGTGAAATTTAAAAATGATATTCAAGATCCACAGTTCAGAATAACGGTTACAATTCAATAGAAAGGTTCAGAAAATAGGAAGTTTCAGTTGAAATAATGAAGTTCAACTATTATGGAACATATAATATTTTCAGGAATTATAGAAGCAATAGTTCCATAATAAGTTTCGATTTAGGAGTATGAAAGAAAATAATATCCCTTACCGTAGCAGGTTTGATTAACAAAAGGTGAAGGAAACTAATATCCCTTATCATAATAAGTTTGAATAATGGAAGATGAAAAAGATGGTATCCCTTATGAGTATAAAGGAAAATAATAACATTTACGAATATGAAAGAAAATGATATTACAAACGAATATGGAATAAAAGTGTCATGTGATAATTCGTGTAGACAAATTATTTTCACAAGAGACAAATAATTACAAATGGTTATTCACCAACAGGCGGTAGTCCGCGCAGTAAGGTTATTCCCACAATTTAATAAAATTTGAATACGAAGAGTTATTCACCAAATAGGCGGTAATCCGCGCCTTAAGGTTATTCTCAGATATTAATAAGGAATGGATACGATAGGTTATTCACCAACAGGCGGTAATCTGCGCCGTAAGGTTATTCCCACAATTTAATACATGGAAATAAATGGCACAAGAAATAAACGATATTATTTTCCAGAATCAAAGAATGATAATCCCTTCCAGTAAGAAAGAACATAATATCCATTTATGATGATGAAAAGAATGACACCCCTTACCGTAATAAATTTAAGAGTGTGAAAAGAATGATATTCCTTACAAGTAAAAAAAAATGACATTCCTTACCTTAATACGTGACTGGATATTGATTTAAATGAGGTTGATCAACTTGAAATTTTTTTGCACTCCTTTTAGCTTTCAAACACTCAAAATAGTCTTACTATACCCAATTAAAATACCCACTATTATGGTAGGAGGATTTTGAGTTTTTTGGCGTACCTCCATTGCTCATCAGAGCAATCTATTTATAGGGCAAAAGAGCATGCAAATTTTGACAGAGTGTGCTGGAGGAGCACACTTAGTTTGACAAAAAATGGGATGGTAGGTGCGGTAGGTGGCTGATGACAACCCACCAAATTTGATAAAGCGTACTTGGTTTACTGAAGGAATAAGTGGGAGAATCCCACTTTTGTTTTTCCTAGCAACTTTCTAGGAAATTTTGAGAAATTGTGGTCCCACCCATTAATCAATCTCCCTTAATTTCCTTATACTCACCCCCACGTGATCTAGCTTCTTTCTTTTTAATTATTCAATAATTATTATTATATTATATCAATTAACATTTAAACGTAATAATTAAAGTAATGTTACAACAGTGATAATAATAATTCAACAATAATGTAATAAACACGTTACAAATTATTATTAATTTAATAATATAAATTACAGTGTATTTGCTACTGTGACAATTATTAGGTTCAATAATTTTAAACTACAGTGTTATTGAGTCAATGATATGAAATACAGTATAATGACAATTATTGAATTAATAATGCAAAATACTGTGTAACAACAATTATTGAATTGATAATATAAAATATTATGCAGTGACAATTATCGATGAAATGATGCATAACAGTTACGGTGTCAATTATCAGACCAATAATATGAGACACTGTGCAATACCGTGTGCTACTGTAGAGTACCGCGTGCTACAGTAAAATACCATAAATTACCGTATGCTACTATTCTTTTATCACCGGTATTTTAACAGTTAACACCGTTGACTATTTTTATTTAAAAATGTTACTTCTGTCGTTTTCTATATCCGACAATTATTCCGTTATGGGGTCCACCAATAATTAGTTATTTCGGCGCCGTCGTACGGCCCGAATATTCTCCGACAAAACGAATATTGTCCGACAAAATAAAATTTGCACATAACATCCTTAACTTTCAATTTTGTTAATTTAACCACTTACTGTTTCAGGAAAAATATATACGAAAAAAAATTAAATTTTATATTTCATAAAATTCGGGGCCTTACAAGTTCTACTAGAATAAGATGTTAAAATCTCCAATTATTTTAAGTATGAAAACTGTGGCACATAAAGAAATTTAAGAAGTTTATAAGTTGAAAACCACCTCCATTACATTCAACAATTTCATTACAAAGCAATTACAACTTCATTAAAAACAACAAAAACCACAACATGAAAGGAAAAACAAACACCAGTACACCAATATTTTCTTAACGCTTTAATTGTTCAATTTCATCTCCTCAATTTTAGCCACCAACTCTTGATTTTTCTTTTCTACAATAGCTTTGTCATTTTTTGCATCGACAATAACAATAATCAGCTCGTCAATTAATGTATGTTGCTTATTAACCCTCTTTTTTTCAAAACTTCTACTTCATACTTCAATGCATTGTTTCGCGATAATATTGAGTAATTCTTGAGCGCAATAACATTGTTGGATCAATCCATTCAAACGAGTCACATGGTATTGTTTTATAATTTGTGCGACCAATAAATCGTCTCTCGGAATTTGTTTTAGTCCATGAAACCTTTACAAGTGAAGGAACTCCACATTTGCAACTGCGGGATGAGCTCCCGGATGAATTTGTGCTCATGACTTTGTTGGGGGGGGGGGGGGGGAATTAGTTAGGGTTTACATAAGAGCTAACCAAAGTTATGAATAATTTGAATCAAAATGAAATCCCTAATTTAAAAGTAAATCCCTAAATCGACTATAAACAAAACTATAAAATCGAAAAATCACACGTAATACTTGAAATAAAAAATAAAATAAAATAAAGCAAAATAGTTACCAAATCAAAATCTTCAACTAGTTAGGGTTAACCAAATCCCAAATATATGTGCTCAGCCAATTTAAAAAATTGATTCAATTTTTAGAAACTTGAAATTAATGTACATGCACATATAATTTAAAAAATTGAAGGTTCAAATATTCGGTATTTTGAAGGTTCAAAAATTAGTAGGTTTACCAAATTGAAATCTCAAAACCCGAAATCAAAATAAAACATCAATATGTTTACCAAATTGAAATCGAAAAATAGTTGAGGTTTACAAAACCTAAATCAAAATAATCAAATAATTCAGTGTTTACCGAATCGAAATCGAGATCTGGGCCGTCTTGCTTGATTCAAAGTCGAGATCTAGGTCTGTGTTGCTTGATTCAAAGTCGAGATCTAGGTCTGTCTTGCTTTCCAAATCGTGGTTGTTCTTTTGTTTTGGAGAGAATAATGTGTCTTCACAAAATGGGAGGGGGCACACAAAATGGGAGGGGGGCTTAAGTAAGTATGTTTATTTAAGAGAGCTATGTCACTTAAAAAGTATGATTTTGAACCGGCCTGTATATATATATTTCATACTCTCTTCGTTCCACATTTAAAGTTACATTTTCTTTTTTCATCTGTTACACAATCATGGATACATTTTTATTTTATAGCTATATAGTGACGAAAAATTTTAAATTAAAAAATAAAATAAAATTCCTAATGTTAGGCATAAAATTGAAACAATAAAAGTTCTTGGTGGGGGTGGGGGATGATGTATTGCTTGGATTTTTTGAATTTCATCAATCAATAAACCAACATTTGGATTATGTAAAATTGAGTTACACAAAATACAACAGAAAAGGAGAAATTCCAGAGCCACGGTAGTACGAGTATGAAACTTCAAGTTAATCTATGATGATTCTAGGAGTAATCTTCATTCTATTTTAAGTGTTGTCTTAGGAGTTAGCACATAAATCAAGAAATTTAATTTTTATTTTAACCAACTGATTATTATTATTATATATAATATTTATTTATTCAAGTAAAATTCATTGAAAATACGATAGTAATATTCATCTGTATTTACTTTTTAGTTTAAAAAACAAAAAACCGGAAAGAATATTTTGATAATATGCATTCATTCCACTACACCATGCACTCCGAGACTAATAACATCACACTCCCATAATTTCTACTCCTACTAGTAGTACAATACTCTCTCTCCCGAATTATAAAATTATTATTAATTTTTTAAAAGTCAAATTAATTTAAAATATTTTAATATTTAAAATTGACATAATTCATTTAAATTTTCAAAACAATAAAAATTTTAGCTAGTAGTATTTTTTTAATAATTTATGATATTAACAATTATATTGACATAAACTAAATGACTTTAACTCAATTTTAAGTTTAAAAATATTTAAAATTAACTTTTCAAAAGTCGTCATTAATCTTATAATTTGAAACGAAAGAAATAATATTTAAAAAGAATTAATATTTTCACAAGCTAATTTGATATTTTCACAAAATTAAATAAGACTCACTTGTGAAAATATCAAATTAACTAATAAAAATATCAATTCTCATATGAAATTGATATTTCTACAAATAAAAATATCAAATTAATTTATAAAAATATCAATTCCCTACTTAAATTTTACTCAATTATGTATCAAGGACTTTAGTCATCAAGATTGTAATTTGCAACTCTCAACCTGACCACAAAACAAGCCAATAATTTCTAGGAACCCAGTCAGGAATAATAACACATGACTTATACTTGAACCTGCAAGTCTGCAACATTCCAATATTCGTTTTTCCCAAGTGAAGCCTCAGCTATTTAAAGGAGTATATCATTACCATAAAGGATTCAAATTGTCTAAATTCCTACCACAACTATAATAACTACAGCCCTCCAAATTCCAACATGAGCTTTATAAGAACTACCATTTTTCTAAGTAATTCATCTGAAAGAAGATATAAAGAGGTGTATGGAACTTTTGTAATTGCCCAACATAATGCTGTTAGCATGTACTTATCATTACCGCCGTACGGATTAGTTAAAATCAGTGAAATCAGTTGAAAAGTCTGGAAATACATTTAAAAAGACATAATAAATGTGGTCCACAATAAAATAAAACTGAAGAGTGCCAAAACTTGTCAACCGCAGCAATAGACATTGTGACGGGCTAATGAATCACTCCCTCCATTCTAATTTATTAGTCGTTATAACATAAAACACACATTAAGAACATCATTACTTCATAATTAATATAAATCTCAATTTTCATATTTATTTATATTTTTATTGAAAAACGTTAAATAAGAGAGGGAAAAGAGAATAGTAGTGTTTTATGAGAATAAATGTTCTTGGAAATAGTAGAAAAATTAGGGATATCGTAGGAATGTAAATAACTTTCTATCTTAAATAAGAGAAAACGACTAATATATTGAAACAAAAAAAGAAAAAGCAAAAAAAAAAGGTCCTAAAAGGACAAATATATTGGAATGGAGGAAGTAACATAATGGTCCTAAATACTGTTGATTGAGAAAAAAAGGCTCAACTTTACTCCGTAGATAGCTGAAGTAACAAACGGATGACAGCAGGTATTATGAAATAGGTGCCATCATAGTTATAGGACTTCTTATCTGTATGTGTTACCTATAGCTTTCCTTTCAAGAATCTTAGGTTCTATGTTATATTGTACTCTGCATTTCCTCCACCACATTTTATGTAAAAATAACTGTTAGAAGGGCTATGGATTCAAAATATCTTTCCAACCATGAAAATGTTGTTCCAATAAATTGCTATGGGTTGTAGGAATCATCAAACTGACTAGTAGCATAAAATATGGCTCGGCAGTTGGCTCAATCCTTTTTTTTATGGGTGGCTCAAATCCATAATAACGTGCTACATAAACTATTATTTTTAGAATTTAGGCAAATGCTATAACAAATGTACACACAACACATCACAACTACATGGGAATTGATGGCAATAGTAGGTTAATTTGATATCTCTGTTTGCAAAAACTAATAAATAATGACAGTAGTAAAGTAAATTACCAGAAAAGGAGAATTGAACACAAGATAGAAAGAGAACTTGTCATTGGAACTATTTGAGATGAACAAAAAGTATCAAATTTGACTTCGCCAAAAAAAGCTAGAATCCATAACCATAAAGCATGTTCTATATAATCTCTACATAGGACTAGACATTGAACTAGATCGACAAAGACACGAATTAACAAAAATTGACTTTTGTCTATCAGATGCAACTCACAGAGACAACGCCATGAGAGGAACACAATAAGCCTCTGAGCCACCTGCAATTACATAAACACATTATGAGTCGAAGAGAAAAATAAAAGCTTGATCTAAAAAAAATAAAAGTTCACAACATAATTACCCACCTTCGCTTCATCAAGTCATTCCCTTAATATTCCCAAGACATTAAATCATTCTTGCGAGCCAACATTCCCATCTCTAGCATGATTGTTATGCATACACTGCGGCTGCTCCCCATTCAAAACAGCAACAGGTTCCACTTTCAAAACCGGAAGCAAGCCACTGCACACTCTCCCAGTCTGTGCAGAGCTATTATTCAAATGCTGACCCAAATCACCAGATTTCTCCTTTTGATATCCGGCACCATTATTCTGAACATTCTCCTCAATTTTCATTGTCTTCAGATCACCATAAACACCCGAAACTCCAATTTCTGACTTGACCCTTTCTAGTCTGGCTTTCTCCTTCAATTCTACAACATTAAAAGCGGCCAAAACTGCCCTAGAATTATCTAATCTATCCATTCTATTCCGATCACCAAACAAATTCTTTTCTCCCGCATTCCCAACAATGCCGCTCGCAATTGCATTTCTATAATTACCAGAACCCAAATCCTTCTTCAATTTCTCCGTAGCTTCAGTGCAAGCCAAGTGTTCCATCGCTTCCTTAGCCCTTTTCCTCGAAATAGCAGCCTCTTTAGCCCTCCGTTCCGCCTCCACCTTGGCCACCGCTGCCGCCTTATTCATGGTACCGGCGGCAATTTTCGCCGCCGCAAGTAAAACCCTAGCAGCCTTTTTATCGATTTCTTTACATCCTTCTTGGTCTTTTGAATCTTTTAGGACGAATAGTGGAGAATTAGGGTTAGTACAAAGGGGGCAATTGTAGGGTTTACTAGGGGCGGGACGGACACAAGAGATGTGGGAGGAGGAGTAGCATTTGAAACAGGAGACGGCGTCGTTTGATGGGAGGGGGATGAGAGTAGTGGGAGATTCGTAGACTACGAAGCAAGAGGGGCAGAAGGAATGGGGGTGGAGGCGCAGGAGGCAGTTGGTGCAGAGACGGCGAAAGATTCCACGGTGGTGGACGTTGTGAAGGAACCGCTGTTCCTCCACACCGCAGTGGCCGCAGGTGCCGCCGGCGGTGATTGAAGTGGAAGTGGAGGTGGAGGAGTCTTCTTGTTTCATCAGCATTATTAGGTTTGAATTGAAAGATGAAGGGAAGGGAGGGGGAATTGAAATTGAAAGCTAATTAGGGCTTACAAGATCACAATTCATAAAATATAGATGCGGAAAAATAAATTAAAAATTAGGGTTTTATAAGAACAGTGATTTCAGCACAAAAATCATGACTCAGTCAAAATATAAACATGCATGATCTATATTTTGTTAAATTATTTCTTTTAGCACCAAAAATTTAACTGTCCTTTATAAATAAAGAATAAAATTCTAAAAATAGAAATGCTAAAATGATATTATATGCACACTTTACTATATATTATGAACTTGTGTTTTATGTACAGTAACATTTGTGACACACGCGTTGTATATATAAATTAGTAATTGTTCGCGCTTGAAGACACGACGTAACAAAAAATTAAATTAAAATTTAAAAAATACTACATTACTTAAAGATACTTTATAACCTAAAATAACTTACAATCACACATAAAAATTATCATAATTCACAACACCACCACAATTATTATTATTATTATTATTATTATTATTATTGTTTTATTGTTGTTGTTGTTGTTATTATTATTATTATTATTATTATTATTATTATTTTGAATTTAAATTTGAATGAATATGTTTGAAATGAAGTTTTGATTTGAGTGAAATTTGTGTGTTTGTGAGATGTTATTATTATTTTGAATTCAAATTTAAATGAATGGGTGTAAAATTTAATGTTGATTTGGGGAGAAATTGTCGAGATGAAATGTGAGCCATTAGATTAAAATTGAAAGATTCTAACCGTTGTTGTGCTTTGTCAAATTTTGAATTCAAAATGAGTTGTATTTTATTATATAGATTATATGTAATAAAATTAAAATTTTATAAAATTTAAAAGATTAAATAAAAAAATAAAAGTATAATATATTTAAAATTATAGAGACAAAAGAGAAAAGGAAAAAAAAAAGACCATGCATGACCCAAAATCACTAAGCTTATGCGGAAAGTCTCCATGGAGGCTTTATAATATACTAGTGGCCGAAGCGCGCGTGATATTAATTTATCAATGTAAAATAGAGGGTGTATTGTAAAATTTTGAGATATATTAAAGGAGATGAGGAAGATAAATTCTAAACAAATCTTCAATGCTATATATGTTTTTTAATTAGAAAGACGAGTAGTTCAAGGTAAAACTAAAAAAAAAGAAAAGGAAACGAGAGCAGTTAGGAAAGGGGAGAGCAGAGAGGTGTGAGGATCCAAACTAAAAAAAGAAACAGTCTAACACACGTGTTTAGCGCATGACTACCTTCCCATACAATGGGGTTGAATAAATCATTTGTATATTATTTTTGAATATTTCTGTTTGAGTCTACCAGAGGTCAGAAAATCAGGCGCTATAGATTGAAGATAACTTCTCTCTAAGTTTTCCCCTAATAACGCTACAGATTGAAGATTAGTTTTCACTAAATTTTCCCTAATTTTCTCATTGGCCCCTTCCCATGTAACCTTCTAGGTTCTTATAATGAAATAAATTCATAGATTTGACTTTCAAAAGTGTATGTTTTTGCCAAAAAATATGAAAAAATTTAAATTTATTCACAAATCTTACTCGGTATAATTATCGTAAAAAAAATAAAAGAATATGACTTTACTTTTTATTATTAAGTTGAATGTAATAAAATCATATTCCTTTATCTTTTATGCTATAAACTTTGTGGTTAAGCATAGAATGACTCAAAAAATATATCTCTCCATTTCAAATTATAAAATTATTATTATTTTCTAAAAGTCTTTTGAAACATTTTTAAATTTAAATTTTATATAATTCATTTAAATTTTCAAAATAATAAATTTTATAACTAATAATACTTTTTAGTTAATTTAAAAATATTTAAAATTAACTTTAAAAATGATCTTATAATATTGAACCGATGAAGTCCTGCTCAGAGAACACATATCAAACACAACTCTTTAATGAACTGGAGTTTGTGTAGACAAGTATGAGATGAACTTAATCTAAAAATGCCCTAAAACCTGCGAGAATCAAAACTCTACTGATGAAAGAGAGAGAGAGAGAGAGAGAGAGAAGCCAGGGAAGAGGCAGTGCATAGAATGGGCAGCAACACCAGAATACAAGTGTTGAATGGCCCATCTCATGCAACGTCTCGTCCCTGTCTTTCCTCTCTCATGGACTACCTTTACAGATGCGAGGCAAAGATATTGTTCCAACATTTTCTGCAAACAATTATAGCGCTGCCGGCCACCACCATGTAACGCCACCACAATGAGGTTTGTGACCCTTGTGCCTTGTGAGGTATAATTTTGTTGTATATTACACTGATGTTATTGTCCTGCAAAACAGTACATATATAGAGGAAAAATCGCGACTATGGTAGTACACATGCTAGTACCAGAAACACTAGTCTAAAATTTAATTTGCCTTGATGAATTGTACTACCCATCTTATATACGATAGTACTATAATAAGTACTATAATTAGGTGAGTCGTAGGCTAACAGTGGGGTACAAGGAAAGCCTTTCCCATGTGCCTTGACTATTAACTCCAATATATGGGGCCTTGACGTTTTAATCCTTCTTTGGTACAACCACCTAATTAAGTATATGAATAAAAATTAAATCAGTTCCATAAGGGAGGAAAAACAGTAGTGAACATAGCTATATACATAACAATATGAAAGAGTGCATAATGAGCTCCAATTCTATCAAGTCAATAGTGTTCTTTTTTTGCTCTGATTTTTTCCCCAACTAAATCCGCAATGGTGCCAATTCAAAGTATGCTTGTAGCAGATATTTTTGAGCAATTAAACAGTTAAATGTACATAACGCAGTCCCACAAGCTTTCACTCCTCAGCATCTACATCGCATTGGGTAATTGGTATATATCTTTAGTACCCCCACGAATAGTAACACAAGGAAAGCCGAGGATTCTCATGCATGCTAGTGTGTGTAAGTGCGCGTATGAGAGAGAGGGAGAGAGGACACAAAAATTCTAAAGGAAGAAACCAGAGGAACACCAACAGATCCATAATCATCAAAAGCTCTTTCCATCATACAAGCAAAGCAACGAGCTCATCCTTGTTATTTACATCATTTACGCCTACTTCCTATGATTATTTCAAAATATTATTCAGACTGGCAATAATTTGAAGCAAAAGGAACAAATTAGAAAAAATCTCGAAGAGGCAAAAGGCTAGAAAAACTTTCATAGTAGTACACAAATTCCAACCAGAAGATTCCCACTGAAGTTTTGGTAAGCCCAATTAAAGCAATCCTGAAAGCAGATGACGAAACTCAAATATTACTTCAATAGCATCAAGACATTTTACATAACTGATCTAAAACAAAGCTAAAGTACGTGTAAAACCAGTAAGCCTCATCTAGGTATTGTCGGCTGTTGCACAAAAAAGTAGACATTTCAAATATAAACATATTAATAGCACATCTATACCTTGTCATTTAAGGGTAGAAAAACTAAAGTTAGATAAGTGTGCTAGGTACATTTTCTGGCTAGATCACAGGACTTAGTTGGGACATAATCTTGTGGGTTTTATCGATATTTTCAACCCACTTCCTGAATGATACTCCCTTTGTCTAGAAAAAATGAGTCCTATTTTCTCCAATTGTAATTTCCATTGAAATGGTACTCATTCTTCTCTTTTTCTCCCTGACAGAACAATAATTGAATTCGAGCTGTCCAGAGAAATAACAGAGAACTAAACACGCCAATCTAACACAGTAAATCAGTATTCCAGCCATTGGAACTTAACTAGCCATTTCCACTTCTAAAATTCCTCTTTTTAATAAAGCACAAATTATAAGGTTTAATTCATAGTAGAAAGAATGACCAAAGAAGAACACGCAGAAAGAAATATTATGAATTTAAACCATGTTCACTTGAGAAAAAAGATATTTAGTTACTACTCATGCTTATCAAGATGTGTACATAAGCCAACTCCTTTCTCAACGAATTCTTAAGCAAAAAAATCCAAAACTTCAAATTTCACATATCTTCTAACTGAATATAGAATTCAGAGGGTCAAAAATAGGACTAAAAGTTGCTTGGGCTTTGTTGCAAACTTGAGTTTCTAGATATGAAAGCGAGAGCTCCTTTTTCTTGACCGAAAACTCCTATTGCGATTTGTGTCATAGTTTATCGGTAGACAGGAAAATGAATGAGAATCTTTATAAAACAGGCATGAAGAACTATTTTAAGAAATTATTCTTTTACACCACAATGCATTCATAAGTCAGATTTTTTAACATCAATATAGCATCTCCTAACTACTATATACCCTATGGACTGAAATTGATCATATATTTTGGAACGGAGGGAGTAAAATTTAATTGGCACATCAAAATTTCATAGATCTATATGAACAATTAGAAGCTGGTCACTGGCATTCAAATAGTTGTCAAGCTTGTAAAGAAGAGTGAACTAGCAACCTCAACACAGGGACCAAACAAATTGACAAGTAAATTTACACAAGATCAAAACTAGCAAAGCATGTATTTTCACATGGAGCATGGCTATCATGTTTTTCACGATCACCAAATAGAAGTACGTATCTGGTGAGCAAGTGATGCAATTTGTCCATGGAGCGGAAATAGTTATAGCAGAAAGTTGAGAGATGAAAAACTTCTCAAAATATACACTTGCACAAGTTTAACACTCCAATGAATCTTTGCAAGTTAACTTCTTGTGCCCAGTACCCTTGCATCTGCTGCATTGGAGTTGACGTTTAGCTCTCTTTGAAGCCAAGTTTGTTGGTAGTGGGCCGGCCTGGCGGGGGACGAGTTGGAGGAGAGGTTACAGTTACTGATACCGCACCCTGAGAAAAATCATTCACGGGCCTATCAACATTCGTGATAGGATGTACAGATTCAGAATACGTTAACCTGTAGTTTTCAGTGGTGAAGTATATAGCGCACTAATCATATGGATCACGAATAAAACAAGGCAACCCAGTAAGCTGCCATCCTTTACAAATACAAGCACTGTTATCAAGGTCAACAACTTCAGTGGTGTTGCCACAAACCTCAAAGCTGTTACCAGCTAAAATTAATAGTTGAAGTGAACCAACTTTAACACTCTCCTTTCTAGTTGTTCCGCCATAGACAGACTTAGCCTCGTTAGCCATTGACTGGATTCTGCCCTTCGGGTATAAATTATGTCCATGATCTTACCCTATATAGCATCAACCATCTGAGTTATTTGGTAATTCATGTGCATCTGATGCCCAACTGTAAAACAGCTCCCCAAAGTTTGATGTCAGATGGTTATACCTTGATCCAGGGAAGAATGCATTTGCCCAATGTGTAGGTTAACTTTGCATAACCCAGTTGTAAGCTTCTGGTGAAATAATTTTGATGTGTTCAACACATCTTTGGAATTCCTCAGGCTTAGGTGCATAAGCTGCAGCAAACAAATCTTCAACCATGAGACGCTTAACCTCATGAGAGAACTGGCCTTTCAAATCTCTTATAAACTGCTCTGAAAGGTAATGCAGATAGTATCCATGGTACACATCCTCATTCTGAAATATGTCCATAATTGACTCCTTCAGCCCCTTCTCTTTATCTGCCAGGTGCATAATTCCACAACATGTTGATAATGCAGATTTAAGTTGTACAAGACACCAATGCCAGTTATCATCAGTTTCTGTGTCTACTACAGCAAAAGTAACAGGGAAAGTACCATCATTCCCATCAGTGGTAGTTGCAGCCAACAACATTTCTTGATACTTTGAATTTAAGGGTACGCTGTCAAGGAAAAGAAGGGGCCGGCAGCCTTGTTGAAAACCATATACTGAGGCATGAAATGATACAAAGAGGCAATGAAAGCTAGAGTCATCCTTAGTGGTAAAAGTAGTGAGACTACCATGGTTTGTCTCCATGATCATCTCACAGAAAACTGGTAGCTGACCATATGCCTCTTTATAGGAACCTGAAGCTGCTCCTTAGCAATTTCTTTCCCATGCCAAGCCTGAAAGTAGTAGAGTTAAATACCATAATCCTTTTTTATGTCATGAACAATATCCTTGGGTTTATAATTTGGAAAAACCTTCTCAACTTTTCCTTAATGATACCAGCCACCCAACTTCTTGTTGCCTGATTCCCTGTAGTTACAACAGTCCCTTCACATGTATGTGTTGAATCCATTTTCTTAATACATATTAATTGGGTGGTTGACAACCTTGATGCATGGATTCTCCATGGACAACCTTCAGCCTTGCACTTAACAGTCATTCGTGGCTATCATTCTTCCTATAGCTAAAAGTAAACTGATGTGCAATAGCATATCATGTACACTATTAAACCTTTGGCCCACACCAGTTATGTTGTGCTGCCATTGCTGTGTAGCTTTCACATGCTTTTCGTCACTGTAAGCTGTTAGAGGGAAAGGGGGAGGCATATCAGTTGGTATGTCAATAAGGGCATCACCATTGGTGGAATCATCTACAACATCTAAATTGGCATCAAGCAGGAGATCAGGCTCGCTTGTGTCATCCACAGCATCATCCCCAACACTTGGAGGAGCATCAACTAGCAGCTTCTGACAAACTCGTCCTGCTTGACCTGCAAGATCGTACATGTTCCCAATATCTCACCCCCAAAAGGTAACCATTAACTATTGCAGAAGACAGCATGAACACTACCTACTGCAGGCATGTTAGAGACATCTGGGGCGACAACTTCTTCTGTCATAACATATTTATCAGTGGTGCTGCAGTCAGCATGGAATTTGATCATGCATTTGAGATTTTTTCACTGGAGATTGAAATAAGTGTCTTTCTATTTCCCGAGAGGAAATATTTGATAGACATGGTACTAATGCTGCAGTTAAACATCTCTGCTACTTCCATCTTGAAATCATTAAATGTCATTTCATCATCAATTTTCATAGCATGAGCATCCCCACCTTTGTATGACACTGTACCATCCTTGTCTATCCCAAACTCATCACCCGACTGACAGATTGCTATAACATTCTTCCCAGACATGACGTAAATCATATTTTAATAAAAAATGACAAAAGATAACTTCTTTTATCTATTAAAATGTCAAAAGATAACCGTTTTCATGTTAAACAAAGTAGAACCCTTTAATTTTTGATCAGGTGGTAATTCTAAAATTCATCCAAAGGAGGGGGAAAAATACTAAATACATATTTCTCAAAATTATGGGGCGCAAAGTTATACATATTTACACTTTTGTCCAATTTTCTAAGAGAATTAATATTTTTAATATTAGTAAAAAAAATCCTCCAAAAATTAAGGTGGGCAATTGCTCACCTTCCTCATAAGTTGCACCTGCCCCTGAATTTTTAATGGTAAGGATTAAAGAATGCTCCCTATTAGTCTTCACTATTTCCTTTCTAGCTTTTTTAAATAGGGCATTCTAGATTAATTATAACATTTTGAAAGGGAGGAAAAATTCTACCTACTTCTGTCAAAGGAGGTATTGACATAGAAGGATAGAAAGATGGAAGGATGGAGCTAATGGTCCAATGGACCCATCCTCTAAAACCTCTTTGGTAAAATACTTTATAGTTTTTCTCTCCAAATTTATCATATATATATGTACATGAGAAATAACTTCTTCAAATAAAGCATTTTTTTTCCAAATAAGGCATAACTCATCCAATGCCACACACACACATACACTCTTTTTCGTGAAGAATCCATTTCAGTATACTAGCACATGAACACCATTGAAGTGTCATTTATAAACACTAAAACCCTTTATAGTCTATACATATTTAAATGTGAGAAAACAAAATCAAAACCCCTTTTCAAGTTTCATAGTCTTCAAAAGCAATTCAATCAGTGCAATACTATACGAAACGCATTATATTTTATTTATTGACACTAAAACACAAAGCATATATGAAGTAATGGAGTATAACAGCACTGTAATAAGCAAATCAACAAAACCCACAAAAAAGAAAAAAACCAATACATCAAATCTCCCTAAAGCAGTACAATTATTTCCCTAAATATATAGGAGAAGGGGAAATAAATTGAAAGTTCATACCTTCAGATGGAAATCGATTGTGGATAATGTCTGATTTTGGGAATCACTAGTCGGAACAACAGCTAAGGGACTGATGTTACCAGTTATGAGGAAATGAGTATTTATGTTTACTGTTCCGGGATGCCTTCCACCGGAAAAGGTGTGGCAGGTGTCCAGGACCAATCAATAATTACTCATTCCACCGCCCAATCAAGGTTATTAAACCGGACTGAATCAACTATCCGACTGGTAAAAATATAAATCACTTAGACACTCCGGTTAGATTTGATCAAAAAAATTAATTTTTAATTAAATTAATCAAAAATCAATTTAATTCAATTGAATATCAGTTGAATGAGTGATTCAATCGATAAAATTAATTTAAAAAATTGTTTTTAAAATATTTCATTGGTTCAAAAATATTTTTATTTTTAAAATTAATTATTTTAAATAATATTATAACATAATTTTATTATATTTTAATTTACAAAAAAATAAATAATTTAAAATTTTATTAATTATTTATAAATTTTTTTACGTATTTATGATGTCATTAATTTAATAATACTTCATCCATTCGTTGAATTATTAATCCATCCATTCGATACCTTTTTTTATTCGATAATCAGTCCTAATTTAAAAATATTGCCCCCAATCATTATTTTTTTTGGGTAGTTTAACATTATTTTTATTCGTCTCGTGTAAGGTTATAGATATTATATTAAATAGGTCAATATTAATATTATTTATGTCAAGATGCTAAATATTAACTCTAATCTATTTTTTAATCGTATTAGCATGTGAAACCCGTTTAACCCATTTATTACATAAATTAAAATCTTTAAATAGAAAAATAAATATCAATCACTTATTTATTGAATAATAATATAATTTATTTATCACAATAATATTTATTCAATAAAATATATGATAACATGTTTAGAAAGAAAAAAAACTAAAAAAGTTAAAATTCAATATTTAAGGTAAATTATAATGTTATATCATATTTATTTTTAAATTATTTTAAATAAATACATTTAATTATGTCAACTCGTTAATTAATTATATGTGTTTGAATTATTTAAATTTTATATTAAACATGTTGACGAATTTATAATATAAAAATTATTTATACTAAATATTAATTCTCTTATTTTATTTCGTATTAATCTCAAGTTACGGTCTTCCGCGAAAAATTGTCACCTCTACTTTTTAGCAGCTATTAACGGATATATCAATATTCCTCTTTCCCTTTCCTTTTATAGTAGATCCTCTGATTTGGCTTCTCAATCTTTATTAAGCTATTATTTTTTTAAAATTTTATTGATTTTAATTTAAAATGACATTTTTTCCCTTATTATTAGAGGTGTAGAATTTATATTTTCTAGACCACTTGCTATTTGTCCATAATTAAGTTTTATTTCACAACTAGTACGTGAAATTATAATAGTCTTAGTTGTTTAATTATATCTTAATAATTTATCTCTTAATATATTTTAATATTTAAAATTAAAATAATTTTTTTTTAAATATCTTTAAATTATTAAGATACAAAATTAAATTTAAACTATTCAGAGAACTATATTAAAATGTATTAAGAGTTAGACTTTTAAAATGTAATAATATGCAATCAAACACATTAGTATTTTTCATCTTATTTAAAAAAAAAATTTATTTGATAGAAAAGCTAATTTAAAATTTTGACTTGATAATTATTTATACTTATGTTATATTATAGCAATAGTTTAATATTAAGAAAGATGATACTAAAACAAAATTATTTTCTTATGAAATTACATAATCTAAGTAACATTAAAATCTCATGAAGTTATAATTATGCCGGAGTGTTTATAAAATTAATACATTAAGATAATATACATTAACATAAATTAAGATAATATTCTTTCACGTCCTAATATTTGAGTTGTTTCAATAATATTTTTTTGGGTCATCTTAGTCCACCACAGATTCACCAAAAAGGTCATGACTAAAGATATTAATGATAGCAACTTAGATCCTTATAAACACATCTAAATATCTCACATTAATTGATGTGGGACTGGGGTGTTACAATAATAATAACAAATAACTTAGTATTATGTAAGATAATCTTATAATTGTTGTTTTGTGTGGCGTTGGCGGCTAATTCTCAACGAAGAGGGTGGCGTTGGATGATATCCGGTGGAAGTTAGGGTTAGGCGGCGGATATTTGGGGAGAGGGTTTGGATTTTGGTGCCGAATGAGAGGGAAATGAGGCGATGAACTAAGTCATTATTATCTATTTCCTTCCCAAGTTCTTGATTTCTCTTTGTTATCATCTGTTTCATCTGAATTGTTCAATTGATTGCTCAAAATGGGTGAAAATTTTGCTTTTTATATTAAACTGTTTACTTAATCCTAAACTTTTTTTGTTCAGTTTCATTTTATTTACTTGTTACGATCATTTCTTCAATATTTGCAAATGGATTTTCAAATGAAGATATACATATTCAGAACACCATGGAGTAGCCGATTCAAGGGTATTACCGAAAAGAATCTCAATTCGTTTCCAATTTTTGCCTATTCACATATTCTTGCTTTGTGATCTTCAAATTCTTGTGATGAATCTACTTTAATTTTGTGGGGTCGGTATTTTAGATTGTGGGTTTCGAGCATGGTTTTGGATGACTTGGTGGAGAGAAGGTTGAAGGAGAAAATAGTACTGAGATGACGTGTAACGATCCGGGTCAAATCCCGAGTCCGAATCAAATCACAGCAGAATAAGGCCCAATGAGCTGTCTCAATAACATCTTCTTGGGTCATCTTAGCCCACCACAGGCTCACCCAAAAGGTCATGACTGAAGGTATTAATGATAGCAACTTGGGTCCTTATAAACACATCCAAATATCCCACATTAACTGATGTGGGACTGGGGTGTTACAAACGGGGTGTTACAAACTCCCCCACTTAAAAATGTGGGACTGGGGTGTTACAAACTCCCCCACTTAAATACCTGACGTCCCCGTCAGGCTAAACACATAGTCACACAAGACCTTGTGGGATAATACCAGCGGCCTACTAGGCCCGCCTTCGTGTCCCCACCTCCGGCAACGAACCCGATCGGATGACCCGACCCGAGCTTTTGAGAGTCGGCTCTGATACCATATGTAACGACCCGGGTCAAATCCCGAGTCCGAATCAAATCGGAGCAGAATAAGGCTCAATGAGCTGTCTCAATAACATCTTCTTGGGTCATCTTAGCCCACCACAGGCTCACCCAAAAGGTCATGACTGAAGGTATTAATGATAGCAACTTGGGTCCTTATAAACACATCCAAATATCCCACATTAACTGATGTGGGACTGGGATGTTACATGGCGAGTGCAAAGAGGGAGAGATTGAGATGGGTTTTCTGAAATTAGACTGTGACCCGTTTTACAGGTACACAGGTCGAGTTTTACCCGCCAGAAGTTGAAGATAACAATTTTTTTGGGACTTTATATGAAGCTTCCACATCATTTCTTAAATAATATAAAATACCACGTTAAAATATCAATTAATGTTTGTTGGTTGATTTTAAAAAAATGGCTTGATTAAATTTTTTTAATTAATATAATAGTCTAATTAAAAAAATTAAAAACTTAATAATTTAACGTACAAAACTTGCAAATTTTGCCGGAAAGTAACTATTTACCAGTATGTCACCCAATTTATGTACTCGTGCGTGTAATTCAGTATAATTTTTCACTAACACTAGACATACATGAAAGTTCAAACTACGAGCGCCGTTACATCTTCGTTAATAGAAATGCGCAGGTGGGTGGTGTTTGAAAAGGGCAAATTGGGTATATTTTGATATTTAATGTCTTGAATAAAAAATGCATCTCTAATTACCAAATGGGAATAGAAGAAATAGTAATTCAAACCTGTGGAAAATTGAAAATAACATGCAAGACATTATATACAATTTGATAGAAGCATGAAAACTTGGGCATTATTATTTCTACAAGAAAATTTTAATATTTCCACAATGTTTTACTCATGAGAATGCGAGTCCCATTTATTTCATGTGATAAAAATGTCGTGAAACTATCAAATTATCATATAAAAATATCAATTTTTTAAAATTAAACCTCATAAAAATATCAATTCCCTAAAACTAAAAATAAGTCATGTGAGCCATTAGGAAGTTTACTTGGACATGCAACAAATTCTAAATCAACTATGAAAGGGACACAACTTTCATGAATTTGAGGGAGAATAAAAATGGTTTATTATACCACCTTCATTGAACTGGAAACCAGATGTTACATCATGATGAGGTGCAACATACATGACATTAGGAAAGCAGATGCTTTCAATTTGCAAAACATAACCATCATCAAACTACTTATAAATAAGAAGATGCTTTTATAAAGTCGACAAACCCATTTGTGCCCTGTAGGGTAGCTCAAACAAGAAGAACATATAAAGTTGCATTCTATCCATGATGGCCAAATGGCCACACAATCCAATTGTTAAACGAGACGATGGTGAAAAAACACACCGACAGTTCCTAAGGCAGGATTTTGTTGGGAAAATCATATTAGAGAGACAAGATAATGTCTTCTTGAGATCCAAGAAATGTCTTGATTTCATACACTTCTTTAGAAGCTCTGCCGTCCCATGTTATTAGGAAGGCTGCTGAAGCATGACTATTATTTCATCACGAGTACTAAAAGCCTGTTAAGTTAAATGAAGAGAAAGCAGGAATAAGACAAATTGATTTGCAATGAAATGTGACAGTTGATACATATTCTTTAGTCATGCAATGACAGAATATGCAAATTGTCAGAAAAAAGCCGAATGATTTCTAAGTGTCAATTTGCATGATATAATATTCACTGATATACAATGTCAATTTGCATGATTGCACACACAACGCAGAAGGATATTTCCAACTGTCGTTACAATTACTTAGCATTATTCTCAGGTTCCATACTCCATTATTCTCACTGATGGTAAAAAGTTGCAACTGAAGCTGCCATCATTGTTCACTCACATGCACATCTATAATAATGCTGACTTATAGGATTGGGATCAAGGATTTTTTTATTGGGTTAAATACACTTCTGTCCCTCCAAGTATGACAATTTTTACACAAGTGACCTTAATCTACAAAAATTTATAAAAACAGCCTTCAAGTACATTTAAGTAAGCAAAAATGATCCTAATTACATTTCCGGCCAACAAAATGGCCAGAATGCTGATGTGTCACCGGCAAGACTATATGTCAATGTATTTTTGTAATTTTGAAAAAATTTCACTGTATTTTTGCCATTAAAACTAAAATAATACATGTATACCCATTTCCCTAACATGTGCTGGGCACATGTTCCCCATCTCCACACGTCCATCATCATCTTACTCATCCCCAATCCATTTTATTCAGTTCTAAGCCCCCACGCCACTGTCTCCCTTATCGCCTCCTTCATTTACCTCCTTGGATTCTTCGGCATCAATTTCGTTCAATCCTTTATCTCACATGCGGATGTTGAAATCGACGCCGAGACCGACATTCTCGAAGCTGATCGCCGACCTTGCCCTAAATTATTATCTGATTTAGTTAATAATTTTTAATTATTTTATTTACTTGATGTAGTTAATGATTTTTAATTATTTTATTTGAATTAAGTTAATATTTGGGTTGTATTTGATAATTAATCATATAGTCAACATTTATTATACAATTTTTATACGGTTAAGCCGTATATGACCGGAACTGCTCATATTCTGACCAAAATTGTGACCGGAGGGTCACTTTTGCTTACTTAAATGTGCTTGAAGGCTGTTTTTATAAATTTTTCTAGATTAGAGTCACTTGTGTAATAATGGTCATACTTGGAAGGGCAGAAGTGTATCTAACCATTTTTTAATTTATAAGTAGTAATCGAGGATTTTTCTTTTTCTTTTTTCTCTTTTGGATAAGTAAATAAAAATAATAATAAATTAAGATAACATGTTTGACTACTAAAGCAAGAAATACTAGATAACTCCATAAAAATCTATATAGTTAATCGGACTATACACTTACCTTTTAACCCAAGAAGCTAATGATCTAAAATGTGGAACCTGTACCCGCAAACACGACCTCTCAAAAAGTAGGGTACAGACACGTTGGGAAACATTTTACAGCATCCTAGGCAAAGATAACATGCGTAAAGTCGGTTAGGACTCACATTTCTAGAATGAGGGAAAATGAAAAAGTTACTACCTTTTAAAAATAGTTTGTATTGTGATTGTCTTGAAAAGAATCTGAACATCATGGGGCTTTTTTTTAGAGAGGGGGGAAGAGGGAGGGGGGTGGGAATCCATATTATAAGGCCTTAGGGTTTGGTTAATTACTAATACTATAACCTGCAAAAGAATACATAAAAAGAAAAAACAATAAGTTTCCCCTTAGACTCTCTCAGTTCAGTAAATGATCAAATGAGAAAGACCCTCTCCGTATGGGAAGGAGCAGAACAAAATGTGCTTGGATATGACCAAAATTGACTTGGCAAGAGTAAAAGACCTTGCTGCTCTTCAATTTCCCCGCAAAATAAAATTTTGAATAAATTACAAATTGCCCAACTGAGCTTAATTTTAAAAGTTTTTATTTTGACCCATACAGCACGTACCCCAACACATCTGAAGCTAAGAAATACAATAAATTATGACATGAGATTTGCATGCCCTACATGCATATGTATCCAATAGTCAATATATGTCTAATTCAATTCCCTGGAATTAAGAGTCTGTCCATGCTCCTAGGCTCGTAGCTTTTTTAAAGGAAAGCCAGATAAGGAACCCCTCCCACACTCTGAAGTATGGATATGGCAGGGAATGATTGATGAACAAAAACCTAAATAGATCTGTAAAGGAGTTTTTGCTAATTGTGATTACTTAATGGAGTATCACTTAATCAGACGTTATATCCTCCATACCTAATCAGACATTATATCCTCTGTACTTAACAACAAAACCATCTACAGTTGCCTGTTTTAATGTAATCTGTTATGCTAGCCTAAAATATTGCAATCTGACGCTATACGAATACCCAGATTTTTCCAATAAATGGATTTATACGTGATTATTTTTATCAATAGTCAAATACAAGGACAAAGATAGCTCAGATGGTCAGTGAAGTCGCTTACCTCTTCGTCCCTCTTCTCCTATTACTGCTGTCACTTATGTTGCCCGACTTTTGAGCATGAACAGTGACCGTTTTTTACTATTGCACTGGACGCACTTCAGAAGTTTCCGTGATGGTATGTTTCTAATCATGGAAAGCTGTATCTAATCCAGGAAAACTATCTCTAACTTCGGAAAGTTATGTCTCAGTATATGATTTAAACAGCTTCTTCTCCTGCTGGTCTGCTTCCAGCAGGTGCATAGGTTCTTGAAGTATACAATCCACTAAATGTAAACAAAACCGGAGCTGTTAAATTAATAATTTCATGGAAAGACTACCCCCAAACTTGAGAAAGAAACTAAACCCTTGTACTTTTGAGATCCAAGGCTCATGTGAAATAGGCAGGATAAGAAAACTCCAAAAGGTTCAGGAAAATTAAAAAGAATTGTCTAACAAAGAGGATTGAATCTTGAAACATTTCCTGAGAAGAACTAATTGAGTTGGGAAAGCAATAGGTCTCTGTAAAATTAGTGTCGAACATACAATCACTATATAAGTTAACATCCTTATTTTTTAAATGGTTACCAAGTTAACATCAAAATATTAAACATAAGAAAAAGGAGGAAACGAAAAGTACAAAGTTATTGATCTTAGACTCAGCTTTTACAATAAATAGACAAAACTATATTTCAAATTTCTAATCTAATAATAGGATGAGAAATAACAAATTCACAAACAGGTAATATGTGTTGCGCAGAATCAAAAAGCTAGTAAATAATTCCAAAGCAGTAAAAAACATACCTTCTCATTGCTCGAGAAGTGCACAAGTAAACCCATCTGCAACAAGTTTGGTAACTGCGTCCCTAAACCTCAAATAATCATCTACTGTATTATAAACCTGATGAGAAATCCTAGCATACCCTGTTGTCGGATTAACCTCCCCATCTTCTGGCGCCCTATAATAAATAGGCACTTCAACCCTATAGCTTTCTCTCAAATGTGTCCTCAACTTCAAACAATCTGAATCACTTGTAATCCCCAAACAAGCCGGCATTCCCACCATAACCATACTCGAACACATTTTTGGGGGCAACCCAAGATTCGTCCCCCACGAATTGACCAACATTTCCCCCATCTCCACAACTTTATCATGATTCATCTTTCTTATCCCATCAATCCCACCTTCAAACCTATTCACAAAATTCATCACCTCGGGCACAACAATCTGTGCACTATAATCCCTAGTCCCAATCCATGCACTCTCTATTGCTAACCCATTACCGTACTCATGCGACACCACTGGATGATGCAAATCAGACATTTTGTACGATTTTCTACAGTATAAAAATGCAACTGAAGGTGGACAAAAGAACCACTTATGCAAATTGCTAGTGTAAAAATCTGCCCCAATTTCCTTCACATTAACCTCAACATTCCCAATAGCATGAGCTGCATCAACAAAAATGCAATCAACTCCCTCATCTCTACACATTTTAACCAATTCTTTAACAGGAATTACCACACTGGGCATTGAAGTAATGTGATCAATTACAGCTAATCTTACTTTTTTGTTATTAACTGATTTTCCCTTATCTAGAGCTTTTTGGAATTCGGAAATGATTTCTTGATTACAGCCTAAAGGGAAAGGGAGTTTTACTTCAATGACATGGCCGCCGGAGCGGGTGACATAGGCATGGACGGATTTCTTAACGGCGCCATAAGCGTAGTGGAGCATGACGGCGACGTCACCAGGGTTGAATTTTGATTCGAGGAACGCCCAAGAGATGTGCTGGAAGACTATGGCAGCGGCGGTGGTAGCATTATCGACGAGGGAGATTTCATCAACATCATCGGCGTTGATTAGGGTTTTAATAAAGTGGCGGGATTGGAGAATTGAGCTTTGGAGAGTGTTGAAGTAGTAGTGGTCGGGCTGTTGCAGGAATTGGAGCTGGTGGTACTGTTGGGCGGCGATTATGGAAGATGGGCAGGAGCCAAAGCTGCCGTTGTTGATTCTGGCGACGGTGGGGTCATGATGGGAGAACTCCGAGCGGATCTCCGGCGGAGTGATGAGGGAAAGTTTGGGTTTTTTGGAGCCATTTTGGTGGTGGAGATGGGAGGCCATTTTGGACGACAGAGAAAATTACGCTTTGCGGGAGGAAATCATTGGATGAAGAAGTGGCGGCGTAAGCGGTAGCCGGAGAGAGAGAAAAAATGAGGTTTTTGGAGTGGATGTCAACGGGGATGACACTATTAACTGATAAAAACAAAAATTATTTACTTATGACTCGGTGGGCACTTGGCAGTGGAGTGATCTTGATGAAACTGTATGATCGGTTCTTTTTGTTTTTTCATTATTTAATACTACTGGTATTTAATGATTTTATGTTGTAAGTGAAACAAAATACTTTCAATATAGTAGTAAGAACTAACCAGAACTGAAGCATACTTTTTTTTTGGGTATCATTTTGATAGGAAAACTTAATTTTAAATTAGAGATATTTTGTAATTTTTAATTTAAATTATAAAAAAAAATAATTTAAATTTGGTAGTATGATTTGTTCATCTATCCATATATACAGTGCATAACCACAACAAAAATCTGTTTTGGCCGTTTTGTTCACGTCTCCGTAAAGAATAATAGTATGCACCAAAAATAGACCCATACATTGCATATCAACGAAAATATAGAACATTCAATGGCAGATCTCCTCTCGTTTTGAATTATAAAATTATTATTAATTTTTAAAAAATAAATTTAAAATATTTTTAAATTTAAAATTAACACGAATAATTTAAAATTTTAAAATAATAAATCTTATAATTTATAGTATTTTTTAAGTAGTTTATAACATTTATAATTATACTGATATAAATTAATTAAATTCATGTCAATTTTGAATTTAAAAATATCTCATATTAATTTTTTTTAAATTAATATTAATCTTATAATTTAAAATTTTGCACAATATTTTATGTATAATTTATGTTCATAACATTAATCCTCTGTAAAAGAATTATCACTAAGACTCGTGCACATAACTTTTAACAAAAAAGTCTATACATAAATTCGTAATATATCGAGGAATGATCTATAACAAATGGTTGTTATGTGTATTATTATAACAAACTGATCTTATACCGTTTATATAAAGATTTAACAGTGCAAAATAGAAATAATTTTATACCTACCGCTAATTCTTCTAATGACACAAAAAATTACACAATTAGCCTCTAACCTTGTCGCTAGTCCTTTAAGCGGAAAGAGCAGGGAAAAAAATTTGGCCGCTAGTACTTATAAAGGCAGGAGCAGAATTTTTTTTTGATTTTGTCGTTAATTCTTTTAACTACACGAGTTGAATTTTTTTTTACCTTTACCGCTACTCTTTCCGGCTGTAGAAGCTAAAAGATTTGTTCAAGGAAAAGATAGAAAAGAAAGATAATCACTTCACAAGCTTACATATATGAAAGTGTAGTCTAACAAACCTTAGGTTGGGTAATGCATTTATTCTTATAAAATATGTGTAAGATGATAAGCTTACTCAATAATAATAGTGACGGGCTTCAAATTCGTAATCATCTTTGCTTTTGTGTATTAAAGGACCGTATTTGAGGCAGATCATTGCGGCGGGGAAATTTGCAACATCTATTTGGTTTCGGATTATGTGCAAGAGTATCATTTTATTTTATTAGAGAGGTTATGTTTATGTTGAGATTTCTAGTAGGAAGTGAATAAAGTTTGAGTATGATAGACATCCAACCAGAAAAAGGGATTGGATAGATTTAATGGTCGAACCGTTATTTTAAAATATCTATTTTTTTATAAGCTAAAATATAATGAAATAATATTACAATATTACTAAAAAATATTTAATTTTAAAAATTACAAAAAAAATTACAAAAAAAACCCCTTAAAAATCTGTTTACTGAGTTAACTTAATCGATGTTACAAGTTGAACTACCGATGTTCAATCTAGGTCTCGACTAAAATTGGTTCACTAGGTCAAATTGAATTGAAGTATTAACCGATTTCGATTTTAATTGGTTCAACTGCAGATTCTGTTAGGGTTTCACAACTATGTTTGGAATGCTCAAACTATTGCTTCTTGTATTATATCTATGCGGCTACTTTTCTCTTGTTATTGCTCTTACTTGATTGACAGAGAATCAGAGAAGCAAACATCAGAAATGGAAGTTCCCGGGTATTGAATGTATCGTAAATGGGGTTTTATGCCTATTTCATACTCGTGCCACATTCCTGATAAGACTAGCGGCAATGCTCAAGGGTTAATTGTATAATTTCTCGTGCCACTAGAAGAAATGTTCCTGCCGTTAGGAATATTAGCGACATGTATACAATTACTCTAATTTTGCACCATCTTCATATGGACAATATAATATCAGTTTGCTGAAATAGTACATAAAATAACTATTTACTATGAACCATTCTCATACATCCATATATATATATATATATATATATATATATATATATATATATATGTTGTTTTCCTTATTATTATGTAATTAAAGCGCAACACATTTCATTTTGATCCCAAAAAGATTCAATTGACAACTTTGTGAAATACTGACTCGAAGAATGGAGTTGAAATATTGCTCTCCCCAGCCGCCTTGTGAATTGTGATCAACCTCAGGAAACACAAACTGAAGGAATCACAGGGACGATGACTGCTGACGAGTGTTAAGTTCAAACCAGCATGTTACTAAAGTTCAAACCAGCATGAGCATCGTTAAAGTAACTACAATGCGGAATTAATGACAATATAGCATAATGCATGACAATGTAATGAGGATATCATCACATAAATTAACAATAAACTCGATTTTAGATTAGTACAGACGGTTCATATGAATATAGGATTAAGACTGCCTTCCTTAAAACAGCTATAAAGATTCATTTCACACACTGCGATTCATTACTTGATAACAACCAGCCACTATTTCTTTGTATCATAAGCAGCTATATTTTGGGGTTCACATTCATGGCTAAAAAGGATGAACCAGCAAAGCAGTGCTTGAGCTTACAGAGACAGCTCCACAAGCAGCCCCACCAAAGGCTCCGAGGATCTGTGATTCTAGGACCTGCAATGACATGGAGGAAATACAAATTAAGAACATTTCAATGGAAATTCGACCTGGACATGATTTCACACATTACAATTCATTATTCTTCCTGAATATGATTTCACACATTACAATTCATTACTTGAAAAGGGCACAAAGTTGATGAGATATGGTGGTGCAGAGAAAATATAAATTATGTTATTTTCATTTTAGAGAGGCATTTAACTTTTCATGCAAAAGCTGGAAAACAACAGAGCTAGGTGGAGCAAGGATTATTGAAGTAAGAATTTGGTGAAATGCAGACATGAATTGGATGAAGAAGTAAGCTATGGCCAAAGGCCCAAAGGTCACAAACTCGAACTACGAGCAATGAAATCATTTGCATTTCTCAAGATAATGTCCAGGAAGAAATATCTTGTGTGCTACTCAATCTCTGACTAATGAAACATCATCTAAACTTCGATAATATATTTAATAAAGGTTAGATTTCTCTATCTCGTTCAGTTCGCTGCTATTTTTGAAGTGGTGATAGGCCTAAGTTAATTAGAAACTTTAAGCATATTGTCCATTCACATTTAAATATAATTAGCCAACATACACATGTACAACAACCTTAAATGAATTTGAAACATCAGCAGACCTACCCAACGTTACGCCCTGAGATCATGTACTAAAAACTTTTTCTTTTTCCCTTTTTTTTTCTTTTTCTTTTATTTTTTGGGACAAGTAACGAAATCATTCATAGACCTCATTCTGCCTGAAATCATGTGAAAAGGCTAACTTCGAAAACAAATCAATAAATGGAATAATGATACATGATAAACCTCATTCAGTCAGAAAAATAGTTATCGGATATGTAATGGAAAATAATGACTGACAGACACCCTAGTACAAACACATTTTGTGTCTATATTATGTTGGAGGAATTGTTAGAAATTATTCAATAAACTTGAAAATATAATTAAAAATTAGACTAACTTAATTTGTGTGCAATCAGCCAATCACAACAAGTGACATTATTTGCGGGGCGGGAGGAGATATTCAGGTAGGATTAAAGCAAATGAATAGAAGAGATCCAAAATTAGTAGGAAGCAAAAAGATAGAACATGCCGTAATGCAAGCGGACAGAGAACCCAAAAGCACTAGCAAATGAATAGAAGAGATAAAAAATTAACAGGAAGCAAAAAGATAGAACAGACCGTAATGCAAGCAACAGAGAACCCAATCCTTCACCAAAAGAAAAAAAAATCCAGCAGTTTGTCTCATCAATCTGGTGCAAGGTTTTGAATCCGATCACATAACCTCACCATCAGAAAGAAACGTCTAAGTGCCATTGTTTACTTTCTTCAAAGTTTCCACTTAAAAGTTTAAGGTTCTGCCAGAGTCAATCTCCAAACTTCAACTCGTTTCAGCTTTACGATTTAATACCTCTTTCAGTGGTTTAATTCACCAAGAATACTATCAGCCTCATTCATAAAACTAGAACTCAGTCAAGAAGGGAAAGAACACTCATATGAACTCTCTTATTTCTAGGTTTCTCTCAATAAATTCTGATATATGAAACTTTGAATTCTAGATCCTAATGATTAAAATGGGGGTGCTTTCTTAAAGAGAAACAACTAAATTAGAAAAAAATCACCACGAATTGAAAGTTACATCATAAACTGGAAAAAAAAAACTTGTAATACATCGCAAGGGCCTTTTGTTTTATTTAATATCAAAAGGTCCTCATCCGAACACCAGTCAGAAATGTAAGGTTGTCCTATTGTGCAACTAATGATGAACTATTGGTCTATAGTCACTAGTCAGTCCAACCTTCCAAGCATCCAACACAAGGTAATGGCTTATGATTTTTGTACTGCGCATTGAACTTAATCCAACTCAAAAAGGCTATGCGCCTATGCCCAAATCACACAATATGAATCATGCTCTGTTAACTATGAATCCACTAGCAATAGAGCTAGAGCATGCTAATACTGAGAGGATTTTTTTTTCCTTCTTTTTTCCCTGTAATCATCATATCCTTCTATCAACCAAACAAACAAAATACAAGTGAAAATGAAGCAATAGACCTAGCAATTACCCACTGCATATGTTGAAACAAATATATTCTTGTTATAATAGTTACAAACAAAACCCAAAATCATCATGTTTTAACTAAGCAAACTCTTAGTCGGAAATTTTCATAAACAGGTGGATGTCTAAACATATTTATGTACCGCCAGATACCCCTTTTTTTCCTGTAAATGCAATCATCATATCCCCATATCAAACAAACAAACAAAATACAAGTTAAAATGAAGCAATAGACCTAGTAATTATCCACTGCATATGTTGAAAATATATTCTTGTTATAATAGTTACAAACAAAACCCAAAATCATCATGTTTTAACTAAGCAAGCTCTCAGTCGGACATTTTCACAAACAGGTGGATGTTTAAGCATATTTTTGTGCCGCTAGATACCATTTACTGGTTAATTAAAATAATGGGAAAGAAAGTTTCAACATTACCTTTTGGGTATTTGGCTGAAAGGGGCTTCGAGCTTGTTCGCGTGCTGCTCAGATTCTACTACTCAGTCCTTTTGACACCCCAACTATAAACTGCCCACGCCCAAGGAAAATTCCACCCCTTTATTTTGAACATTTCCAAATTATTCGTCTTCTGGTTAAAGAAAAATTAAAAAGAAAGAAAATATAAGTTGATTTTTAAAACAAATTTTATTGATTTATCCCAGATAACAAAATTGGACTTTGAGTATTTTTATTATTTTATTTTTAAAGAATTGATATTTTGACAAGTTAATTTGATATTTGTGAGTCCTATTTAATCTCGTATATAACTTAATTTGATATTTTTATAAGTGGGTCTTATTTGATCATGTAAAAATATCAAATTAACTTGTAGAAATATCAATTCCCTACTTTTATTGTTTCATACTATGATTATTGAAATCGAAAAAACCAGGGATTATCTCAATTTTGTTATTTTCATTTGGGTTTAGGGAGTGTTTGTTTAGAACTTAATACATCTGAATGGTTGAATAGTTGAATCGGTCAACCATTCAGTAAGTTTGTTTAGGACTAAATTACTGAATCGGTCAAATTTTTTAGCTGAATGACTAAGTCTAATTTTTTTGGTTGAATAGTTAAATCCCAGCTGAATGAAGTAAAAAAAAAATTAAAAATTAAAAATTAAAAATTAAAAAATATATTAAATATTATATTAAGTAATTAAATAAATTTACAACAACTTTGAATTTTTTCAGAGGGATAAAATAGTAAAAATATGTTATTCAAATGTTTCAGACATGTCACTTATTAAACAATTTTTTTCATTCAATATTCAGAAATCTACTTCATTCAGATTACTTAAGTATTCAGAACTATTTCATTCATTTTTGTTTATCAAACACCCCTTTGGTATGAATTCAATTGTTCATAATTAATCACTGGACCTAGCCTAACCCACATAATAACATTATTTTTTTGTTTTTGGTATCGTAAATAATATTGTTAACGAACCAAAAAATCATACACCGAATAGACGTATAAAAAGAGAATTTTTTTTATTTTTTTATTAAAAAAGTCGTCTTTTTCATTTATAGTAGACTTTATCACTTAAAAAAACAGCATTTTTTTTAAAAAAAACAATCAACTTTTTTTTTTATTCAAAAAAATCTAGTGTGCTCTAATCGAAGAACTTTAATACGTTTGGTCTTTAGTTTTTATACTTCACTTTTGAATTCTTTGAACGTTTTAAATAATTTAGATTTGTATTTTATCAAATACATATATCGAAATCTATAATTATTAGTGAAAGTAATGAATGAATATCCTCCTATTACCAGTGTTGTCATAGGTCCCACACATAATTGTGCGTACTATCTCTAACAAATCTACAACTCTCTCTCCATATCCACTAAATAGAGATTTAGTCATATTGTCCATAATATAAGATTCACAAGTTGTATTTGATTCAAAGGTGTTTCTAAGGAATCAGAAAAGATAGAAGACAATAGAAAGGCTAAACAAATGACATAAAAAAAAATGATCCCGATGGTAAAGGAGTTTATTTTCATTGTGATAAACTGAGATGCTGAAAAAATGACTGCAAGAGAGTTGCAGTACCTAAGCAGAAGAAGCTTGAATAAGCTAATATTGTAGACACTGATTTGTTCATAATTAAATAAAATTTTCTATAAATCAAGTTCTACTTGAGTATTAATTACCAGACAGTGGTCTCACATATGCAAATCGTTGCAGAGACTAAACAGAAGTAGAAAGCTAAACAAAAGACAAGTAATCATGTGCGTGGGGAATGAAGAAAATGTTGCTACATTAATCATAAGAACTTATAGTTTAGCACTGCCTACGAGCAAGTCTATTAAATTAGTAAGTTGTTACTATATTCCAGTTCTTAGAAAACATTATTTCAGTTTCATGTGATGACAAGAAAGTTTTTTGTTTTTGTTTTCAATTTAACCAACAAAGTCTTAAAAAATATAACAATAATAACTAAAATTTGAATAATACTCAAACCATAGTTAACTACTAATGAGGTGTATTTTTTTTTTTAATTTATTGTTAACATCATAATTAACTTATTTTAACTAAATAAAAATAACCTAAACCTATAACTAATTATTTTATTTAATAAAAAATGACTTAAAATTAAAAATAGTCATTTTATTTAATTAAAAATATATAATATATATTTTTCACTTAACTTACGAAATAACTTTGTATTCTAATTTTATTTTTAACTAAATAAAATGGTTAATTAAAATTTCCAGTCAATTTGATGAAAGCTCAATATTATATGGGTGGTTTTAATGTTAATTAAACTAAATTAATTTATTATTTAATTAAATAAAATGGCTATTTTCATTTTTAAATCATTTTTAATTAATAAAAGTGTCTAGTTTTATTCTTAAGTTATTTTTAATTAGTTTTAATTTATTTAAAATAATTTAATACGATGTTAGTAATAAATCATAAAAAAATAAATAAAAATAGCTACATGTAAAGACACATCATTAATAATTAGCTTTAATTAAAGGCTTGGTCAAATTTTAATTTTTTTTATTACATTTCTAAGACATCATTGGTTTAATTGAAAAAAAATAAAGTTCATCAGTTTTTTTTTTTGAAAGTTGGTTGATTTTTTTGGTGATTAAGTTTTTATTAATAAGATAAAGTAACATTATAATTCATCATAATTTCATTATTATATCACCATTATCTAATTAACAACTTACTCTTTTCATTTTAAGATTAATATTTATTTTTTGTAAAATTAAATTTAATACATTTTTAATTTTAAAATTTACATGCGTCATTTAAATTTTGAGAAAATTAATTTTATTATTATTATATTTTTAAATATTTTACAATGTTCATAACTATATTGACAAAAACTATATAAATTCATAGAAATATTAAGTTTTAATATATGTTAAGTAAAAAAATTAAAAATCAATATAATATGTGCTAAATATTAAAAGTAATATATCTTACATGTTATATTTTTCTTGCCCTATAATCAGGAGTAGATCAACATATTGAGTTTGCTTGCTTTTCTGATTGCACTTGAAATAAGCATTCTATACGAACTAACTTAAAATGTTGTCACCAAGATAATTGATCTATTAAAAAGAATTGAGGTATAAAAAGTGTTGTCGATTGTAATATGTTTGTTTTAGTGTTGTTTGGATAAATTCACATCTTATGTATGAGAGATTTTTTTTTTTTTTAATTTTATATAATGAGACTCCTTTATTAATATTAAAAGACAAAGGGTGATAGCATATAATTATAGCATAAGAGACTTGGTCACTTGAGTGAAAGTGGAATGAAAGAATTTCATAAAAAAGGCAGTTGCTGAAAAATGCAAAATGTGAAATTTAGAATTTACCAAGTTTTACGTATATGAGAAACAACGAAGAGTCAGCTTCAAAGCAGGAGCACACACTAGTAAGGATGTACTTGAATATGTACATTCAGATGTTTGGGGCTCGATTAAGCATACCTCAAATAGTAGAGCCCATTATTTTATTATATTCATAGATGACTACTTTAAAAAGATGTGGGTGTATTTTATAAAGTAGAAGTCTAGGATTTTTAGAATCTTTAAGCAGTGGAAATTTAAAGTAAAAAATCAGACTGGAAAGAAGCTGAATTATTTAAAATAAGATAATGACATGGAGTACAATGATAAATCATTCCTAAAGTTATGTTAAGATGAAGGTATCACCATATAATTCCTAGTTAAAAGAATTGGAAAGCAAAATGAGATTGCAGAAAGGATGAATAGAACTCTGAAAGCGCCAAATGTATGAGGTTGAATGCAGGCCAAGAGTGTTTGGGCTGAAGCAGTCAACACAGTTAGTTATCTGATAAGTCGATCCCCTTTAGCTAGAATTGATTACAAAATTCCTGAAGAGTTTTACTCTAAAAAATCAGTTGACTTTTCTGTTAGTGCATTTAAGTTGAATGCATTTGATTTAATGATGACATATATTAATGTATAGTTGTAATGAACAAGTACTTTTGTACAGTTTATGAATGAAAATATGTTGTAAATCTATTGTAAAAGGACTTAGAGATCAAACTTGTTAGGTATCTCAATTATATAAATAGAGCTTGTAATAGACTAGACAAAATCATAAAGCAGAAGACCTATCCACTTTGAGATCGTAGAGTAAGCTGAAAAAATCTAGCAAAATCGTCGAGTAGACTACTAGGTCGCAGAACAAAGTTAAAGGTCTAGTTGAGCAGAACATTTCGCAGAATCAAATGAAAAAGTCAAGAAGAAACACAGAGCATAATAAACAGTCACTCCGAGATCACATAACGCATAATGAAAAATGTAAAGTGACAATAAAAAAAAACTTCAAAAGAAAGAGAGAATCGCTGAGCAGATTGAATAGACACTTCAAGATCATAAGAATGACAAAGATCGAAAAATGAAGACAAGTTTTTTGAATAATAGAGTATTTGAAAAAGATCGTAGAGCGGAATAAATAACTTAAGGATCGTGGAACACAAAAATGCAGAGTATCTGTAGAAACTTCAATATCGTAGAGTATAAGAACTTGGTTATCCCATAATTCAGAAAGGAAGCAAGATCAAAATAGGAGGGAAGAAAGATTGTAAAGATTCAATAAAGATCGCCTAGCAAAAGAGAATCAGCAAAATGGACATAAAGAGTAAAATCAAACAACTCAAGATTGTAAAGTAAAGTCAAGAAGCTCAAAATCGTAGAGTAAAGAAGCAAGATTGTAGAGCTACATTAGATAGTTGAGCTACTTCAGATCGTAGAGTTATGTCAGTATTATATCACAAAATTCATATCATAGAGCCACAGTAGTGCTATACCATAGAGTTCATATAGTAGAGTTACATAAGTGATGTTTATATCACAGTGTGAAAAGACTGATATAATAATTGTTGATCCATAACAAATGATTAGAGTGTTTCTTTCAAATATTCTCCTGAAGATAAAGGTTTGTGCTAGCGAAAGGGATATGATTTGTAACGCCCCAAAATCCTTACACTCGCTGCAGCCGATCTTGCGCATTAATGTACAACCTCTTTCATACTATTTACAACATTCATCAACAATAATATTGATAAAAACTCGTTTATTTAAAACTTTACATCACATTTTGATTCAAGAATCTCAATCTTTATAATTTTCTATTACATCTCATAATCAAATATGATTTATTCTATTACATAAATGAGTATTCATATACTCACAATCCAAAATTAACTATCTTTCTATACATTTTCCTTCATCTAATTAGCCACAATTTGCTTAATAATAACATCTAGCATAATTAAATGATTACAACTGATTTAACCTTTAATATGTTAAAACATATTCACCAAATATTTTTACACCAAAAAGGGTTATATCAAAAATATCTGATCACTTATAACAACAGAGTTTTATTACAAAATATGGCATCGATAGAGGTAGGCAATGAGGTTTTCTAGCTGAAAGAACTAGTTGAAGAACTAAACTTCAAGTAGGGCTAGATACAGTGTGATAGTCAAGTGCTATTCATTTAACAAATAACTAGATGTTCCACGTCAAGACCAAATATATTGATATTCGGTATCACAAGATTCGTTAGTAGCTGAACGGTGGTGATATTGTAGTTTGCAAAGTTCACACAAAAGACAATGGTGTAGATATGTTTACAAAGTCAGTTGCTACTAAGAAATTTAAGTATTACTTGAACTTAATTCACTTTATCAGTTGTTGAGTTTGTGGTGGAGTATCTAGGGAGAGGGACACATCTACAGTGAAAAGAAATTCTTACTATCCATTATTTAGATAATATAAGCTAAGATGAAGATTGTTGAAAATTAGCTTATATCATAGACTTTTTCATCCACCCAGTAAATGATGCAGTTTGTTTTGTCAAAAGGCTATACTAACTTGAAGGAAAATGTGTGTGCAGATTGTATCCAAATTGGACATGCAGTGCAAATATTCAAGGAATAGCCTTGATTTAGGAAAATATATCTCCTCAATTCTTAGTATACATAGGTTGTTCGGTTGAGCAATAGAGTGCAACAAAAGCTTAGTAGCAATAGAGAGAATGAGAGTGTAGAGAGAAATAAGCAATTAGTTTATTTCTCAATTAAAAGTTTGTATTCTCCTTATTGTTTTCATAGTAAATTTCTGAGATCTGTCCCTATAATTTTTTCTAATTGGGGTTTTCACATAAAAATTCTCGTGTCATTAATTTATATGTCATATAGCAGTGTGCGTGTTTTATCTTAGTGTGTTTGTGTATACTTGATTTCTTAACAAATAGAAAGTAAAGAAGGGAGACACAGTTCATGAGGGCTTAAATTTGTTCATAACTTGCATATAATGAATGAGTAAAACATCGAAATTTGAATTTCAACACGTACATACACAACATAAAAAGGTGCAAGGTACTAACACGACTCATGTAGAAATTAAGATACTAATAGTTAATTCTGATACCATGTTGAAGCATTATTCATTAACAATAAGTGAAGAATCATCTTCAAGTCATATAAATAGTGGACATCTTATTTGATCAAATTGATACTCAAAATCTCAACAGGATTACAGATCAAACTCCAAAACCCACATCCTTGACATGAAGTTTAGATTTGTACAGACAATTGTACCAATTAACAACAATTAAAATTTTAAAAATTGCTCTGTATTTATTTTAACTGGATATTAAGAGCATGTTCGGGAATGACTTAATTTTTTTTGACTTACAGTTAAAATTTTAGTAGATTTATAAGTTAAAATTTTAGTAGATTTATAAGTAAAAGTGTTTGACATCACTTTTATTTATAAGTCGGGAATTATAAGTACTAGTTGTGGATGTGTTCGGCTAATAATGACTTATAAATTAAAATAAAATGTAAATATTACTAAAATATCATTCAATAAGAAGAGCATTAAAAAAATAAAAGAGGACATTTATGTAATTTCATAGTCGTTAACCAACTTAAAAAAAGGACTTATAAGTACTTTTTTTTAAGCCATAAATATTTACTTATTTTCTTAATTTTTTTTGAACTTATAAGTAGGAAAAAAAAGTTGCTCTCGAACGGTTTTTTTGTCTTAACTATAAGTAGTTCCTGAACATGCACTAAGAACCTATTCAAAAATAACTTATAAGTTGGTCAAATTAACTTAAGGTATTTGACTATAACTTAATTTTTAACTTATAAATTGACTTATATGTTATTTTTTAAAAGTAATTAACAATTTATTACTTTTTAAAACATGACTTATAAGTCATTTTAAATAAATAAATTTGCTCAAATATAATAACTCTTATACCCTTCATTATTTTAATAATTACATCTAATTTCTCACTTTAGCTTTCCCTCATTTCTCCCTGCCTTCTCTTTTACCTTTCTTTCCGTCCATCTATTTTTTATTTCAATTTTGTAAGTGATATTAAAGTTTATAAAATAATAATTAAATTCACAATCACTAGGATAATTATTTTTTCTAAATTTATTTAGGTCTTGCTTTCTTTTAATTATTTTGAGTTTTGAAAGTCTCAAAATGTTAAAAAGAAGAAGAAGATAATAATACTACATTAAAATGTCTAAAAACAATAGTAATAATAAAAATAATTAATAACTCATGGCTATTATGTCAAAAGAAGAAGAAGAAAAACTCATAAATATTGAAGTTATTATTCTTTTTAATGTTTCATTAACGTTAAATTGGTGATTGTTACTCTGAAATGTTAAATCAATGTATTTTTATATTAACATTTTTTTAAATTATCTTTATAATTTATTTTAACTTATAACTTATTATCAGTCAAACATCTTTTTAGTTTGGTTTAACTTATAACTCAAATAAGTGCCAAATATATATATGTTATATAAATCATAACTGAAAATAACTTATAATTTATCTTACTTTTTTATATTTATTAGCTTGTTTAAAATAAATTATTACCTAAGGACTCCCTAAATTGAATAAAATGGCATGATATGAAGTTATGAACATAAATATGAAGATATTATGTTATTTTAATATAAATACCAATAAAATTGATTTCTTTTTAAAAAAAAAATTAACAATCGGGACAATTTTGTGGAAGATGCAATACTTCGTCATATACCAAGCACAATTATATAAGGGGCAATTGCTTAAATTTCTGAAATATTAAATTCAACGTAACATCTCATTATCATAATAATCTTTTGTCTACTTCTTAAGGAAATTTCTAGGCATTTTCGTCTTCTTTTGTACAATTAATCGATTGATCACGAGAACCGTCACGCGCCCTGTTCCACTAATAAAGTATGTCAATTTTCATGTACCTACCCACCCACCCAACTTTGTAGTTCGTTTCTCATTTCTCCCCACGCGCTATATTACTGGTGAGTCTCACCCACATATTACTTGGTTGCAGACAAGCCCAAGAATTTAAAGATTTTTTCTCCTCTCTATAAACAACAATATCTTCTCACTTCTCACAAGGTAGTAAGTAGGAGTGCAAATGGTATAGCCGTATAGGTACTCTCCTCGTTTTGTGGACTTCTATTACTCTTCACCTTCTCCTAGGTTCTATCTCACCTAAGGTATGACTTTTTTTTTTTATAATTGTTTTTTTATTATCTTCATCATCTTCATTAATCCATCTTCTGGGTTACTGATCACAGTTGCTGTGTATGATCCTTTTTTTTATCTTCTTTTTGTAAGTTATATTTTTGCTTATCTAAGTGTTTTTTGGACCTTTTACTTTATTGGAACTACTAACCTATTTTCTTGTGTACCCTTTTGATCATCTTGTTGGATTATAGTTTATACGTAAGCTGAACTGTGATTTAATAAATTTGACTTTCATTTCCAGATGTGGTATTTTACTGAACTATTTTGTTTGCTACAGTGTGTTTATTATCTGTTGCTCTGCTTTTAATATGTTTATTTTGATGGATTAGCTTAAAGTATACTATATACTTTATTTAGTCAGTACAAAATCCTTGATTCTGTTCCCTTGTTCAGTTAGCATATATTCGATGTGTATTTTGATGATTTCCTTTGATGAATCATGAATCTTAGTTCCCAACGCTATTTTCTTTCAACTAGTACTAATTAAAGTGATTTTCTCTCATTTTGCTTTGCGTACTAATTTGCTCATATGTGGACCCCTCTACTCTCAAACTACCATCAGTTACATAGAGAGAAACATGAAATCTGTATAAAATGGAAGAGATTTTGAAGTTCATAAAGACTACAGGTAGTATCAGAGGCTTGTATCAATTACCTCAGCCTTCATGGTTGGGAGTATTTATGATGATTTGTAAGGAGATTATATCTGATCTAGACTCCAGTATTTTTATTGATTGAAAGTTAGACTTGGGAACGTCCGGTTATTTGAGATTCCTTGTCTACTTTACATGTCGTCAGGTATGTTGACTTTTAATCTGTAACAAAATCTGGTATTTAGAATGATGGACGATGGAACATTAAGGCACCAAATTTTATTATTCATTTTTCCTATTTTAAATCATGGCACTTTGTTTAATGCATCAATATCTGGACATGGTTCAAGTTCTAGGATCACTTTCTTGATGTTTCTCAGTTTCTGATAATTCTCACTGCTTTAGCTCTACGATGTGGAATATCTAGGGTATAATATTAACAAACTATTTATCAACTTCATTATCTCTTATTTTTTCTTGAAGATTATGATGAATTTATACTATGGCATAGTTGATAAAGTTTGGAATTCTCTAATCAGTGGCATAGGGGTTCTTTACCTGGTTTTCATCTGTAAAATACTTGCTTCACCTGGTGTTTGTGATTCTAGTGCTCTTAAATTCAATAATGAATAAGTTTATGACTTCCATAAATATGTTTCTACCCCATATTGTAGCCTTTTTTTTACTCTAATAAGATAAGTTTGATGCCTAACTACAGCTATTGTGATGTTTCTCTTTGCAAAGATACTGCCCTGTATACCTAATGTATAGTCCTCTAGGTTTTCCAGAAGTAACTTTTAGTGGCACTCTATCTTGTGGATTAGCACTTTGCGAAAAAGCTTCTTCCTGAATTTCTAGAATAGCTTGTTCTATGTGCATACAGATACAGAAGAGTGTAACCTTTTATTCATTCTTGAAACAGAATTTCTCCAAGTATGGGGCACACGTATCTCTGGGCAGCTTTCTGCTTATGGGCTTTCACATGCAATGTTCTTCATGCTTCCTCTGACGGTTTAATGAGAATTGGTTTGAAGAAACGACAGTTGGATCGTCATAGCATAAAGGTTGCTAGTAGCTCAAAAATGGAAGGCAAATATGGGAAGATTATGAACGACGTGCATCACAATATGGGTGATTCAGACGTTGATATTATCTCTCTCAAGAACTACTTGGATGCCCAATACTCTGGAGTGATTGGTATTGGTTCACCTTCCCAGAATTTCACTGTCATATTTGATACTGGCAGTTCAAATCTTTGGGTTCCGTCGTCAAAATGCTATTTCTCTGTGAGTTGTTTTTAACATTTGTTTCAGGACATTTCATAAATCGTAGTTTCAATGTCACCTAATGTATGAAAATTACATGCAGGTTGCGTGCTGGATACACCCGAAGTACAAGTCGAAGAAATCCAGTACATATACCAAAAATGGTGAGACACAATAGTGGTCGATTTGACGTGCTAGTTTTCTACTATAAAAAATGCGTTGTGTTTTGAGTTTGTTACAGGATTCATGCCTAACTTATTCATAATGGTTTGTGAAAGGAACACATGTTGCAATACAATATGGATCTGGATCTGTTTCTGGCTTCTTAAGTCAAGACAATGTTGAAGTTGGTGATCTTGTAATCAAAGATCAAGTGCGTCTTGCTTTATGTTCATGTTCTAACTCAAATTTGGTTCTTGCCATTTTGTATTCTCTGATGACCATATGTGTTTTTTTTTGGGTTTTGTATTGTTTCTGTTTTTTAAGGTTTTCATTGAGGCTACAAAAGAAGGAAGTCTTACATTTGTTGTGGCACAATTTGATGGGATTCTTGGACTTGGATTCCAGGAAATTTCAGTTGGCAATGTTGTCCCACCCTGGTACTTTTCTAACGTTTTATTGTTGTTTTAAATCATTCATCCTTGGAAAAAGGATGCAATTAGCCCTTTGTTCTTCCTTGCTTCACTGTTTTAGATACATCTAAACTCCTACAGTAAAGTACAGGTACAATATCGTGGACCAAGAACTCGTAAATGATGAGGTATTCTCTTTTTGGCTTAATCGGAATCCAGATGCAAAAGAGGGAGGTGAGCTTGTTTTTGGCGGGGTTGATCCAACACACTTCAAGGGAAAGCACACTTACGTACCAATAACTGAAAAGGGTTACTGGCAGGTGTGTATCCTTGGAAGACATGAAATTTCTGCCAGTTTTCATCTCAATTTACTTGTATTTTCTGCTGTAAAAAGTTATCACCTTCCTCGTTTCTTTTCAGTTTGAAATGGGCGATTTTCTCATTGGAAACGCTTCAACAGGTTAGTAATCATGTCAGCCCATGTTTGTGAGAAAATTTAGGATAGGGTGTCTAACATATTACGATTCAACAAACTCCAAGGAGTGGGAGAAATGGCAGAGGCCTTGAAGAACCTCAAGGTTGCTGGTTTTAATCCCTGTAGTTGAGTCGAAAGTTACACACACACACACACACACATATATATATATATATATATATATATATATATATATATATATATATGTATGTATGTGTGTGTGTGTATGTATGTATGTATGTATGTACAAGTATGTATGTATGTATGTACAAGTATGTATGTATATTTGCATGTATAATATGCTGAAATAAGAAATAAGAAGAGCTGAAAATGTGACATAAACACCATATTGCAGTCGCACAAAATGTGGCTCGGTCTTTAAAAGAAAATATATATTTCCTGAGGTCTATTCTGGTCGAGAAAAGTTAAGCTGGATACCTAATGAAAGTGTTCTTTTGATAAATAATACCTTAAAACACGTTGAAGTCAAGAATCTTAGTAATACTATATTTGTTAATAACACTTGTCTTAACTAGATAAAAGTTCAAAAGTAGTGTTTCATTTCTTTCTTCAGGTTATTGTGAAGGTGGTTGTGCTGCTATTGTAGATTCTGGAACATCCTTGCTTGCTGGTCCAACTGTATGTGCCCCTACCTTTTGTCAGTCTATCCACATTTAAAGAGATCCTCAGGATTTATGAATTATTTTTTCTGTTCTTTTTCCTCTCAAACCAATACTTTTTGCAACACTTTCTTCCAGACTGTTGTGACTCAAATCAACCATGCCATTGGGGCAGCAGGAGTAGTGAGCACGGAATGTAAAGAAGTTGTTTCTCAATATGGAGATATTATTTGGGATCTCTTAGTATCAGGGGTTTGTTATATCTCCCTCTCTTATATATATCTTTCCACCCGCTTTAAATTTAATTACCCTCAGGATTCATATTGATTTATTAAGTTTCTTCCATCCTATGCAGGTGCAACCTGATGCAGTATGTTCACAGGTTGGTCTATGTTTCTCAAATGGAGGCAAGCAGCATGTGAGGTCAGGAATCCCTTGCCATTTTGTGATATCCTTTCAGTATTGTCCAAAAATTATGCGTATGCTTGAGGGCATTTTCATCCAAAGTTTTATCATGGAGAGCCTTAATTGGGTGGGAACTAGGGAGGTTCTAAAACTTTGTTCAAGTAAACGTAAAAGTTGAAATATTCTATAGACTAAATGCAAAACTTATGGAAGAGGTGGTACTTAACTATGATACCATGATGCCTTGCTGGTCATTTTGGAATATATATGACTTTCGTGCTAATTGAAGATAGGTTTATCATCATTGAAATATACATGGATTCACAGCAATGCCAGATTTCCTTTGTGCTCCCATGTTCTTTTATGGGGTGGGTTGGGGTGAGATTGAAGAAGGCCTGTATTATCCTCTTTATGTGGAAGATTGCAGCACATAACTTGTTTGATAAATGAAATCGATTTCTTGCAGTTCAAATATCAGAACAGTAGTTGAAAAAGAGATCCAAGGGGAAACAACAGTTCAAGATGACCTCTTATGCACTGCATGTGAAATGTTGGTCTCTTGGGTCCAAACCCAACTGAAACAGAAGGGAACCAAGGAGAATGTGCTAAACTATGTGAACCAGGTAAATCATCTTTAACTTTGTCCTTTAATTTCTTTTTGTAAGTTTATCAGATCGATCATGAAAAATTTAAAAGATGTAATGAAAATTTAAAATATGTAATGTTGAATGTACTATGTATGTTTTACCAGCTCTGTGACAGCATACCAAGTCCAATGGGAGAATCAGTAATCGACTGCAATAGCTTTTCCAAAATGCCAAACATTACATTTACCATTGGAAGTAAAGCTTTTAGTCTCACTCCAGAACAGGTTTGAATTTTCCCGTAATATCTTTCAGGTTTATAAAACATGGTTGTGATACTTCTTATCCTTCATGAGTCTTTCTCTACATTCAGTAAGGTATTGATGATAAAATTGGAATGCACTATGTGCATGAAAATGACTAGGGTTACAATATTTGTCACATTTTCCACAACTTAAGTTGGGCGAATGAATTGATGTTATAATAGAAAATCAAGGTATGCACTTGCTTCTATCTTAATATTCTAAATTGTCTCATTCTTTTTTCCCCTCAAACTTGCTTTCAGTATGTACTTAAAACTGGAGAAGGCATTGCCACCGTCTGCATCAGTGGGTTTATTTCTATGGATGTGCCGCCTCCTCGGGGCCCTCTCTGGTATGTAATCCGAGCTGTTAAATACTCCCCCTTCCCAAGATGATCATTGGTTTTGAGAAAAGTTGTCGCAATTAACCTCCCAAGTCAATTTAAGTACTGTAATTAATATAAAATGAAATCTAGGTCTAATCACTGTCTGCCAATGGCAAGTTTGAACATCATGTCTCTTTCTGGTCTATTTTTTTTTTATAAACTTTTTAATAAAGTGAACTCTCTTGTTGGGATACCTAAAATAAAGTAAATGAGAATTTTATTTAGGGATGGAGGATCATCCTTATTTGCCTAATTTTAAGTCATCTCTAACGCCAATATAAATCTGCCTGCAGGATCCTTGGAGATGTATTTATGGGTGTGTATCATACTGTTTTTGACTATGGTAATCTACAACTGGGCTTTGCTGAAGCTGCTTAATGACTCTACTACTAATTCAAGCAGTCATCAGTTTCTTATAATAAGCTAGAGTTTATGAAGGCTGTGACTAAATAGACTTAATTAGTAGTGCTCAAATTGTTGCTGGTTTATCCACTTTATATTAAAGCTGCACTTCTCTTTGCACCATGTTGGTGATATTGTAAGACATAAGGTAAGTCATCTGATTTCTTCTCATCCCTTTATGTATTATAGGACTGTATGTTCTACTATTGTAAAATTTTAAGGATCGGGCTGAAGTATTAGTGAATGGCACGAACAGTATACAATCTCATGATTTTGATGTATGAATCTATGAGTATTTGCCTAAATGACCATCCTTCTCATGATGTGTTGTTTGAATAAACTTGTATTTGCTGAAGGATTATTCGTCTTAAATTCACCAAGTTTCGAGGAAAAAAATTATGCAAGAGAATGTCTCTGTGCTTAGATGGCATGCAGCTCTTCTGCAAATTAACACAGCAAGAGATAACTCTGGAGTACGCTCTGCTGGACTGTTGAGTCCCATGTAAAAAATAATACTCGCGTTTGCTTATGGTACTTTGGACTGGATAGCGTAAAACTTGACCATATTGGCATATTCAGCTGGTAACATGCTATTTAGTGAGCAAGCCTGAACCTAATTTTAAGATTAAATTGTCTAGGTTACATGTTTGTTTATAATGAGATTGTTAACGGGATAAATCCATCTCTGCATCAGCCCATTGAACAAAGGATGAAAGCTGGCTAAAATTTATTACATCTCCCATACAAATTTACTTGTCCTAATTTTTTTTAATGATTTAATCTCATCTATTTGTCCTTTTTTTTTATTTTAATATTAATTTTGGCCTTATTTTTTCAATATTTACTATTATTTAACTTTATAAAAAAAAAAATTAAAAATTACATGATATAACTTGAAAATAGTAAAACTAATAAATTTGACATTAAAAGCACTGTCATACTTTTTTTTATCTTCCTCTCTTTTATTATTTCAAAAAAGAGTTAGAAGATTAATTAAAAAAAAATGATAATAGAGTAATTAAAATGAATAATTTGGAGATAATTATTTTAATAGACGTGTAATTTTAAATTAAGACAGGTAAACTTGAACAAAAGAGTACAAATTTTTTCTACTACTGAAGAAAATCCCAATAATCGCTCAAATAATTGAAGTTAACAACCGCCTAAACCACAAAAGATCCGAAGGCTTGCAACTCAGGTATGTGCCTAGTAACGAAGGGTTTGTAACATACAAAATAACTATCCATAAATGGACATGCACGCCCGACTGAAGGGCCAATCTCAATTCCTCATCACTATCGTTGCTGAAAACTGGCTCCACAGCTTTTTTTGGCTTCTTAGCAGCATTACCAAATGAGCTCTGCATTAAAACAAAAGTAATATGTGAATGCCAGTTAGCCATCCAAGGATGCAAACAAACAAGTACAAGAATCACCAAGTAAAATCCGAGTGACACCTGAACCCAAGCTCAATGCAGGTCCAACCATCGTAGTGTTCATTTCATAAAATGAGTATATAGCAAATGAGTGTTGTTTTGAGCCCTATCCAAAACCCAGTTTACGGCCATTAGATGCAATCTCTTCACTTGGATATGCTATTTAAACTTCACACAAACAATTCAAATAAATATACGCTTCTTTTGTAATTATTTCTCATTGGGTGGAATTCAGTTCAGTTTAATGCCCCAGAAATTAACATGTGAAGAATGAAGTGGTTGATGCTAGGTGCATAACAACACAAAGCAACATATCAAAGCTTCTCAATTACTAGTTCAACCAACTTAACATATGCAAGCTTTGGTTTAGCTCAAGTTGGATTTGTTAGGTCTCAACTTATTTATCCTAAAGTTTGGATCCCTAAATCATGAATTCCTTTAATTAGTTATAAGAATAGGTACAACTCTAAACCTACAAACACAAGCTTCATATATATATATATATATATATATAGGACCGATCTATTGACAACGTTGTAAAAATAGAATTATTCTTACAACAGATCTTAGCTGAGATCTGATTGTTTAAATGACCTTTGTCTGCAATATAATATTTAAGTATCTGCAGTATTATACTGCGGACGGTATTAAATGTCAAAAATACCCCCAACATTTAATTTAATAAATGTACCGTCTGTAGTATTGTACTGAGGACACTAGAATTTTGGTCTCTCTACTTTTCGTTTCCATTCTATTTCTTTCTCTTCCTCTGCGAATAATGTTTGGTTCTCAGCTTCGGCCTTCATGAGTCTAAATCTACAATTCTCTCTCATCTTTCTCTCTCTACTTTTCGTTTCCATTTTTGGCTCTTCTTCTTCCTCTGACAACACAAATTTAATCTTCTAAGGCTGTGAAAACTAAAAATTTCAAGACCCAACTAGGATTTACTCAAAAACCCTCGACACCCTTTTTAACACTTCAAAATTGCATTGTTTTTACAGTTAAACAAGTTTGGGACATTCTTGATCTCCTCCTTACTATAATCTCATACGCTAAAACATGAAACCCTTTCTCAATCTTACTCCCTTCATCCCCCTCTCTCTATAACTTTTTCTTTGTGTTTATGGGTTATTCATATGAATAGTTATTGGATTGATGATTCCCAAGTATAATACTTATTCCTATTTGCAGGATATGTACATAGAGCTTCTAGTACATCTACACTTGCAATGAGAGAAGATTGAATCCAAAGTGTTTGTGCGACTTGCTAATATGAGATTTGATAGTGAAGAACGGATATCAGAACACTCATTATGTATGAATGGCATGTTGTTTTCTTGCATTCTGTCCATTTTTCTTAGAAAATTTTGGGGTGTACTTGACTGCTTTAGAATATTTGAAACAAGGGAAAATAGAGGAGGTAACAAGGTACTTTGAAAATTATCCCTTTTCCTCTCAAAATGAGGATTTTATGTTTAAATTGTTCATCCAAAAGCAAAGAGTGAATTGTTCCTCCGAAAGCAAAGAATGAATTGTTCCTCCAAAATCCTCTTTGTTGAAATATAAGCATACCTTTAGATCATCAATGGCAACCCAATATTAATATGCATTGAATTTTTTTTACATCACATCTCTCAAAATTAAGCTGCACTGAAAAAAATTTCAACTTAAATTTTCTATAAGCTAATTAATTATGAAAGTTAAACAAAACCCAATTGCATACATAAACTGAAGTCACCGACGAGTGATACTGCAAATGCCCATTATGGCTACACCCAGAAAAGGATTGGAAGAAGCCAAGTTCTACGGACGAGACGAATGTAGATGGCTTTTTCATAGAAGAGTGGTGGTACGACCCATCCGCAGTTTAATACTGCGGACGCCGTACCAATCCGCAGTATTAAACTGCGGACCTGTAAAACTTTGACAATCTGAAAGTGAAAAGATGCTTAATAACAAATACATAATAACAGATTAAAGATATGGCTTGGTCGGAGCTAGAAATTGTATGCAAGAAGCACCCGGACTATCGTCAAGAATCGGACATTTGCTCAATTTACCTGAGAGAGAAACTCAACCACCTCTCTAATTTATCTCCTTCCCTTCCCAAATGATCAGAACTATTATGCCATGACTAGTAAATTAAATAAAACAATCAACATTATATTAGCAGGAAAAAGAAAAAAGAAGAAGAAATTCATGTTCTAAATTTCATCATCATCTTTATTATATGCAGTGTAAAATTAAAGACATCAATATACAACATTAATTATTTTTTGATGGATTACCAAAATATCTAAAACCCCCATTAACTAAAAAAAATGAAAATGGAAAAGGCTAAGAGTGATTTAATTAATTAATATACATGAGACATTTCTTCTTTTACAGTTCTTGAATGCATGAAAACTTTCCTGGTCCCTTTCCCAGTTGACTGAATCAACTTCTTCCAAAACCCTCCTTTCTTATTATGCTTCCCATCTTCCTCCTTTCTTGTCGTAATAAACGCAATGGATTTGCTTTTTTTTTTTTCCAGGCTGCTGGCGGTGCTACTTATGATAAAATCGAGGGAACCGCCGGTAGAAACGTGGCGGCGATGATTAATTAGAGGCGTCATAGAGGTGGAAGAAGGGTAAGAAGAATTGGCGTAAAGAGAAATTGGCGTAAAGAAAAGAAACAATCACAATAGTTCTGATCATTTGGGAAGGGGAAGGAGATAAATTATAGAGGTAGTAGATAGACCAAAATTCTAGCGTCAACAATATAATACTTCGAACGGGGATCAACCAAAATTCTAGCGTTTGCAGTATTATACTGCGGACGGATAAAAAAAATAAAAATAAAATTATACTGTCTGCAGTTTAATATTGTGGACGGTATAATTTTTTATTTTTATTTTTTACTCATTCGCAATATAATACCGCAAACGGTACATTTACCAAATTAAATATTGGGGGTATTTTGGACATTTAATATTGTCCGCAATATAATACCTAATACCGCGGATATCTGAATATTATACTGCGGAAACGTAAATATTATACTGCGGACGAGTGCCATTTAAACTGTCAGATCTCATCCTAGACGACTGAGATCTATTGTAAGGATAATTCTATTTTTACAACATTGTCAATGGATCGGTATCTCTCTCTCTCTCTCTCTCTATATATATATATATATATATATATATACGGAGAAAGGTAATCTAAGGCATGCGTTAGCCAAGCTTGGCTAAGACTTCTTAACAAAACGATGTGGTTTTGTATAAAAAGTATAATTAGAGATTTTTTTATATAAAACCCAAAAATAGAAAAGTCAACTCTAGGAGGTAAAATTACGTCATTTTACTAAGGCTTTACCAAGTAGCCTTAGCCAAGTTTGGCTCAGGCATGCGTTAGATTACTTTTTCCATACATACATACATACATACATACATACATACATACATATATATATATATAAGAGAAATGGGAAAAAAAATCTATATAAAGGATAACTCTCCAACCCCCATGATATCAAAAACTATCCTGTCAATAACTCCCATAGCGTAAGGCCAGGAAAAAGCAACAAAAGGCAGTAAAACATATGGGAATTAGAATATCATAACACAAACTTCAACTTACCAATATAAACTAAAAAGTATCCAACAGAAACAACAATACGAAATTTTTTAATCCCTCATGGAACAACTTCTACATATATTTATAACCCACACATACAGAACATATGCGATTATGTCAGTAAGACACTAAGTCATTTTCATTTCAAGTTCATTTTAATCATGCCTAAAAGAGCTGAGAGAAGATAAGAAAGAGAGCAATCAAGGAAAAGGAGTAAAGAGAGTGGAAAGGAAGTGAGCGAGAATTACAAAATTACAACCAGAATTTCATGTTTGATTAGCTAGTTGGTGAGACAATAGCTTACCAAGGCGATGATCAGTAGCTAGTTCGAGAGGATGATCAGCCACACTGGGATTGAGACAAGGCCCAGACTCCTACGGGAGCTCATGAATAGTACCAGAACATGAAGATTAATCAACTCATTTTAACTCTGATTTTGGTTTAACAGATATTAGGTGGGCAAGAAAACTGTAATATCGAGTAAATGCTAAACTAATAGACCAAATAAAAATAGTTCTCAAGCACAATCAAACTACACAATAATTGGTAATTTTGTTTCACCTAAAGGCTTCGTAAGTACCTTGGACATGCCACCTTTTGAGGAAAATCCAAATTTTAGCACCTTTCTTTGATCTTGATCTGCAAGTGCTGTAACACTTGCTCCTGCAGAGGAAGCCGTAGCAATTCCAAAATCCTCTTGTTGCTGTTGCTGCTGTTTGCGAGCATCAGCCCTAAAAATTGTAAGAAGAAGAATATCAATCAACACACGATTATAGAGCGACTTACAAAGAAAATAACAGGATATGAATAGTTGAGAATGACTATTTTCTAAGATGAGGTAAAGAGCGTATGGGTACATTTGTGTAAACTTTGCCATCTCCCTCTCTTGACGTTGTTGTTCTCTCTTTGGCCTGTCATCACGAGTGCTAGTTCCATGCATTTCTCTCATTTCGTTGAATCTCTGGAAACCATTACAGAAAGTGAATAGGAAGAAGTGTATAGATACAAATAACCAAGGTCAAGGATTTCAACACTAAAAGACCTTTACCTTTCTGTGGTTGTGATCATATGAGCTCAGATGGGCTTCAAACTCCACAGCCAACTTATATTGCTTGTTGCAAAGCTCACAATACAACACCTTGTGTATTTCCTTCACCTCAGTCAGAATTTTCTGCTCACGTTCTGCTATAACCTGGATGTTCATAATGTGCAGGAAGCAGGCAGTAGAAGCCACCAGGTAATAAAAACTGGAGGAAATTCTCAAGAACTCCCAAACTCGATGTTCCCTTATGATATACCATTCCCGTCAAAAGACAGACTTATATGCTATATGCTGTCTTCTGCTATTGGATATAGGTTTCAGAAAAAGTAAAGCATCAACTCAAATTATCTAATACTGGAAACATTTTTTAATACTATCTACAAGTTAGCAGGAAATAGTGTACCTCCCGCTTCTTTGCAATTTCTTCCGTCTCCTCGACCTCAATATCAAGTTTTTTCCTCTGGATATTTTCTTCTGCAGTAAAATAATCATCTTCCTCTTGTTTTCCAATCCCCAATTTTGGATCCCTCATCCCAGATTTTATTGGCTCAATTATTCCTTTACATAATCACAGGACATAGAAATTAGATTCCCCAACAAATTTTTTAGAAACATCACGTAATGCACATATTCCCTTTAGGAGGAGAATTAGTTTGAGATGCTTTAAAAAATCAGTAACTACCAAGTAAACAATAGAGAGGCCAAGAATAATTATTTAGGTGAATGTATCAACCATACAAGATTTACTTTAGTGCTCCATATGGGCAACTAATTTGAAATAAAAGGTGTTGTGAGTTAAATTGAGATATCAAACAAACAAACTCAATAAATAACCAAGAACAATATTTAGCAATTAGAGACTGTTGACATATTATCCAATCAAAGCATGGTTATTTTTAGATGATTGAGTTCAGATACTATGGAAGAACAAAATCATCTAGAAAACCATATCTTATACAGGAAAATAAGATTAAAAAGAAACATTTAATGACCATTATTTGCCTACTTCCGTCTAAGTCGCAATGAAGAATAATGAGTCATCTCAAAGAAACAAACAGAGCAGCTAAAAGACACATCAAAAGTTAAAATACAATATTATTGTCGTCAATTACTATTTACATGGACTTGGGTACAGAATCTTGGTGAAAGTATGTGTCTTAGATTAGTCAATATCAAATCATTTTGATACAGGTAGTTTGAGATGGCAAAGTAAACATATATTCTGTACTTTAGCTTTTATTGGATTCAAGGTCAAAATCTTGCAGCTTTGAAGCTATAGATTATAGGCCACAGCAAACCAGTGAAAAGCTACAAGAAAAATATCTTCACTAATCTGATGCATTATACACTTTGACCCAATAATTACACTGGCCAGCCTGCCCTACTCAGAATCTGTGTCTTGTAGTGTTGACACAAGTACCTCAAGGTAATCTGCTGAGTCCTACAGAATAGCTTACTAAAAGATTACGATAAGTCAACAGCTTCATAGCTTAAGAATAATAACCGAACAGTCTACCTGACTCTACCAATCATTATCCACTAAGAAAAGATAAATTCAAGTTTCAAGCTTGACTGATAACAAGTCACTTATTGGAAAGGTGAGACCATTACAAACAAATCAATGCACGTACAAAGCAAGAAACATAAGCAAGCCCATGCAAACACTTTAGCTGGCAAAGGACAAGTTAAGAAATTGACAAAGGCCTCTTTCTCTTTTAGAAAAATGCAAGTAGTAAAAGCACTGATGCAGTTCAATCCGTACTTGTAATAAAAGATCCTGATTATACCAAAGAACTTTCAACAGCCTACCTGCCGAAAGTTTCCCGACAAAAAAAGACTACCTCCGGAAGGAAGAGCGTAACAATTTACGCATGACAAATGTCAAACGAAGTTTGAGTTATACTAGGATTAAGGTGAACACTTATCAAAAAGTGAAAAAGGTCAAAAACTTTTTGTAGTTAAGTTTTAAGTATAAACTAGGCCTATTGAGGTAATTTTATATATTAAGGATTCCAAGTTGTCTAACTTATGTTAGTTAATTTTTGATAGGCATCTAACTTATATAAGTTAATTTATATTTACTTCTCTGAAGTATGGTAATTTAGGGTATTCATGAGTTCCTAAGTTGGAAGTATAGTCCTAGAGGTATTACATTTTTGTGATATATATGATGCATTGCTCTATAATTTTAATAAAAAAAAATGACTACTGATATAATCTTCATGCTTTGCTACCTGAGGCTGTTGCATACTACTTTCAAAGAAGAAGCATTTATGCGGTTGCATACAGTGAATCCCTTGCAGTGGTGCCAAGAACCACCTCCCCTTTTCTCTTTGCCTTCCTTTCTATAGTGCACTCGTTGGCCCAATACATCTTAAATAGTTATATAACTTATACTAAAATACAAGACATAGTAAATTTGCAGGCGCTTAGTACAATGATTTTGTTATCCCCAACAACTTTAACAACACAATAGAAATGAATCAGTATTAGCTACTGAATGCTAAATTCATAGAATAATAAGCAAAAAAAGCACAACGGACCTCCCCAGAAGGTAATTTTAATGTGGCCAATTTCCCCTCTTTTGCAATCCATCTATTTGTGCATCAAATTCGAAGAAGAAAGGTACTTAATTCCGTTAGTGATTTTAACTTGTTTATTTATAAACCCAGATCATTTCAAAATGAAAGGATGACATATACTTGATACCTATAATTATGACATGCGAATCACTTGAAATCCTTTAATAGACATACAAATCATAGCAATCATTCAATAGACATACCTTGTTCATCCTTGCCAAGACCCTTCCCTTTCCACCCCATCTTCTGGAGTAGTCTAAACCCAACATTAGATGATGTCAGTTGCGTATCTAATGATGCTTGCTCTACATTATCCAGATCTACATTTTCTGTTGGCCTGTGATTGATAGGTAGACGAAAATCCTCTGCAAGACCCTCAAGAACCGAATCCTCATTTTCCTATAACAGAAAAGCCACAATATATGTCATCTTTACGCCTAAATGAAATTGCAATGCTTGAAGTTCTAGGATAAAGTAGAAATAGTATCCGACGAAAATATATATACCAAGAAAAAGTTATCTGGAGAATATTCAAATCTGGAGAAAAAGGTATCTGGAGAATATTCAAATCTGGAAAATATATAGATTTGATGTTGACATCACTTTTATTCAAATCTAAGGTCTCACAATAATCAATTAGCATCAATTAAGATTAAGAAACCTTAAAAGAACATAGAACCATCAAAATGGAACCAAAACCCTATTTTAAAACATTGAGCTAATAAATAAGTCAAACAGTAAAGCATGAGATCCAATGAGAAGAACCCACAAAATGAGAGAACAGGGGACACAAAGATACGCTCTAAAATCCACCTGTGGATTACATTTTTCATAGACTTACCTCCTCCAATTTCTGCTGCCTTCTATCTCTCATGCATATGTCCTGTTTGGCACTGTACCATCTATGTTCCATATCATATACCCTAAATCACACAAAATCAATTAAATGTCAGATGACTAACTTCGAAAAGCTCGAGACAAAAAGTATGAGCACATATACTAATTGAAGTGCATGAATTTCAAAAGCTGCCAACAGAACCACTGGTAATTTTACAGGTGCTGGAAACTTCATTTTAGTGTAAAAAAATGGCAAAAGGGAGGGGTACGCGAGTGGACTTGATGTAGGACAAGGTGGAAACTATCCATGTCCGAATGAACAATCCATCCAAGTATATGTAACAAACTATGATTAGAAAATCAAAACATTCACAACTCTACTCTACAACTACTACATGAAATATTAATCTGATAATAAGTTGCATATGCATTTAAAATTTCTAAATTAAAAATAAAAAAAGAAAGGCAACCTGAAGATTTTCTAAATAAAAAATAAAAATAGAAAGGCACCCGGAATTATGCTACTAAAATTTTGATAAAACGTAAGGTCGCATTTGTTAGCAAAAATGATGGGTGAGATAAGACTATTTGTACTACTTTATTATCACTTCAGACTATTTTATCTCACGATTAGTCTGTTATTTAATCCCATAGAGTATGTTTAGTCATTTCTAAGGTAATTTGATGATGAATTATAATCCCAAGTAAAACAGTGTTCTTATATAATCCCCTTTTTGGGTATCAAATAAGCTTAAAGCTGATATCAAATAGTCCGGTGATTAAATAAGTGACTAAATATGGAATAAAATAGTTACGAGTGATAATAAATTAGTACAAATAATCATTTTTCACACATCATTTTTGCAAACAAACGTAGTCAATTTAGCACAACAAATAATCCTAAAAGGGAATCAGATAAACAAAATTCCCTACTGATGTAACTACACACATATTGATCTCTTTGTTTTCGATCCGTAATCCAAATTGCAGATCAACAAGCTATCAGCGATTACAAAATGTAATTTTTTTCTTTGCTGAAATTCAGTAATAAAGTGCGCAATAAGTTTGATTTGTAAGACTAATAAAACTTCACTAAATGTCAAAAGAAAATACTACCTTAATCTAGGATTTTCAATTAGATATGATCCACATATATATATATATAAAATACATTTTACACACTCCATAAGTAGATCTAATGCCCAAAATAAGGACCTTTTTTTTTTCCATATAGCGAGTGGCGACAGACCTGAGTTGCCGCTACCTACCCCAGCCGCTACTTATCAGCAGACATTGACTGATGCCTGCATGCATCGGCTACTCCTTTTGACGGCACACATTGGTAGCCGGTAGTTAGCGGCAGGCATCGGCTGATGACTACATGCTCAGTATCGGTGACAAAAAAAATAGCGGCCGAGTCCTGCTGTCAGAAAGAATAGTGGCAGCTTCGATCGGTCGCTACTCTTTTTAGGTTGTTAAATCTACTTATGAAAAGTATAAATTATATTTAGTGAACTAATATCATTACAATCATTTGTGATGAATCATTCTCTATATATATATATATATATATATAATTTATTTATATATATAGAGCCCAAATCAACTTACCTGTCGCAGAAAAAAAAAATATTGTTCCGATGGCTCTTCCTCTCTTATCGCAGTAGTTACTAGCTAGTCGATTAAACGAAAAAGAGGCGAGAAATTCAGGGCTATGATATACATTGACGATATTCGGGGGCGGAAAATCTGCTGTTTCGAACTTGCTGGGCCAAGCTGGAAGCCTAGAAGCTACATTTTGGGTTTGTAAAGGCAATTCAAAGCTGTCTTATATCGCATATAAGGCCCACCTTTTTGTTTTTTTGTTTATGTTCTTGTTTTTTTAATTATATTAATTATTAAAAATTAAAATATTTTTCACTAGATTCTAGAATAAAATCATTGATACAAGAATAATTAGTGATTTGGATGGATTTTTTGGGTAAAATAATCTAAATTATGCATATAAAATATTAATTTTTTATTACTTAGATAATACTTGATGTTAAACAAGTAATTATGCAAAATAGTATTAATTTTATCAAGATTTAATTAGCAAAATTAGCCAACGTTTCACGTGATGCTCCCCATAATAAAATTCAGCGTACACGAAATTATTTATCTTGCGTCCAATTAATAAAGCTCGAGCAACAAATAATACAATGAATTAAAACGCATGAAGAATCAAATAAAATAAAATATAATATTTCACATGACATTAATTATTGTAAGAATGGTGATTATGATAGGTTGTTAGGATATTATTCACTTTTCCTGCTCATATTTTAATGGCAAGTTTAATTTGGACATTGTCCATAGAGTGACATTTTAAACACATTCACTTTTAAATAGTGTTCATCTTTCAATATTTAAAGTTTTCAAGAATTATATATGTATGTTGCTAGTTTAATTTTTTTGTAGGTATGTTTGGGTTACAAGTGCTTGTGATATTTATAGCGATACCGTTTAATTAATGCATTTGACAATCACACCAAAATGATGCGATGTGTTTAAACTTCAAATGTTACGTTTATGATTTAAATAAATTATGTTTAGAATAAATTATTTATTGATATATAAATGATATTTTTAAGTGCGTTTGAAACTTTAAAAACATTAAACGTTTCATAAATTAATTGATGAACAAACACTTAATTATGTTACACACAATTCTATTTAAATAGTAGAAAGCTGTTACTTTTTTTTTTTTTTTTAACTCTTGTGAAGAACCTTTTCTTTTCTTTTACCAAATATCAAGGGTACTATGACTTCTAATGGTTTTCATTTTTAATACCGATTATGACAAAATGTTACATTAACGTGTCACTTTTGAAAAATGGTATTTATTTTAAGGAACGTTATATGAAATTCCACAAGGAATACAAATGAATGGGGTTTAACTTTTTGAAATCATAATAACCATTCTTTCAACTCCTCCCCCTTCATACATATCAAAGGAGATCACTGAATTATATTATTTATCGTGTTTGCTAATTTCTGATATCAAGATACAAATTGTTGCATATCTATAATATAATATAATAATGTTTAGGCGATCCTTTCGTTCGTCATTTCTCAGAGTCAGTTGCCCCAGTTCCACTTCCTCTCCCTCTCCCTCTCCCTCTTAATAGAGTTCCACTTCCCTCCTCTCCCTCCTCCACTTCTTTTCTTCTTCTACTTCCTAAACCATTCGTCTTCTGTGCGTTGCTTTTACTCTTCAGTCGCCTTCGTCTTCTTCAATATTTGAGAGCCTAAATTTGACAGACCCAACAAGCCCACCATCATGACCCTAATTCCATATTCCTTTTCATTTCAGTCGTGCCTCCCTCCGTCCTCCTCACAATCATCGTTCGCGTTCCTCTTGCCTCACAACTCAGTCGGCCCTCCTCTCTTGATCTCCCTATTTCGGAGTCGGAGCTCCGGCGAATTGATCTCCCCTCAATAATTTGGGGTAATCTACTGGTCGGATTTTATATATAATCGGTAAGATTCACGCATCCCCTTCCATTGGTATCAAATAGTTTCATGGGTTGGTGTTATTAGGCATTACTAGCTGATTAAGTGTTATTGTTGATTAGTTTCATGGGTTGGTGTTATTGTTGTAGATTAAGTGATAGGAATGATCGGAATATTCATCGGCGAGAGCACAGTATAGGCAATCCAGTTCGGCGAGCAGAGTATATGCAATCCAATAAAGCTTCGTTTTCTTCCTGTGTTCATTTTCCCATTCCATGGCTAAGTTTCAACTTTACTTTTGGAATTCTAAGAAGTGCATTATTTTAATTCTTCCCAATCCAACTGGGTATGATCTGATGAATGTGTTTGTTTATTGCGTATGATCTGATGAATGTGTTTGTTTGTGTTGCATTAATTGGATGAGATGAAAAAACGATTGATAGAGATGGAAGAGGAAGTTGCTGCTTTCCGAGAAATGCAAACCAAGGTTGAGAAAGAAATGGGTGTTGTTCAAGGTTTAATTTTTATTCTTTTTAATTGGGTTTCATATCTCCAATTCTTTTCGAAATAGCTATATAAATGAAATTGGTGAACTGATAATTCAAGCTTGAAGATGTGCTAATTATAAAGACTGTTAATTTGAAAAGGAGTTGATTTGATGTGGATTTTGTCTAGCGAGTTGTTATGAAGAGGTGTTGCTAATTCATGATAAGTAATGAGTTCTTTTAAGGGTTTCAGTTCTTAAATTTTAGCTATATGTCAAAATTATTTCCTTTCATTCTCTCTCTTTCTCTATATATTTTATGCGATTAAAAAAAACTAATTGGTGATTCTATTTGTAATATCCCTAATTAGGTATGATCTGATGAATGTGCTTGCTTGTGTTGCAGGAATTAGATGAGATGAAAAAACGATTGAAAGAGATGGAAGAGGAACCTGCTGCTCTCCGAGAAATACAGGCCAAGGTTGAGAAAGAAATGGGTGTTGTTCAAGGTTTAATTTTTGTACTTTTTAATTGGGTTTCATATCTCTAATTCTTTTCTAAGTATCTATATAAATAGAATCTATTTTGGTAAACTGATAATTTAAGCTTGAAGAAGTGCTAATTATAAAGACTGTGAATTTGAAAAGGAGTTGATTTGATGTGGATTTTATCTAGCAAGTAGTTATGAAGAGGTGTTGCTAATTCATGATAAGTAATGAGTTCTTTTAAGGGTTTCAGTTCTTAAATTTTAGCTATATATGAAAATACATCTATAATTTGATGGATTTCTAATAAATTGTTAATTAGCTTCAATAATTGTTAGAAATGGCAACTGTTTTGAAAAGGATTCTATTTTGAGTAGATTGCATATTGTGGTACTTATGCTCCATGTGGAATAAGAAGGGAAATGAAAAAGGGGGAAAGGAGGTTTTTCAGAGGGGAAAGGAGGTTTTTCAGAGTAATTGTTAGAAGTGGCAACTGTTTTGAAAAGGGGTTAGTAAATTGCATATTGTGGTACTTTGCTCCATTCGGAACAAGAAGGGAAATGAAAAGGGGGTAGGAGGATTAAAGAAAACTATTAAGTTTTCTTTAAGTTATCATCATTCTTTCTCTTTCTTTCTCTATATATATTTTATGCGATTAAAAAAAATACTAATTGGTAATTCTATTTGTAATATCCCTAATTGGGTATGATCTGACGAATGTGTTTGTTTGTGTTGCATGAACTGGATGAGATGAAAAAAGGATTGAAAGAGATGGAAGAGGAAGCTACTACTCTCCAAGAAATACAGGCCAAGGTTGAGAAAGAAATGGGTGTTGCTCAAGGTTTAATTTTTATTCTTTAATTGGGTTTCATATCTCCAATTATTTTCTAAGTATCTATATAAATGGAATCTGTTATGGTGAACTGATAATTTAAGCTTGAAGAAGTGCTTATTATAGACTGTTAATTTGAAAAAGAGTTGATTTGATGTGGATTTTGTCTAGCGAGTTGTTGTGAAGAGGTGTTGCTAATTCATGATAAGTAATGAGTTCTTTTAAGGGTTTCAGTTCTTAAATTTTAGCTATATATCAAAATTCATCTACGATATGATAGATTTGTAATAAATTGTTAATTAGCTTCAGTAATTGTTAGAAGTGGCAACTGTTTTGAAAAGGAGTCAATTTTGAGTAGAGTGCATATTGTGCTACTTATGCTCCATTTGGAACAAGAAGGGAAATGAAGGCAGGAGGTGTTTCAGAGGGGAAAGGAACCTCCTTTACCGTAGATTGTATGGTACAAATAGAAGAGCAGGAGGGGAATGCCGGGAGATAAATTTAGAACTTTATATATTGATTTGTTATTATCCTCATAAACATCACTTTCTTATAAATGATGTTATCGTGATTTTTTTTTTAAACAATTAATTTATAATTTTTAATCACATAATATTAAAAGTAATAAAATTCTTTTTAATTGTAGTAAAATATGTTAAATCAAATTATTAACATTAAATATGTATTATGTTAATGAAAAATAGTAAATATATTAATAAAAAATTATTAAATATTTATGAAAAAAGTTATATTAACTAACTCGTGTCTTGCACGGGCTATCAAATTTGTATTGACTAATAAATAATTGCATGTGACCAACTAATTGATTAAATTTAATGTAACCTCATTCCCATAATAATGTTTGACAGCATAATTACTTACTAATCGCGTCATTTCTGTTTCAAAAATAAAAAATAAAAAATAAAAGATATTGCATCAGTTTAGATATTAATTAACATATATACGGTAAGCACTTATTTTATATCGATCACCAGTTGTGCCCTTATTAGCAGCCACATGAAATTCAACTGCGAATATAGGCAATCTTGGTGGTTTAACTTTAATAACATCATAAAGCTATACATTAGTGCAAATCCAGCCGCCGCCCCCACCCCACCCCACCCCATGGTCCAAAGGTACCATTGAAGTTCAATTTTCAACCTAAGAAATCGTTAACAACTAGGGATCGATCTTAATGAACCATTGTACAGACTATTTCCATATCTATGCAACAATTATATGCAAGTTGGCATTGATTATGACCATGCCTCTAATTAATTTCCTTGGGAAAAAATGCATGAAATCTGCAGCAAAAAGTGTGTAAGAACAGTCTTTTTACATTTATGTATTGCAATAATGTGCGGGAGGGGAGATTATTCGTACGTGGAGTTTACAAGGTAGTCATGTGTTTAACGTGGTGCGTAATTAAACAAATTCCTAATCAATAGAAAAATATACCTAAGAAAGGTAACTAAACTTCAAAGTGTGGCCACTAATGTTCTTTCAAGCTTTAAAAAAGGTTGCATAATTAAAGAATAGTTACATATTAATTAAGAATATTTATAAACGCGTGTCACTTAATCAACCCCAACGTCCTATGCACTCTCTCATTGTCACACTAATATTATAAAACTTGGATGTGATTATGTACAGCAAGAAATATACTCCATTATCTTAGTGACTTGATTAAGAAATAATAAATTATATGTTAAATTAAAGCAAAATAAAATAATGGTTTGGTAGTTTGAAAGTACAAGATGTCCATGCATGCATACCAACCTCTGGTTCTAATTAGGGTTCTTCAAAGAATCCCGACTGCCACACAGCTTAAAATCATTGTTGGTAGAAGATACTTGTGTTTGAATAAGCCAGTAATGCATGTATTCAACTTTTGAACATTTGAAAAAGTTATCTCAAGGTTTCTTTTGACCATTTTCTTCCCTTTTAATTGAGTTTTCTAATCCCCTTGAGTTATTTTCATTAACATATAATAATCTATCTCATTTATTTAATATATACGCAATATTCATTGAATTAGGTAGTATAACATTGAGTTGTCAAGAGTTTATATGGGTTACAAACTCCGCAGTTCTTTAAGTACTTCTAAAAGAGCAAAAAGTTGATTTAGGGAGGTTGATTAGTTATAACATGGCTTGATGAAATAAACTAAATTATGTGTTAGAATAAACGTGCTCCAAAGAATTGAAAATTTGTATGATTTTCAATTCATACTTACCAATCTTTAGATAAAATCATTGACTGGAAAATGTAGACCTCCTAGAACAATTTTGTTTAATTATATATCTTGTTCTTTTCAAAGAAATCTTGGATATTAGAAAAGTAAGTAGGTTTGAATGTTATAGAGCAATGGAAAATTTTCAAACAACTGTTATTATATATACAAGCTCGCTAACTTTGCACCGGCGACATATATAATAATTTATTATATTATTTAATCTAAGTTAAATATTTAATTAAGACTTTGAGAAAATAGTGTAATTATTAAATAATAAATTATTGAATTATATATTATAAGTTTCTTTGATCAATTATTAATTTAAATATTTAAATGAAGGACATATTTATTTAGTTATGATTATATATATATATTTTAATCTTATTTTAGTTTTTCATGAATTCTATATTAGTGTTTATATTGACAAAATTTGCTTAAAATTTGTATCCGAATAGAACTATGAAAATGATCATATTTTAATAAGTTTTAATTTAATTATAATAATTAGTTAGTAATGAATCCATTATAATCTTTCAACTAATTTTATAGTTGTTATATTTTAAAAAAAAATCACATACATTATTAATACAATTAATTGTATGAATTGGTAAAATTTAAAATTTTAATGAATTTAATTTATTTAAGACATTAATTTAATAATGAAATTCACAATTGATATTTGTATAATTAAATCACGTGATATGTTAAGAGATTTTTTCGATATATAATATTTTAATAAAATTGTAATATAAAAAAATTGGTAGAACCATAAAAATTCTTTTAAAAGTTTTTTTTCTAATAGATATAAAAATAAAAAATAACTTCTTTTTTTCTAATAGGTTGTGTTTTCGTTAGATAGTATTTGATTATTATAAATTTAGATAGTATTTATACTAATTTGAATAGAAAAGTAAAAATTTATACAAAAAAATTTATAAAATTAAAAATTGATGAAATTAAATTTATACTTTTAATTATATAGTTGATGAGTTGATTTATTAACAATGAACTAAAAAGCGTACTTTACAGATGTATAATTACTTCCTAAAGTATAAAACTGAATAAATAACTATAGAATATCAGCATCACTAGAAATGCATGCCTTTCCCTTTTTTGTACTCTGTGTTAAAACAATATATGAATATGTAGAAAACTTGGATATAATTTCATTGAAATATTAATAGTGAATTTATATAAGATTTACAAGGTAAAGAAATTAATTAATTATACAAAATTTGGCGACCAAGAGAATTACTTGGGGAGCAAGTGAAAATACAAAACTCGGAGACCAAGAAAATATCTTGGGGAGTAATAGAAAATCTACGGTAATCCTTCCCGTCAAGTTGCAGCATGTAAATCAGAGATGCTCAACTTGAAATTGAGAAATTGAAATTGATCATGACCAAAAGATTTGATAAATAAATCTGCAAGTTAATACGTAGAAGAGATCTTAGTTGGTCTAATCAAACATTATAATAGTTTTTCACGAATAACATGAAAATCAATCTCTTAACATGCTTAGTTCGTTCATGAAATACTGGATTGACATGCAGAGATATGGATAACAACTTCGTTAATAGGAGAGGAAATAGAAATACCTAAGTCATGTAATAAATAAGAAATCTATGTAAGTTCACAAGTTGCCACAGTTATAGCACGATACACGGTCTCAACAGAAGAACGAGAAACCATGGATTGTTTATTGGTTTTCCAATAAATTGGAGAAGAGTCAAGGAAGATGTAATAGTCAACGGTGGAGCGATGGGTCATAGAGCAACTAACCCAATCTGAATAATAATAAGTAGTAATTGTAAGAGCACTTGATGAGGAGATGTGAATGTCTTGATCAAGAGTAGGCTTTAAATAATGTAATAGGCAATGAGTAGCATCTAGATGAGGTTGGTGCATGAATTGACTTAAAATGTTGACGGTAATGGTGAGGTAAATTAAACGATGATAAATAGATAGATTGGAGAGGAGGTTACCAATAGAGTCGTCACATAGTTTCAAATTTTGTTACATAGAAAAATCGGCAGGACTAATACCTCTCATGACAAAATCACGGAGAATATTAAGAGTGTGCTTGCACTAAGAGAGATGTGGACCACATTTTGAACGAGGCACTTCGATACCAAGAAAGTATTTGAGTGTACTAATAAGTAGATTTTATATTTATTTATTAGGTATTTTTATACTTAATTATTTACGAGTTTTTAAATATTTTTAGTATTTTAGGTAATTTAATTAATTTTATGTAGTTTTAGTATTTTTACAGTATTTTTATTTGATTTCTATAGGAAAAAGGAATTAAAAATAAGACTAATGACATTTTCGTAATTATAGCAACCAGAGAGGATCGGATAGCGAAGCGGAGCATAGTTTTATTTTGGTACGTGGACGGACTCGGATTGGTTGCTGCTTGGTTTCTTTCTTTAAATCCCACGATGGGTCCTAGTAGGCAAGTGAAGTAAAATGATTTATTAAGGAGTCTAAAAGCAATTTGAAAAATGATTGAAAATAGAATTTTAATTATTTATTTATTTAATTAGTATTCTAATTTCTATTAGGATTATGTTAAATTATGTATCTATAAATAGAGATTTTGAGACACAATTAAAAAAAATACTCTTGTACATAGATTTTTATTATTCTTCTATTATGAGTAGTTAAATTATTGTTCTTGGTTTAAATTAGCGGAAGTCATCTAAATTATGCACTGTGAGATCTAATTGGTTTTAATTGTTTAATTTATATTTTGAGTATTGAATATTCTTTTGCATTTAATTTTATGATTAATTCGTTTGATTGCTAGGATGCATATTAGTTTATTATTCGTATTAATCTATTGTTGTTTGTGAAGCAACTAAGTTTAATAATTATTTTGCAGATCAAAAGATTATTATATCCTAGAAAGAATATTCATCTAAATTAATGCAAATGCGTGGCTTGTGTTATTTAGTTAAATGATTTCTCTAATTCTTAAAGTTGGTATTAAATTAAATCTCTAGCACGTGCCGGAGGTTATTTAGTAATAAGGGTAATTTAGAACACGTGTGTCTACTTAACTAAAATCAAGGAGAGAGGAGAAAAATTATTCCACTTGCGAGTAGTTATTCATACGATAAATGTTCAAAATATTAATTGATTTATTCTTACATCAATGATCAATTGTAAATTCTTGATGGTGGATGTTAACTTAAACCAATGCTTTTTATTCTTATTTATTTCATTAAATTACTTGCATAATTAATTTAGTTAATTTTATTTAAATTATTTTTTAATTAAACCCCCCCCCCCCCCCCCCCAATTTTGGTTTACAAAAACATAAAATTAAATTAATCATTCTCTGTAGGATCGATTCTTACTTACATTACTACATAAATATTTTTTCAAAGTAAGATTTTATTTTTAGGTGCTTGCGACAGCACACCAAATTTTGGCGTTATTGCCGGCGATTGATTCTAATTTATTTTTGTGCTTTTGTAAACTTTATTTTAATTTAGTAATTTTTCTTAGATTTTATTTTTTTTAGTTTTTCATAGTTTAATTGAGTTGTGCAGGTAAGAATAGAAGTCATGGTTGATTATGTCAATTAGGTAACTATTTCTTCTCTTGAGTAACAAATTGATAGTCTAACTTTTTTTGTTTATCAATTGGTTGCCATGAGCAACCGATGGAAGCTTGCAGGATTTGTGTGATAATAGGACATTTAACTGATATGTGCCCAATTCTTCGAGAGGAATCTTATAAATATGTAAATGTGGTTGGTTGTTTTCCTGGTCAACCGTAAAGGAGATATGATCCATATCCAAACGCGTATAATTCAGGATGGAGGGATCATCCTAATTTTAGTTATGGGAATTCACAAGTGAATTGACATGCAAATAAGAACTTTTCAAGTTATCAATAGTACATGCACCCATATCCTTAATAACAATAGGGCCAATCATTTAATTTTGATATGTCTTTAGAGGGTATGCTTAAATTACTTGAAACTAACACTTTGTAATTTCAACAAGACATAAGAGCAAGTATTTAGGAAAATAATGCAATTATTCAGCGTTTAGGTATTCAAATGGGACAAATGACAATCACAATCGATCAATTGGAGGAACAAAGTTCTGAGCAAGTATCTTCTCAAACGGTAGATAATCCAATGGAGAATATAAATGCACAAGTGTTGAGAAGTGGTAACTATGTAGAAAATCCAAAAAAGACAATCCTTACATCGCCTAAGCAAGAGGAAACAGACAACATCAATACAGAAGCAGACAGTGTTAATGTAGACAATAATGTTCTTTATGTTGATGACATATCTAAGGTGGTGAAAGTTGTTGAGGAAACAAATAAGGAGAATTTAGAAGTTACGATTATCAACAGTTTGGAGTTGGAGAAAGAAGAAGAAATTAAGCAAAATTTAGATCTGAAGAAGGCTGTGGCTGCATTACAATCCTTACCAGTGATTTTGGATAAGTATGCAATATCTTCCATTCTAGTGCCTGTTATTCATAAAAAAAATTTACCTTTTGTTTTGCAGGATCCAATTCAATATTTAAAGTCTATTCCCGATCATCTCAAAAACTTATTTCTTGAAGAGGGAGTCGAACATTCATGTCGAATGCAAAGGAAGTTGAGCTTACCTATGAAGGATAACGTGATGGATGGGATACTCAAAATTCATGAAGTAGGAGTGACATAGTAATTTGGCATGTTGTCGAGCTAATGACAATTAACAAATGCGCTGTTTGGGAGGCAACCCAATGAGAGTATAATTTTTTTTTCTTTTTATTTATGCATTTTTATTTTAGTTATTTGTGCATTTTTCTTTGCATTGGGAAAAATATAAGTTTTAAGTGTAAGGGAAATGATTAAGGATTTTTGTTATTTTTAGGTCATATTTTGAAAAAAAATTAGAAATTTTTAGATTTTTTTTTTTTTTTGAATTTTGTGGGTATATTCATTGCAAACCCTCACAAGACACAACTCGTCCATTTGGGGTAACCTTGGGGTTTAAAGACTTGTTGCACATACTAAGTGTAACCGTGTTTCCTACGAAAATGTGATAGTTTTTTATTTTTATTTTTAAGATGAGTCACTTGAGTAATTAGTTAATTGGATTTTAAAATTTTTAGCCAATGATGAAAATTTTAATTTTTAGTTAATAACTTTTGAAAAAGGGGTAAATTTTTACTCAGTCTAAATTTTAATTTTTTGTTAGTTATTACTTTGTTTGAGATCTTTTAATTTTTTATGCACTTATATTTATTTGTTTGAGCTAGTTTTAATTTAGAGAAGTTTATATGGTTAAATGCTTATGAAAGATACTTTTGAGTTCTATATTTTATTTGATCATTATTTAAAGTGAAATATAAAGTAAAATATAATTTGAGGAAGATGACTAAGGTAATTTTTTTAGGATTGTTAAGTTGAAGAAAAAGTCTTGTGATGGGTTGAAATGAAGCGTAAAACGCACTAACTCAAAAACACATGAAAAGCGAGAGGGAGCGTAAAACGCACTCGCTGGTAAGATGGAGCATAAAATGCACTTACCATGAAAAAAATAAAAAAATAATTGAAAAAGTGATATTAATAATCCTAATGTGCTTAAGTGTTTCAAAGCCTTTCAATCTTCTATTATATTTACCTGTATTAGCTGAAAGTGATGAGAAAAATAAACATATAGAGTTTCGTTGTATATCTTTTATAAGGTAATTAATAACCTAGATTTATTTGAGTTTTGACTAGTTTTATACATTTAGATTCACACACGCACAAATGGTATCGATTAAAGTAAGATTAACAGTTATGTTAAAATTTTAGATTTTTGTATTATTTTGAAATTATCTTTGAGTTATCATTTAAAAAAAAATCTTTGAGACTAATGTTGAATTCGTATTGATTCATTGCTCGGATTACTTGGTTTATTTTGTAGAGTTTTATTTTTATAGTTTTTATTTTTGTTTTGCTTGAGGACAAGCAAAGATTTAAGTGCGGAGGTATTTAATAAGTAAATTTTATATCAATTTATTAGGTATTTTTATGCTTAATTATTTACGAGTTTTTGAGTATTTTTAGTGTTTTAGGTAATTTAATTAATTTTATGCAGCTTAGTATTTTTATATTATTTTTATTTGATTTCTGTAGGAAAAAGGAATTAAAAATAAGGCTGGTGGCATTTTCGTTATTATAGCAACTAGAGAGGATCACGACATACGCGGTGTAGAGCGGAGCATAATTTTATTTTGGCGCGTGGACGGACTCAGATTGGTTGCTGCTTGGTTTCTTTCTTTAAATCCCATGATGAGTCCCAACAGGCAAGTGAAGTAAAAAGATTTATTAAGGAGTCCAAAAGCAATTTGGAAAAGGATTGAAAATAGAATTTTATTTATTTAATTAGTATTCTAATTCCTATTAGGATTAGGATAAATTATGTATCTATAAATAGAGATTTTGAGGCACAATTAGAAAAATACTTTTGTACATAGATTTTTATTATTCTTCTATTATGAGTAGAAGAATAGAAGAATATACACTGTGAGATCTAATTGGTTTTAATTGTTCAATTTATATTTTGAGTATTGGATATTCTTTTGTGTTTAATTTTATGATTAATTCGTTTGATTGCTAGGATGCATACTAGTTTATTATTCACATTAATTTACTGTTGTTTGTGAAGCAACTAAGTTTAATAATTATTTTGCAAATCAAAATATTATTATATCTTAGGAAGAATATTCATCTAAATTAAATGCAAACGCGTGACTTGTGTTGTTTAGTTCAACGATTTCTCTAATTTTTAAAGCTGATATTAAATTAAATCTCTAACACGTGCCGGAGGTTGTTTAGTAATAAGGGTAATTTAGAACGTGTGTGTCTACTTAACCAAAATTAAGGAGAGAGGAGAAAAATTATTCCACTTACAAGTAATTATTCCTACGGTGAATGTTCAAAATATTACTTGATTTATTCTTGCATCAATGATCAGTTATAAATTCTTGATGGTAGATGTTAACTTAGACCAATACTTTTTTTTTATTTCATTAAATTACTTGCATAATTATTTTAGTTAATTTTATTTAAATTATTTTTTTAATTAACCCCCCCCCCCCCCAATTTTGATTTGCAAAAACATAAAATTAAATTAATCATTCTCTATGGGATTGACTTTTACTTGCACTACTACATAAATTTTTTTTGAAAGTAAGAATTTATTTTTGGGTGCCTGCGACTGTACACCATGTACCAAGGTCCTTGGTGTGAAATTATTGACATGTATAATCTTTGATAATTTGAATAAAATTAGTGTGAAAACTTGTGGTCACAATATCATCATCCACATATACGAGAACAAAAATAGATGCATAATCATCCTGTGATTGTGTAAAGCCAAAATGAAGCAAAGCATTAGAAAACCTAAAGAACCAATTGCGGGAGACTTATTTTAGCTTATATCAAGATTAATGTAATTCGCAAAAAAAATTCTCCCTCTTGCGTCAATAACTAGGAGGGGGGCATGTAAACTTTCTTATTAAGGTCACTTGGAGGAAAGCATTGTTTACATCCAATTGATGTAAAGGTCAGGCCTTAATCGTGGCAATTAAAAGAAAAACATGAACAATTACTAGTTTTGTAACTGGAGAAAAGGTATCATGATAATCAATACCTTCAATTTGATTGTAACATTTGGCCACAAGACGGGCCTTATAACATTTAATGGAGCCATCAGAATGACGTTTGATTTTGTCAACCCATTTAGAGTTAATAGCTTTCTTGTTAGGAGAAAGTAGGATAAGAGACTAAGTGTGATTATTTATTAAGGTAACGGTTTTAGTTTTCTTCCACAGTTTCACACCATTCCTAAAATTTCATGGCTTTTGATGAAGTTGAAGGTTTAGTAGTAATAGATAAAGAAGTAAGAAATGAAACACGTGAATGTGAAAAATGAGAATTAGTGAAAAAATTAATGGTCTAAAGGATAAGATATACCTGAACTAGTAGTCAATGAAGAAGGTTTAGAGCGGACAACAGAAACATAATAGTCTTTAAGATAAGTATAAGGAATGCGATTGCATTAAGGTTGCAAAGAAGTGGAGTTGACTATGGTAGGAAAGGGGGTGAGAATAGGCAAGAAAGGGGTAAAACTATCATGATCATTACTATGTTCATATGGTGGTTAAGGTAAAAACAGGGTAAAACACATGAAAGATATGGTAGGGGAAAATGAAGTATGAAATAAAGAAAAATGTGTCCGTGAAAGAAAACATCACGAGAGACGTATGTTTTTTTAGTAGATAAATCAAACATTTTAAAACCTTTTTTGTCCTTAAGAATAGCTAATAAATACATATGTCTATGCACGCTAGTCAAATTTGTGTTAATTTGGGGAGTGGTAATTCAGTTGAAATATAAACAATCAAAAACTTTTAACTATGAAAGTGTGGGTTTTTTTGAAAAAGAATTTGAAAAGAAATTTTATTTTAAAGGAACAGGTGCTAGAAGAGGATTAATTAAATAAGCTGTAATAAGAATGCAATCTCCTCGATATAGGGGTGGATCCAACTTAGGGTAGAGGGGGGGGGGGGGGGTCAATTGACCCCATTGAATTTTGAAAGCCACCTAAGTTGGAAGACATTGTTTGGATTTTGGAATTGGAATGGACATAAGCTACTGGTGTGGCGCAGTTCTTAATGCCACAGGCCCACAACTTCCCCTTTTTTCCTTCTTATTTTTTCTATTGGGTTGTGGACAGCTAGAAAGAGAAATTAGTGTTTGTTATAGTATAAAGATAATGTGTTGTCATGTTGGTTATAATTTTATTTAAATGAACAAGAAAGAAAGAGAAAGAAGAATGAGAGAGGGATTAATATTAATGTTGTTTAATGCTTGTTGCTAGCTTTATTATTATTTAAATAAATAAGAAAGAAAGAGAAAGTATCATTTTTTGTCTTCTAGTTGCTAGTTTTGTTATTATTTTACCTTTTTAATTTCAAATTAATGTTGTTCATAGCTTCTTTATGAACTCCAACAATATTTTTCTCCTGATTATTCATCAGTTTGGGTTGATGACAACTATTAGTCATTATCCTTCAAGGGCCATTCAAAATCAAGCACACGGATCATTCATATTCACCATATATTGATCAACTTTGATAATTTGATAATTAAACTTTAGTCGTTGGATCAAAAGGTTATTTTAAAATATAAAAGCTGCAAATTATTTTTCAAAATCATTTTCCATTCTCTTATTCTCTTTTTTACCAGCCACCGACTGTTTCTTCTCTTTCTGAAAGACATGTCTAAACCTAGTTTTCTAAAGATCAAATCATATTTTTCAAACAAGTTTTTTCATCAAATCAGGCCGATTAAAACGTTTTTACATTGTTTAATGTTTATGAACATGTTTTACCTATTAAAACTACTTTTATGTTTTTCAAAACTCAGATCTTCATATTTTATACAAAGTATCTCTATAAATCTTGCATTTATGTATCTCCTTATAAAGCGTTTCTAAGACTAGATTTATTACAAATCAATATGAAAAGAGTTTTGATTAAAGTTAGAAGATTCAAGGCTTCAAGCTTTAGATCTATTGAAATTTGCAAAATCAATAATATGATACTAGTTCGATTCGGTAATCTATCTCTTCTGTTTTGAGAAATTGATCTTTTTTATTTTGGGGGAAAGATCTTTAAATGTATTGGATCTCTTGTTCTAAAGTGACAACTATGTTTTTGCTTTGATTTTGTTAGATTTTTTTTATTCTGATGTAGGTTGAGGCTGATTTATGATTTTACGCTGATTTTCTTCTCCTATTTGTTATTTTCTCCTTTAAAATGATATCCGAATAAATAAATTATATCATAATATTCAAATAATTTGTTTACTCGAGTTTGAATCAAAACAAATAGTTCAAACATTTGTTCGAGTCGAATTGAACCGGATTTGAGTACTTTATATTCGAGTCGAATTGAGCCGGATTTGAGTACCTTTTTTTCCTAGTGAGTCGAATACAAACATTATTTAATTTTGTAATTTATTTTATTATATTTTTATTTTTTTGTTATTTCGTTATTTTTTTTAAAAAAAAATTGACCCCACTAAACACCGTAGCTGGATCCGCCCCTGCCTCGATATACGGTAATACTTGGTGTTTGAAGTTAACATATTATTTATTCATTTTTCTTTTATATATTTTTTAACAGAGTGTGATTTCAACCTAGGTAGACATTAACATATTTCTTTGGCTAATTATTTTTTTTTAAATAAAAAAGGAGAAAAAATCAATTCAAGAATAACATAAAGGAGAAGTAAATAACAGAAAACACCAATAAAGTAATCATTTTTCTATGAATTAAAAGATAGTTGATATGGACCGGATTTTCCTAAGGTATAGTATTTTCTAAAATAACTGCAAGAAAAGTTTATTAAAATGAAAATTTAAAAAATGGGTTATTTTTTATTTTTATTATGAGACTTTTCAATCATCTAAGTAACTAAGGGTTCACAAATAAAGTTCACTATCTAAATGTCTAAGTTTTTACCAAAATGCAGATTAAGTTAAATTCACTTTATGTTAATGACTGATTTTTTACAGCCACATAAATTACCAAACAACGAGCTACCTGTACCTGAAAGTAGACAAAGTTACATCGAAAAACTTGACAGCTTGGGCCGTCGAGGGATAGGTCTGGTGTGAGAATAAGTACAGGTCAAAAAGTGTAAATAATGGAGAACATAAAACTGTTGGAATAAGATTGATATTTGATGTAAAGAATAATGTGTCATTGAATATACCGTAATCCAATGCTTATGACTGTATTTATAGCCTTCTCAACATACTAAGTATCATGTATCTATAGTTAATTAGGATTTGATAAGTCTTGATTAGAATCCAACTGTGAATATGATTGTTAATCGGTCCATCCTTATCACCCCTAAGATCCAAAATCATAATATGTTTTGGAATCCTATGTTAACGTAGACTTTGACCTTCCTAATCTTATAAAGCCATTCAAAAGGAAATAACACATTAATGGACATGCCCTAACATCAAGCCTATTATAGTGTGTAAAAAATAGGTTAACTCATACCAGATTCGGGGTTTAATTAATTATATCCCAACATTGCCCTCCCACTCTACTGTTATAAATAATTTATAATAGGAGAGTAACACCAAAAACATAAAACTGATCGGATAAATCAAGAACACCAATATATCCCTTAACAACCATGTTTGCAAAGTATAACTATCGAAATTGTCGAAGTCCTCGAACCCTTCTTTAATACTGCCGAGGCCACCAAACTCTCCCAAACTATTCTAGAAATTCGAACAAACACATCCACCAACACTGCTGAACCTGCTAAACTTCAAAATATCAATAAGAAAGATGCCTTCAAAATGTTCGAGGCCAAAAAACACAAACTCCGAAAAACCAAATGCCAAAAGCTTGTAAAAGCCACTTCCAAACACAATCCGATCATATTCCATTAACTCAGTTGACCCCAATCGAAGCCCAAAACAAAATAACTCCTTATCTCAAACCATAAGTCAAATCTGATCCCAAGCTGAACCGAGTCTACCATCTCCAATAAATTTGTCGATACTCCCGAAGCCGCCGAATTCCAAAAACATAAGAACCTCCAACATTCTCGAACTTGCTGAACTCTAAAACATAAAAACCTCCAGTACTTTTGAACCCACCGAACTCCAAAACATAAAAACCTCTATCGCTTCTGAACCCGTTGAGCTCCACACTGTCACTGCCGAACCCCATACTTTTACTGTCGAATTCCACGTTGTCATTGTCGAATCCCCAAAAACCTAAAATATACTAACTTTTAACCCTTCACATTTATCCAACCGATCCCGAAGTCGAGTACTTCCGATGGATCTATTTAACGCCTTTATCCTTCTTGTAGATGAAGAAACCTTTCTTTGACCTTGGCTCTAGATAACTCCTCATCGTCTACATGCCATGTGTTCTTTAATTTTGAACCTTCCATATCCTAAAGGCGATAGGTTCCCAATGTCCATTTGACTGGGAATGAGCGACAAAAAACCTCTTAATGTTGAATACATACCTTCACTACTAGTCGCTTTAAACCAAAATCAGATCGCATGCTGAACTTTGAACCTTCCCGAACTCGTTAAGTAACTTCAATTTTACACCCATAATTGATGAACTTTTCATACACATAAAGACTGAGATAATGGTAAATGTTGCCCCCTAACTACCAAATTCACTTTTGAATCTGATGCCTACTATGATTAATCAATTATTCGACGTGGCCGACCTAGTCCCTTGATCATCACCCCAACCTGTCTCCTTTATCTGATCTGGGGGTGGCGCCTTCTGACCTGCAACATACTGTACCAACTCGACGTTCTGAACATTTTTCTTGATCAAATATTTTAATTGTCGACACGCTTTAGTTGAGTGTCCAACAGTCTGATGATAATCACAAAACTATTTATTTTCCATCTTCAAATGAAAGGATGGCTTACTCGATGAAGGTTGATTTCCTTTTGGTCTGATCCAATCCTATTTCTCAGCCTTATCATCTCCATTATTAGATCGACCTACTCCCTTTTGAGTTCTACTACAATCTCGCCATCGCCTCCTCAATTGCAACAATTTTTTAGCCCTTTTATATGTATTAGACGGGACCTTCGGAGGATTAAACACTATATCCTTCATGAGCTTTCGAGATCATACCATGTCTAACCTTGTAGTAAGGAACCCAAGCGCCTGCGTCATATTTAGATTCGTGATGGTGCCGACCGCCTCCTTGAACCTCATCACGTATTGGCTCAAAGTTTCATTCGGCTTTTGTTAGATCTAAATCAAGGAAGTTGTAAGTTTCTTTCTCATTTTGTTGCTTCCAAATCTTTTGTGAAACTTATCACAGAGCTCCTTCCATGAATTAATGGAATTTGGAGGCAAAGACATCAACCTTTGTCGAGCACCCATTTTCAATGTTATGAGGAACATGTGACATTAGGCTGCATTTATATGATTGATGTAAGACTCTGAATATTAATAAATAGATTTAAATTTTTTCTCATAATTTAGTGCATAACAGTAAGGTGTTAAATTAATAAAAATTAAAGTTAAGGATGTTATGTGCAAAATTTTTATGTCGAACAATATTTGATTGGTCGGGGAATATTCGTACGACAGCGCCGAAATATTCAGTTATGGGTGGACCTCATAATGAAATATTGTCGGATAAGCAATGAATGTTGAATTCTAGATGAAGAGTTGGTACTTCCCCAAGGTGCTTTCGATGGTGACGTTGAATTCTCGATAGGTTTAATCGAAAATCAGTTCTAAGAATTGGTATTACAGTAATTGACGAGAAGATGTTTAATTCTTGATGAAAGTTAACTCTCGATGGAAAAATAGATAGTGGTTAGCCAAGAATTGGTATTGTGGTGATTGAAGAGAAGTGTTCAAGTGAGGGGGATCTCTTGATGTGATGAACTCACTTGTAGGAAAAATATTGTTATTGTTAGGATATCACAAGTGAAATGGAGTCACACATCAGAGAAATAATGAAAGAGTAAATGACTTATATACATGAATGGGCTAAAGGTTTAATAGCTTAAGATTTTGGGTCAAGTTGAGTCCCAAACATGTACGTTAGTACCTTGTGTACAAGTACGTGACGAGTGGATTCCCTAGTTCTTCCCTAACAACAATTGTTAGGTATGGGTCTTCACCTATAAAAGAAATCCAAGTTGAAAAGGGATTTAATTGTTAGCTTGGTTGGTGACCAAGACAAGTAAATGTGATATATAATCTGATTAAGAAAATAATTTGTTAGCCAATGACATGTGGTGGGCCTATGGTTATTTCCAATCGATAATAAGAATGGCTTAGGAAAAGTATAATAAATAAGGCTATGAGATAGTCTTATTATTATCAGAGAAGCTCGGTAGCAAGAAGGTAGCGAAAAAATAAATTAAGAGGATTATAGTTTGTTGCTCCTGTATTTCTGCTGCTATCTTTATTTAATTAAAAGCATGAAGACTTTATTGTTAGGGGTGTTTTGGGTGGTGAAGTTGTGACGCCCCCAAATTCAGGTCTCAAATACCCGGATCCGGTCATCACGATCCAATACAAACATCCACCTCTAAACAACATACAATAACTAAGTGCGGAATAATAAACATATGTTGTTCATTCAAAAGGTGTTACTAGTCCCAAGATACGATAACCTTACACAAAAGTACACAAATACCCTTAATAAAATATTTAGGATTTATATTACATAACAAGTAATTTAGTTAACTAAAAGGCTGCATCCTGAAGTCTATCACTTCATTTTTCCCTTACCTTTGTTCTTCCCAGAAGTCTCGGGTTGCACTGCAATAAGGTTTCATGATATAGCAAGGGTGAGCAACTAGTTTGCTCAACAAGTATAAATAACAACAAGAAACAATATATCATGAATGAAAGGGAATAGCTGAACAATTCAATAATATGAATAACATAAGTAGGAATAATGATTTGCTTTTAGAATTAAGATAGTCAAATAGACTATGAACTATAAATATCCACTGGAGTCAATAGCAGGTTGACCCAATGGTTACTACCAGAAATATGTACCCGAGGGGATCAGCCTCAGTATAATATGTGTATGCATAACATTTAATTTCCGTATTTTGTACCTGATATTAGATACAGGGTACTCCCCTATAATAAAGGGGTATTCATAATAGTCTAAGAATCCGCATTTTCAATGATTTGGATAGCTTTTAAAATCTTTAACATAAATGTCTAGTCGAACAATAGCTTAGACCTACTTTGAACAGTTCTTTAAACAGTAGAACAATAATTAAGTACAAGTCAAGGACTGTACAATATCAAGTGCAACAAGTGCGAATAACAACAATATCGATGTGAAATAATTGTAAAATAATTAAACCACTCAAAGTATGCTTGAAATTATAGTTCAAGCTTAACTAAATAATTTGCTCAATGAAATGAGTTTAGAGATAAGGAACTTGCCTGTTTGCTCAGCTACAATTAATTTCTAGCTTTAACTAACTGGCTTTGAAAGATCTAACATTAATAAAGTTGGTCTAACAATTAGTACGACGTATTTGCACAACTATACGCTCACTAAGGAACTGATCTACCACATAAGTACTAACACATAATTTACATCAGTCAAAATAATATTATTAACCTTATAGATCCTCAATCAAATTAGGTTAATAATTTAATAATTTAGAAAATATTTTTCTCAAGTGTTGGACACTTATTAAAGCCTTAAACAACTTATTACAATTGTTTAATTAAAGCATGATTAAATTCTAATTATTTTATTAACTAAATCTCTATTTAATTACTATTTAATCTTGATTAAATAGAAATTAATTAATTAACTTTAGTTATTATTTAAAATAAATAATATCTAATTGTACTTACTTATTATTTAATAATAATTAAATAATAAATAATTGTTGATTTAATTTTAACCTTATTTAATTTAATATTAATCAACTAATAATTAACTAAGTAATTAACCTCACTTATTATTTAATTTAAGAAAATTAAATAATAGTTTACTAATTTTAATCATCTTTAATTATTATCTAATGTCAATTAAATAATAATTAATTATTTAATAAATTTTAATTATTATTTAGGATTGAATAAAAATCAATTTATTTCTTCTTATTTATTATTTAAATTAAATAATAAATTATTAATCTAATAACTTAATCATTATTTAATGTTAATTAAATAATAATTAATTACTTAATTATCCTTATTTATTATTTAATAATATTAAAAAAAATAATTTATAAATTTTTATCTCTCTTTAAATTTTATTTAATAGAAATTAAATAATAATTGCTAATTTATCACCTTTATTTATTATTAACATTTTAAATAATAAATAATTAATGAAATCTTTATTTATTTAACTTAACCATAAATTTAGCTAACTAGATTAATATTTAAAATATTAAAATATTAAACTTAATGAAAAATATCATCCCAAATATCATTTTTGTATTATTATTTTTTTTGTTATAATTTTTAATTAATTTTAAAACATTTAAATTAATTAAAAATATGCAAAATGGCAATTCTGTAATTAAACCGAAAACTGATCCGAGGGCAAAATAGTAATTATGCATAAAAACGAACGGAGGGGTAGTATGGTAATTTTGCCACAAATTTTCCTATAGCGCGCGCGTAACAAAAGAAACGACAAAAAACAGTGCCATTTTGAATAGCCGGCAAACGGCTTTCGCGCATAACGCGCGGCGTAAAAATTTTCCTGAGCTAAACGACGTCGTTTGGCTCCGCGTCCACGGCTAACATGCCTACGCGCATTGCGCGACCAGTTCTAATTTTTTCCCTTCTAGCAGAATGTGAACAGTGTCCGACAATACACACTTTAATAAAAATTATACCATCAAGTAAGCTTTAAATCCTCAATAAAAATCCAAAAAATTTATCAATCACTTAATATCAATTTATAACATGAAAATTTATTTTTTCATGATTTAATATCATTTTTTTTATAAAAAATTTTACATCACATAAACTACCACAAATCATAACTTTTTGTGTATAACTCCATTTTGAGTGATTCAAACTTTGTTTTTCTCATGATTTAATGTTCTATAATATTAGAACATCAAACCTAAGTTTTATAAAAATATTTTTGGTCATAAATTTCAAGACTTGTTTACACACCATTAAACACATGTTTTTAGCATACAAGTTATACCAAAATACAAACCAAGCATATTAAACTCAAGCATGACATAAATATTACTACCACACATTATTAACTATATTAACATGTTTATACTCACATGTTGATTTATTTAATTTACAAACAAAAATTAGATTTAGAATAACCATTACCTTGATTTAATGACTATTTTTCTTTTTTTTTCAAAATAGGTGGTAAAAGAAGATGACATGAACTAGCTTAGAACTCCTCCTCCTTCTCTTGGTATTTTGCTCTCAAATATTTTCTTACACTCTCAAATGCTCTCTAGCTCTCTCTTTAGCTTGAAAATAAAAGATGAGAAATGACTACAAAAACTACCAAGTTGCAAGTATACTTACAATGAGAATAGATATAAAATCTATATCTATTACAATACCATCATAAAGATAGCAAAGATACTTACACAAGCTAACACATTAGGTGAAAAGAGGGATGGTCCAAGTACTTGAAAAAAATTATTCAAAACAAGCAACCTAGTTAAATAAATGAGAAATAAATAAAAAAAATATCAACTCACACACTCTCTCTCATCTTACACGGCTGATGGGTTCAATTTTGTCCCACAATGATTGTCATAAGCTCACTTTTTAATAAATAATAAGTTACATAATTATTTTCCAAGTGGACTCAAGCTTTTGGCTTTATTTAAAATACCAATTGAGCTCCTATTAAATGGTTTGAGCTACTAGTTTGCAAATTTTATTATTCTTCACTTGGGCTACTAATTGATCCATGTTGGGCTAATTTAATAATTTACACATTAATTATTCAATCCATGATTAAATAAATAATTAGATTGAATAAATAATTAAATACTCTAACCCATTAGTATTAAATTACTAAATGGACTAATAAATATTATTATTAATATTTCACATCATTTACATTAATTAATAATGATATTAATTAATTTATTATATTTAATTAACTCATTATATTCAATTTAATTAAATGTTTAATTAATAGGAAACTTATCAATTATTTTGATATTAAAACTTTAGGGTGTGTTCACTAATATTAGTGACCCCCTTTAATTAATTCTAGTAATTAATCACATAATCATTTAATCACGTAATTAATTAATCACATAAAAAGATTTAAATAATCTCGTAAAACTAACTCGTTAGAAATTAAATTAATAATGACGTGAAAATTCTAGGACATTACAGAAGTTAATTAGGTTTCTCAACCTAATTAAATGTAAATCTGTTCTCTCTCAATTTATCGTAAAATCTCAAATTTTAGGGGTAAAACTTGATAGAATTATTGTAAGCCCATTATTATTGATATAATGATAATTCAGAATTTGACCCGTGATTTTTCTCTTTAAGAATTTTTCACATTAAATATTGTGTCTTATTTTGTAGATGGTTATTTGTTATTTTTGTTCTCATTATTTGGTTTGTTAATTTCCAAATGAATTGCACAATGAATGAAAAGTAATTCCTCGAATTGAGATTATTTTATGTTAACTTTTTCCCAATAGTGGTATTAGAGCTTAGTTGTTTTTGTGATTTTCTTGTGCGAATTAAATGGAGGATCGGACCGCAAGTTGCATAATTAAACTCAAGACTTCAAATTATACCATTTGGAAGTCAAGAATGGAGAATTTCCTTTACTACAAGAATTTGTACGAACAACTTAAGAATGATGGACTCATGCCCACAGACAAGAATGATACGTAGTGGAATGAGATGAACAAGAAAACTATTAGTCTGATCAGATCGTGGATCGATTAAAGTGCATTTCATCATGTTTCTAAGAAAACCAAATCTTATGATATTTGGAGAAAATTATAGTCTATATATAAAAGGAAGATGGCACAAAATAAAGATTTCTTGGTTAGAAAACTTGTGAATTTTAAGTTCAATGATGAAAACTCTGTTGCAGAACATTTGAGTGATTTTTAGAGTTTGATAGTTCAGTTGAGTATGATGAATATGGTTATTAATGATGAGATGTAGGCTTTGTTGTTGTTAAACTCTTTGGCTAATAGTTAGGAGATACTAGTTATGCCATTAAGTAACTCCGCTCCTAATATGACACGCTAACAATGGATACGGTCAAAAATAGTTTGTTCAATAAAGAACATAGGCGAAGAGATATTGTAGTGATTACTGATGAGTCACAAGTGTTTGTAATGCAAAGTAGGCAGACAAATATACAGGAAGCTCTCATAAAGATGACAAATCTAAGGGAAAGTTAAGAGATATAAAATAGATAAATAAAAAAAATACTACCAGAGACAAGAGTGAACATTTTGAAAAAAGGAGCAATCTAAGGAAAAAGACTAGATTATGTATTTATTCGACGTTGATGTAGCCTTTGTTTGTGATGGTAAGATCAAATATCATGTTAATGATTGAGTGATTGATTTGGCTGCTTTGTTTCATGCTACTTCATGTGGTGAGATCTTCACATCCTACACTAGTGGTGATTTTGACTATGTACGGATGAAAAACGGTAGAGCATCCAAGGTTGTCAACATTGAAGATATTTGTTTAGAGACTAAATGTGATTATATGTTAATGTTTAAAGATGTCAGACATGTTTCGGATATCCACCTTAATTTGATCTCTACTAGTTCGTTTGATGAGAATGATTATAACAGTTTTTTTTGTGTGAAAGTCACTTAAAGCTCACTAAAAGGTCTCTAATGGTGACTAGAGCTAATAAGGTAAACATTAATCTTTACATGAGACAGACACGTGTGAGAGGTGTTGAAGATGGGGGAGTTAGGCGCAAAAAGATGTGGAACAAAACCATGCGAGATGGGAGAAAAATCTTGCATGAGAACCACAAGAGAAAAGCTTTTCACCTTAAATAAGTACCAAAAGTGAATAAGAAAAGTGATAGCTCGCAAGCAGGGCATAAAGAAATTGTGAATTAATTTTCTGGCAAGCAAAAGTCTGTCAAGTTTAAGTTAGATCCCGACATCAAGAAGAACTATGATAATGAGATGAAGCCAAACATTAAGAAAGTTTAGAAGCTTGAATTGAACCAAGAGTTCATTGGGATTAACTTTGAGTGAGGAGTTGTAGTTAGTGATCTCTCCTCTCATAGATTCGGAGGGAGAGATTATTGGTATGGGTCCTCACCAGTGAAAGGAATCCAAGTTGAAAATGATTTACTTGTTAGCTTGGATGGTAACCAAAACCAGTAAATGTGATCCCTAATCTGATTTGGAGAATAATTTTTAACCAGAAATATATGGTGGGCCTGAGGTTGTTTTCAATCTATACTAAGTATGGATTAGAAAAAAAAATTATAAATAAGACTATGAGATAGTCTTATTATTATAAGAGAAACTCAGTAACAAGAAGACACGAAAAGAATAAATTCAGAGGATTACAGTTTATTACTCGTGGGTTTCCACCTTAATCTCCATTCAATTGAAAGTTTCAATACTTTATTATTTCATGTGGTGGTGAAGTTAATTTGGTTTCTCTACTTAATTAAAGGTAAATTTGTACTTTATCAATTTATTGTGTAACCTCAAGTACTAGGGCGTAAAAGTTAGGAAGATTATTGTAAGTCCGTTATTGTTGATATAATAGATATTCAAAATTTAACTTGTGATTTTTTTCTTTAAGAGTTTTTCATGTTAAATATTGTGACTTTTTTAAAGATGGTTATTTGTTATTTTTGTTCTCATTATTAGGTTTTTTGATTTCCTATTTAGTTGCACAAATCTTTTGAAATGATTATCCAAAATTTAATTTTCAAACCACCATCACGTATCTTTTGAAGAGGTTCACCAACTCGTTATCAATCTTCTGTAACTCTGATACCAATTGTTGGGGAAAAATAGGGGAGCCCGCGCGCCACATATTCGTACACAAGTCGCTAACACACATGTTTGGAACCCAACACGACCTAAAAGCTTAAGCTATTAGGTCTTTGGTTCATTTATGTATATAAATCCTTTATTCTTTTATTATTTTTTTGATGTTGGAGATCCAACTTACTTGTAATATTCTAACAAGAAGCCCTTGATGTTGGCGTGCATCGAAGACTCACGAAGAAAGGTGACTATGTCTTCTAAGGACTATTCCACAATGGCAAATGCCTCCCTTTTTAGTTGCATAAGCTTTTACTTCTCACATTTTCAAGTGTCTATCAAAGGGCATTTGTTACAGGTTATTTAAAGTGGTCATTTTAGATACTTAATAATGTGAATTGGTCGATCTAATAAATTGTGTTTGTTACGTTAGTAATTTTATATTCTCAATAATCCTATGCCTAGTAAAGTACCGAGATTTTTAGTTGAAGTGGGTATCTGGATGACAAAAAGAAGAAGGTGATAATCTTAGATTACCACATCTTGGTCATCTTGAGATCCTTTTATAGACAAAAAATGCCCATCATATTTTAGTAAATTGGACATAAATAACCTTATTTATACGTAATTATGAAAAGTTTATCAAACAAATACTCATATATCAAACACACTCTTTACTTAAATAATTTGGACATAAATGCTTTAATTTATCCTTGTTCATCTTGTTTTGTTGTTTATCATTGTAAGATTAATTTATTATTGTGCTTAAATTGATTTAATTATTTAATCTTTATATTTATGTATTAATAATTGAATATACTATAAATTATTATTTTATAAAAGTAATAAAACTTAAAATATATTTTATTAAATACTATTAAATTAATTAGTTGGACAATATTTTGGGTGTATAATTTTGTTTCACAAAAATTCATCATTAATTATTTGACATAAATTAGTATATGGGCTATTTTAGTGAAAGGTGAGTATTAAAAATAATATACACAGTAATTTTAAATTCACATTAAACACTCACAACAATTATTACCAATAATCAAATACTTAATAATCTAAATTTAGGTGAATATCTTACATAACTTGTAACAAACACCTTTGAAATTCCGTCTTTTCCTTTCTTTTAGCTTTCTGTTCCATTCAAGAATCACCGCTTTTATTCCTTTATGATGTCCTTTCTTTCGTTATTAAGGTATTTAATTGGCGGATTATCACTTCATTAATATGAACTGTAACATAACAATGGAAGTAATGCAAAGGGAATGACACAAAAAGATGCATTCTAGAACACAAATTGTTTCCATACTCTAGCTGATGTAAGATTAATACGAAGACTTATATACTTCACAAGGATGAGTTTGGGCATCAAGCACAAACATAGGTGGAAATTAATTGATTCCAAGTATAACAATACAATGCTTTGTTGAAAATATCAAACAAGAATTATATAGTAACTCTGCCAGGTTGGGTTTCTCGATAAGATATTATTCTTAGACTTTTGAGGTGCAATGCACTTAATATCAACAATGCTACATAATTTGGGTAGCAAAATTTCCATGTAAGTAAGTTAGTGCATTGAATTAAATATTAATTAATTTGATGACTATAAACTAGGCTTTTCTTGCTCATTTTCTGATGGCAATTTTTGTGGTCCATAGAGTAACATTTTGAAACACGTTCACTTTTAAATAGTGTGTTGAAACTTGTTAGGGTAAATTTTGCTAAGAAAGGAGTATGTTCATCCTTCATTTTAAAATTTCCAGAATTATGCATTGTGAGTTTTATATTTTAGGGTGTATTCTGTTAGTAGAGTTTTTAGCGTTTGCAGCATTTACATTTAATGCGTTTGCGGCTTGTACTAAAAATTGTACCATGAGTTTAAACTTCAAATGTTGCGGTTGTAAGTTAAATTATAAGTAGTATTTAAATTTTAGAATAAACTGCTGCGTGTGTTGAATAATATTTTCAAATATATTTGAAACTCTAAACTAAACAAACGCTTTATAAGTTGGTAGAAGCTGGTAGATGAAGAAACACTTAGTTAAGTTAGACCAACCTTACCCTATTACCACTGTCTAAAACAAATCCTGCTGCCTTTTTTTTTAATTTTTAAACAACCTTTCTCTTACAAATATTAAGGGTTCTATGACTTTTAATGATTTTCATTTTTGGCACTGATTATGGCAAAATATCGCATTAGGGTATCACTTTTAAAAAATGGTATTTATTTTGAGGAACCACATGAAATTACACAAGAAATACAATGAATGGTGTTTAACTTTTTGAAATCACATTAACCATTCTTTCAACTCCACCCCCCTTCATACATATCAAAGGGATCAATGCATTATTTAACATGTTTGCTAATTTTTGATCAAGATACAAATTGTTGCATATAGACTAATAAATTGTTGCATGCGACCAACTAATTGATTAAACTTTGTGTAACCGCATTCCCATAAAAATGTTTGCCAGTATAATTACTTACTAATTGCGTCATTTCTGTTTCAAAAAAAATATACCATGCCATTTTAGTTATTAATTAATTAGCATACGGTAAGCACTTTAACATTGATCATCAACTGTACATGCCCTTATTAGCAACCACATATGAAATTCAACTACGAATATATATGTAATCATAGTGGTTTAACTTTAATGAAATCATAAAGCAACAAATTAGTGCAAATCCAGACCCCCCATGGTCCAACGGTACTAATGAAGTTCAATGTTCAACCTATGAAACGTATTGTTAATTAACAACTAGAGGTCAATCTTAATTAGTTAGAATTTAATCACGCGATATACCTAAGAAAGATAACTAAACTTCACTCACTAATTTTCAATGAAGCTTTAAAAAAGGTTGCGTAATTAAAGAATACATCTTAATTAAGTACGTGAGTGGCTTAATCAACCCCAACGGAATCATTTAATTATGCACTCTCATTGTCTCACACTAATATTATAAAACTTGAATATGATTATGTACAGCAAGAAATATACTCCATTATCTTAGTGTCTTGATTAAGAAATAAATAAAAAAAATTTATGTTAAATTAAAGCAAAATAGAACAATGGGTCCGTAATTTGGAAGTACAAGGTGGACATGCATGCATGCCAACCTATGGTTCTAATTAGGGTTCTTCAAAGAATAATCCTTACTGTCAAGCAGCTTAAAAGCAATGTTGGTAGAAGATATTTGTTTTTTAATAAGCTAATAATGCCTGTATTCAACTTTTGAAAATTTGACAAAAGTTGTCTCAAGGTTTCTTTTGACCATTTTCTTCCCTTTCAGTTGAGTTTTCTAAACCCCTTGAGTTAATTTCATTAACATATAATAATTTATCTCATTTGTTTAATTTATACGCAATATTCGGAGAATTAGGTAGTATAACATTGAGTTGTCAAGAGTTTGTAGGAGTTACAGATTGTCACTCCACTGTTGTTTAACTTATAAAAAGGCAAAACACTTGATTTAGGGAGATTAGTTATAACATGGAATGATCGATGGAATAAATTAAATTATGTGATAGAATAAACGTGCTCGAAAAAATTGAATGATTTTCAATTCCTATATACTTACCAATCTGTAGACCAAATCATTTACCATAAAATAAAATAAATTATGTGATAGAATAAACGTGCTCGAAAAAATTGAATGATTTTCAATTCATATATACTTACCAATCTGTAGACCAAATCATTTACCATAAAATATAAACGAATCTGGTTTAAATATATATCTTGTTATTTTCAAAGAAATCTAGGATATATATAATGAGTGTTTTGAATGTTATAGAGCAGCGGAAATTTGCCAAACAACTTTTATTATATATATTAATATATTTCTTTGGTCCATCAACCCTATTTTCAAAATAAAAAAGGAAAAAAATCGATTCGAAAACAGCATAAAGGAGAAGTAAATAGCAGAAAACACCAAGAAAGTAGTCATTTTTCTGAATTAACTGCAAGAAATATTTACTAGAATGAAAATTTAGAAAAGGAGTAATTTTCTATTTTTATTTCGGGATGTTTCAGTCCACTAAGAAACCAGGGGTCCACAAAAAAATTCACTGCCCAAGTTCTTACCAAAATGCAGTTTAATTTCAATTCACTTTACAGTAATCATTTGATAACAAACAGTGTTGGACCATCCAGATTCTCCACCCCTGCTATAAATTCATTAGAGCTCCATTGTCATTTGAAACCAAGAGAGGACTAAGTACACTCAACTACTAATTTCCTCTTGTCTATTTGAATTTGCCCGTCTTTTTTGTGCCTAAATTAAACACACCACTTTAACTTCTTCCATGGGAGGTGACAATTACAAGCAGAAGAAATCCTTTGCTCTTTTCAACATGTTCAAGACTAAGAGGCCGCGAAGAGGGGATGATGTGAGTGGGATATCGGATGAATTCATGAAGCCTTATAGAGTCTTTCCTAGTGATGAAGATAGAGGCCGATGGATAGCTGAGCCTGGTATTGATAGGAAAGCTTCTGCTTATATCGCGACAACTCAAGCAAACTGGAACAATCCTGCAGTTTCCAACTAGGCTGTTTCTAGATCTGAGTCCACGAGTTTCTACATCTATTAATAATTGTAGCATATTTGACTGAATTGTTTTTATAGTAGTATAGTTAATACTTAATACCTAGTATGTGAATTTTGAAATATATCACATAAGAATAATGAAAAGATTTCTTTATATGTTCATCGTTCTCTTTTACTTTTGCTAGATCATAAATATGGTTTTAGTTTGGAACATTGGACTTGTGGGTTTAGCTCGAGGGCATTGCTTGAACTTTTTTAGCCGTGGGAACGTAATTCTATTTTTTTTGTTTTTGGAACATATTAAAATTGATTTCAAGTACATATTTCTTAGTATTTAAATTCTAAAATAAAGAAAATTTATGTGAAGATATATTTCTAGATTTATATGCTCATTATTTTTGGAATGTTGTTTGGCAACTCGGTTCCTAGCCTAGAATTGAGCGTCAAATTTTAACTATAACTTCAATTCCATGGAATCACATATGTGCTTTAAATTCCAATTCTAGAGCTTGGTATTGAGTTGTGAAACATAACGCAAGTTTACACCATGAGTGCAATAGCTTTGCTAGTTATATGTTCTGAAGAGTCTGGTAAAAATTCTAGATGTTGGAGTGCATAAAATCCCCATGAAGAAAGGTGACTATTTCTTCTAAGGATTATTCTACAATAAATGGCAAATGCCTCCGATTTTAGTTGCAGAAGCTTTTACTTTTCACATTTTCAAGTGTATCAATTCCATCTTTTCCTTTCTTTTAGCTTTCTGTTCCATCCAAGAAGCCCTACTTTTATTCCTTTCTGATGTCTGTTCAATTCTTTCATTGTTTAGATGTTTGATTGGCGGATTATCACATCATTAATATGAATTGTAACATAACAATGGAAATAAAGCAATGGGAATGACACAAAAAGATGCAATCTATAATATAAACTCAGAACTCAAGATTTTAATATCCAACGGCCTCAAATCAATTTAGACTTCAATATCCAACGGTCACTAATCTATCTATCATTTCCCCCCCCCCCCCCAATTCAACATCTTTTTTTCAAAAATTTATCCACTCACATTTTCCGCTCAAATTAAATTCATCACTACACTATAATAATAATAATAATAATAATAATAATAATAATAATATAGTAATAATAATAATAATAATAACAATAACAATAATAATTATAATAATAGAAATAATAATAATAGTAGTAGTAGTAGTAGTAGTAATAATAATAATAATAATAATAATAATAATAATAATAATAACAACAACAACAACAACAACAACAACAACAACAACAACAACAATAATAATAATAATAATAATAATATTTATAATAATAGTAATATAATAATAATAACAACAACAACAACAACAACAACAATAATAATAATAATAATAATAATAATAATAATAATAATAATAATAATAATAAAAGTAATAGTAATAGTAATAGTTATTATTATTATTATTATTAAAAAAAAATTGCACTTAAACAACATGGATCACCTTTTTAGCATTGACGCCCTTTTCCTATTTTTCGGGTATTGCAGTCGTTATGTTTCCACATGCAAATTGATTTGGGTGGAAAATCACATGGACGATTCAGATTCATTATAATTGATTTGTAAGTTATTTTAGGTTACAAAGAGTTTTTAGGTAATAGAGTATTTTTGGAATTTTAATCTATGCTGTGCCTTCAAGCACATGCAATTACGTGTCATCTCTTTGGTATTTTTGCTGGTTATATCTAGAGCAACTATTGTAGTAGGTTCTGACTCATGATATGAGAATCTTTTGTCCAATTTCAAGAAAAAATATAAAGGAAAAAATTGTTACGGTGATACAATTTAGTTAGTGTTATGACAATATTTCTTTGTTTGGACTTAGAAGGTTCATTTTATACTTTTGGGTATAGATGCAAAAGCCTTTCTTTTGGATTTTTATATATTTTTTTTATTGGATCTCACCAAATGACTTGCAATACTACCTTTTTTTCACAGGAAATACTGTTCATGAATCATATTGATCGACGGTTAGAGATACTGGAGGCAAATAAATGCTGCCAAATTTCTCATTCCGTTTTGTCAATAAAAGAAAATGTGTGTGGGATACTCGAAAATATTATATTACACAAATTTGAGTCCTCTATCGTCAATCAGTTAACTGTTTAAACCTGTCAAGAACTAATTTTAAGTTATGAATGAGTAGCACACTAATGTTTGCCTAAAAAAAAACTATGACTTGATTGAGTATCAATCTTTTTGTATTAATAGTTGGACTCTTAGTTCTATTATAGAACTGAGAGTCCACAACAGTTTTAGATTTTTTAATCTAAAAATATTGGATACAATACTGAACTGTTATATTAGTTGTACTGTGCCTTCTAACACGGGTTATCCCTAGTCAAGAGCACAAATTGTTTGCATACTCTGATGCAAGATTAATACGAAGACTTATATACGTCACAAGGTTGAGTTTGGGCATCAAGCATAAAAATACAAGGGAATTGATTCCAAGCTAACACTACAGTGCTTTGTTAAAAAGTCGTCAAAAACCTATATACGGCACAAGGTTGAGCCTAGTGAAAATAAGTTCACCTCAGGAATTCCTCCATTCCCAAATTTGGCAAGCAGAAATGGGAATGGTTCATTCAATTTCATTGAAACAACTAAACACAAATTTTTTCTTTCTATAAAAATGAGTTATTTCATTCCTACATTCATTTTATTCCTACAATTCAAACGTAACATTATAAGTATAAGCATGCTCTCTGTAGGTTAAACTTGAAGTATGAAATGTTGGTTAAATTGAAAGATTCTCAAGTCTAACAATATATTGTAACCAAATAATAATAATATTACGTTTGGATTGAAAGAATAGAATGAGTGAATGAATATAATAGAAAAAAGAATGGAATAGAAAATGGAACGATTCATTTCATTCAAGGTAGAATAATTCATTCCGTACCCCTCTCAAGGAATAAAATTCATAAATTTAGGAGGGATGAGAATGGTTCATTCCGTTCCAATAGAGCAATCAAACACAATTTTTTTCATTCCACATAAATGAGTCATTTCATTTTTACATTCATTCCTTTCATCCAAAAGTAGCATAATACGTTTTTGAGTTTGCACAAATGCTTTCCTTGTAGGTTCTTGACAGAATAATCTTGTTAGTAAATTTACTGTTTGGTTCCGATAGATTAAGTTGGAACAAAAGCATCAATGAAAGCAGCACTAGTTACTATAATTAATGAAAGTACTATGTCAAAGAATTTTCCACTTTGTTTTCTACCCTAAATAGTTCAGGTTTTGTTGTTACTTAACACAATGGAGGACATCAATGGTTAAAAATCATGTATACCAGGCTACAAGTTAAGTGTCACTTCTGGTTCTGTTTGCCTTTGCCCTTTGGTATAGCTGTACTCAAGGATAATCGCTACTAACTCTAATACTTATTGGTCTTCCCCTGTTTTCCATATTATTTTGGTTTCTGTTGGATGGTTTCTTTTGCATTCTTTAAACCTGAATGTGACTAAAATAAATGAGTTTTAGAAATTATACATATTAGTTTAGTTCACTCATCCTGCACGTCCCCACAATCACTCTGGCTGCGTGAACAAACAAACAAACAAACTTTGCACAACCAGCTAAAGCAACTCCCCACCATTTACGCAGTCCATTTAACTAAAAGGCTTAAAAAACAACTATGACCCCTTTGTTTTAGAGAACACTATCATTTGTATGCATCCAAGGCACTTCAGACAATTGTGAACAAGATATATAGGCAGTCGCCGCAACTAATGCTAGCTAGCTATATAAGGTTTCACATAAATGGAGCTCAGCTCATTTTTCATTTGTCTGTTTTCAATGAAGTTTTAGGTACTCGGGGTTGGCAGTCTGTTAGTTTATCATAATTCCATTTAGTTCTATATAAAGCCACACGCTTAACTAATAAATTCTTTATAATCATGTATCTTTTGTTAAATATTGTTTGATCGATAAGGATTTCTATAGCTACATTTCTTTAATTCTTAACCTTTTTGAAGCAAGTTTTTCTACTTAAATGGGAAGAAACCATAGAAGAGTGTTGCAAAACCTAATTAATTAGCACAAAGTGAATTTTATCTTTATTTTGTAGGGACGTATGTGCTGGGAATATCCCCTGGCCACGAAGTACCTCTGAAATTTTGAACCCGTGACCTGTATCTACTAGAGGCACTTGTGATACGTTTGGATTGGAGGAATGAAAGTAGGAATGAGATGACTCATTCTTATAGAAATAAGAATGAAAAAAATTGTATTTGATTGCTCTATTAGAATGGAATGGATCATTCACATTCCTTCCAAATTTATGAATTTTATTCCTTGGGGGAAGTTATGGAATGACTCATTCTAATTATAATGGAATAAATTATTTCACTCTCTTTTCTATTCTTTCACCCATTTCATTCCTTCAATTCAAATATAGCATTAATGATGCTCAATATCACTTGAGCTACCCCTTAGGGTTATGAAAGAAGAGTATGCTTCAAAAGCACAGGCTTAAAATAATGTTTTTTATGCTTTGGTTACTGCTAGCTGTTGCAATTATTGGCTGAAGCCATATGAAGCACAGAGATTGCTCAAAATAAATAAATTCATATACTTTGTCTCTATCCTATTAGAATCATTATAGGGTGAGTACAATTCAAGAGTGAGCAACTTTATTTTCTTTTGTTAGCACTACAATCTACTGCTTTTGTTGTCAGGAAATCTTTGTGCAAAAATTAAGAATATGGCTTTGACAAAAGGCTATGAACCTCAGCTTTGTACTTGAGTGGCTAATTATATGCCATATTTTTCTACTGGATGAGAAATGTATAGTGAATACAGCAAGAAATATACTCCATTATCTTTGTGACTAAATTAAGAAGTATAATATATGTTAAAAACAATAATAAAATACTCGTTCCGTAGTTTGAAGTACAAGGAGAAAATGCCAACCTCTGGTTCTAACTAGGGTTTAATCTCCCGAAGAATCCTTTAAGCTATACAGCTCGAAAGCAATGTTGTTAGGGAAGATATTTGATTCTGATGAAGACAGTGCACATATTTAACCTTTCAAAAAGTTGTCTCAGGTTTCTTTCGACTCTTTTTTGTCACTTTTTTTTTAATCCCCTTATAATCATTTTATTCACAAAATAATAGTATTGAACTAGTTAAATTATTTAAAGCATCTGGAGAATTAGGTACCGTAACACTGAGTTGTCAAAAGTTTATATGATTTACTCATACAAAAAGCAAAGATATGTTTAATATTGAGCTGTCAATAGTTTATATGTTAGGTTAATTATAGCATGGAATAAACAAAATTATGTTAGAATAACGTGCTCGAAAGTGAAAAATTTATGCCTTTTTTTAAAATTTCTACGAACCAATCTGTTTCCTTGTAGCGACGATCAAATCATTTACAAGAAAACATACAGCTTCTGGAATTATTCCAACTTATCTATCTCATTTTTTCATACAAATGCTAATTGGTGTTTCGAATGCAAAAGAGCAATGGCAACTTGCCAAATAGCTGTAATTATACATATGAATTGGCTTGTTAACAAATCTTTAAAAGCCTACTTTGCTGATTATGTGTTTAATTTCTTCAAACAATATGAAAGTTGAGTAATATAATAGCAGCATGTCAGCATCAGCAAAAAGACTCATGCCCTTTTCCTATTACTCCTAGTAAACAATGGGATTAATGTTAAAATGCTAATTAGCTTTTCTATAGGACTTGTTTAATTTCCACTTGTGTAGTTATTTAAATACTTCTTTGCAATATCTGCCTGTATTCGACAAAGGAAAGAGAAAGGTGGAAAAGACTAATCCGAGAAGAGCATAAAGGAGAAGCAAATAGCAGAAAACACCTAGAATTAAAATTAAAAAAAACAAAAATAGATATATGGAGATTTTTAAACTTGTGTGTTCATTCTTTTTGAGAAATATTGTGTGTAAACTAAAGAAAAATCATATTATTTTCCTCGATAAAAATTTCATTGAAGTGCATAATTTTTTATTTTTTATTTTGCTAAATAGAAGTGCATAATTTTGCCGATGGCTAGATGTTTTCGGCAGAGATGTAGCATAAGTCATTTCTTTAGCTTTGCCAGAAGATTCTGGTTAATTTTTTCTAACAGACCCTTCTAATGTTGGAGTACATGAAATCCCCATGAAGAATGGTGATTATTTCTTTGGCAAGGACTATTCTACATTATTGTTGGCTACCCCAGCTTATGCTTTTGCTTTTTAGTTTTTTCAAGTGTCCATCAACTCCATCTTTTCCTTTCTTTTAGCTTTCTATTCCTTCCAATAGCCCCTCTTTTTCTTTTGCTATCTGATTTTATATGATTTTAGCAGTTCATTAATATGAAATATGAATTATGATACCATAACATCAGAAAAAGGCAAAGGAAATGATCCAAATGATGCAAGCTAGAACGCGTAAATTTCAATACTCGATGCAAGATTGATCCAAAGACCTAAACATCCTCAAGGCTAGGTTTGATTATTAAGCACAACATTATACTGATTATAAAGCCATCAAATGCTATTAGCATTTGGCATTCATGTTGATCAAGTGATATCAAGTGCCCCCCTCCCATTTTTCTTGTTGAGGACTAATAGATGAATCATACTTTAATGTCAATCTGCTCTCTTTAGTTCAACTTATGTGCTATGAAATGTTGGTTAAATTGAAAGATTCTCAAGTCCAATAATATGGTGTAATTATTAACAGGTAGTACTAATGCCTTTGAGACTCCCGGAAGGACCTCTCATCTCCAGCCATCCATTTTTCCTTTCTGAAAAAGAAAATGTCATTAACTTCGAGCTTGCACAAATGCTTTCTTAGAGGGTGAATCTTTAGGTATTGCTCTTTTCAATGTTTGTTCAATTACTCTTTTACCCGCAAATACAATGCATGCATTTGATTCGGCAATAATGATATCCCCTACATACCAAATCTAGCGGCCAGCCCACCTATAGTAGGAGATGTAAAGATTGGTACACAGAATAATTTTTTATTTTTTATTTGAATGATAATTATATAAAGTAGAAGATATTTTAGCCATTTGCATCATTCATAGAGGAATAATCTAGTCAATCAATTTACTGTTTGCTTCTGATATTTTCAGTTGGAAATAATGCAGTATGCCAAAAAAAAACCATCAATTTTGGCCACTAGTGATTAAAACATAACTAATGACTAATAAAAAAAAATGAATTATATGTCAAAATGAATTAAAGTACTAATTTTAGAAGCCATTGGGATACCCAGTTACTATTAAATGAATTTTATGATAAGTTTATTTTTAGACCAATAAGATGCTAATGTTGGAAAAATAATAAACTCAACGAAATGACTTATGCTAAATCTCTGCCGAAAACATCTAGCCATCTAGCTCAACGAACATAGTTTTGCATTCTTATACAGATTGGAGTGAAATGGGTGTACAAGAAAAAGAAGAATGCAAAGCTAAAGAAATGACTTATGCTACATCTAGCTCAACGAACATAGTTTTTCTTCCACACATATGATTGCTTGCACCCGTGTCAAGATACCATGAATTGTCATCTTCATTCATTTCTCCTTTGCACGTCAAAAGTAAAGTGGGCTCCACTTCATCAACATTTTTCTCCACATAATTTGACTTTCCTTCAACATCTCTTGAATCATTCTTACACTCCGAAGCATAGTGCCCATAATTGTGACAATTGTAACATTGAATTTGTGATTTATCATACCTCTTTTGATACGGTCGCGAATAAGTTCCTCTTCCACACCCCCTTGTGTGGTGAGACTCTTGGCCCCTTTCTTCTTTTTGAGGAGAGTAGTAACCTCCTCTTCCACCTCTTCCACGGCCTCGTGCTTGGCCACGACCTCGACCTCTTTGACTATTTCCATGTTTTTCTTCTCTTTCCTTGAAAGAAAGCTTTGCTTGGAGCACTTGCTCAATAGGCCCCTTCTTTTGCTTTTCAATCCTCTCTTCATGGATTTGCAATGATCCCATAAGTTCGTCAATAGTCGTGGTTTCCAAGTCTTTCGACTCCTCAATGGCTACAACAATATACTCAAACTTGGGACTTAAAGAGCGAAGGATTTTTTCATTCACTCGAGTATCACTAATTTCTTCACCATTACTTTTCATTTGATTGACAATTGTCAAAATTCTAGAAAAAAAATCCGAAATTGATTCGGACTCCTTCATACGCAAACCTTCGAAGTCACTTCTCAAGGTTTGAAGACGAACCTTCTTTACTTTGGCGACTCCCTTGAACGAATTTTGGAGAATATCCCACGCTTGCTTGGCGGTGTTGGCAAGAGCAACTTTTTGCAACATTGCATCATCCAAACATTGATGAATGATAGTGACCGCTTTTTGATCTTTCTTTCTTGTGGCACTCAAAGCTTCCTTTTGTACTTGTGATAACGAATCTTCATCTTCGGGCTCTCCATAGCCTTTGGTCACAGTGTCCCATAGATCTTGTGAACCAAAAATCGCCTTCATGCGAATACACCAACTCTCATAGTTATCCTTCTTCAATTGAGGAACTTGGAATTGGACCGATCCATTTGCCATTTTCTAGTGGGTGTTACTAGCAACCTAGCTCTTGATACCAATTTGTTGGAAAAATAATAAACTCAAACTCACACACACTAGAGAAAATGGAGATGTTATCACAAAGGAAGACTTATATTTCTTGCTTGGTTCAAATGACTTGAGTACATAGGTATTTATAGGAATCTCCTAACATGTATAAACTCAAATACATGAATGGCCACTTAATGAAAAAACATTTCCCTAGACAACTTTTCAACTAGCTACATGAACCTTCAAATACATGAACCAACAAGTACATAAATATTAATAAGAGTACTTAATTATAACAAGTTTACTTTTCAACAGCTAACACGCAAACTGAAGAGTATTCTCTTTATCTGTGTGTCAGTACCTTATTCGTCTAGAAATGAACTTACCATGAAATTTACTTCATAGTAACCGGATTCAGGTTTCTTCCTTGGTTTCCGTTTTTTTTCCCAAATCAACTTCAGCTTTAGTTTAGCAGAAAACAGTGGAGGACATGATTAAAAGGCATCAATATATGCTTGGCAAAAAGTAACTGTTACATTTGCTTCTGTTTGCCTGTTGTGTAGGCTGTATTGAGGGATGACATTTAAGTTAGTAATTGTTCTAAAAAAAAATTCCGTATAAAATTTTTTTGATCTATGTTTTCTGATTTAAAATTTGCATGTATAATATGCTATTGTGAAGTTTTAACTTCAAAAAACCTCTATTAAACTCTTTTTTAACATTGGCTCTTTGGGAACACCTGGAGGCAAGAATTAAACTCCCAACATTTATATTTTATACGCGAAGTTCGTGAAGTTCTAAACATGTTATAACTTGTATTTAAGTTAGACCGAATACTATTATGCTCCCACCGTTATATTTTTACTTAATGTTAAGGATATATTTAAAAATATAATTTTTTTAAAAAAATTATTATTTTAAAAATATATCTATAATTTTAAAATGGAGGATCATAACAATGAGTGCGTACACTATGTAACAGACTAGTTTACTGTTGCTTAGGATATTACATTATGACTGCTAGCTCAAGCATGCGTGATGTCTACCCCTGTCGCTTTGGTTATTCCCCTAAGGGTAGGAGTAGGTGTAGAGGGCTTGCAGGCCAGAATTTTCTGAAAAAGTGGAAAATTTAAATGGTTTAGATACATAATAAAGAATCTGTAGCATTATAGTGAAAAAAAGATGAATCATTTACTAGCAAAAATAGGGCTCAAAGAATTTATTTTATTTTATTTATTTCCTCCATCTTTTTGCATAAATTGGCAATAATTAGCGTTTAGAATGCAAAAGAGAAATTAACAACTAGTCAAAAAATTACTTTACAGATCATTTTTTTAATTTCTTGCCAAAATTTGTATGAAATGACCAAAACATGTCACCAATCACCAAAAATCCCATATATTCCTCTTCTGATTACCCATTAAAGATGTTTCAGTCAACTAAGAAACAGTAAGTCCACAAAATAAAAATAAAAAATATCTGCCTTAGTTTCTTCCAACAAACAAGAATAATTTCATTTCAATTGATCGACGGTCTTGAACCTTCTACATTCTCCACCGTTGGATCATCCCAACATAAGTATCATCCCTCCCTCTATAAATTCATTAGAGCTTCACTGTTCTTTGAAACAAAGAGAGTACACAAAAAAGAAAAAAACTACTTTCTTTCTATATTCCACTTGAGTTTGCCTTTGTATATCTGAAGACGATGGGTGGAAACATTAAGCAGAAGAAGTCATTTGGCCTTTTCAACATGTTCAAGACTAATAGGACTCAAAGAGGCGAAAATTTGAGTGGGACGGATGCATTTGTGAATGCTTACAAAGTGTATCCGAGTGATGAAGACAGAGGCCGATGGATAGCTGAGCCTGGTATTGACAGGAAAGCTTCTGCTTATATCGCCACAATTCAAGAAAATTGGAACCGTTCTGCAGTTTCCAACTAGACTACTACTTCTGCTTCAGTTCTACATTTGTTAATTGTTGCATAACTTGTATTGTTTCAGAGCATGTTCGCTAGTATGTAAATTAGAGGTGATCAAATGAATAATGCAAAGATTTCTGTTCTTGTTCATCCCTCTTTTTTTACTTTAGCTACATCATAAGGATGGTTCTAATATGAAACATTGGCTGACCTTGTGAGTTTACACCAGAAGTTCATGCATATATGCAGGGGAGTGCAAAACTTGTTTTTTAGCTGTGGGAGCTTGGTTCTGTTTCATTTTCATTGCTTCCCTGAGGCGGCCTTGCATTACAAGCCACCTCGGAGACTCGGGCATTTTAAAAATGCCAAAGGCCAAAACGAAGATGGGATTGCCGCAACGCCAAGCATCATTCTCCAGCCAAGCCTTAGAGTTAGTTTCGCAAAAAAGTAGTTAGAAATATAACAGGTTAATATACCAAGCGAAATGCAAAGTTCGGGTAAGAAGTTTGGTGGATGATGTAGTATAGTTACTATTAAACTGGAACACTACTAAACCGTAGTAAAACATTTCAATTCTCTCTCTCTCTCAAGAGTATACGTAACTAAAACAACTGAAATGTGACCAGATTACTATTCCAATTCCAGTTCCAATTCCAAATCCAAATCTATTGCCGGCCCTGCTCTGCATGCTATTTATTGAATGAATGAATGTGCTTAATTATCTATATGCATGTGGCGTAGGAATGGAGGCCAGGCCAGTGTATTATGTATGACTTCCATTGCTGTACGATTATGATTATTTATATACATTTAAATTATTAAATTTTATAAATATTTAAGTCAAAATAAATATTATAAAATTTTTGAAAGTCAAAAAAAATTAAATTTTTTTTTTTGGTTTTGAAAATGTCCGGTTTTCTGGTCCAATATTCCTGTATACATAGAAGTAATGTTCTCAGAACCGGTTCGTTCAGCGAATCGAAAAAAATACCGAATGAATAGATCACTAGTTTAACCAGTAGTTGAACCGTTATTGAGTTAGTGACATCATAAACATATAAAATACATATTATTAATAATTAAATTTTTTTTAAAAACATATATTTTTTTGTAAGCTAAAATAAAGTAAAATTATGTTAAATATTACTAAAAATTTCAAAAAAATACTTAAAAACTGGTTCAACTACTGGATCAACTACCGGTTTACCGGTTGAACTGGCGATCAACAGATTTGATCGACTTTTGACCAAATTAATTAAACCGGTCTAAACCGGATTGACATTGAATTTGGTCCTGATTCAACCTATTCCACCAACTGATCCGGTCCGAGTTTCAAAACATTGTATAGAATGACTCATTTTCTAATCTTTAACAATGTATGTTATATAGGAGTACTATCTTAATTTCTCTCACATCAGTCACTCATCTTGCCATCTTTTACACTAATTAACTTCTCTCTTTATATATATAAGAAAATAATTCATAAGAAATAGTTATTATAGATATTATTATAACAAATTGATCTTATACTATTTACATATAAATTTAAAAATATAAAATGGTATAAAAAATTTATCGGTTGCTACTCTTACTAGCGGCGGATCAAATTAGGGCAATTTTTTTTTTTCTGCTTTAACTTTTACTCATACTAACAGCAAGTTAAATTAGGCAAAAATTTTGCATTATTTTGTACATTTTTTTCCCGTATTATATTTTTTTGATTTATGTTTTTTGGTTTAAAATTTGCATGTATAATATGCTATTGTGAAGTTTTGACTTCAAAAAACCTCTGTCAAACTCTTTTAACATTGGCTCTTTGGGTACACCTAGAGCTAGAGATGTACAAAAAGCTTACGGCTCACAGGCCGGCCTGGTCAAAGCCCGGACTGGGCCGGTCCGGCCTACAGTCTTTGAACATGCTGCTTTTTTGACGTAAAAGTCCGGCTTGACCCGGCCTACGAAAAAACCCGGCCTGACCCGGCCTACGAAAAAACCCGGCCTACGAAGAAGTTCGGCCCAGCCTACGCAGAGGACCGGCCCGGCCCAGCCTAGCTAATTCGTTTTAACTATAGACTATAACTTGATATATATATATATATAAGCAGCAAAAAGACGGATGAAGGGAAGAAATGGTTAATTGTAGAGAGATAATAAATTTTCAAAAATGTTGTTTGGCTTTTCTGTTCATTGTACTAATCACAATTAGTTGACAAATCCGGTTAATGTTGTACAACTTTTTCAGTTTTAAAATAGAATTAATTAATTTGGGTATTCTAAAATTAATTTTAAAATATATTTAAATTTAAAATTGATTCAATATAATTATAAATTATCTAAAAATATACTAATCAAATTTTCAAGATTAATTTTTTTTAAAAAGTTAGATAAATAAATTCATCAATATTTTTCTTTATTTGGCAGGGTATTGGATAAAAAGAGAAGTAGACTTAGCCCAGAATTGTTGGAGATATGCATTTGTTATAGAGATTATCTTGTCGCACAAAGAAGAGTGCAAGATGTAATAAACAATCAAGATAGCTCAGAAGATTTCGAAGTTGGAGTAAAAACTGACGAAATTGCACATCCATGAATATTGAAGATATATGTTTTTTTTAAGATTGAAGATATGTTTTTTGAATATATAACGAAGAGATATTTTTTGAAAATCGGAAGATACATTTTTTGAAGATTTGAATTTTGAAGACATTTTTAAAATATTTTGAAGCAAAATATTTGTAACCGACTCATTATTTATTATTGATTAATTATTCATTTTTAATTTTTTGTCAATACATTTAATTAATATAGTAGTTAGTTTATTTAATATTTATATTTCATATTAAAAATTAGTTTATTACATTTTTAAGTCTGGCCCGGCCCAAGGACTGGACTGGCCTGGCCCGGCCTAAGGACTGGCCTGACCTGACCCAAAGTCTGGCCTACAGGCCTCAAAATGCTAGACTTTGATTGAGAAGCCCGGCCTGACCAGACCTACAAGCCCAAAAGTCAAAGTCTGACCTGGCCTGGTCAACGGCCAAAGCCTACCAGGCCCAGCCGATGCCGGACCAATCCGACCTACTGTGCATGTCTACCTGGAGGCAAGAATTATACTCCACCATTTATATTTTATTTATAAAGTGACGTGAAGTTCTTAACGTGTTATAATTTGTATTTAAGTTAGGCGGAATATTATCATGCCGTCATTGCTATATTTCTGCTTAATGTTAAAGGATATATTTAGAAATATATATATTTTTAAAAATATTATTGTTTTAAAATTATAACTGTAGCATTATAGTGAAAAAAAAGATGAATCATTTACTAGCAAAAATAGGCCTCAAAGAATTTGTTTTATTTTTATTTATGTCACCGTCTCCAAAAATCCCATATATTCCTTTTCTGATTACCCATTAAAGATGTTTCAGTCAACTAAGAAACAGTAAGCCCACAAAAAAATATTCTCTGCCTAAGTTTCTTCCAACAAACAAGAATAATTTCATTTCATTTGATCGACGGTCTTGAACCTTCTAGATTCTCCACCGTTGGATCATCCCAACATAAATATCATCCCTCCCTCTATAAATTCATTAGAGCTTCACTGTTCTTTGAAACAAACAGAGTACACAAAAAAGAAAAAACTACTTTCTTTCTATATTCCACTTGAGTTTGCCTTTGTGTATCTGAAGACAATGGGTGGAAACATTAAGCAGAAGAAATCATTTGGCCTTTTCAACATGTTCAAGACTAATAGGCCTCAAAGAGGCGAAAATTTGAGTGGGACGGATGCATATGTGAATGCTTACAAAGTGTATCCGAGTGATGAAGACAGAGGCCGATGGGTAGCTGAGCCTGGTATTGACAGGAAAGCTTCTGCTTATATCGCCACAATTCAAGAAAACTGGAACCGTTCTACAGTTTCCAACTAGACTACTTCTGTTTCAGTTCTACATTTGTTAATTGTTGCATAACTTGTATTGTTTCAGAGCATGTTCGCTAGTATGTAAATTACAGGTGATCAAATGAATAATGCAAAGATTTCTGTACATGTTCATCCCTCTTTTATTACTTTAGCTACATCACAAGGATGGTTCTAATATGAAACATTGGCCGGCCTTGTGAGCAGGGACGAATCCAGAAAAAAAATTTAGCCGGGGCAAAATTTTACTAATATCTTTCTTTTGTAATGCTTGTGACAAATAATTTGTGACTCCCAAAATAGATCCCTAACTTTCTGAGTTTTATACAAAAAAGAAGAATAAAAAATTTAAATTAGAACAAAAAAGAAAAAATTTAAAATTTAAAGTTTTTTTGTGTGTTGTTTCTGAGTTTTTAATAGAAAAGAATAAAAAATTTATAAATTGAGGACATGAGTGGTAATTAAAAAATTATTATATTGTAAATTGAGGATAATATAAGAATTATGAAAATATTACTTATCTCAATTTCTTTTCCGTCCAAATCATGTCCATTTTGGATGGAAAATTTTGGCAGAAAAAGTGACCAAGTTTTCTATCCATTTTTTTTCTTTTCCGTTTATTAAAAAACTCAAAAACACAAGAATTGAACAGAAAACTTAAATTTTTCGTCCATTTCTTTTCTTTTTTATCTATTTAAAAACTCAGAAACAGAACATAGTACAAAAATTTTGGGGCGACCGAGAATAGGATCAGAATGGCAAACTTATCTCAATTAATACAATTATTATTTTTTATATCTATATCTCTTATTTATTTTTAAACTCTCAAATTTGATAATACTTATTACTCTCTTTTCAATTCTATTTAGCCATTTTTTTCACATTAAAAAAATATTATAAATTTAATAATATTTATTTTCTTATTATAATACAACGTATGTTAAGAAAAAGACAAAGTATACTAAAAAAATTATTTAACTAATTGGAGTAGAGATATTTCTCCATCTGATATGATGGCGTTGCCGTGATCACCATCTCTAATCCTCCTGTTAATGCTTTGGCCCTTCCAAGTAAGCTATTCATGTACAATTAAATTGATATGTCCAGTTTCAAATTGATCGATCTAGCAAGCTGTGTTCTTTGATTTTGTTTACCTGCTCACCTGCTGCTGCCTGCTCTGCTGCTCACCTGCTGGATTTAAGTTTCCGCCTCTGGCTGCCACTGCCGCTGCCGCTGCCGGGGCAGAGAAGGCTGAGAAGCAGGGGCCGGTCGACGGCTGCCTGGGCAGTTGCCCAGGTATGCTAAAACATGGATCCGTCCCTGCTTGTGAGTTTACACCAGAAGTTCAAGCATATATGCAGGGGAGTGCATAACTTGATTTTTAGCTGTGGGAGCTTGGTTCTGTTTCATTTTCATTGTCTAGCTCACTGAAATTTCTTTCTTTTTAAAGGTTCAATTCAAAGAAATTGAGTTCCCAATAATTAAGAACGAAGATGTGAAGATTTCTTAACTTGCATCCGATCCTCGTTGTTTTAGGAACGTATTAAGTTTACACCAGGAGTGCAAGCAAAAGGGTAGATGTTTTCGACAGAGGCATGTTGTGTTCTTCGCTGAATTTTGAAACCGTAGAAAAGGTCATTTTGGAGCATATGCTTAAGACATGTAGTGGAGATGCGTGTTAAAACTCCGACAGATGTCTCTGATGTTGGAGTGTATACAATCTCCATTAACAAGGGTGACTATTTCTTCCCCAAGCATTATTCAACATTCTTGTTGGAACACTAATGTTACGTTTGAATTGAAGAAATGAAATGAATAGAGAAATGGGACAGAAAAAGGAATGAAATGGAAGGCGAAATAATTCATTCCATCCCAATTGAAATGAGTCATTTCACACCCTCTCTTTGCCTTCCCTCAAATAATAAAATTCACAAATTTAGAAAAGATAAGAATGGTCCATTCCATTCCAATGGTCCATTCTATTCCAATGGAACAACTAAATACAATTTTTTTTCATTCCATAAGAATGAATTATTACATTCTTACATTCATTCTTCAAATCCAAACGTAGCATAAGCTTTTGCTTTTTAGGTTTCTAATGTCCATCAGCTCCATCTTTTCCATTTTCCCATCTTTATATTCTTTCCAACAAGTCCCTCGTTTTTACTTCCTTTCTTATTTTTCCTTTCCCTTTATTACATCTAGATACTTGGGCAGATTTTCATAAGGGAATGATCCAAAACATGCAAGCTAGAACTGTAGAACACATAAATTTCCATGCTCGATACTAGATTGATTCGATGACCTTAAATACACAGCAAGGTTGGGTTTGATTACCTATCAAGCAAAAATACAGGCGGAAATAACGACCAAGAAATATTGTTTTTTGTTAAGAAGTCATCAAAGTCAATTGGCGCGAGCTTTAATTTTCAGAGCACCTTCGATGATATCGGTATTTACGCATTCATTTAAGACTAAATGAAGTGCATTATTGGCATCCATGTTGTATAGATAAAAATATAAGGAGGGAGTCCGTCCTCCCTCATTTTTGTTGCTCTCTTAATTTTTAACACTTCAACTATGAAATGCTGGTAAAAAATTCCGAGATTCGTGTGGGAGATTTTTGTATCAGTAACAAAATCATCAGTCTGTTCCAACCATGTGTTGGTCGTAGTATTGATGAAAGCAGGATTAGTTAGTATTAAGGAATGGGAGATTCCTTCTAGTTTTCCACCATCTTTCTTTGCCTTAAAAAGTCCAGCTTTTATTGGACACTGACACAGAAAATAGTGGAGGAGGAAAGCAGAAGGCAGCAAGCCAGCAACTATATATGCCAGACCAAAAGGAACCACTGTTTTATTTGGTTATAACTCTATCGAAGAAGGATGACCATTAAACTAGTAATGGTTCTCCTATCTTTTCAGTTTTATTTTCTTTTTCTTTTTTCATATTATTTTGTTATCTTTTCAATTTTATTTTCTTTTTCTTTTTTCATATTGTTTTGGTTTCTGTTTAGTGGTTTAAATTCTACATGTACTTATACTGTCGAATAGACTCAATTTTACAAATTAAAGGAAATAACTTATCACTATACTTTGACCTTTAGTTTAAATGTTAAAAACATAATTAAAATTTGTTTTAGGAATTATACATATTAGCTTTGCCTTTTACATAGGCCCCTTTCGGAAAAGACTTGAGAGCTATAAAAAGACTACACTTGATAGTTGAGACTTGAGACGAGCCAGATTGACTGCAAACCTTGATTGCCAATATAACAGTACATGTTGAAAGGGGGCATGAATATCATCAAGCTCCGGTTGTACAAGTGCTTGACCCTTAACCTAGGGTATTTGTGCAAATCAAAATGAGTAAAGAACAGAAAGCAATCACATGTAATTATGTAAAATAACCCCCTACTTTTATGGTATGAATTATTTGGCAGCTCAGCATCCACCACAGCATCTTTAAGGCCGGAAAATTTTGGATCTGATCAAGCCAAACTATAAAAAGTCCAAGAGTATACTGCTCACGCTGCTCCAAAGCTCTCTTTCAAAAGCTGGTAATACTGTGTTTGCTGCACAAAAGAGATATATCATATACGTTATATGTACATATAAGCACACGCACACAAACATGCATATATACATATATATATATGTATATATATACATATATATATATGTATATATCGAGCTAATGGGTGCACAAATGCAAATCAGAGGAACCCATACCTTGTCTGACACAGATGGAGAGATCTTTTCCAGCGCCTGCTCAAAATGTGATGTTTTAATAGTCAGGGGCATGCCATCTGAGACTTGGTGCGTGTCCAGTTTTTCTTCAAGAGCAGCAATTGCAGCTTCATTCATCTAGCAGCAATTATATAAATTGATATGTAAGCTAAAGAATTGAGTGCAATGCAAATAAGTATAGTGACTAACATGGAAGGGAAGGGAAAAGATGGAGGTTTAAAAATACATTGCAAAAATATAGACAGACCAGATCAGCAAGGTCAGCTCCACTTCGGTTCTTGCAAGACTCATTCTTCCCAATGGCAATCAAGTCCACAGTAGTATCTATTCTTCCTAGCAAGAGCTTTTAGGATCAATCCTTGCTCATCTGGAGTGGGCAAAGGGACATAGAGAAGTTTCCCAAACCTTCCAGGCCGTAAGACAGCACGGTCCATCACCTCCGGCCTGCAAATATGGGTTAAAATGACAAGAGATGCTCGAGTAACAGATAATTCAAGTAGAGAAAACGGAATAAGTACTTGCACCTATTAGTGGCACCAATAATATAAACACCCCGTCGCTGTTCTGCACCATCTAGCTCTATCAGTAGCTGAAAAATTAGATATTTTCAGAACATACACAATAACAAACTTCATGAAGGAACTATTACTAGGTTAGCAGACTCCTCAATCATCTTGTATTTAATTTTACCTGGTTCAAAAGCCGCTCTCCAACCCATCCCCCTTCTTTTCCTCTTTTTGTTGTCAAAGCATCCACCTGCAAAAATTAAGCAACATTAGCAAAACATCCTAAAAAACTTGTGCTTCTCTTACAAAAATCAGGCTATGTAGCTCTCAAATCATTTCATCTTCACTTCAGTACCTATTAGGACTGGTGAAACAAGACACTCTAACCTATTGATTTATGGCACGGGAAGATATTAATGGATTTCTTTTCTGTTTAGAAAGTAGAATTTAGATAGAGAAAGACACCGAGGAGCAACAATTATTTTCAGCTAAAAGTAACAGATGCGAAACAGAAACTAGAAAAATGAATTACCAACTAAAGGAAAATAATGGACAATGAAGTGGCATTACATTCTGGTTTTCAACATTAGCTAATCTATTGCTCTGGTTAAGCGGTGACAGAGAGATCATTCTCATTTCACATTGGCTAAACTACCTACTGATATGTTAAACCTCTACAAATTATTAAAAGAGTTCAGACAATAAACGGTATTAAGTTTGATAACAATAAACAATATTACTAGAAAGAACAACAATAATTTCACCTAGACAATTAAAAAAATAATAAAATAAATAGATAAAACAACACTAACAACCAACTATCAGAGCAAGGAGTAACCTCATCGAAGAAAAGTATGCACGGAGAACATGTCCTAGCACGACTGAATATTGTCCGCACTGCCAACTCACTTTCACCAACATATTTGTTAAGAGTTCAGGGCCCTTAACAGAAAAAAAACAATAGAAAAATCAGTATAAAAGGGTATTGGAAAGCATCATGTTGAAACAACAGATTTTTGAGTAAGATAACAGAGGAACAGACCTTGATGTGAATGAAGTTCGCTCCTGCTTCATTAGCAACAGCCTTGGCTATGAATGTCTTACCACATCCTGGAGGTCCATAGAGCAAAAATCCCGTCTCTAAATCCACTCCAAATTTTCATTCCGAATTTAAAAGCTTTAATACTCTCATTGTCTTAGTCATCTACATAGACCAGATAGGAACAGAACAAGACTCCGCATGAAAATCACTGCTCAGGAATTATTTGACAGCAGACACTAGGAAAGGGAAAGGAAGGGAGAGGTGACCGGGGGGGGGGGGGGGGCGATCGGGGCACTAGTCCCACAAAAAAAGTATCATGCAAATCAAAATTAAACACTTTTGAAACTACTATTAGGTTATGACAATAACAATGAAACTGAAGTAATGTAGAATGGCGCCACTTCAACATGGAAAAATGAAGATATTCATGGAAAGGGGACTTCATTGTTGAGCATTTAGCTTAAAGAAATTATTAACAAGGATCCCCCCCCCCCCCCCCCCCCCCCCCCTTCTCTATGAATAGGGCATAGAGGGGAGAGAAAGGGGGAGAGTTTGGAGAATGAAAGTAATGAACATAGAGGGAATCTTTTGCTTTTGTACTGAGTAGAGAAGGGCATCTAGTCGACTCTTTCAAAATCCTTTCATTTCCCCTTGACAATAACACTTAGGAATTACCTCATAATCCTCTGGATGTTTTATCCGCCTAACTATATAACGGTCAAACTCCTTCCTCAACAAATCAAGCCCTCCAACATCTTCCCATTTTACATTGGGGATAGCGGAGAATCCTTCTCTTCTAGAAGAGGGTTGAACCATCTTAGCTGCTTCCTGAAAATAGTTGTACAGAAGATTAGTAAACCACTCCATTCAGAAAATCAATAAACAAAAACCAAAGAAGTCGGAGAAAACTTTGAGAATTAGAATAGAATTTGTAATCCTAGTCTGTATGTAACAGGATGAACTATACTACCTCTGTTACACTTTTGAATTGTTATGGTTGAAAAACATATTTGTGGCAGAGTTTAAGACATGTTGACACAGTATAAAAAAGTTCATTATTCTTCATTTAAAATTTACTTTAGATGCTACAGAATAATTGAGAAAAAACTATAATGCAAACAATTGTTTCTATGTGTGTTAACTGAATGTCTTAAAATCTGTATCACAAGACATTCAAAGTACAGCAGATGAGTACATCTTAGTCAAAAATCAATACAAAAGCATTGAAAGTAACTAGAACATGTGATCTGTACATTCAATTACAAGAACATTCGCATGAAGAAGCAAAATACACAGCCAGAGGGAAATTACAGAAAAATTATGAAAATCTAGAGAGTCTCAGGATGATTACAAAAAGAGTGAAGACAGTTATTGCAGGATGACACACACAAAGATGTCAATGGCTGAGACTCATTACAGAACATAAAGGATAAACGATTCAAGCAGCATTCTAAAAATTTCCACCTAGATCTCCTAAAGCCACGGTAGGCTCTAGGCGGTCCACTACCGCCTATATTTGGTTAGGCACCTAGGCCTCTGTCTAGGTGGAATTAGTCCTCTACCGCATTGATATAATTAAGGCTTGAACCTCTACAATGATTGACACGCATTAGTTATGCCTTATAATATAGTATTTTGGTAAATTTTCATGTAATATTTAGAATATTTACTTCCACTATATGCTTTACATATTATTCACAAATATAGAAAGATAAATATATAGAACCACCTAGGAAAACACCTAGGCGCTCTCGTTTGCCATCTAGTTCCTCTTAGCAATTTTTAGAGCACTGTATTCGAGTCAGGCATGTAAATGCAGATAACAGAAAGCAAGTTACAGAACTCTCAGTTAAAACTTATGATGTCATAGTGAGTAAAAATATGTAAACAGAGTTGAGGGGGGAGTTGCAAGGGTAAATTTTTCCCTAATATTACCTCATAATCAGCCATAGTGATGCTAAGACTTTCCATCTCTTTAGGGGACCATGGCTGCTTCCACCACTCTTCAGTATGTTCTTCATCCATAGGTTCCCTAGAAAACTCAAACTTTCTTTGATCTATAATTCTCTTCATAGCAAGGTTGCCAGCCTTGTTAGTTAGCCAAATCAGCTCCAACAAATCCTGGAGTGGACCTAGCTATTTTTAAAAGATCAAAATCACCTTCAAGTTTAAGCGTGCTTGTAAGCACAGAAAGAATCTCAACCCTTGCATTTTCATCTGGAACACCTAAAACAATCTCACGATCAAATCGTCCAGGCCTCCTTAATGCAGAGTCAACAGCATCAGGCCTATTAGTAGCTCCAATTACTAAAACATAGCCAGGTCTGCAATCAGAACCTTTTGACATTGCATCTTTCTCAGATGGTCGTACAAGTCTGTGTGATTCATCCATACAAGTCATTAATTGTGTCACAATGCGACGCTCCATCTCCCACTGTAGATTTTCCCTTTTCGAAGCAATCGCATCAATCTCATAAATAGATGGTGCAGTCTTGTATGCTTTTGAGAACAATTCCCTAATGTTCTCTTCTGATGCACCTGAAAATTTAACCATGTGATCATTAGAGCAAGTTTCTAAAATAAGGATCAGTACATGGAGAGTTGGAATACAATGTACTGTTATGTGCATCCAAATAATTTAAACAACTGAGATTCCTTTTTTTTTTCCCATTTAAATTAGCGCATTTTAAAAAGAAAAACAACATTGGAAAACCATAATCAACATTTGGTACCGAGAAATTTCTTCAAGAACATAAATAGCAGCCAAATTATCAAGACCATAAAATTTAGTTTCTAAAGGAATACATAAAGGATAGTGTAAAAGCTAAAATAATATTTTAAAACCACAAATTTAAAGGTTTTAACAGCTTGATGGAATGAGGTAGCTCAACTTCATCTCCTTTCATCTAGTCCATAACAATACTTATTTTACTTCCAGAAAATATCCTGTTTATGATGATGCAGAAAGTTTTAAATTAAGAGTATACTATCAAATAAGTTGTCTCTAACAACCCCAGACATCCCAGCCCTGATTTTAAAAGTAAACAACCATGCTATCCCCTATCAAGTAAGAATTTTTACTGGAAGCTTGATCAGTAGCACGAGAGAGAAACTTTGGATGGATCACAGTATTCAAAATAGCCCCTATCAAGTTAAATAAAGGACTCAATTTGGTCTTTCATCATGAAGAGTACCACATCATTCAAAATAGCCCCTTTAGCAAATAGCAATAGAAGGCTAGATCCCTCTGACGATGGTAGCTTAAGAGTTTAAACGACTATGCATATTTAGCAATTCAAAATATGGATTACCAAAATAAGATATTGTAAGAACATAACAATAAGAACATAAATCAAATCATTTGCAAGCTAACAGCTTAAAAAACATATATAAGCCAAAGAGTGATATACCCGATACACCAGACACCAATTCAGTAGCCGAAATCTTGTAAAATGGGACCCCAGTCTCATTCGCAATGGCATGTGCAAGCTTAGTCTTTCCACACCCCAGAGGACCGTGCAACAAAATCCCAGACATTGGCTTCACTCCGAGCCACTGAGGCAACTGCGGATGATACAACGGAACAATCACCTCCATTTTCAATTCCTCCCGCACTCCATTCATCCCGCCTAAGTCCCGAAACCACGTCCCATCTTTTCCTTTCACCTAGAGGCGGAACCAGAGGGGGCGAGGGGGGGCAGTTGCCCCCGGTAGCTCTGGCCCTCAGGCTAAGATTCAGGCGACGGAAGAGTTCTTGACCCCCCAGGCCCCAACCGGCGATCATGGAGGCGCGGCCCTCAGGCTTCTTCCTGACTTTTCCGTTTCTCGGCAGTCGGCAGCCAATTTTTGAAGGCCGCAGCTCGCCAGCAACCACGCCGACCAGTCGCCTCCCGGCTCCGGGCTCCCGGCCTCGAAGGTCGAAGCTCCAGCCTCCATGATCGCCGACAATGTTTGGCTTCTTTCTCGGCAGCGATTTGGCTTCTTTCTCGGCACTCAGATTGAGAAACTTAAGATAAGCTTTCTCATATATTTTTAGTACGAGTATTAGGAATTCAGATATTGAAATTAGTTGAATCTGAGTTATTTATTATATGATTTTCTTGGGAAATATAGATTTGTGAAGAAAGTGGATTATCTGTTTTATTTTGTTCGACCTTCCTTTGGCAATTTATTGTAAGGAAATTGAGTTATTTTTTGTTTATCTTGTTTGGATGTTTATCTGTGAAAGTCCCTTCTTTTCAGAATTTATGTAGTAATTTAGGAGTCCTGTTTGAGAAGAACAGATGAGTTTTTGTACATGGAGAGAGTATTTGTTAAGAGGTTTTGGGCTAGATTCACATGTAAATATTAATGAAATCTGATTTTTAAAACAGTGCATATGACATGTTTGATAGAATGTCTCTAAGGGGTCGTGATGTTTAAAAATACAAGGGAATCAAGTAAAGAACGTATTTAATTTAGAAGTGTTGACTATGGAAAGAAAGCAAGGTGGGGAATAAATAGCCAACACAATAGCCAATAGGACATCAACTCCCCTCCAAATCAAAAGTGCTTAAAATACGTCCTCAACCTCCTTAAGGACCTCAACTCCCCTTCGTCGCCGCTGCAGCCTGCAAGTCGCCGCTCCGGACCTCTGGTAATTGCCTTCAAATTTTGACCCCCCTCAAATTTTGTCCCGGTTCTGCCACTGCTTTCACCTCACCCGCACCATTGCTAAAACCTTTTTCTTTCCCAGTCTCATCCCCACTCCTTCATTTCTCCCTCCATGATCAAAATTGATCTTCTTAGTTACCTTATCATTCATAACCTCCAATTCCATGTTCTTTTCCTCTAAACCCTTCGATTTCCCCGAATTTGCTAACTTTTTTGAATTGTTGTAACTCGAACGTAGCATAGATTTCATCAAATCAAACTCCGGCTCAAATTTCTCACTGAAAATTGCATCGTCCGATGTAGAAATTGAACCATCCTCTTCGTCTTCGTCAGATGAAGTTGATGTCAAAACAGAAGACGATGAATTTTTGCCCTTTTGCCTACTTAAAATATGCTGATTTTCCATATTCAGTAATCTCTCTTCGCTTGTAAGGATTCTTTTCATTATCTTACGAGCCGGAGTCGGAGTCCGGTCATCCTCGTCATCGTTGGATGTAGATGGACGGTCGAGATTGGTTGATTTGGTATTGGCGACGAGAATTCGACCTAGGATTTGTTGAACGTATCTGGTGAAAGGTTGGAGCTTGTGGCGGCTGTATTGCGGAAAAGCTGATCGGAGGTGATCGATGATTTGGTCGACGGTGGCCAAATTATTCTTACACGATTGTTCTATATGACCACGAAGGATTCTTTCAAAACCACCCCCGCCACCGCAGCCTGGCCTTCTCCTTACTGGCGCCGGAAGATGTACCAAATTTAGGGGGTTTTAAAGTGGTGGAGGTAAGGGCACTGTTTGAGCTTATTTGGGTAGGAAACCTTATTTTTAAAAATAATTGAAAGTAGTGTTTGTCTGAATTTATATAAAATTAGGTATAAGTTCTGTCTGAAGATATGGTACAATTAATATAATAATTAAGTATTATATTCAATATTTTTAAATTAAAAAATTTTAAACTGTTGTGGACACTTAGTTCCATAATAAAACTGAGAGTTCAACCATTAATATAAAAAGATTGATACTTAATCCAGTCATAATTTATTTTTTAAGCAAAATATTAGTGTGTTACTCATTCATAATTTAAAATTAGTTCTTGACAGGTTTGAGCAATTAATTGATTGACGATAGTGGGCTCAAATTTGTGTAATATAGTATTTTTTGGTATCTCACACACATTTCCTTTATTAACAAAATGGAATGAGAAGTTTGGCAACATTTATTTGTCTCCAGTATCTCTAGCCATTGATCAATATGATCCATGAATAGTATTTTTTGTGAAAAAAGAGTAGTACTGCAAGTCATTTTGTGGGATCCAATGAAGAAAATTTTTTTTAAAATCTAAAAAAAATGTTTTTGCTTATATACTCAAAAGTATAAAATGAGCCCTCTAAATTCAAACAAAAAAGTATTATCATAACACCAACTAAATCGCATCACTATAACATTTTTTTTCTTGAAATTGGACAAAAAATTCTCATACCATGAGTCAGAGCCTACTACAATAGTTGTTTTCGATATAGCCCATAAAAACACCAAATAGATGACACGTAAATTTCAAAAATACTCTATTACCTAAAGACTCTTTACAATCTAAAATAACTTACAAATCAATTAGAATGACTTTGAACCGTCCTTGTGATTTCCCGTCAAAATCAATTTGCATGTAAAAATATAACGACCGCAATATCCGAAAAATAGAAAAATTACATCAATGCTAAAAGGGTGACCCATGTTGTTTACGTGCAATTTTATTTTTTATAATAATAATAATAATAATAATAATATTATTATTATTATTATTATTATTATTATTATTATTATTATTATTATTATTATTATTATTATTATTATTATTATAGTGTAGTGGATAATTTGATTTGGGCGAAAAATATGACTGGATAGATTTTTGAAAAAAAAATGTTGAATTGGAGGGGAGGAAATGAGAGATAGATTAGTGACCGTTCGATGTTAAAACTTAAATTGATTTGATGCCGTTGGATGTTGAAGTCTTGGGATTTGAGTCGTTCTGTTTTATATTATAGATATGAAAATAAAATAATGAAGTATAATATGACGTTGGTATGTCTGCTTTTGTTACCAAATTTTATAGTTTTATTATTTCCATATTAAATTGTTTTTCAAAAAAGTTGCACACAGAATAAGAGTTAAATATAATTTCTATATCCAAATTTACTCTCTTTTTATATTTTGTAGGGAAAATATTCGGTGTTCAGAAACAAATGAACAGTATATTCTTCCTCTCACATAGCAATAGAATCCACAAGTGTTAGGGTCCTTATGGACTCCATTGTTATATGAGAGAGATAACATATTGTTCATTTGCTTCTGAAATATTAAATAATTTTTTCATTTTGTATCTCATATTTTATAAATAAATATTTTACATCCCACACTTTCAGAGAATTAACAAATAACACATTTTAGCTAAAAAAAATAATAATAAACGGTTCTCTCAAATCCGTCTTCTTTCTTCTCTCAAATTCTGTATTATTCTCTCACCTGCATAGTATTTTCTTCCTTATTTGCAAGATCCGCTCCCCATGGATAGATTTAGAATAAATAAAACAAATTGTGCTACAAAAAGTTGGTGCTTTGTTAAAATACAATGAAGAAATTTAATTATCAGTGGTGTCGGTCTATATTGACAAGAAATAGTGAAAATCAAATGAATGATCTGCAATATCATTTAACCCTATTATTGAACAGGTGTTATTAAATTATAAATACAAATAAACATAGAAATACACATAACACATTTTTAACTTGCTAAATACTTATTTTCTTCATTTTAAATCATGATCTTGAAACATGTTTTTTCGTTCACACAAAAAAAGGTATCCCCGACGACTCAAGACATCAAAATTTTTTTGGTAATTTTTTCTGTACAGATTCACGTCTAAGACAGTAGTTGAATATATGGACAAATTCAAGTGTTAACATTAGCGTTAATTAGAAGGACGACCTTCTAGTATTTAGTAAAAAAAATTCTCAACCACTCTTTGCAAAAACTACCATGGTAGCACAACCACCGTCACTAAGCCACTACAACAATTCTCATGGAGAAATATGCTCGCAATCATGTCAACAAATAAACGTTGATAGGCAGCATCGCCCCTAAAAGGTTCAAGATAAAAGAAAAACTTTTCAACTCTAGCAAGAAGAGCTTGATTTGCGTATCTAACGAGGGCTAAAGAAAGACGGCCAGTCACGCAAACGTGGAACACCTTCCCGATTAGGACACCGCAGTTTTCACTGTAGTCTCAGGTTTTCTTCCTCTGGTAGAAGTCTCAACACTCACTCATCCAATTTTGATAGACATCGATGGAGAAAAGGACTAGATCACCTTCGCGACGTATAAGCAGTGAACGAGATCGAATGAGACGTCAAAGCCGCGATAGTTCATTGGGAGAAACAATATTTCCTCAAAGATCCTTTGAGGGGTGAACCAATAACAGTAAATCCTACACATCTTCTTTTACTTGGGATTTTGATGAAGGTAGAATTAATAAGTCACTTAAGGCCCCGAATATTGAGATGTACGATGGATCGGACGATCCCTATGACCATAGCTACTCTTATGAACGATTAATGCGTTTTTACAGTCATAACGATGTAGGAAAGTGCCATCTCTTCATTTCCACCCTTAAGAAGATTGCTAGGGAATAGATGATCACGCTTCCTTCTTGATCTATCGGCTCTTAGGAGAAACTCAAGGAACAATTTCACACACACTTCGACAACCAAAGAAAACGTGGAAAAATGATGATTTCATTAATCCAGGTGACACCGAATGAATCTTTCAGCAACATATAAAGAGATTTCCTGAAGTAGTAGTTGATATCCCAACCCTAGACCCTATTCAAGCAATTTTGAAATTAGACAAATTTAGTCGTCTAATCGATAAAATTATTTCTAAAGCCCCTCAATTTAATTGAGGCCTATAATAAAGGTAGAAAATTTCATAGAGATAGAAGAGACCATCGCAAGCCCTTGGAGTCCCTCAAAACATAATTACAAGAGTTATATCTGGTAACTAATTGCATGCTTGCTCATTAGTAATGACATTCATAGTTCCATTTTCGTTGCCCTCTTCCCCAATTTTTAATTTTATTTCAAGTACTCTGTTTCTTACGAAGGCCAGAACTCACACCATGTTATTGGCTTCCCCAACAGGAGAAAGATTCATTAACCGTAATCTGACACCCTTTGTAGTCAGCTGAGTCCTAATTCAGCTTTTTATTATCCAGGAGCTCGTTTTCCTAAAGGAGGTGAAGCTTAAGAATCCCATGTGCTGCCTGATAAGGCAACCCCACATCTTCCCAAAAATATTGGACTGCTTGGTGATATGGTGCATCCTGGAATGCATACGCAATTAACTGCTAAACTAAGGGCAATGGCGAAGCCAAGAAATTATTTTAGTGGGATCAAGATTATCAGGTGTCTATAAATAATTTAACGGGGTTCGGACACAGTGTCCTCAAGCCAAATTTTTTAAATAATTTTATATTTTTAGATTGTATATATAAAACATATATTTGATAACAATGATAATATAATAATTATTAACTCTCTATATATTTATATGCACATATATACACTCTATTAATCCTTAATAGATTTTTTTAAAGACAAATTATTTATAAATAAATAATTCTTCAAAAAATATTATAAAATATATTATTAATTAGTTTAAGAAGATTAAATGAATTTACATATATAGAGGAAATAAGAATAATATAAGATTGAAACTTAAGTGAGAAAGTTATAAAATTTTAATTTGATCCCGTATATTAAAAAATTTACAAAATTTCAATGAGTTCAATTTGTATATAACATTTAAATTTTTTAAATTTTGTCATATATTATTAAACAAATAAAAAAAATTAGTGAAATCAATTGACCCCACATCTAAAGCCGTGGCTTCGCCCCCCGACTAAGGGTACATACTAAACCATATTAACTTGCTTCTGTTTTTTAAAATATTGTAGTATATTGAGGGCTCTTGTGGATTATGCAGAAACTTAGATATTTTTTATTGGTGAAATTCATGACAAAAGTCAAGTCTTTAATATGTACTTTAGTTTTATATATCTTGACAGTACTTTTCCATCCATCTTTCATAATATTTGTCAATTTGATCTCTACATGTTATCGTGCCGTTTCCATGCATATATATTTATCCTTGAATGGGTTCAACAAGATCTTGATGCTTTTAGTTCAATGCTGCTATAAATTTACTACTTCAACAATTATAATTATTCTCTATGCTTGTTTGCATTTAGAGGATGATATAGCTTTAATTATATATACTTTATTTGTATTTTTAGGAAGTTGATGACGACGGCGATGATAGAGACTATGGGAACGATGACAGTTAGTTCATTTCAGATGATAATCGGCGCTATGCTATTGCTAGGGGCGAGGATATAGATTGTGAATTGTGATGTATAATATATGCTCGATTTTGAAAGATTTTTGGACTAGTTTGTTATAAGGAATTGATATTTTTCACAAAATTAAATAGAATTCACTTGTAAAAATATTAATTCTCTTGTTATATTTCATTTCAAGACTACTTGTATCAATTAATGTTCAAAAATAATATTTTTAGTATTATTATTGTGTTTTGATCATATTATTTGGTTTTATTCTATTTATTAAATTTCTTTGGGTATTTTGGTATATTCAAAAAGTACCAAATTATGAAAAATGTAAAATTGTCTCAAATTATTTAGAGATCCGAAATTGATACGCTTTTTTTCTCCTTTGTTGAATTATGAGATGGATTAGAGACGGCCAGGGACCATTTCAAAAAATAAATTGCATATCAAATCAAAATTTAGAGACAGATTGTATCGGTCTCTAATTAAATAATTGTTATGGGCTTTAATGTTATAGACGGATTATTTATTTTTTAAAACGGAAAATCGGTTAGCTAATATTTAGATTAAGGTCGTCTTAAATATAGTGATGCGAATTTTTGACATCGATTTTGAGACAGGTCAATTCAATCAGTTTTGAAATCAATTTTAATAATTTTGAGACGGATTTGTCTGTCTCATATGTCTAACTAGGGATAACTCGTGCTTGAAGGCACGGTGTAATTAATATAATAATTAAGTACTGTATTAAATATTTTTAGATTGAAAAATTTAAAATTGTTGTGGACTCTTAGTTTCATATAGAACTGAAAATACAACCATTAATACAAAAAGATTGATACTCAATTCAGTCATAGTTTTTTTTTTAGGCAAACATTAGGATGTTACTCATTCCCAACTTAAAATTAGTTCTTGGCATGTTTGAGCAATTAATTGATTGACGATAACGGACTCAAATTTGTGTAATATAGTGTTTTCGCGTATTCTACACACCTTTTCTTTATTGACAAAACAGAATGAGAAGTTTGACAGCATTTATTTATCTTCAGTATCTCTAACCATCGATTAATATGATCCATGAACAGTATTTCTTGTGAAAAAAAGATAGTACTGCAAACCATTTGGAGAATTCAATGAAGGGAAAAAAGATATAAAAATTCAAAAGAATGACTTTTGCATATATACCCAAAAATATAAAATAAGCCCTCTAATGTGACGCCCCCAAATCTGGGCCCACACAGCCCAAACTTGAGTCGTCAAAATACTACACCAAAATTATTACAACAAAGCACAACGTACAACAATACAGTGTATAATAATACACAACTAAGTCTTCACTATTATTGCCACACTATTTTACAAAACGTGAAGACTATGATAACTATTCCTCGGACCCTCACTCCATTCCCCGGCTAGACCCTGTTATGTTTTCATCTCCTGTTGAAAAACAATGGAACAAAAGAAAGGGTGAGCTCAAATAGCCCAGTAAAGAACATCATGACTAAGATAATGACGAATAAATTATCATTAGTCTTCAACAGTTGAGTTCTTGATAGAATACAATAGACTACAAGGTTTATATCAAAAACTGCAGTTAAATTCTTAAACAACGTTCAGATCAATAATAGCAGCGGAATGAGTAATCTATTAGAAGAATAATGCAGACTATAATGTCCACTCGGTTCTCTTTTTAGGAAAAACATCATCAACTTTTATCATCTGAAATATCATTAGTCAAGATAATACAAATTCACAGTTCCTGATCATAATCATGCACATCAACAGTTCATCTTTGTACTACGGGCCAAAGATATTCAATATAGCACCAACGGTCATGATTATACCAGATTCAGCCTTTGGTCATAATCATACCAAACAACAGTTCATCTTTGCACTACGGGCCAAAGAGAACATTCACCACGTGCCATAAAAGACACCGAACAGATGTATCGCCTTTAACCTATTATATCGCCTTTAACCTATCATCTGTTCAACAAATATATCACATCTGTGCCCCCGGCCACAGATATTCACAACAGCTTGATTTTTGGATGATTAGAATGATATAAATGATGAACAGAAGAAATAGGATAACAATAAGTATCGGAAGTTTACTTTGTACAGATTCAAATAATGTCCAAATTGTCAACATGATGTGGAGTGAAATTTAAAAATGATATTCAAGATCCACAGTTCAGAATAACGGTTACAATTCAATAGAAAGGTTCACGTAAATAGGAAGGTTCAGTTGAAATAATGAAGTTCAACTATTATGGAACATATAATATTTTCAGGAATTATAGAAGCAATAGTTCCATAATAAATTTCGATTTAGGAGTATGAAAGAAAATAATATCCCTTACCGTAGCAGGTTTGATTAACAAAAGGTGAAGGAAATTAATACAAAGGGTTATTCACCAACAGGCGGCAATCCGCTCCGTAAGGTTATTCCCACAATTTAATAGAATTTGAGTACAAAGAGTTATTCACCAAACAGGCTCACCAAACAGGCGGCAATCCGCTCCGTAAGGTTATTCCCACAATTTAATAGAATTTGAGTACAAAGAGTTATTCACCAAACAGGCGGCAATCCGCTCCGTAAGGTTATTCTCAGAGATTAATAATGAATGAATACGAAAGGTTATTCACCAACAGGCGGCAATCCGCTCCGTAAGGTTATTCCCACAACTTAATACATGGAAATAAAAGGCACGTCTTATGAGTAAGGAAGAAACAATATTATTATCGAGAATCAAATAATGATAATCCCTTACCATAGTATGTTTGAATAATGGAAGATGAAAAAGATGGTATCCCTTACCGTAACACGTGACTGGATATTGATTTAAATGAGGTTGATTAACTTGAACAGTACACGTATACTTATAGATCTTCACAAAAACTCAAGATGACTTAAGCACACTTAGAGAGAACTTTCACAAGAAGTATTTAGAGAGAGAAAGAAAGAACAAGTAAGGAAGTTTATGAAAAATCCTTAAGTTAAGGCTTCTATTTATAGCCAAAAATCTTATCATTCATTTAATCTAAACCATTCATTTAAAGATCATCTTTTAATCTACACCATCCATTTCAAATATTATATTATCTTTAATCTACACCATTCATTTCATATCACCTAATAATCACCTAACTTTATATTATAAACAAATCAATTTAATTATTCAACAATAATTCACACTTTAATCTACACCATTCATTTCATATCACCTAATAATCACCTAACTTTATATTATAAACAAATCAATTCAATTATTCAACAATAATTCACACTTTAATCTACACCATTCATTTCATATCACCTAATAATCACCTAACTTTATATTATAAACAAATAACTTTATCAATTCAATTATTATGACTAATTGTTATAAATACAGTATAGTTAGCTCTTAGATATCAAGTCAATAAATTAATGAAATACAACTGTTTAAATAACATCATAATAGAGATAACAATAATGTAAAATAAAGCATACGTTACTGTGTAATGACAATTATTGATTCAATAATGTGAATTACTGTGCATATGTTACTGTGACAATTATTAGGTTCAATAATTTTAAAAACAGTGCAACAACAATTATTGAATTGATAATATAAAATATTATGCAGTGACAATTATCGATGAAATGATGCGTAACAGTTACGGTGTCAATTATCAGACCAAAAATATGAGACACTATGCAATACCGTGTGTTACTGTAGAGTACCGAGTGCTACAGAAAATACCAATAACTACCGTATGCTACTATTCTTTTATCACCGGTATTTTAACAGTTCCGTTGACTATTTTTATTTAAAAAGGTTATTTCTGTCGTTTTCTATATCCGACAAATATTCCGTTGTGGGGTCCACCAATAATTTGTTATTTCGGCGCCGTCGGACCAAACGAATATTCCCCGACCAAACGAATATTCCCCGACAAAGCGAATATTGTCCGACAAAATAAAATTTGCACATAACATCCTTAACTTTCAATTTTGTTAATTTAACCACTTACTGTTTTCAAAAAAAATATATATGAAGAAAAATTAAATTTTGTATTTCATAAAATTCGGGGTCTTACAACCTCCCCTCCTTATGAAATTTCGTCCCCGAAATTGACGTACCTGACATATCGAAGAGGTAAGGATACTTAGATTTCATCTCAGATTCTAGCTCCCAGGTCATTTCCTCAGTATCTTGGTTCCTCCATAAAACCTTAACTTGAGGTATAACCTTTGAGCGTAGGATCTGCTCATTCTTATCCAGGATCTTAACAGGTACCTCCTCGTATGTTAAATCCTCTGCTATAACGTCTGGTTCTAACTCAATGACGTGGTTTGGGTCCTTCACATATTTACGTAACATAGATATGTGAAAAACGTTATGGATGCGAGACATACTTGGTGGTAGGGCTAGTCTGTAGGCTACGGTTCCTATTCGATCGAGGATTTCAAATGGGCCAATAAATCGAGGGTTAAGCTTTCCTCTCTTTCCGAATCTCGTAACCCCTTTCCATGGAGAAACACGTAAGAATACATGATCTCCGACGTTGAAACTTTCGTCTCTTCGATGAAGATCAGCATAACTCTTTTGTCGTTCTTGTGCGGTCTGTATTCGTTGTCGGATCATTTGGATCTTTTCGGTTGTCAAGCGTACCAACTCGGGTCCCAACAATTTTGCTTCTCCTACCTCATTCCAACATATTGGAGAGCGACACTTCCTTCCATACAATGCCTCGAATGGAGCCATGCCTATGCTTGCTTGGTAACTGTTGTTGTAAGAAAATTCCACCAACGGCAAGTACTTATCCCAACTTCCTTTGAAGTCTAATACACAAAGTCTCAAAAGATCTTCGAGGGTCTGGATCGTCCTTTCCGATTGTCCGTCCGTTTGAGGATGGTATGCAGAACTAAAACGTAGTTCAGTGCCCATAGCTTTTTGTAGACTGATCCAAAAGCGTGAAGTGAATCTAGGATCTCGATCAGAAACTTATGGAAACTGGCATGCCATGCAATCTTACGATCTCATTTATGTACATACCGGCAAGACGTTCAAGTGAAAAGTTTTCTCGTATAGGCAAGAAATGAGCAGATTTGGTCAATCTATCTACGATCACCCAAATTGCATCTAAGCCTTGAGAAACTTTTGGAAGACCCGTCACGAAGTCCATATTGATGTGTTCCCACTTCCATTCGGGAACTTCAAGTGATTGTAATGGACCTTTAGGAACTTGATGTTCTGCCTTGACACGTTGACAAGTTAGGCACCTTGAGATAAACTCCGCAATCTCTCTTTTCATATTGTTCCACCAAAATGTATGTCGAAGATCTCGATACATCTTGGTACCTCCTGGGTGGATTGCAAACGGCGTGTTGTGTGCCTCCATCATGATTTTATGCTTTAATTCAGGATCGTTAGGAACACAGAGTCGAGAGTTGACTCGAAGTATTCCTTTCTCGTCGATTCTTGCTTCGGGAATGGCACCTTCTTGTACTTTCTTTATCATGTTTATCAGTTCTGGATCGGTAGCTTGAGCAGCTTTAATTTTATCGATTAAAGTTGGTTCTACTCGCACGTGAGCAATCTTCGAGCGGGTCCCTGGTGTCTTTAGCTCTATCTCCATCTTTTGCAAGTCGTACAAAATACACTTTTGTGTTGTCAGCAGTGCACTTGTACTTGCATAAGATTTTCTGCTCAAAGCGTCAGCTACAACGTTCGCCTTTCCCGGGTGATACTGGATTGTGTGGTCATAATCCTTTAACAGCTCAAGCCAACGTCGTTGTCGCATGTTGAGTTCCTTCTGGGTGAAGAAATACTTGAGACTTTTATGATCCGTATAGATATCCACTTTTTCTCCGTACAAGTAGTGTCTCCAGATCTTCAACGCGAAAACGACTGCTGCCAACTCTAGATCATGAGTAGGATAATTTTTCTCATAATCTTTGAGTTGTCGAGAGGCATAGGCTATAACCTTCCCATGTTGCATAAGGACACAGCCTAGACCTTTGCCAGAAGCATCGCTGTAGATAACAAATTCTCCTGATCCTGATGGTATGGTCAGAACAGGAGCTGAAACCAGTCTCTTCTTGAGTTCTTGGAAACTTTTCTCGCATTCCTCGCTCCATATGAATTTTGTGCTTTTCCGAGTAAGCTGCGTTAATGGAGTGGCGATTCGAGAAAATCCTTCTACGAATCTCCGATAATAACCAGCTAGACCCAGAAAACTTCGGACTTCGGTTACTGTTTTGGGTTGTTCCCAATTTAGTACCATTTCAATCTTCGCAGGATCGACTGATATTCCTTTACTAGAAATCACATGCCCAAGAAACGCGACCTCCTCAAGCCAGAACTCACATTTCTTCAACTTGGCATATAATTTGTTTTCACGGAGCTTTTGTAGTATCAATCTCAGGTGTTGTTCATGATCCTCGCGACTCTTGGAGTATATGAGGATGTCATCAATAAAGACAACCACAAAATGATCCAAATGTTCCTTGAATATCCGGTTCATCATGTCCATGAAAGCTGCAGGAGCATTAGTTAGTCCAAAAGGCATGACTAAGAACTCATAATGCCCATAACGAGTTCTGAAAGCAGTCTTTGGAATGTCCTCAGCTTTAACCTTTAACTGATGATATCCAGAACGGAGATCAATCTTTGAGAAATGTTGAGCGCCTTGCAATTGATCAAACATGTCATCAATCCGAGGTAACGGGTACTTGTTCTTGATGGTGACATGGTTCAATTCTCGGTAGTCAATGCACAATCTCATACTCCCGTCTTTCTTCTTCACAAATAGAACAGGAGCACCCCAAGGTGATGCACTCGGACGAATGAAACCGGTATCCAACAATTCCTGTAGTTGGACTTTTAACTCTTGAAGTTCAATGGGAGCCATTCGGTAGGGAGCTTTGGAAATGGGCTTGGTACCGGGTTCAAGATCAATATAAAAATCAATTTCACGGTTTGGGGGTAAGCCAGGAAGTTCTTCAGGAAAAACGTCAGGAAACTCATTAACAATGGGAATATCATTCAAGTTTGACGTATTTTTGTTCAAATCAGTGACATGAGCTAAAAAGGCTTGACATCCGTTTTTCAATAAACGAATGGCTTTATGGCTAGAAATAACAGTTATAGATTTCAATGGTTTAGTTGCTTGAATTTGCATGACAGGTTAATTAGGAATATGAAAACTAATAATCTTATGAAAACAATCAATTTTAGCATGATGGGTAGTCAACCAATCAATTCCTAAAATCACATCAAATTCACGCATCTCCAAAGAAATAAGGTCAACAGATAATGTGAGGTTGTTGATTTGAACTAGGCAAGATTTATAGACAGTAGATGTAATGGTCATTTCTCCTAATGGGGTTTCAACTGATAAGTCAAAGTCCAAGTTTTCAGGAGTTAAGTTTAAACGCTGAGCACATGCAGGTGAGATAAAAGAATGGGTAGAGCCAGTATCTAACAAAGCGTAGACTTCACGAGAATTTATGAATAGCTTACCGGTTATCACCTCGTTCGAGTTTCGCGCCATTTGGGATGTCACAACAAAAGCTCTCCCTTGAACTACAGATTTTCCTTTATCCACGCTAGCTTTTGGTATCATCATTGCAGCTGGACTTGATTTTGTGGCAGGACAAAACCGCGCAAGATGACCCTCTTTCCCACAACTGTAGCACTTTTTGGACTGCAGTGTACAGTTTGGGCTGATGTGACCTTCCTGACCACACCTATAGCATCTCACTGGTGGTCGATCTTCTCCCCTTGAAACTGGGGTCGGTGCTGGTGTTGGTACTGGTGCTGGTGCCCTTCCATAATTATTATGGAATCTCTTTCTTTTGAAATTGTTCCCACTAGATTCTCCTCTTCTGTTATTTGGTATGGAATTACCACCGAAGTGTTGGTTACCTCCTCGATGGTTCTCGTTCCTGTGGTTGTTGTCACTCCTTTCTCTATGCTGATCATTAACTCTTGGCTGCAATGTTTCATCTGTTTGCTCCACCCTTTGAGCCCTATCTACAACATCTGAATACAAACTAAATTTATGAGAGCTAAGTTGTTGACGAATTTTGAATCTCAAACCTCTTAGGAACATCCGACTCATTCGTGCTTCGTCATCCACAAGATGGGTGGCAAAGCGAGATAACTCGGCAAACTTGGCTTCATATTGGGAGACTGTCATGTTTCCCTGCTCTAGCTTAATGAATTCCACCTCTTTCATATGGCGGATGCTTTCTGGGAAATACTTCTCGTTAAACAGTTCTTCGAATTCTGTCCAAGACATTTCGAGTGCTGAAGGTTGGATACGTTTTACCGCTTCCCACCAATGGTCCGCCTCACCTCGTAACATAAAAGTGGCAAATGACACCTTCTGATCATCAGCGCATTGTAAGACATCAAGTATTTTTGTCGTCTGCTTCAGCCATGCCTCCGCTTTGAGTGGGTCAGGCTTCCCGTGGAATTCAGGTGGTCCTAATTCTTTAAATTGCTTAACAGTGAACATCCTCAAATTGCCAGCGTTTCTACCGTTATTATTGACTGGATTTCCTCTTCCTTGATTCTGTATGAACTGCATGAAATTCCTAAAGAATCCATCGTTCATCATGTTATCAGGAACATTATTTCCTGAGTTGGCAGGAGGATTGTTTGGGGCCTCTTGATTCTCGGCTACATTCGCTTCAGGCATTCCATAGTTAACCTCTTGATTTCCAGATGCCATACTAAACTGTGGTCACAAAATAAATGTTAGTTCAAATAAACTGACTCATCACTTCATGTTCCTACATTCAAATCGACTCATTAGATAATAAAATCTATTTTAGGTAGGACACACTAGTGACTGATTCTATTCGTCTCTCCCCTCCTAGTTCTACCCCAGATCGCCATTAAAGACCATATCCCTAAGCTCTGATGCCAACTGTGACGCCCCCAAATCTGGGCCCACACAGCCCAAACTTGAGTCGTCAAAATACTACACCAAAATTATTACAACAAAGCACAACGTACAACAATACAGTGTATAATAATACACAACTAAGTCTTCACTATTATTGCCACACTATTTTACAAAACGTGAAGACTATGATAACTATTCCTCGGACCCTCACTCCATTCCCCGGCTAGACCCTGTTATGTTTTCATCTCCTGTTGAAAAACAATGGAACAAAAGAAAGGGTGAGCTCAAATAGCCCAGTAAAGAACATCATGACTAAGATAATGACGAATAAATTATCATTAGTCTTCAACAGTTGAGTTCTTGATAGAATACAATAGACTACAAGGTTTATATCAAAAACTGCAGTTAAATTCTTAAACAACGTTCAGATCAATAATAGCAGCGGAATGAGTAATCTATTAGAAGAATAATGCAGACTATAATGTCCACTCGGTTCTCTTTTTAGGAAAAACATCATCAACTTTTATCATCTGAAATATCATTAGTCAAGATAATACAAATTCACAGTTCCTGATCATAATCATGCACATCAACAGTTCATCTTTGTACTACGGGCCAAAGATATTCAATATAGCACCAACGGTCATGATTATACCAGATTCAGCCTTTGGTCATAATCATACCAAACAACAGTTCATCTTTGCACTACGGGCCAAAGAGAACATTCACCACGTGCCATAAAAGACACCGAACAGATGTATCGCCTTTAACCTATTATATCGCCTTTAACCTATCATCTGTTCAACAAATATATCACATCTGTGCCCCCGGCCATAGATATTCACAACAGCTTGATTTTTGGATGATTAGAATGATATAAATGATGAACAGAAGAAATAGGATAACAATAAGTATCGGAAGTTTACTTTGTACAGATTCAAATAATGTCCAAATTGTCAACATGATGTGGAGTGAAATTTAAAAATGATATTCAAGATCCACAGTTCAGAATAACGGTTACAATTCAATAGAAAGATTCACGTAAATAGAAGGTTTAGTTGAAATAATGAAGTTCAACTATTATGGAACATATAATATTTTCAGGAATTATAGAAGCAATAGTTCCATAATAAATTTCGATTTAGGAGTATGAAAGAAAATAATATCCCTTACCGTAGCAGGTTTGATTAACAAAAGGTGAAGGAAATTAATACAAAGGGTTATTCACCGACAGGCGGCAATCCGCTCCGTAAGGTTATTCCCACAATTTAATAGAATTTGAGTACAAAGAGTTATTCACCAAACAGGCGGCAATCCGCTCCGTAAGGTTATTCCCACAATTTAATAGAATTTGAGTACAAAGAGTTATTCACCAAACAGGCGGCAATCCGCTCCGTAAGGTTATTCTCAGAGATTAATAATGAATGAATACGAAAGGTTATTCACCAACAGGCGGCAATCCGCTCCGTAAGGTTATTCCCACAACTTAATACATGGAAATAAAAGGCACGTCTTATGAGTAAGGAAGAAACAATATTATTATCGAGAATCAAATAATGATAATCCCTTACCATAGTATGTTTGAATAATGGAAGATGAAAAAGATGGTATCCCTTACCGTAACACGTGACTGGATATTGATTTAAATGAGGTTGATTAACTTGAACAGTACACGTATACTTATAGATCTTCACAAAAACTCAAGATGACTTAAGCACACTTAGAGAGAACTTTCACAAGAAGTATTTAGAGAGAGAAAGAAAGAACAAGTAAGGAAGTTTATGAAAAATCCTTAAGTTAAGGCTTCTATTTATAGCCAAAAATCTTATCATTCATTTAATCTAAACCATTCATTTAAAGATCATCTTTTAATCTACACCATCCATTTCAAATATTATATTATCTTTAATCTACACCATTCATTTCATATCACCTAATAATCACCTAACTTTATATTATAAACAAATCAATTTAATTATTCAACAATAATTCACACTTTAATCTACACCATTCATTTCATATCACCTAATAATCACCTAACTTTATATTATAAACAAATCAATTCAATTATTCAACAATAATTCACACTTTAATCTACACCATTCATTTCATATCACCTAATAATCACCTAACTTTATATTATAAACAAATAACTTTATCAATTCAATTATTATGACTAATTGTTATAAATACAGTATAGTTAGCTCTTAGATATCAAGTCAATAAATTAATGAAATACAACTGTTTAAATAACATCATAATAGAGATAACAATAATGTAAAATAAAGCATACGTTACTGTGTAATGACAATTATTGATTCAATAATGTGAATTACTGTGCATATGTTACTGTGACAATTATTAGGTTCAATAATTTTAAAAACAGTGCAACAACAATTATTGAATTGATAATATAAAATATTATGCAGTGACAATTATCGATGAAATGATGCGTAACAGTTACGGTGTCAATTATCAGACCAAAAATATGAGACACTATGCAATACCGTGTGTTACTGTAGAGTACCGAGTGCTACAGAAAATACCAATAACTACCGTATGCTACTATTCTTTTATCACCGGTATTTTAACAGTTCCGTTGACTATTTTTATTTAAAAAGGTTATTTCTGTCGTTTTCTATATCCGACAAATATTCCGTTGTGGGGTCCACCAATAATTTGTTATTTCGGCGCCGTCGGACCAAACGAATATTCCCCGACCAAACGAATATTCCCCGACAAAGCGAATATTGTCCGACAAAATAAAATTTGCACATAACATCCTTAACTTTCAATTTTGTTAATTTAACCACTTACTGTTTTCAAAAAAAATATATATGAAGAAAAATTAAATTTTGTATTTCATAAAATTCTGGGTCTTACATCTAAGGCCAAACAAAAAAATATTGTCATAACATCAATTAAATTGTATACCATAACATTTTTTCCTTTATATTTTTTTTTTGAAATTGGACAAAAGATTCTCATATTATGAGTCAAAGCATACTACAATAGTTGCTCTCGATATATAGCCCGTAAAAACACCAAAGAGATGACACGTAATTGTCGGTGCCTGAAGACACGACGTAGATTAAAATTTCAAAAATACTCTATTACCTAAAGACTCTTTACAACCTAAAATAACTTACAAATCAATTAGAATGAATTTGAACCGTCCCTGTGATTTTCCACCCATATCAATTTGCATATAGAAACATAACGACTGCAATACTCGAAAAATAAAAAAATAACGTTAATGCTAAAAGGGTGGCCCATGTTGTTTACGTGCGTTTTATTTATTTATTTATTTTATAATTATTACTATTATTATAATAATAGTAATTATTATTATTACTATTATTAGTATTATTATTATCATTATTATTACTATTACTATTATTAGTAGTAGTATTATTATTATTATAATTATTATTATTATTATTATTATTATTATTATTATTATTACTATCACTATTACCATTATTATTATTATTATTATTATTATTATTATTATTATTATTATTATTATTATTATTATTATTATTATTATTATTATTATTATTATTATAGTGTAGTTGTGAATTTGATTTGGGAGGAAAATGTGAGTAGATAGATTTTTGAAAAAAAAGATGTTGAATTTGGGGGGGGGGGGGGAATGAGTGATAGATTAGTGACCGTTGGATGTTGAAGCCCTAAATGATTTTAGACTGTTGGATGTTGAAGCCAAAATTGATATGAAACCATTGGATGTTGAAATCTTGAGATTTGAGCCGTTCTGTTTTATTATTATTATTAGTAGTAGTAGTAGTAGTAGTAGTAGTAGTAGTAGTAGTAGTAGTATAATTATTATTAGTATTATTAGTATTACTATTACTATTTTTATTATTCTTATTATTATTACTATTATTATAATTATTATTGTTATTATTTTAAGTATTATTATTATTATTATTATTATTATTATTATAGTGTAGGTGTGAATTTGATTTGGCAGGAAAATGTGAGTGAATAGATTTTTGAAAAAAAGATGTTGAATTAGAGGAGAAAATGAGTGATAGATTAGTGATCGTTGGTTGTTGAAACCCTAAATGATTTTAGACTGTTGGATGTTGAAGCCAAAATTGATTTGAGACCGTTAGATGTTGAAATCTTGCGATTTGAGCTGTTCTCTTTTATTATATAGATTTTCTGGTAGTGAATTTATAATGATTAATATTTTTTTATCTAGTTTATAATATTTATCAGATTAAAATTATAAAAAAAAATGTGTAAATTTTTAGTTTAATTTTTTTAAATTAATTTAAAAAAATCAATAATAATCAAATAATATAAAAAGAAGAGAGTATATAATTAGCATTTATTACATTAAGAAAAATATCGCCCTTCAATGAAATTGAATTGGCCTGCTTGAAAATTTTGACCCTTTTTTTGGCTGTTATCTTAAACTTATAGGCTATGTTTATTTATAAAAAATATATTTGCGAATGAATTATTTATCTTAATTTAATATTATTTTGTACTATTTAATCATTTGATGATGAATTATTAATCTTTTAATGTTGGACTATTAGTCTCATAAAGTTATTTAATAGCTTAAAACGAGGGAGACTATTAATCTCATATTTTTCATGAGATTTTATAATCCTACATAAATAGCTTTAGAAATAAATAAAAAAAATAGTCTATAGGACTATTTAAAAGACTATTAATCCCAAATCATAAAATAAAATAATTTAAAATAATATTAAATTAATATAAATAATCTAATTCCAAATATATTTTTTATAAGCAAATATAGCGTAACAAAAATTACAATTATCAGTACTTCAGTTTGGTACGGGAAGAATCCGGAAACTGGAAACTATAAATTAGAAACCACCTAAACGACACCGTTTTTTCCTCTTGATTTCCAATTTTAGACTCGTTGTTCTCCTATAAAAGCCCTAATAGAAACCCTAGTTCATTGACTCACTCCCTCAGATATATACTTTTCTCTCAATTCACGTCTACATTTCAACAAACCCGGAATGTTGTGCGGCCAGTGCGGCGTAGAGGAAGGGCTTTTGCTCCACCACGTCCACCCCCAAGGAGTCTTCAGCAAAGTCTGCACCAATTGCTTCCTCCGCCTCCACCCCCATGCCTTCTGCCCCGCCTGTTACCTCGTCTGTTTGTGTATGCATTAGTAAAAGTATTTGCCTAGCTACAACTCTAAAATATTTATTACGTTATTATGGATTTGAGCCATCCATCAAAACAAAAAATGTGTGTTTGAGTTGACCGATTGTAGATGGAATATAAAGGACAACATATTTGAATTTGAAGCTTACTAATTTATGTAATTGTTTCTACTTTCAAACTCCATCCCTTCCACACAAACTATCAGATTTCCAATTTTATTTTATTTTGTTTCACAATAGTAGTTCTTTAAATTGATAGCATCATAAAATGATACAGTATTTGTTCAGTTACTAACTTTGAATCTTTTACAATAGTAGAATTTAATACGTTTGAACTTTCAAACACATTCCTGCATCGGAAAGTAATAAGTTGATTAATGTCACACAAAATTTTAGAATGTCTTTAAACTTTTAAATGCACCAAACACATTGATCACCCTCTAACCAAACAAGTATAAAATGTCTTCAACAACATCATAACTTTGTTATTGACTATTTCAAAGGGTAAACATAGAATTGAATTATAATAGGTTCTGAATATATATTTGTAAATTTTGTAAATAAAACTTTGTTTTTTTGTGGAAGGGAGAGGAATGAGTACTAAATTCCACAGCACAGTAACTTTGACATTTTGGATTGCAGGAATCCTCGTCAAGCCTTCAGAAAAAAATCCACTACACAAAATATATAGACAAACTATAACCAAGAGAACTTACTAGAGACCAAAACATGAACCCTCCAAGGAAAAACTATTTCTTCAAAAATAAAAAGAAAGAAAGAAAAACCTATTTCAACTGAATTACACTCTCCAAACAAACTTCAAAAATTCTCCAAGATAAAAGTACTCCAGTCTCCGGAAAAGACTCCTCTTAGCTAGAGATCATAGAAAACCCAGTATAAATCCCGCATTTAAATTCATATCCAATATAATACAAACATGTTATTTCCTGAATGACAAACCCCATCCTCAAATCCACTTTCATGCGAACGAGTTCAATTTCATGGTTAGAGATCACTTGCATACATCATATTGCTACTTTTTACCTTAATTTCTTAAAAGGATTTATATTAATTTTAAATATTAAAATTTTACTAAATAATTTTTAAAAAATTAAAAGGTATTGTTGATTTTGGAATAAAGCTGATATAAAAACTTCTTTACCAATTACGTGAATAAGTATTAGTAGTAATTCTTTTGAAACAACATAATTTATTGGACCGGTCTTGCTTTATTTTCTTCTTTCTCGTCACCTCCAATTCTATTCCGGCCTCAAGTATTGGTTTAAGTTTTCTTTTAATGGTTTTTCGTTTAATCTTATTGTAATGCAACTATTTGTATTCCCCATCCAAAACTTTTGGATTTGCCACAATTGTATTACTCTGGATCTTCATAAAATTTATTTTTGCCTATCAAAAAAAATATCCCCCTAGACCTGTTAAAGACTGATTTGAAACTTTCAGCTTGAAAATGGGACAACCTCGTCGTTTGAATTGTAGTCTGAAAAAGCATCCTCAGCGGCGGACATGGCCCCAAGTCCCTTAGTAGGGGGTGTTAGTACGTGGTGCTTTCGCAACATGATATGATATAGTTTATGGCTTAATTATGTCGTGGCGTAAGTATTCTGCCTCTCTTTTACAATGAAACTGGCTTCTTCTTCGACCTGCTATCCTTTGCTTTTCCCCCACTAGGTCTTCAACTCTTATACATATCTCCACTTTTTGATTCCTTTATTTTTACTTTTTGTACTTCTATTTGAAATTTTCATTTGTTTATATTATTTCTTCATTCTCTATTTATTACTCTATATATTCATCTGAAATTTCAGGTACTAAAAAGTCTTCCTCAGCTTCTTCAAGTCATACTCATAAAACTAATTTCGAATTTAACTTAAATATGTGATTCCATTTCAACGTGCCCCAATTAATTTGATATAAAACGTTTTTATGAATATTAATCCATTAGATTTGAAACATTGGTATGTCTGGTTTGACTGAGAACTATTTTCATAACAAATTCTTGGTCTACAACCAAAAAACGCTTAAATCAACATAAAATAAATATTTTTAATTAAATAACGGTAATACATAGGAAACAAGGCCACGATACTAGAAAATAAATGGCCTCAAAAGTTCATATATAGGGCTAAAAAAGTTAACATCTCTCTCCCTATCTCTCTCTCAAGGATAATAACCACCAAACAGCATTTGTTGCTGCCCCTCCACACAGCCTCTAGCCATTATTTCATATCTCCGCGGATGGTGGTGGTGGTGGGGCAACCAGTGGTGCCACTTGTGCAGTACTCGCACTAATTTCCTTAAGTGACTCATCAATCCTCCTATTGATCCCCTTCAACTTTTGATCAATGAGCTCTCCGAGATCATTCAAATCTTTCAAACTCGAGCTCTCCAATCCCTTTCCAACCAGGCATTGATTCATAAGCTCAGTTATCTCCTTCTCTCGATTATTCTTGAGAAATTTCTTGACCTGCTCAGTTTCTTTCGCAACCCTTTTCTTCATGAAACTCTCTTGGTTCCACATCTTTCTGTTTCTTTCCATTTCAGGAGCCCTCTCAAATTGCGCAACGACACGTTCAACACCAAATTGGTTGGGCCAAACCTCTGGTTGGGAGTCATAAGGGCTGTATATTATGGCGCATACATCTATACCACATAAAGTACTCAATTCTCGGACTTTCTTGAGAAAGCCCTTCTTTCTTTTTTTATAACGCGCCTTCCTATCAGAGTCATTACTAATGAAAGCAAGCTCCACCTTCTTCCTAGACATGTCTAAGATCAAAGAGGCAAAGAATTTAGACAATCTGGAATTGTAGCACACGACAACTTGCGGGTGATGTTGTTCCAAATGACTGTTGCTTTATATACAAGATTAGAAGAATGAAAAAATCAATGCGAAGATTTGCACATTTATGACGTTAATTGGAGATAAGGATGAATTTAATACTATGTTTCTAAACTAAGCCACGACCAAATAATTGCGATATTCTCCCAAGAAATTATATATATCCCATATGAAGCCAAGATTGTCCTAAAATCTATACAAAATTTATTTCTATGTATGTTATATTTATAATTTGGTATAATAAGTAATTTTGTTATAGTGCATTGAATTGTAACCATCTATCCGTTGTCACTAGATACTGTTTCCTAGGTAATTAATCAAATACGCATGTGGTAAATAAGAGGTTATTGATTTTGTTTATGATAGATAGATAGTAAGCCGTGAAAGATAGGAAGAAGGATTTCAGATTCTATTTCGTTTGCGACGACAGTAGGTCCTAAAAGCAACAAGGATTTGAGATTCTCTTTTATTCAACCGGAGCCTATGGTAGAATTTAAGTCGACCAAATTAGCACCATATATCTAGAGGGGAAAGAGGGGGGGGGGGGGGGGGGGGGGGGAAGAGAATATTCATTTAGGTTAAAAAAAAATTAGGTTGAGGTCAATCAAAATCCAATGTGTTCCAAATACAAAAAACCTTGTGAGGTTAAAGATAAATTAAAACGAGGGCGTAAATTCAAAACACAAATCTTTGAAAAATAATAGTAAATAAACACAACAGAGTCTTTACAAATTTGATGATGCTTAAATAGGACTCTCATCAGAATTTCTAATAAAGGAGGAGTAGCTTTGAAAAAGCTATGCTGCCTGCTATTAGCACTACTGTTGGTGCCTCTTTCTTTCTTTCTTTCTTTTGTGGGATCAGCAAAATAAAACTTTCATTAATAGAAAACCAATCTTACATAGTCCCAAATCATGGTATGATCCATGAGGCTTGGATCAAGCACATGGAAATAGGCTACATCAAAATTACATATAAAAAAAAAATTATCTTCCAAACCCCATCATGTATGCATCACATTGCTAAACACATAACCATAGGTTATCACTCTTGTAAACTAGTTGGGACTCTTATAACCCCTACAAAAACCTTGAATCAAGCTAGCCCCACTGGAATGATCTTCTTTTGATTCTAGCAACAGCTTCTTTCCAACATTTGATTTCATGCTTGAAGAATCCATGATTCCTAGCTTCCCATATTGTCCAGCATGAGAAAGGGGTTATAGCAGTCCACAATTTCCTCATTCTATTGTCATTAAAATAGTTGCACATCATTAAAATTTGTACAACTAAATTTGGTGAAGCAAAAGATAAATTCTGTTAGTCAAACACAGCAGACTAGATCTGCCAAGCCCAGGGGCATGCCATTGACAGATGGTCTGCAGATTCTAAGTCATGATCACACCAAATGCATCCCAACAAACTAGTATCAGGTACAGTATCCTTTTCTTGGGCAGGAAATCCTTTGTAGCAATTGCTTAGCTTAATATTTTAGATGAGTTGGTTATTTAACATGGTATCAGAACTCTGAAAGTGTAAGTTTTTTGGTTCAAATCATTCCTAACCGCACATTACCTTTATATTGATTTAATGGTGCATATGCACCTTAATTTATTTCTTCTCTGTAAACTTCTATTTGATGGGGAGTATTAGCACAATATATATTGTTGGCGACTCTTTCTAATAGTTTAAACTTTTAAAATGAGTTGATTACTTAACACATGCCATTAAATTGAGAGTATACCAGCAAGTTGATAGGGTTTATAAACCAAATCACACAACCATTCATGCAGGAAAGCTAAATATATCTTCTCATGGTTAATTAAACAAAAATGGCCACTCCTATTAATTACAAGCCTTAGACATGTCAACTTTTCAATTCATATTGCCTCCAAAAATGGGTGTATCGATGTCATTCACAAGTTCATGAACTAGAGCAATATCTTTAAGAATATTTCTACCAACCATAAAGCCAGATGAAATAAAAATTATTGAAAAATCAGAAAGCAACTTGATTATGTTCTGCTTATGCTCCATGTGGTAGTAGTATTTGAGAAAACTCTTCAAACAAAAAGCTTGTTTCCATCATGAGGAAGAGGAAAATTATTTTAGTGCAAGCAAATAGTTACTTTAACTTCCAAATATTTAGTTTGATTACACCCCAGACTTTATAAGCATGTTGAGGCTTTTACCCCCAAACTTCTAAAGGTGTCTACTTGCATGTTAATGGTTAATTAGTGACATAAAATGCACCCTCTGAACATTTAATTAGTCAAAAGTAACCAATTATTCCTGCAAACTCATTTTTCAATTTGCAAAGTCAGTTAAAAAATTAAAAACCTCAACATGCCTATTTGCGCGATCAAACAAGTCCTGCAATTCAACCATTGTGGTTATGCCCTCTTCTTCTATGGTATTTGCAGCGGGTGAGATAGATTTGAGAGATGACAAAATCTTACTTTTTCCATGATAGATGGTGGATTAGGAGAGAGAGGGAATCATGCTTGTTTTTAAGATCTAGCCATGGAGTTTCATTCATACAATTTTGGATCGAAAAGGAAGATAACTCATTTGTGATTTGGGGCTGGATAAAGATAACTAGAATTTAGAAATTGAAAACGATGAACAATTGGATTTGGCTTTTAGACTTTGGGTTATATTTGGGGCTATGGTTAATTTTTTAATCTTTTTTACATTTTTTAAACATGTTTTTATCGATTTTCCCCTTTTAAAAATGAGTTAACAAGACGTCAATTTTGATGGTCTAAACGTTTGAAGGCTGCATTTTGTATCACTAAATTAAATGTTAGAATGCAAGTAGACATACTTAGAAGTTTGGAGTGCAAATCTCCACACACCTATACAGTCTCGGGATCGAAGTTTGTTTTAGTCGTTCATGAAAATAGCTTCAAAGTGGGCCGGGAAACATCTCTCATTCCGAATGCTAATATGTATCTCTTCCTCTATGTTTTTTCTCTCTCCCTTCTCATATTAATGCTTGTTAGTACGTATTTAATTGGTTCTTCTGGCGTTTATGATGATGTGTGTATACTTAGGGTTATTAACCTCATATCTTAAATTATTTAATTACAATACTGGCAACTTTAAGCACTCCAGAAAGATCTTTCAAGTCATTTGATGGTCTTTTAAGTCATTTGATGGTATTTGTGAATTATTTGTTGGTTCAAGGGATGTAGTTGTTATACTCATCCTCTTTTTTCAACAATTATCTGATTTTTATGAACTCAGATACGTACAACAAAACAAAAATTTATCTCAACATATTTAGTAGGAGTATAAACGGATATAAACGAATTCGAATATAGCAATATCTGTATTCGAAAAATTAATTCGGTATCCGTATTCGTATTCGGTATTCGGCGAATTTTAAAAATGTTATCCGTATTCGATATTAGAAATAATATTCGAATATGAATAATATCCGTTTTCGTTTATTTTATTCGAATAAACAGATTATTCGGATATTCGGATTCGTTTATCAATCACCTAATATAAAATTCATTCAAATTATTTATAAAAATAAAGAAAAAAATTAAATAATTACTCATAACCAATCACAATTTAAAGTTTAAATCATACATATTAATGAATGAATGTTAATTTATTTATTTTTAATAAATACAATAATCAATGCTCTAAATTACAATTCAAATAAATTTTTATTATTTTTGAAATCCTAAATTCAAAATGAATGCACTACTTATTAATGTTTAGATGTCCATTAATAAGTATCTCATTTTATGTGTTAATTTGGAGTAATACTGAAGTGTGTATGAATATTTATAATCTATAATTATAATATTTAAATTATATTTATAACACTTGTTAAATGATATATTTTAGATATATTGTAATACTATATATAACTATAATAAGGAAAAAAAATAATGAGTTTTAAAGTATAGTTCATTAATGAATGAATGTTAATTTATTTATTTTTAAAAAATATAATAATCAATGCTCTAAATTACAATTCAAATAAATTTTTATTATTTTTGAAATCCTAAATTTAAAATGAATATTCTACTTATTAATGTTTAGATGCCCATTAATAAGTAGATGTTCATTTTATGTATTAATTTGGATTAATACTGTAGTGTGTATGAATATTTATAATCTATAATTATAACATTTAAATGATATTTATAATACTTATTAAATGATACATTTTAGATATATTATAACACTATATATAACTAGAATAAGGGAAAAAATAATGAGTTTTAAAATATAGTTCATTAATGAATAAATGTTAATATATTTATTTTTAATAAATACAATAATCATTGCTCTAAATTATAATTTAAATAAGTTTTTATTATTTTTAAAATCCTAAATTCAAAATAAATGCTCAACTTATTAATATTTAGATATCCATTAATAAGTAGATGCACATTTTATGTGTTAATTTGGAGTAATACTATAGTGTGTATGAATATTTATAATCTATAATTATAACATTTAAATGATATTTATAACACTTGTTAAATAATGCATTTTAGAAATATTGTAACACTATATATAACTAGAATAAAGGAAAAAAGTAATAAGTTTTAAAGTATAGTTTATTAATGAATGAATGTTAATTTATTTATTTTTAATAAATACAATAATCAATGTTCTAAATTACAATTCAAATAATATTTTATTATTTTTGAAATCATAAATTTCAAAATGAATACTCTACTTATTAAAGTTTGATGTCCATTAATAAGTTGATGTCCATTTTATATATTTGGAGTAATACTATAGTGTGTATGAATATTTATAATCTATAATTATAATATTTAAATGATATTTATAACATTTATAACACTTGTTAAATGATTCAAAAGTTATATCGTAATAATTGTTAAATGATATTTATAACACTTGTTAAATGATATATTTTAGATATTTTAACTTTATAAAAGTAAAAATTCATTAACTATACTTAAATCAAATTATTAATATTATAATAAAAGTGTTATTTTCTACTTTTTAGAAGTGAAATGACATATTTTAAAAATAATTTTCGTATAATAGTGAAAACTAATTATTATATACGGAAAACCACTAAAAAAATTATTATTATTATTATTATTATTATTATTATTATTATTATTATTCAGATACAGATCCGAATTCAGATATCAGATTCCGGATATCCGCTATCCGTTATCCGCCGAATATATTTAGGGACAGATGTTAAACGAATACGAATACGGATACGAATCCGTTTATTTACGGATACCTTTAAATCAAATACGGATATATTCATTTTTTTTAAATACGAATAATATTCAAAAAAAAAATGAATATGAATACGGATGAATATGAATTTTTCAATTACCATTTTCAGCCTTAATAGTTAGTACATGATAAATCGAACTAGTAGATTTTTGTAAGCGACTAATTCCCTAACAAAATGAAAATTTATATCAGCATCATATGTTTAGTCCGCACACTCAAAAGTGGATTGGCTGTCAAATAAAGAGCCCATACATTATCACACCGTGTTAATTGATTAAAAGACCAGGTTAATTAATTCGGCGACACCATCAGTTAAGGTTATGCACTTAACTTCACTAGAAGACAACGAACTTCCTCGAGGTCTTTCAATGAAAGCCAAGCAATTGGATTAACTCCAATATAAATTATACATCACAGTTAGTTTTTACTAGATTTGTTGATGGTTTTGCCCATTTGGACAAACCCCTCCTGAGAACAGCAAGACATTCTGCATCCACATTTTCTCCTCTTTGAAATCATGGAAATAGCAAAGGTTATGATTAACCAAAGTACAAGAGCTATGGAAATAGATTTATGAGACACTGATGGACCTCCAAAAGACTTGCTCATCTTATATGAGAACCTGATTGGTATAAGAGCCTTGAAAGTATGATGCCACACGAACTTAACCTCTCTACTTTGAAACAATTTAGGGATTGTTTGATAAAATTAAATGAAATAGTTCTGAATGTTTAAGCAATCTGAATGAGTTGAATGAAATAAAATTCTGAATAATGAATAAAAAAAATTATTTGATAATTGAAATGAATGAAACATCCGAATAACAGCTTTTTACTATTTTACCCTTTTGAATTATGTTGAACAAATATATAAATATGAACGTACTAAAAAATAAGTTTAATAAAATATTAATTATGCAATATTTTAATAATTCAAATAAATTGAATTGAATATTTTATTTTATTTTTGAAGATTTTTTTGAATAGACAAAAATACACACCATTTTTTTTTAAATGATAAAAATATTCCTTTTCTTTTTCTCGCTCTAAGGTTTTGATTCCTTTATATCAAGCCCACCCTATTCCTATTTCTAGTTTTTCTCTATCTAAAAGCAAAACAGAAAGGACGGCGCAAAAGAAGAAGAACAATCCAAAAATGAAAAATTCACCGCAGAACCCACTTCTTCTTCTGATAGTTTTGAACCCAGTTTGGGTAATTCATAAACAAGTTCAGAAAAGCCACTTGATTTGGTAACAAATGGTGATGGGATTGAGTAATCTGGCCTTATATATCTTGTTGAAGCTCTGATTCGTGAATTACATGTGGCTACAAAAGTTGCTTCAAGCATTAAGAAAGTGATTTTGTATAACGATTTTGGAGAAAATTGGGGATTGATGCCTCTAATCCACTCTTCAATCGCAATCTGATAAGCTCAAAAGAGGGGCATTATGTGTAAAAAAATTCTTTTATTATGCTTGGGGCTGATCCAGATACCAAATTACAACTTATTCGGTCAGTTTGGTTGGTTTATCGATTCAGTCATTCAGATCTTCATGTATCCAAATCAAACTGTCTGAATGACTTAGCAATTCAGATTTAATTTGAAGTCATTTGACCTATTAAGTGCTAATCAAAAAGCCCCTTAGTATATGTCTAAGTTCAAGAGTGTTCTAAAAATATAGAGGCCCAGACTAAAGCTAGTCCAATAATATTGCTTGTTGGACTAAAATCAATTGGCCTGACTAATTAAAGCTATTTTTATTGATTGGTTGGGTTTAAGTGGTGTTATTGAAAGGATTCATTGGATTTTAATTTCTTATTGCCTAGCAAGCGGGTCGGTCCAGCTGAAACCGACAGGTTCATAGGTGGGTCGAGCCAAATTCAGGTCAAGTTAAAATGGCCCAGATTTTTCTAAGTTGAAAATAAGTGACCTGTAGTCCAAGTTGGGCCACACCAGGACCGGCCCGTGGGCCAATTTAATTTTTTTTTAAATTAGTGACATTATTCTTTTACTTCAAATTAGACAAAGCTCTCCAGGTCTCCTAAATGTAGAAACTAAAGAGGAAAAAAAAATAGCAATTATTATTATTATTATTATCTTAGTATTAATTATTTTAAGAGAGGATGTGCCTTCGTTATTGGGACAATAGTGACAAAAGATGAAGGGATATGGTATGGGATAAGTGTATTTATGGAGTCTCAAAAGAGAAGAAAGGGTATATATTTAAGAAATTGATATTTTCACAAATAAAATTTAATATTTTTATAAGTTCGCTTTCACATGAGTATAAGACTCATCTACTATTTATGTGAAAAGGATATTGTAAAACTATCATTTTTGTCATTGAAAACAGGGCCAACCTTATAGCATAAGAAAAAAAACTTGGGCTTTAGGCCCCATTTCAAAATAATGCCTCATATTTTTAAACATAATAAATAACCCTCGTAAAAAAAATCTTATAAAATATAAGCTTAATCAATCATTTAAGACTTATAGTCCAATCTAAATATTAAATACTTAAAAAAATTAACAGTATAAAAAAAATTCATTTAAATAAAAAAAATTAATGCTCTATCCATCCTAAAATAAAATTCCTCCATTGACTTTTGTAGTCAAATTGACTAATTTTAAAATTAACCCCAACTAGGGACACAACTGGCTGGGCTAAAATTGGGTCATGCAAAAATGGCCTAAATTTTTGTGGACTAAAAGATTAAGGTCTAAAACTCAATTTTTGCTGACGAGATGGACCGGCTCGTGGGCCCGAATCAATTTTACTAGGTCTAAATTGCAGCTTTTAACATTATCATTTTGACGTCCTTGTTGAAGAGACAAATGGTGGGGGTTGGTAGAGATTTATTGAATTTTATGGTCATCGATCCATCTACTTCTCTTAGAGGAAGGAATCATGGAATTTTTTGACAACTTCAGCCAAACAATCTAATCTTCATTGTGTATGTATAGGGGATTTCAACGAGATTGTTAATCTGAATGAAAAGGAGCGGAAGGTATATGCCGCCCTTGGCATCAAATTGTGGAGTTCAAAAAGTTCTTAATGGAATGTGAATTAATCACACCAAATTAAATGCCCAGTTTTAATTTTTTAAGTCAAATTGACCAATTTTTAAATTAATATTTTTACCCTTTTTTAACAAAAATACAGGTGAAAAGATTATAATAAAAAAAAAGTATATATAATTTATTGCTAGACCCAATTTTTATAATTTTAAAAATGTATTTATATATATTTAATTATTAATTTTAAAAATAGTGATTTGACTTTTAAACAATGAAAATTAAGCATTTAATTTGGAAAGGAGTGAATATTTGATTTGGGGCGGGTTGATAATAAATTCACCCGGTGTAATTATGATCCAAATGATTCATCGACCAGATTGCGATTAGATAGGGCCGTTGCTACTGTAAATGGAAAGTTTTTTTCCCTGAGGCCCAAGTCCATTATTTATTTTCTAGTTCGTCTGATCATGTACCATTTTTATTGGACTGGAGGGGTTACAAAGGAGCTCGGGTCAAATGTAAGCCTATTAGAAGAGCTCCTCCTTTGTTCAGGTTTGATGTGAATTGAGCCCATGAAGCAGGGTGCAAGGATACCATTAAGCACGCCAACTTAAGGAGGCTAGTAGCTGTCGTTCCTTTGGACCAGCACAGCTGGAAATGCGAGAAAATTTTGGAATTCAGGACGAGAATTTTCTCGATGGGCCCAAACTAGTTACAAGAGAAGATCTCACTTAATTAAAAAAAAAATTAAATTTATCCGGAAAAATTACCAGCTAGTCTTACTTATAAAAAAGACGAAAAAAATATCACTCTACTTTATTTGTATTTTACAAATGATACTCCTTTATTTTTTATGAAAATAAAATTTATGGATAATTTTTTTAAATAAATATAAAAATACCCCTTAATTAAATATGGTATTTTGGGTCAACGAACTTAATTGATATGCAATCGCCCACAGAAAGATAAACGGGTAGGCCACCGACCAAAATTGGTAAATGGTGGGGCAAATTGTTAGTATTGATGTTTTTTCTTTTTGGTACATGGTATGGCCGCTGAATTATTGCATGGTAGACAGAGTTTGGCAATATGATAAGCATAAGGCCAAAGTTGAATTTTTTTTTTTAAATTAAACAAAAATAAATTTATTAATTAAAATATCATTTGACGACACTTTTATAATTCTTTAAATATGACACCAAACATTTTAAACGAAATTTATTATTTTTTAAACCAACATAGAAATTAATCTCTTCCTTGTCATATATATATATATATATATATATATATATATACACGAAAGTTCTGAGGCATGATCCTTGTGAAACCTAAGTAATTAATTAAATGATGCAATAATTAAAAGGCACTAGTAATTTATCATAAAATTCATATTTTTATTTTGGCTGATTGATGGATTGATGAATAAAACGCTTTAAGAAGTAAAAATAAACTCCATTTTCAAAGAAGTAAAACTCAAAAAGAGTTTTAATTCACAATAATCCAAACACACCTTAAAATAGATGTTAAGATGTCAAGCAAACGCTACCATAATCACAAGAAAAAGAAGGGCGAAAGAACAAAAGGAACCAACACATTTGACAGGAATATAATATTATAAAATCAAATTACATGGCTGTCCATCAAAGGCTTCACATCTCCCACCTGTCAAAACAAACAGAGGAGAATTAAATGGCTGTCCATCAAACTCTTCTTGTCAAAAGCTTTGCATCAATCTAATCAGCAGAATACAATCTTTTAAAATATATTATAAACTTTGCTAATTTGCAATTAATACACCCTTTTAGCATGATATATCAAAAATTAAATAAAATTTCCGATTTGTATATATAATAATCATATATATGTATTGTTGAGTTCTTCAGGTTTGCACAAGAGAGGGAGATATAAATTACCAAGGGCAGATCTAGTCGGAGGTGGGTCTATTTAGTGATGGCATAAATGGCATAGATAATTCCAGGGATATATCCAAAGATGGTCAGCAACAGACAGATCCAGAACTCCACCTGCACCCACCATAACCACCACCATCATCATCAAATTTTAACTCCAGTTTATATTTAAATTAAAGACTAAAATGCAATTAAACAAAAGAAAAAACTTCTTATAGCTTTTTTTCCACTGAAAAATAAAAGTTCATTCATCATATATATATATATATATATATATATATATATATATATATATATATATATATATATATATATATATATATAAAATGTTTGTAGTGATTATAAGGAAGAAAACTAAAAAATATTTTAAACTTATATTTTTTAAAAGGAGAAATGAATTTCTTGAAAATTAATTATCGTAATCAGAGATAAATGGTTTCCATATTTATGTGTACAATTTCCCTAAAAATAACATAATTTTGCAATTATAGTAACTAAAATTTTTTCCATGGGTTCTATGATTCAGCAGATTAAACAGCATGTACATTTTTCAGATTTTTTATTTATTTTTAAATAATAATAATTAAAAATAAATAAATTAGATACCTCGCAGCCGAATTTGAGAAAGACCCCAAGAGGAGGAAGGATGATGGCCAAGATAATATCTACGCAGGTGGCTGTTCCCTCTTTCATTATTTATTTATTTTTTTCTTACTGGGGTTGCACAAAAACTGAAAGAATTAAGCGGAGGAAGAAGAAGCAGAGAGGTTGAGATGATACAATAACTGCTACTGTGTAGTGGTTGCTGATTTATAAGCAGACAGGATAGGTAGGAGAACGCACGTGTCGTTTGCCAAGTTAACGGCAGGAAAATTGGTACACCGACACGCGGGTTGCTTAGCCTCGTAAACATACTCCCGTTCAAGCATCATCGCTGTCTACCATTAAATGGGACCACGTTTCATTTATTGGCTTCGCTGTGGCGCCATCAACCTTATCTATTTATCTATATTATATTATAAAATACTTAAATGGAAAAAAAAATTACTATATTTTTAAAATTGAGTTACATGTAATTTCCCTTTATTATAATTTTGTTATTCTTACTTTTTTTTTATTAGGTTTTTTTAATATGTATTCTAAGAGCACATGTTAAGTGCAGAAAATAAGAGATATGACTCATTAAATATTATTTTTTTATATATTCACATTAAATTTAATATATTAAAAATTAATATACTAGTGGACCTCATATATTGAATTCAGTGTAAATATATAAGCAAATAATATTTAGTGGGTCCTATCTTTTATTTTTCGTATTTAATATATGCTCGTAGGACACATGTTAAAAGACTCTTTTTATTTTATCCTAAATTTGATAAATCTCCTATTATTGACTCACGGTAATTATACACATGACACGTATGCCACTAAAATTAATATATTATAAAAAAAGAGAAAAATGAATGATAGTTATCTTACGTGATTGTGTCACAATTAAAATTAAAATTTTAACAATATTTTAATTTCATTCTCAATATTAAAATTTGAATTCTTGAAATTATTTATAAACAAAATATGAACTACACATGTAATGCGTGTGTCGGGTCCTCTAGTCTATTTCATAAAGAGAGCAAAAAAATATAACGGCCTCCCTTAAAGCTGTATCTCAATTTTATTTCAAATATTAATTATTTTCTTTATCTCTCACTCTTTATTCCTAAAATATCTCATTTATTATTTTACCTATATTTTTATAATTCTTATTTAAATACTTTTTTTTCTTAATTGCACATACCATGTGTGTCATAAATACTACTCCATATATAAGAGTATTAAATTTGAGCAGTTAAAACGCAAGAAATTCTGTGCACAATTATATTTAGTTTAGGATATTAAAGTGTAAATCAATCCAATATTTTGTTTCTTTAGTTTGTGTCCTTTTAAGGTCTTTATTACGAGACATTGATTTGTAATAAAAGATATACCATTAGACCTGTCAAAATTGATGCTTGCGAGATAAAAAGTTAGGCTTTGAACCTTAATTTTTTAATTTATAAAAATTTAGATCATTTTAGTTAGGCCCGTTTTTGGCCCCGTCTGTTGTAACCCGGCCTGCGGATTATTATTTTTTAATAAACTCAATTTTTACAAACAAAAAAATATAATTATTAAATATTTTTTTACTACTAATTTCCAGCCGGATGAATAAGTTATAGCACAAGGAATATTATAAAATCAGGACTCTTTTTCAAAACATATTTTTCCTGCAAAAATAAATTGCCGTGCAATTAAATATTCAAGTTATAAATCTTACATAATTTTCCAATTCCAGTAAGGCTTTTAAGACCTCAAACTCCTTGCTGGACCGGCCTTATTCCAGTAGTGCTTCTAAGCTTGTTTGGCTTATTAAATAGCTGGTGGTACTAAGATTCCCTCTTATGCATGCCTAGGTGGTTACTTGGGGAGTATAGTTTTGGATCGTCTCTCTCTCTCTCTCTCTCTCTCTCTCTCTCTCTCTCTCTTATATGGAAAGCATGTGTTGTCCATGCGGAAATTTTGGGATAACTTTTTTATTTCTATATTTTCCTTCACTAGTTAAATTGGAGATAGAAAACATGCAACTAAAGGGTCAATGCGATATGTATTGGCTCTAATTTCTTGTAAAATTAAGTTTACTAAAAATAAATATATAAATTGGTCCGTGCATCTGTCCAATTTAGATTACAGATCTCTTATTTTTAGTTCAGAAAAATCTAAGTTATTTTAGCCCATTTTAAATTTGTTCCGGCTCGCTTATTACTTACCCTGTTTCAGCCAGTTCGACCCATTTGTCAAGTTTATATATCATAATTTGTAATAATTAATGCAACTCGGTAATAATTTTTGTCAATAAATAATAATTTCTTTAACAATTTCAATCCCGAATTGAGAAAAGAAAAACATTTTAAGATTAAACATGTACCAATTCATAAAATGACACTATATAAACATTTTTATTATAGTTTTCTATATTGTCGTGTTATACATTTGAAAGTACACAAATTGATTTTTGAATATTTTACTTGGTAAAATCAAAACATTAAATTCTTCAAAATCCACATAGTAGGAAAGAAGTACAAATCTCTTGAAAAGCCAAACTGAATTTAGAGAAATGTGCAAGAAAAGAAAATTGATAAACTTGCTCCAAATTCTTTATTTACACCCATTTGAAATATTAAATTTTATTTTATAATGGACGGAATAAAAATAAATAATATCATTTCACTGAGACGCGTGTGTAACACCTATAGTGATATCCATTATGAAAAAATATAGTAGAAAAGATGGGGTTGACCACCATTACATATAAAGGCGCGTGTGATACACTAATTGTAATATCCAAAAATGTTAGAATCCGACAGCTGTAAAGGTGCCACGTAAAAAAATAAATAATATATATTTTTTTCATATATTTATGAATCTCATTATAAGGGAATTTTATAAATATTTGAGATAGATGAATATACTGTTCAATTATCTCTAAAAGAGAAATGATTTGTCCACATGAAGCCGATGTGAAGGATCTTATTCTACGTAACTGTATCCTTTCCTTTGTCCATGTGATGTGATTCAGTCTTTCTGACGTCTAAAATAAGCAATCTGATTCGAAGAAGGAAAGAGATTATGTGGTCAGGTCTTATTCAGGTGAGGAGATCCACGTGTGGCAGGCAGATAAGGACGGAAAGCCTACTTTTTCATGTGTCAAAAAGGGACAATTTTACGTACACAACATTCAAACACTACTTCAAATACTACACATATTTTAACCATTAAAAAGTGGGACCTAACACAGATTTTCATGCCAGACCCTCAATGATCTAGATCATTATGTTGTGTTCCATGTTGTGCTTCATGTTGTGCACTTATACTTATTCGTCAAAAAGAGAAAAAAAATTATTTTATAATTTTTATGATATAATTACGTAATGTATTAAAATTATTTATATATTTTTATTTTAATATATATAATAAAAAATTTATTATATATATTAAAATAATAAGTTCCCAAAAGATGACGATTAGCTAACTTAATTTAGTTTTTAGTTTATAATTTATAAAAAGTCTTATTATATATAAAGATAAATTTGTATCGATAATAAATATTAAAACATATACGTGTATAAAATAAATAAGAATTAAGAAATATTTTATCTTAATTTATTCTATCTTATCATTTGAACTTATATGTTACTCGTAATTTATATTCATCATAAATTTGTCTATATATAAATTAATTTCTATTTATAAATAATTATTTCAATTGTCCATAAATAAGATAAATATAGTATTTAATTTTATAATTAAATTTTGTATTTTTAAATTTATCCTAAATTAATATATGTAGGCCCATAAAAATAGAGTAGGGATGGAGGGGCATGCCTCCCGTGCCAATGACTTGAGAACATGGTGTTGTTACATACTAATAATATTAAAAAAAAAAAAAAAACGGAGTAATTTTTTTGAAATAAAATAATAAAATAAAAAAGAAATTCAAAATGAGATGGTTATTTATCTTATTTATATTTCCTCAAAACTTTCAGTACATTTAAAAGATTAAATTAGACACTTACTTTTGAAACGAAAGAATTATATATATATATATATATATTTTTTATTTTTTTTTATTTTGAAATAAAATAAGAAAATAAAAAAGAAATTCAAAATGAGATGGTTATTTATCTTATTTATATTTCCTCAAAACTTTCAGTACATTTAAAAGATTAAATTAGACACTTACTTTTGAAACGAAAGAATTATATATATATATATATATATATATATATATATATATATATATATATTTTTATTTTGAAATAAAATAAGAAAATAAAAAAGAAATTCAAAATGAGATGGTTATTTATCTTATTTATATTTCCTCAAAACTTTCAGTACATTTAAAAGATTAAATTAGACACTTACTTTTGAAACTAAAGAAATATATATATATATATATATATAGCCTGACCATTTTATTAATCACTGCAGTTCAAAATAAATTTGACTTATATAAGTTTTAAAAACATGTTTATTTAGTTGTACAAGTTACGTATTCAGCTCACTTGCGTACATCGTTTTACAAAGTGAGATGTTTATGGGATAGATGTGAATTTAGGCAGGGCCGGGCCAACATAATAAGGGACATGGGAAAACGATGGATAGAAACTACTGAAATTTCTTACAAATTCATACCAATTTTATAATTTAATTTAATTTTAATCGTCAAATAATGAATATTGCGAATTATCCAAAAAATAATACTTTATCCATTCTAAATTATATTATTATTATTGAGTTTTATAATATATTTTTAAATTCAAAATTGAGATGATTCATTAAAAAATTTTAAACAATTATTTTTTATAATGAGTAATATTTTTTAAATAGTTTACAATATTCATCACTGTAATAATTAAAAAAAAATTGTTAATTTTAAATTTAAAAATATCTTAAATTAACTTTAAAAAATATCTTATATTTGAGAACGGAGGGAGTACAAATTAATTATAAGATTTATTATTTTAAAATTTAAATAAAGCACGTTGATTTTAAAATTTAAAATATCTCAAATTAACTTCAAAAAATAAACTTAATCTTGGACAGCTTGGACAGAGCAAGAGAGTATTAAAAACTGAAAAAGTATATATATATATATATATATATATATATATATATATATATATATATTTATTTGTAACCTTTCAGCTAGTGATAGTTAACATCTACTTCCTCTGTTGCAGACATACATTTTACATTTGTTGTAAATATTGTAATTGTAACATGATAATTGGGGGAAAATGTACCAATAAGATTTTCCCTTTTGTGGAATTGGGCCGGTTGCAACTATGCTGTGCCGTCTCCTAAGATGGGCCACCATGATTCTCCATCCGCAGCGCTCTAGCATTTCGTGGGTTTCTAATTTCACAACCAAGCCCTGCATCTATGCACCCAAAATAAAGTCAACCTCTCGTCTATATGGATCAATAACCGGGCAAGTTCTAGTAGGACGATCTTATTACTAGAGTGGGTTTGAACTTTGAAGTGCTCAACAATGAGAGTTGAAGTTCGTTGGGCAGAAAAATATTGTTAGATTATAACGTTATAATACAAATGTAATATATATGTTATCGTGCCAACACAAACAAAATAAAACCTTAAATTCATTATAAAAAAAATAAAGGTAACAAAGATAATAAAAGATACTAATCTCAATTAATAAATAAACGTTACATGTAAATAAACCTTAAAAAAATATATTTATAATACTAAACTACTTTATATGTCTAATTGGAAAAGAAAAATATCTAAAACCTAACGCTAAATAAAATTATCAAGACTAAAGTTCAAAACATAAACGAATACTGAATTTTTCTAACTAATAAATAAAAATACACAAAATATAATAAATCTCCACGTGCTAAAACATGTGAAAATCTAAATCTTTATTGTTATTTTTCACTGCATCAAACTCCTCTTCTTTAAACAAATTTGTTCTCTAATTTTAAAGTAAACAAGTATCAAACACCAAGAAATAATATTCAAATTTTACGGGATCAAAATTACATACACTTTATTCTCAAAAAATAATATTAAAAATAAGTGAGAGAAAATCAGTACCTTTCAATTTACCTTACTTCATTGTCCTCGAACACTTTCTTGTAACTTTGTTACACAAAATACGCTCTCCGGGCCGTTTCATCAGGCTCATTATGCAATATGTATCTACACTCTAATAGTCAATTCTTGTTAACGGATCTCAATCTCCGAGTTTCAAGCCTCATGTGGGCTATAAGACAAGGTGACCCTCTCTCGCTTTATGTCTTTGTTATGTGCACTGAGGTGGTTTCAAGAAATCTTCAGGTGGCAAAATCTCAAAGAAAGTTCTTGGGCATCAAAATTATTTGGGAATCCCTTTCTTGTTGCATAGGAGCAAAATTAAGGCATTCAGTTTTTTAAAAACAAAACTACAAAATTGACCTCCAATCTTGGAAAGCTAAACTACACTACTATGGCCGGCGGGTCAAGACGTTCTTGTTAAGTAAGCATTGGCTTTGTTAACGCATGATTTTGTCCGCCTGCTAAAATCACTAAAATACAAACAACCTGCACAGAGAACAGTCAATCGTTACACCAAAAGTTTGACTACTTGGGCCGTCGCGGGATAACTCCGGTGTGAGAATCAATATAGGTCAAAAGCGGTAAGAATGAAGGGATGTAAATTATTGAAAAATAGTAAAATTCTGTATGTAATTAAATGTGTACCGTAACTCCCTACTTATGACTGTATTTATAGATGTTATGCTCGCCCAGACCGATTTTATGACTGTATTTATAGATGTTATGCTCTCTCAAAATCAATTAAGAGTGAAAGTCCTTAACACAATCTCCTTATAATTGCAATTCATAATTGATTGACTTCTTAATAAATTAAATCTCCTTATCCCTTCTAAATCAGGAAACCCAATTATATATAAATATGGACTTTGACATTTCTAAAATAATAAGCCACCGAAAGATATAATGCAGTGGGCCAGCCCCAATACCGGACCTAATGTGTAATATGCATATAGACCGACCTGGATCTTTAATAAAAATAATTTGGGCCTGCACGTATACTGGGCCTCAAATAATTATATCGCAACATGCTTCAATACCCATTTACACTCTTTCGGCTTTTTTACTTCTTTTGCTGACTGAGGAATTGGACAAGATTGTCAGGTGTTTTTGGTGATCCATTGGGTCTCGTGGGAAAATATTTCTCCCAAAATGGGATGGTGGTCTGGGCATTAGGGATTTTGAGAGTATTAATTTGCTTTACTTGCTAAATTGGCATAGCATATGCTTACCCAACCATCATCTCTAGCGTCTTCAGCAGTATGCAAAATATTGTAATAATTCTGATTTCGTGTACTGCTTTATGAAGGGTGGAGATTCTTGGATTTGGAACGGTATTTTAAGTGGCAGACTTGTTGAAGCATGGTTTGGCAACGATTATCGGGACAGGAACCCAAACAAACATTTGGAATGATATTTGGGCTGGAGCCAAATACTGTTGATTCGTTCCTTGTAATACCCGGTTTCTTTGTTTTCACATCGTCCATTTTCAAAAACTCATTCCATTTCTTAGCCCATATATATGGGATTATCTCCTTAGTTTTTAAAATACTCAAACATTAAGCACCTTTTATTTTGTAAAAAACATTTTGTGTAACTACCTTTTTAGTAAGGACCTCTTTAATTAAAATATTTTTTCGGTGTTGAGAACTTGGACGGACTGCGAATCTTATAATTTTGGGTATGTTTCTTTTTCTTTCCTTGTATAATTATTTAATTTTCTCTATTAGTTTTAATTTTTGTATGCGATTTAGTTTGTTAGTTAATATATTTTGATATATTTTTGTTAGTAATTAGCATTTTGGAATATTAATTTAATTTTTTTGTAACTTTAAAGTTTTGACAGAAATTCATAATAATAATAATAATAATAATAATAATAATAATAATAATAATAATAATAATAATAATAAAATATTTGTATGTAATATAATTAAAAATGGAAAGAATATTTTGTAAATATGCTTATATGTACTTCAAAATAACAAGGAAACTATTATTTATGAATATATACGTTACCATGATCGTAATATTTATATATGTATAACTTTAGGTAGAATTTTGTTTAGAACGGAAAGATTTCAGATTCGCCTAAGAGAAAGAAAATGTATAAAACTTAATCAATTGATTAATGTATTATTTATTTTGTTTAATTAATTCTGACAGAAAGAATTTAACGAGTCAGTTTTACAATATAATTTCGGGTATTACATTGCTTATTCCAGGTATGGATTTCATACTCCTTCAGCGATACTCATTTGATTTTAATTTGTTTACTTTGTTCCTCGTTAGAATTTAGATATTATGTCGATATATTGTTCATAGTCAAATACATATAATAGTTTTGTTTGATTTTAGATATTCGCAACTTATCTTGTATTATTTAGACTTATTAAGCATGTCTAGTATTTATTTTGATTCTGTAGAAACGTACATGCTAGTATATTTGGGAGACTTTGTGTCAATTTATTTCGATTTAGTATGTGCATATTAAAACCCCTTTTGTGGTATTGTGTTGCATTCGTTGCGATAAGATATCTTTGTTAGATTATACCGTAAAGTATAACGAGTTATAACCACCTGTGGGAATACCACAGGCATGTCTCTAGGCACTGAGGCATGACACCTTCTGTGGCGGTGTGGTCAGTTCACGGTGTCTCCATTTTGTGTTTCGATGGGCATTTGGTGTTTTATTGTGGGAGGCGTATGGGTCGGCCCTAGCATTCTGTTATATTCTGTGGTCTGGTGTTGTTTGTAGTGCCGAGCACACCTTTCCGAGTTTGCATACATTTGGATCTGCAGTCTAATGTGTGTCTGCCTGTGTGACAGTATTTTGACTTGTCTTTGTGACAAGATATATTTCTGTTTTGTTCTAAGCTCGGTATGAAATAAACACAACCATTTAATTCAGTCTTTTATGTTGTTCAGTAAATCAGTTCAGTTCAGTGGATCAGTTTCAGTTCAGTTCAATAGATTAGTTCAGTTTAGCAGATTATGTTATTCAGTTCAATTGATTTTATTAATCTCAATTTAGTTTAATTGATTTTGTTATTCAATTTCAATTCTTATTTCTGCATTTTTTATTCGTACTGGGCATTTGGCTCATGTTGTGTTTTTCTTTCAGCAGGGTTTGCAAGGGAATTCAAGGGAAAGTGTGAAGAGAGCTCCTTTTTGTTTTGACATTCTACGTAAAGTTCTTTTGTGTGTAACCTCCCTTTCTACTAGTCAAGAAGTGTGACGCCCCCAAATCTGGGTCCACACAGCCCATACTTGAGTCGTCAAAAGACTACAACAAAATTATTACAACAAAGCACAACGTACAACAATACAGTGTATAATAATACACAACTAAGTCTTCACTATTATTGCCACACTATTTTACAAAACGTGAAGACTATGATAACTATTCCTCGGACCCTCACTCCATTCCCCGGCTAGACCCTGTTATGTTTTCATCTCCTGTTGAAAAACAATGGAACAAAAGAAAGGGTGAGCTCAAATAGCCCAGTAAAGAATATCATGACTAAGATAATGACGAATAAATTATCATTAGTCTTCAACAGTTGAGTTCTTGATAGAATACAATAGACTACAAGGTTTATATCAAAAACAGCAGTTAAATTCTTAAACAACGTTCAGATCAATAATAGCAGCGGAATGAGTAATCTATTAGAAGAATAATGCAGACTATAATGTCCACTCGGTTCTCTTTTTAGGAAAAACATCATCAACTTTTATCATCTGAAATATCATTAGTCAAGATAATACAAATTCACAGTTCCTGATCATAATCATGCAGATCAACAGTTCATCTTTGCACTACGGGCCAAAGACATTCAATATAACACCAACGGTCATGATTATACCAGATTCAGCCTTTGGTCATAATCATACCAAACAACAGTTCATCTTTGCACTACGACCCAAAGAGAACATTCACCACGTGCCATAAAAGACACCGAACAGATGTATCGCCTTTAACCTATTATATCGCCTTTAACCTATCATCTGTTCAACAAATATAACACATCTGTGCCCCCGGCCACAGATATTCACAACAGCTTGATTTTTGGATGATTAGAATGATATAAATGATGAACAGAAGAAATAGGATAACAATAAGTATCGGAAGTTTACTTTGTACAGATTCAAATAATGTCCAAATTGTCAACATGATGTGGAGTGAAATTTAAAAATGATATTCAAGATCCACAGTTCAGAATAACGGTTACAATTCAATAGAAAGGTTCACGTAAATAGGAAGGTTCAGTTGAAATAATGAAGTTCAACTATTATGGAACATATAATATTTTCAGGAATTATAGAAGCAATAGTTCCATAATAAATTTCGATTTAGGAGTATGAAAGAAAATAATATCCCTTACCGTAGCAGGTTTGATTAACAAAAGGTGAAGGAAATTAATACAAAGGGTTATTCACCAACAGGCGGCAATCCGCTCCGTAAGGTTATTCCCACAATTTAATAGAATTTGAGTACAAAGAGTTATTCACCAAACAGGCGGCAATCCGCTCCGTAAGGTTATTCTCAGAGATTAATAATGAATGAATACGAAAGGTTATTCACCAACAGGCGGCAATCCGCTCCGTAAGGTTATTCCCACAATTTAATACATGGAAATAAAAGGCACGTCTTATGAGTAAGGAAGAAACAATATTATTATCGAGAATCAAATAATGATAATCCCTTACCATAGTATGTTTGAATAATGGAAGATGAAAAAGATGGTATCCCTTACCTCAACACGTGACTGGATATTGATTTAAATGAGGTTGATTAACTTGAACAGTACACGTATACTTATAGATCTTCACAAATACTCAAGATGACTTAAGCACACTTAGAGAGAACTTTCACAAGAAGTATTTAGAGAGAGAAAGAAAGAACAAGTAAGGAAGTTTATGAAAAATCCTTAAGTTAAGGCTTCTATTTATAGCCAAAAATCTTATCATTCATTTAATCTAAACCATTCATTTAAAGATCATCTTTTAATCTACACCATCCATTTCAAATATTATATTATCTTTAATCTACACCATTCATTTCATATCACCTAATAATCACCTAACTTTATATTATAAACAAATCAATTTAATTATTCAACAATAATTCACACTTTAATCTACACCATTCATTTCATATCACCTAATAATCACCTAACTTTATATTATAAACAAATCAATTCAATTATTCAACAATAATTCACACTTTAATCTACACCATTCATTTCATATCACCTAATAATCACCTAACTTTATATTATAAACAAATAACTTTATCAATTCAATTATTATGACTAATTGTTATAAATACAGTATAGTTAGCTCTTAGATATCAAGTCAATAAATTAATGAAATACAACTGTTTAAATAACATCATAATAGAGATAACAATAATGTAAAATAAAGCATACGTTACTGTGTAATGACAATTATTGATTCAATAATGTGAATTACTGTGCATATGTTACTGTGACAATTATTAGGTTCAATAATTTTAAAAACAGTGCAACAACAATTATTGACTCAATGATATAAAATACAGTGTAATGACAATTATTAAATCAATAATGCAAAATACTGTGTAACAACAATTATTGAATTGATAATATAAAATATTATGCAGTGACAATTATCGATGAAATGATGCGTAACAGTTACGGTGTCAATTATCAGACCAATAATATGAGACACTATGCAATACCGCGTGTTACTGTAGAGTACCGAGTGCTACAGAAAATACCAATAACTACCGTATGCTACTATTCTTTTATCACCGGTATTTTAACAGTTCCGTTGACTATTTTTATTTAAAAAGGTTATTTCTGTCGTTTTCTATATCCGACAAATATTCCGTTGTGGGGTCCATCAATAATTTATTATTTCGACGCCGTCGTACGGCACGAATATTCCCCGACCAAACAAATATTCCCCGACAAAGCGAATATTGTCCGACAAAATAAAATTTGCACATAACATCCTTAACTTTCAATTTTGTTAATTTAACCACTTACTGTTTCAAAAAAATATATATATGAAGAAAAATTAAATTTTGTATTTCATAAAATTCGGGGTCTTACAAGAAGGGGGTGTTACATTCCTCCTATTCCCTCATAAATGACTAATGAAGGTTTTGAAAATTGCATGGTTAACCAACTATATAATCAAACCTCAAAACAGTGGGATTAGGAAAAAGTCAAACAATTTGTTGCTCCACATCAATGGGCATCAGTGCTAACTACTCCCATTTATATTTACCACAATGAGGATAGAATTTGTAGGTGGGTAATAGCTAATGAGGTTTCTTGGTGAGGTCTGCATATGATTTCGCAAAGGAGATCCTGAGAAAAACCTCTCAGATGGAACAGGATCATCAGATTTTGGTTGGACTACAACCTAATGTATCTGTGCTATCTAAAATTTGGAAGCTAGACATACCAATAAAAATACAACTCCTCCTTTGGGATATTGTCAATAACACTCTGCCTCTTAATGCTAAACGATACTAGTTCATCCATAACACGTCCCCTGTGTGTTTTTTGTCGAGTGCAAACTGAGACGATAACACATTCGTTTTTACAATGTTCATTTGCAAGGGCAGTTTGGTTTGGGAGCCAAATGGGCATTCAGTCCATACAATTACAACACCTTAATGTGGATCAGTGGATGCATTTTCATATTTGTATTAAATCCAGTGTTGTTGATCCTCACGTCAGTTGTCTCTCTCGTATTGAGATCGTATGGCTTCTTTGGAAGCATCGATGTGAAATTATCTTTCAAGGTGTTGGGAAGGAACCTGGATATATTTTGAGGAACGTGCCTCAGATTGTTGAGCAATGGAATGCAGCCACAACTTACAGGAAAAAAAGGTTGTTCTGTTCTTATGCAAATAAGAGGCCTGGTATTAATGATTATAACTGTAAGGAAGATGGAAGTGTTCTTCTGAGTAGGGGGAATGTGATTATGAGCGATGATACTGTTATAAGTTTACAATCAAATGGTAGCTGGATTCAAAAAGGTTATCAAGCGGTCGAGTTGGACATGGCAAAATGCAAACCTTCAGTTTTCGGGTATAACTATTCCTCCAATTGCTTTGTCCCCTCGTCATGATGAGGCTTTTGGGGGATTTAGTTATCATGGCTTCGGGCGCCGAAGCCATCAATTGACCGGTGGTCTTGAGTGCTCAATTTCATGCTAACTAAATCCGTTTTAGGGTTTCACCATTCTCCCTCTTTTTTTTTTTTTTTTTTTGTCTTTTTGCTAGTTTTAAGGGAATTTAACAACTTTGCTTTGCCAAAGTTAGATCCCAAAACCTCATGCACCCAAGCTTTATGGGTAGTTATTTTACCATTGAGTCATGAGGGACACTATTCTCTCTTGTGGGTGCTTCATAATTGTTGGGAAAAAGTGGAATGTTGTATCGACTCTTTGCAATTACTAGGCTGCTGCTCAAGTGTCCATTAATAGCATATCCGATCTTACCTCTTTTAGTTGATATTTATTTCTTAGGCTCATTCTTTAGCTTCTGTCTAATTAGGAAAGTTCGTAGGATTATGGTGGATAAAGCTTATGTGTTAGCTCGCCAAGCTAGCAAAGTTAGATGTATTGTTTTCCAGTTTTAATACATATCTTATTTCTACCAAAAGAAAAAAGAAAAAAAATTGTGCTAGCAAATAAAGGTTCATATTACAAGTCTCAACATGGTATTGGCACGTGTTTGATGTCGACACCACGTGTTAATAACTTTGAGCCTTTTTAGAAGACATGCACAAAAAGTTTGGGGCCTGTGGTCTAGCTTGGTCCGACCCGGTCAAAGTCTGGCCTGGTCAACGGCCTGACCCGACCTGCAAGCTTTAAACAGGCTGTGATTTGAACACAAAAGTCTGGCCTGGCTGGCTTGGCCGAAAGTCAATCTCGATTTTTGATAAAGTGACATGAATACTTAATTAAGATACACTAAATATTGAACGGTTTCCCTCTCTCTCTTTCCTACCATATTATATTATAATATGATTATTAATTTGTGAGTGAGCACTTAGTTCAAATTTGGGTGATAGTAATTTGCAAACAACCCCATATTATATAATTATATAGTCATTATCATTATGGGTTATTTCTAATTTCTATGCAGCAGTACTGAAAATTGTGAAGAATGGTAATTTTGATCGACTTTTCAATGTCCAATCTCCTTGATTTGTAGTTTTGTACACGCTTGTATAAAAAAAAGTCATAGATCCTAATCAAATCTTTTCACCCAATATTATATTACAATAATTAATAGTCACTAATAAAGATAATCTAATTCATATCTGTGACTTGAGACTTCGTGACTCTATCATTCTCCTTTTTTTTCCTCCCTCTCTCTATCTAGGCCTGACCTTGCCTGTAGGCCCCAACAGGCCTAATTTTTGTTGAGAAGTTCGGCCTGGCTTGCAAATCCAAAAGGTAAGGACTAACCTGGCCTGGTCAACAGTAAAAGTCTGCCAAGACAACCTGACCCGACATGTTGTGCATGTTTACCTTTTGACCTTCCATATATGTAAGAGTATAGGGAACAAAACTAGAGTTATTTATATGTGAAACTATGGGTCACTCTATCACAAATTACTACGGGAATGTTAGGGTTTTAAAAATAAGTACATCTTTATACTGTATTATTCTAATATTTAATATGATATTGCATAAGGTTTATTTGAATTTGAAATTAAAATTTTGAGACACGTAGTATTATCTAAATTACTATCATTTTCTTTGCATCAATAACTAGGTTTACCAATTTCACCAGAAATCCACGGAGTCCATTCGATTTTGGCTAGGGTACGTGATTTTTTTTTTGGGATATTCTCTTTCACCCCGCCTTCGTTATATATATATATATATATATATATATATATGAATCGATATTTTCACAAGGTAATTTGATATTTTTACAAGTGGGTCTTATTTGATCTTGTAGAAATATCAAATTAGTTTATAAAAATATCAATTCCAAAATATCAATTCTATATGGGAATTGATATTTTCACAAGTAAATTTGATATTTTCACAAGTTGGTCCTCATTTAATCTTGTGAAAATATTAAATTAGTGTGTCAAAATATCAATTATATATATATATATATATATATATATATATATATATATATATATATATACACACACACACACACACACACACACACGAATAATCTTTTTAAAAGAAATTAGCATCTTGTATGTATATATAATTATGTACGTATTTAGGTTATTTTATTATAAATTCATAATATTTGTAATATAATATGTTGCTAGTAATAGATATATTACATATTGTTTAATTTTGAATTAAATATATTTGTACAACATAATATAAATTTTTTTAGAGAAATTTAATTTAAGGGAAAGGAAGAAATCGAATAAACGAGGCAAGGCGAGGCGGGGCACGGGTATGGGATAGTGTTTTTGGGAACGGGGCAAGTTTAGGGGAGGATTTACATATTGTCAGGACGAGTATGAGGAAGAATCCCCTGGACCATAATTGTCTCGTTGCGAGGCCTATCAATAACTTTATTATATATAATAATCCAAGAGAGCATTATAAATGGAATTAATTTGGTTATTCATCAATACTTATTTTGTAGGCTCAAATTCTTTACATTAAAATTGGACTGTCCCAAAATTATGCATGATGCTAGATTGACCAAAATCTACTCTAATATTAAGGGAAAGTCTTGGGGGACAGGGGAATGGGGACTAGTCTAGCGGCCAGTTCACTTTTTTTTTAAATGACTTTCAAAAAATAAGTCTGATTTTTTAGAACTAATTTTTTTTACAGAATACAGTGATTTAGATGTGATTTTGATACATGTAAACAAACAGTGTTGTACAGTCTGTAATACTGTTTGTTTATATGCATCAAAATCACACATAAATCACTGTATTTTATAAAAAAAATTAATTCAAAAAAATCAGACTTATTTTTTAAGAGTCATTTAAAAAAAAAATCAACCGGTCACTAGATCGATCCCCATTCCCCAATCTCCCTAAAAGGATGTGAGATCTTCTATTACTATTCTCTGTTCCATGTCTTTTATTACAAGAGATATGGAACAGATATATATAAGTTTGTATCTATATATTATAGAAACAAACTTGTATATATTTGTTCCATGTCTCTTACAACAGAGTCGTAGAACAATGAATAGTAACAAACGATTTGAGCCCCCTAGAAGAGTCCTACTATTAATTCTTGTATATATATACTACTACGATATCAATCAATCAATCAATATATATATATATATATATATATATATATATATATATATAGTAGGATCCTATAATTGAATTAATTTCATTAATCATAAAATTACTAGATAATAACTACCAAAAACTGGATCAATGAGTTTTGTTCAGTTTTTTAAAGAATTCTAAACCATTGTCAAATCTATGAACTTGATTTTTGCATTTACTGAGTGTCAATATAAGGGATAAATGACTGCAGATATGTAAGCAGGTGTATCTGGGCATGCATCATATATTTCGATGTGCAGCTTGAAAAATCATAAACAAGAGTTAAAAAATATATAAGAACATCCATCACTAGTAACAAAATTTCTATGGACCCTAAAGATCACAATGGAGAAGCTGAAAAATCGAAGCGGATTGATTAATGGGCTGAATAATGATACTTTTGTTGTTTTTTTAAGTTGTCGTCGAATATCAAAATCGTCCCTAAAATTTATTTTTGATCAATTAGATTTTTAAAGTGACTAATTGATGTCAATTATGTTATCAACGAGACTTAAATCTGCTCAAAATTTGACTTGATCATTTTTAAAAGGGCAGTTATATATTTACCATTATTCATAAATCTTATCAATATTAAAACTTAAAACTATAAAAAAAAACAAATATAAACCCCCTCTCTACTTCCTAGATCTTATAGCTCCCTCTCTCTGTTCATCCTCCATCATCAACAACAATGGAAGCAGCCCCTCAAACTCAAATAGGGCCCTTTGAATTTTACAGGGCACGAGCCTCAAACCCACTCTTGCTGAGCAGAACCAAATTAATGTTGTCACTCTACTTCAACTTTCATAGTTATCCACTTGGAGACTTTTTTAATTTAGCCGATCAACAATTATACTTAGACGTCTAGCGACAGCAAGAGAGGAGACACCATTAATGACAGGATTTTGGGTAGTTGTGAAATTTTTTGGTTTGAGAATGACAAATAATGTTTCTTATTTTGCACAATAATTAATCCTAAAGGTCTGGGCTATATTGAGTGTCCTTTTGACGGAATAATATATTGAAATGTAATACAATAAAATGATGCACTTTTGAATTTAATTTTGACTAAAGTATAAATTATATCTTAATTTTGTAAAAATATTGAATTTTATATCTTAATATTTAAAATATATTTAAATGTATCTTAAAAAAAATTGACTTAAAAAATACATATTCCACGCAAAATTGAAAATACATTTTATTTAATAGAAAAAAAGACAAAAAAATTTGAAGAGTACATTTTGTCTTATATAAAGAATTTTATAATACATTTAGATACATTTTAATTATTATGATGTAAAACTCAAAATTTTTACAACTTTAAAACACAATCTGTACTTTAGCCTTTAACTTTTATCAAAAAAAGTACAAAATTAAAATAATATTTAATGACACAAATATAAAAGTACTTTTAAATAAATAAAAGACAAAATGATACAATAAAAGGGTATAGCATGGACCTTTAATTTTCTAAAACAATTTATTTAGAAAATTAAACAGTGTGTATCTGGTAAAAGTATTTATGCCAAAAGCATAAATCCCAAAATCTCTACTCAATAATAAAAAAATACTTTTAAAAAATCGCCAAACATTAAAATAATTTTGTATTTAATAATATAAATGTGTTTTTATCTGTCGCAGATTGGCACTGTTCAATCAGACGGCTTTATCTCCGACTTTTTTGGTAAACTTGGTTAATGATGGGGCATAGACTGTGTGACGTTACGTTTAAATTAAAATAAAAATAAAAAATTATTATATTATATTCAATGTAACATGATTATTTTGACAAATAAATTAAATAGAACGGAATTTTATTTCCTTTATTTCCATGCCACAAACATTCGAGGTCCTGGAATCAGATTCAATCTAATGAGTTGAATCTAGAATCAGATTCTATCTAATGAATTGAATCAGTTAAATGTATGACAATTGTCTTATTTTATTGTAGTACTGGGGCATAATTTTTATTTTTTTTCGTATTATAGTTATATCAAATTAATCTAAATCGACCGATTTAGTATAAAAAATAATTGATCCGATACCGATTTAATATTTCGATAATTTAATAAATATCAAACCGTATTAAAAAAATTTTATTTATAAATTATTATTATTAATAATAATAAATAATTAATAATAATAATAATAATAATAAATTATTATTATTATTTTCGATATTAACCAATCCAGAACCGGTCCGGATCAGAACAAGTATTGATACCGAATAGTGAGCCAAAACCAATTTGGTTAGATTGAACACTCCGAGCATACCCATCAGAACTAACAATCAAACATTCACTTGAGGCACTATAACTATAACTATTATTTTATTTTATTTCATTTCAGTCTTTCAAAAGTAAGATAAGTAATATATTTCAAAAATAATTAAATAAATAAAAGACATTCAATATATTATAAGGTCATTTTTTTATAATAATTAAATACTTTAACAATTAGAAATATATTTCATACAAAAAGGCAAGAGAGAGAGAGATAGGTGATATTAAATAATTAATAGCTCAAAAGAGTGTTATTTTAATTAAAAAATGCACAACTACACAATAATAAAAACACACCTTAAAAATACACGTTAATATATTAAGAAAATACTATAATAATTACCAACCACTAACAACTCCACTAATGGAAACGAAAACAAAAAGAAGAGAGTAAATTTAAAAAGACTAAGACGGTAAGACCCTATGACAGGAATATAAAAATATTAAACCCAAATTAAGTATCTGTAAACGATAAGATCATTCTCCTCCTTAATCCAAAAAGAAGACGACCTTTCGGTGGCTTCACATCTCCTACCTGTCGAAACAAACAAAGAATATGATACCCTTCTTCTTAGTAGAAACTTTGCATCAATTTAATCAGAATTATCTTCTTCTTATTTAAAACTTTGCATCAATCAATTTAATCAGAATACTGCTAGAAAATATCTCAGGGACGTATACTCATTTAAAATAATAAAAGATTAAGTTATTAAATATATTAAAACATATATATTTTTAATTTTTTTCTTTATATTTCGATATATAACTTTATCATTATCATAATAATCTCTCTTTTAAGACGTTATCTTTTCATTCACATTGATACTAAACTTCTATTTAAAATTTAATTTTTTTTATTATCTGATTCATCACCAAGATCTTCTATCAAATCCATCAAATCATCAAGAACCTATATCAAACTCATCAAGTTACCGAGAGCCTTTACTAAGGCCATCAAGTCCACCATATCTCACGAACTTATCTCCAACGATACTAATTTTGAATGTTGAAATATAGTTGTCACGCTGGCGTTAATTAAGAGATGGGAGTATGGGACTTTGATAATATATTATAAAATTTACTTATTTGCAACACCCTTTTAGTATATGATGTAACCAAAATGAAATTTTACTATGTAAAGACCCAAACTAAAATATTCTCAAGAAAAAAATTAACCCGACATATTTCCAATTTGTATGAAAATCAAATAGACATGCTCAGTATGTTAGGTTTGCATAAATTAATAAAAGAGAGGGAAATATAAATTACCAAGAGCAGATCTGGTAGGTGGGTTTATTTAGTGATGGCATAAATGGCATAGAAAATTCCAGGGATATATCCAAGGATGGTCAGCAACAGACATATCCAGAACTCCACCTGCACCCACCATAACCACCGTCATCATCAAATTTCAACTCCAGTTTATATTAATAAAATTATTATAGTCGTTTTTTCCATGGCAAAATAACAGTTGATACATCATAAAAAGGTAGTATATATAATCATTCGGATAGTTAAAAAATTCAAAACGAAAAAATATTCCCACAATTAGCAATGGCATATTTAACTATATATTATGAGTCATGCCCTTACAATTTCTTCTCACACAAACAAAGATTTTAATCTCCTAGGAAAAATCAAATTCTTTAATTACATCCTAGATGATTTACTTGTGAGAAACCAAAAAATAGTTTTAATCTTATACTCTATCCGTTTGATATTATTTGATCGCTGTAAAATCAACCTAAAAAATCTTAATGGTCTTTTAAAAGTTTGAGACTAATGTCACATATTTTGTCGCTATTGTTTTTGGGTAACAAGACAATTCATTACGTACTTATTGAGTACAGATATATATTACGTTAATATAATAAATTGAGATGAGATAAATAATGAATCATACAATTTCCCTAAAGTAACCTAATTTTGCAAATTTTATTAATTGAAATTTTTTATTCCATAATTTCAGAAAAAATCTAATTTACGTTATTTTGGGTCACTGTCACAACCAACTAAATATTATGATCAAAGTCTTATTTTTTCCTTATAATGAATATGACGTGGTTACAAATTTTTCCACTAGATTTCTTAAAAGGATATGGTTAAATTTATAACAAAAAATAATATTTTCACAATAACTTTTTTCACGTGAATGTGAGATTTATATATTTTTCAAATAAAAGAATTATTATGAAAATATAATTTTTTTATTTTTTTTGGATTTATCAGTTCCCTTCTAAAAAATCTTTGACAGCCATAACATTAGAATCACAACAAATTCTTTGAAGGAGGTAAAAAAAATAAAAAATAACTCTTAGATACCTCGCAGCCGAATCTGAGGAAGACACCAAGAGGAGGGAGGAGGATGGCAATGATAATATCTACGCAGGTGGCTGTTCCCATCTTCCCTTTGTTGTTTGTTTCTTACAGAAACCGGGCAACTTGAGCAAAAACACAGGATGAGATGACGATATGGTAGTAGTAACTACAAGTAGTTGCTTATTTATAAGCAGCCAGGATATAACGGAGACGACACGTGTCGTCTTCTGGTTTCATGGGAGCAAAATTGTGTACACCGACATGCGGTTGCTTAGCCTCGTAAATAAACCCTTTGGAAGCATCGTCATCACTATTGTCGTGTTGTACACCGCGATATCCTTAAATGGCACCACGTGTCATGTGATGGCTTCTCTCTGTCGGTCAGTAAATAGGAGTATCTTAAATGGAGAACCACATACCTTCCCACGCGCTAGTACCCACCTGCAATTTGGACGTGGACAGGCAAGTTGGCTCGGCCACGTTACAATTTTTTTTTTTTGGCTTGCTACTTTGACACACACACCTTCAACACACACATGAGATCATCTCAAACCCCCAACCTCATATTTTCACATGAGATCATCGTACCACTAAGTCAAAAATCACTCGGTAGGCACGTTACAATTTTTCTTCAATTCTATTCGAATAAGTATATAAAATACATAATATTTAAACATAATATTTATTTTAATAATTAAAAATAAAGTATATTAAATGATGTCACGTGTCATGTGATCGCTTTTCTGTGTCAGTTCGTAAATAGAGTAAATTATAAAGTTTTTGGACTCCGAAATACTATTTAAAATTGAGTATCCGAAGTGACTGACGAATGTAGTTCTAGTCAAGAAGCAAAATAAGAGGTGAACATGTCCGGATTACATATAGAGTATCTCAGTGAGGGGAAGTTGCTTTCGGATAAATTGTTGGCAAAACGGATCAAGTATCGAAGTGCCCATTTCTATATAATCGATAGAGATTTATATTGACGAATTTATTCCTTCCCTCTGTTAAAATGTTTGATCTTGTTTGAATATGCTCTTCGGGAGGTACATGAGGGCATCTGTGATGATCATAGGTGCGAAATCATTAGCATGTGTGATAATACTGGCTGACCATGTTCCAGGAAACAAATGAGTTATGTCGCCTCCTTAGGAATTATCATCGGTATTGTCCCCAATACCATTTGATTGATGTTTGGGGTATTAATATGCTAGGACCCATGCTTAAAGCCAAAGGACAAGTTGCATATTTGGTGGTAACTATCGATTACATGACCAAGTGGGTGCAAACAAAACCACTTCGGCATATCACTGAACAGGATTGTATACAATTTTTTAAGGAGTCGATGGTATTTCGGTTCTGGATTCCAGTGGTTCTGGTGTTGGATAATGAGCTACAGTTTTCAGGGGCTAAGTTTGGGCAATTCTTGTTGACCTAAACATTCAACATCGAAATGTGTCAGTGACATATCCTCAAGCAAATGGTCAGGTGGAAGTTATCAACAAGACTATGCTCAATGGGATTAAAAAGAGGTTGGGTGAAGCTAAAGGAAGATGGCTCGAGGAGCTTCATAGTGTACTCTGGGCGTATCAGACCATTCCCCGAACTACAACGGGTGACTCTCATTTTTGTCTTGTTTGTGGGACATAGACCTTTATTCTAGTAGAAATTGGTTCTCTTTCATTCTGGGTGGTGAATTTTTGGGAAGCTTATAATGATAAAGGTCTTTGGCTCAATATATACCTATTGGATGAAGTCAGGGATGTAACAATTTTGAAATTAGCTATCTACCAGCAGAAGACTACTCGGTATTATAATAGAAGAGTTCACCCAATGAGGTTTGATGTCGAAGACTTGGTGCTTCAAGAAGCATAGGCTTCAACTCCACATAATGTTGGTAAATTGACTCTTAATTGGGAAGGTCCTTATGAAATTATTAAAGTAATGAAAACTGTGACATATAAACTTCGGGGTATGGATGATTCGGAGCTTAAGAATTTTTGGCATGCTAGTAAGTTGAAGAAGTATTATCAGTGATAATTTATCATTTTTGTACAAGTTATTCAATTATTGTAATTATTGAAGACAAACATTCATTCATCGGTACTTATTAGAAGATATCAATAAAGAGCAGTTTTCATTCATTCATTAAAATATTTACAATGATTGAAGTTTGTATGTTATAATGTTCACTACGATGTAAAAAAGAAATAAAAGTACAAAATCATTCATCCTCAGAATCATCGTCTTAGGAGAAGCCTAAACCAATTGAGTCCACGCCAGTTGCCTTGATCTTTGACTTCACAGCCTGGTATCATTTGTCGTATTCGGCTAGGACATTCTCCATTAACTTGTTGGATGTTTGCTATTCAGAGATTATTTGTTGGCAAAGTTTCGCAGGTTCTTATTTTGACTTGTTCTTTAAGTTGTTCGTTATCTTTTTTCATTTGGTCGACTGTTCTAATGGCGGTTCGGTTGAGTTCGCATTGTTTTTGCAATTGTTTGATGAGGTCTTCAGCTTATTGTTCTTATTTCTTCGTTTGCTGTTGAAGTTTGTTATTTTGATTCCGAAGTTTGTCGTTTTCTTTTTGAAGTTTTTTCTCGTTCTTTAGTCAACTGGGTTTCGATTTCAGCATGATCGAATAATTGTGTTTGAAGGGAGTTATTGGCTTGTTGGAGTTGGGTGGAGAAATTGGTTTTTTCCTCCTCGGCTTCGGTGAGTTTGACTTTAAGTTCTTTGATCCCTGAACTTCTTTGAGCAGCAACCAGTTGAAAGTTGCCAAGAACTTTAGAAAGGAGAAAACAAAAGGAACATAGTAAAGTATAAACAATACAATTTGGAGTTGAAGTTTTAAAAGAAGATGTCAGAGAAAATTACTTGGCCCTAGTGCATAGCTGATGCCAAGAGCAATTGGTGGTTCGAGAATTTGCTGAAAGCTTCTTCGTCGAAAGAGAAGCTAAAGTATTTATATAGTGAAGGGGGGGGGGGGGGGGGGAGGGGGAGGGGGAGTAGACCGTGCCTTTAGGCCATAAGGTGATTTTGTCGTAATTGTCGAGGAAAGTTTGGAAGAAAGGATTTGTTGGAGTTTATGTTGAGGGTTGTGTGGAGGAAGATGGAATCAGTTCAACTTAGGGTTTGGTTTGTGTTTGTTCGGGAGGAGTAGGTGGAATTGATTCTGTTTGGGGGTTGGAGTTTTTTCTTTTATAGGGGGGGGGGGGCAGTTCGACAGGTATTTGAATGGTTGGTGGTGGGGGGTCGGGTTTGGCTTTATTGGTAACCTTAACCAGTTTTCAGCGTTTCTTTTTCATTAGATTTTGTTTTTCCTCATTGCAAAACTCAAACACATCTCTTTTATTTTTTATTTCTAGTTGGTTCTTTTGATTGTTCAGTGGGTTGGGTAGGTTCTGTGGCGATAAAAGTGGATTGTTCTTTAAATGGTGCACTTTGTATGGGTTCGACCATTATGGCAGGGGATTCGAAAGTTGTAATAAAGGGTTCGAGAATGATATTTACAGGTAGTTTGGAGGGTTTAGGGTTAGTGAGGAGGTCGTCGTTAAGAGGATTTAAAGATTAGGGATGCGAAAAGTTTGGGTGCTCTAGCAAGGCATTCGGGAGGAGGGGTTATTGATAATACAAATTGAGAACTGATAATTACTACTGAAAATAAATGGAGAAAGTAAATTACTCTACATGCACAAATAAATGAGATAAATTTTGAAGAAGAAAGTTTAGGTATTTACATCTGTGATCAAACTACTATTGGCGGTTGGAGAGGAAGTCAAGAGGCCAAGGCGTGGTCTGTATCTTGGCATAGAAAGCTTCAAATACGTCTTTTTTGGGGTCGGGCATATGATCGAACCTGAAGGTAGCTTTAGTAGGCTCTTTCCAGGTTAGAATGAGATGAGTGTCCGGTTCTCAGACAAAAATCCAGTGCGGATGCCACCTTTTGTTGCTAGTAGGGTGGTCATCCAGACTTTCCAGTTGGGGAGTTTGGTCAATTGACAAAAGCCAAACTCTTTTGAATGGCTGAGTTTGAAAGAAAAAAGATTCATAAAAGGGGTGATGTTGTTTGCTTTGTAGAATGCAATAAAGCACATCAAGTGAATATAGGAATTAGGCACAAGTTGGCAGAGCCCAATGCCTATGAAGGATATAAAAGAGGAAATAAATTCAAGAAGAGGGAATCTAACGCCATATTTGAGGGCATAGATTGACACAGCAATCCACCCCCCGTTCAGGCGCTAGTACATCCTCTCAAGTGGTTCAGGGGCTTGCATTTGATATTCATATGGGAATTGATATTGATGACAGAGATCATCATGAACACGGGAAGAAACATTGAATTTAGTGTTGGCTACGGCTTATTCAGTTTTAAATTCGTATTTTTGACTATTTTATTGCTTTATTTCTTTAGCTACTTTAGGAAGAGAGTTGGGGGGAGATGGAGGTTGAGATTTGGAGAATTCTTTGGCCATTGTAACAAGTAAATGGAGGTTTTATGGTGGAGGGATGACCGAAGAAGAAGATGAGGTGCTAAAAAGATTTTTTTAGAGAGAGAAAAAACGAGAAAATTGATATGATTTTGCAAGAGTGATTTAAAATAAAGGGATTTTGTCTGATTTAGGGTTTGTAGATTAGTGATGGGCACAAATATTTAGGGCCTGATAAAAATTTATGAGGTAAATGCCTTTTTGACGATTTTTTACCAATGTAGTGATGAAAAATGACGGTTATTTCTTTTAATTACTCTCATATTATTTTTTTTATAACATGATAGTGAGGATAATGTTGGGATATAATTATTTGAGGCTCGGTTCAGGTGTGACCCAAATTGTCTTTATATTTGAGAGTCGGCTCTGGTACAGGTCTATAGCCATATTACACTTTGGTCCCCGTACTGGGCTTACCCAATGTAATATACTTTTTGATGGCTTATTATTTTGGAAGTGTCCTAATATTGAGGTAATAAAGACTTATTTCAATAAGGATTCAATCAGTTAAGAACTACAACTATAAGAGGACTCTGTAAAAAATTTCACTTCTAGTTGACCTCAAGCGCTCATAACAACTATAAATACAGTCAAAAACAAAATTCATAGTACACACAAATATTACAGAGTTTTACTATTTTTTAGCAATTTACATCCTTTCATTGTTATTACTTTTGACCTGTACTGATTCTCACACTAGAGTTATCCCTCAACGGTCCAAACCGTTAAGTTTTTGATGTAACCCATTGACTATTCACTGTGCAGGTTACTGACTTTTTTGTGATTTGGGCTAGCGAACAAATTCAGGTTTTATCATACACACACACACACACATATAATTTACAGTAAGATCCTATAATTGAATTAATTTATTTGAACATAAAATTACTAGATAATAACAACCAAAAACTAGATTGATGAATATACCTCATTTGTCAAGTAATGAGTTTTGTTCAGTTTTTTAAAGAATTCTAAACCATTGTCAAATCTAAGAACTTGAATTTTGCATTTAAACTGAGTTTCAAAATAAGGGATAAAAGACTACACATATGTAAGCACTTATATTTTAGTATGCATCATATATGTCGATGTGCACTTTGAAAAATCATAAGCAAGAGTTAAATAATATATAAGAATATCCATCACTAGTAAGAAATTTCTATGGACCCTAACGATCACAATGGAAAAGTTGAAAAATCGAAGTGGGTTAATTAATGGGCTGAATAATGACACTTTTGTCCATCTAAATTGCCATTGAACATCAAAATATATCTCTAAAGTTTAGTTTTTTTATCAATTAGGTTTTTAAAGTGACTAATTGGTGTCAATTCTGTTCTTTTTTTTCCTTCCAATTTTCATTTAAATTCACCCAAAGTTCGACCTGACCATTTTAATAAGGGCAGTTATGTCTTTACCATTATTCATAAATATTATCAATATTAAAAATTAAAATTCAAAAACAAAACCAAATATAAACCCTATTTTCTTCTTAGATCTTAATAGATAACAATGGAAGCAATAGTTCCTCAAACTCATTCATTGGCAAAAACACATTCAAATCACTAAAACCCATCCTACAATTGGAGTCACCAAAATCAAATATGCCCATTTGACTTTAACAGGGCACAAGCCTCAAACCCATTCTTGATAAACAGAACCAAATTAATTCTGTCACTATTCTTAGCTTTCATCGTTACCCACTTGCAGTCTATTTTTTAAAGATCAATGTTTATCTTCTTCTACTTTTTTTTTTTTATTTTTTTTTTATCTAGTTTCACTTATGAATTAGGCCAATAATTACTCATGTTTCACTAGACTTCTTCTAGACTTGCCTTATGATTAGCTACTTTTGGGCTTTGTTATCTTGCGCGAGTATCATCTTCATCAGGTTACATGTATCCTTCAATACACCCATGATGGGGAGTGATGTTAGAGTATATATTTTATCCCGTATTGAATACCTTGAGAAAATATGTCTAGTATATAATGAGTTCTGTCAACTCTTCTCATTGCCAATTGATTTTGAGATAAAGAAGTTGATATCTTTACATGCTAAACTTGGCTAGATTTATAAATCCAACACTTAATATAATTTCCATCAAATATAATTGCAAATGATAAATAAAATTAAATATGAAATTATGCCTTTTTCGGTCATTTTGTACTATTTTAATTGAAATCGCTACACATTTAGCCGATAAATAATTATATTTTAAGATATCATTTTGTACTATTTTAGTTGTAATCGTTGCAAATCCAGCCGACTAACAATTATACTTTAAAATGTATAGCAACAACAAGAGAAGAGACCTCATTAATGATAGAATTTTGGGTACTCGTGAGATTTTTTGTTTTGACAATGACAAATAATGTTTCTTATTTTGCACAATAATTAATTCTAAAGGTTTGGGCCAATATTGAGCGTCTGTTTGATAGAATAATGTATTTAAATGTAATACAATAAAATGATGCACTTTTGAATTTAATTTTAACGAAAGTACAAATTGTATCTAAAATTGTAAGAATTTTGAATTTTGCACCCTAATATTTAAAATGTATCTAAGTGTATATTAAAATTATTTTTTGCCTAAAAAATACAATTTGCCCTTAAAATTGAGGGTGTATGTTGTTTTAAAAAAAACTTTGGAATGCATGTTGTTTAGCAAAAATCTTTGAAGGGTGCATTTTGTCTGGCAAAAAGAATTTTAAGGTGCATTTAAATACGTTTTAAACATTAGAGTGCAAAACTTAAAATTTATACAATTTTGAAGTGCAATATGTACTTTAGTCTTTACCTTTTAATAAAAGTTATACAAAATTAAACTAATATTTAAGGGCATAAATCACTATGAAAAATAGGTCATAGGCGACAGGCTTATTGCCGACAACATATAAGCTGTTAATAATGACGATATAAACGACGTCGTCATAGTCAATAATGACGTCCGTCGCCAATGGGTTTGTTCCTTCGATCCTTGACATGGGGGTCGACGGCAGTCCGTCGGGAAAGAGGTCCTTACAGTCGGTAATGACTTAAGTTTTGGTGCTAAAAATCGTGAATGATGGAACTATAGAAGCGATGGACGCAAAAGCTATTGCCGATGGATATGCAGTGGCCAATGAGTCATTCATTTAATTGCCAATGGATATACAAGAATGATGGTCGCAAAAGCCGTCAAGAATGACTTTTTCATTTAAAAGCCCTATGCCCGACGTCAGGGGTAGAATTTTATACCCCTTTTTCCAAATTTAAGCGCGCAAATCCCTTTTCCCAATCCTTTTTCCCTCGACCTGGCCTATTCACTAGCGATGTCCGAGTCTTCTACCGGCGGCTTTCTCTCTCCCTATTCACTGGCGGTGACTCCCTATTCATTATCCATCTTCCTTTTCTTCTTCCTATTCACTATGGACGCACAATTAATAGCTGAATCGCATTGCAGCGATTTGGGCGTGAGCGAACAGAAACAAAAGAAGTAGGGGACACACACACACACACAGACACACACACACACTAGTCATTTGAGGTAATACAAAAAATTCATTCAATTCATTCAATTCACTACTACTATTTAGCTTTATTTTCAGTTTGCAATAATCGGGGACTTTTCAGTGTAAAAAAACTAAGGCTATTTTTTGGTTGAATGATTTAATTGGTATATAATGTCTATAATTTTGGGAATAGTCTATTAAGTATCTCAATTTTCTGCTTTGTATAGGTTCAATGTTTATATAATGTTCGAATTTTGCTGCTGTGAACTTATAATTTTCCCTCAGGAAATATTTTTTTAGACTGGAATGATTCATTTTGTTGGGGAAAATGTAAGCATAGCCATTTTGGCCAATATTAAAAACTTGAAGCAAAAAATCATTGTTATCATAGCTTTTAGCCTAACTAATTATAAAGTTATTACAACTTATAGTGAGATAAATGATTTTGGTTAACTTTTATGGCATTTTAATTGGCATAACTATTTGTTTTTACAGCCTCGTTGCTTGTGTGCTTAGTTGTACTAATTCCTATAATATTATTAATTATATAAAACCTTATGACATTATAGGTATATGGAAAATGTTAGTTTCTAACAAGTATATTATTGCATTTCATGTCATGAGATCCATGAAGAGAATATGTAATTACTGCAACTTAATTTTTTGAGTGGGTAAATTTGTTTCAATTTGAATGGAACTATTCTATCAATTTAGTTTAGTTAGGCAATAAGTTTACTGCATGTTGAATTGTAAATTGTGATCTCCCTGTATTCATGTGGATGTAAGTTAGTCTATAGAGCTGACTTATTCAGTAATAAGTATTAGTAGTTGGATTTGCAAGTTATTGTGTTTTGCTGGTTTAATTTTTCATGTCTAAAAGTATAAAGTATTAGTAGTGAGTTTAGTGAAGACGAGTATGATGTCGTCGCTGTCGAAAGTGAAGGCGATGATGTTATGAAGAAAGATATAAATGAAGAAATTCTTGAGGATGACGAAGATGGTGATGACAACGAGAATGAAAAGCTACTACTCGAGGATGACGATTTTGATATTAATGACTTTGATGATATAAATTATTAGGAGTAGGTACTTACGTCTCTTGATTTGTATCTATGTGTACTAGTTTGTAGTAGTAAACCATTAGGAATTTAATATTATTCTATTAATTAAGCTACAAATTTGTCTTTATTAAAAATATCTTGTAATTTTGTGTTTGTATCTTTACAGTGATATAGTTTTGGCACGTAGTCCACCTTGCGATCGTGGTGGACGTAGGGGTCGTAGCGATAAATGAACGACAATGAGATTCATGCACAATAACTTACACATTTATTGTATGAATATTCATTTTTTCTTCTTACTGTTATTTTTATATTATTATCAGGATTATTCGTTTGTATTAATGCACTGCATAGGTGATCTTAGTAGGCCTCCGAGATGACTAACACGTGGCTTGCTAGGGAATCCACCCCAGGCGCCTCAGATATGCCGTGTTGGGAAGTCATAGGTTATTCTAGATTATGTTTGTAGCATACTACTGATTTCTTTTATATAAAATTATGCAAGTATATATAGTTGAGAATTTTTAAATGTCTTAATTTCAATTGCAGTATCTTAGACGCCACGCCTCAAAACATGCCGCTTGGTATCGTCCGCAACCGATTCTTAAGGATGAGATGGACACATATCGACAAGCGTACACGACAGCTAATTGTTGATGAGCTTTGAGTTAGATGTTATTCATATGTTACTTTATGTACATGTTATTTTTTTATCATTCACGTGTGACTTTACGTTATTTACCAATACCATGATCTGTTTTGAGCAGCGCTGCAACAGATTTGAGGATGGACAAGAAGAGATCATGACATGACAGTTTTAAAGGGATATTTAGAGAAAAACTGGCATAAATGGGTGTACGATTGGATGAACAAGGCGAAGAGCAAGATGAGTGACAGACAAACACTTATAGATGTTCGGCCTAATTTTATTGGGAGTGTGATGCTTTTAAAAAGAGGTCGGCACAGTGTACAACAGTCTGCTCGTAAAGTCGGATACCACACGGGGTCTCAGTCGTACAACCTTTTTAGAGAGAGACTTCATAATACCCTTCAACGCCTACCTTCACACTTTGAGTTTTGGTGGCACGCCTTGATGATTGGTTTTTATACCTATTTATTGGATACCTTTTAAACTTGATAATTTGTGAATTCTTTAACATTTTATTTAGTTTTTATTATATTTTAATCTTGTTTAGGTTTTATTTATTGCTTATATATATTTTTATGTATTTTACAATAATTGGAATAAGGGTTATGAGTATCAAAGCTTTGAGTTGCCAGATTATGATTTTCAGTGTGTCATTGATGTTGCAGCCACTTCAGGCCCAATTTAGACAATAATCCAGCCATCATCTCTCATTTCATCCAGCATTAAAGTTGTATATTTACTTCTCAGCTTTCCGAAACATCTTGAATCATCGCAATCAGAGTTTGGACGAGAGAGATATGATCAAAACACTGAAAGAGGTCAAACTAGAAAATATTGGCAGAACTTAAAAATGTGTCCAGGCGCCTAGGCGCCCAAGGCCGATTTCAGGCAGACTTCAGCATTAAATTGACCAAATGTTGCCCAAACTTCATAATTTCATTTCTTCTTCTTTGGGAGGTTGCTAGAGGTGATTTTGAAGGCCAAGAGAAAATGAAAGACACATTCCATAGTTGCTAGGAATGGTATTCAACATCAATTGGAAGCTATAGATTGAGGGGAGTTTTGAGTTTTCTTCTCCTTTCTTTTTCTCTATTTATGTTTTTCATTGATGTTGATTTATTTTTAGAACGAAGTTGGACTATAAATCCAATGAATGGATGAATATTGATCTATGGATGTAATATCTATGTGTTATATTGAATCCATTACATGTTTTAGCCATTGTGATTATTGTTTTGATCTCATTTAGCTATGTATATGTTGTATGCATGTTTGACATGGTTTTACTCATTTGTTTTGGCTTGATCATGGAATCTGTGATTATGTTGGAAATCTAATATGTAGTTTTAAATGAATCTCTCTCTTAGTTGGTTATTGTTGGCATTTATGAGTTCTTTGAAAGAAGAATTTTATTGTACACGTCAAGTATTCGACAAAATGTCCAAATGAAGTTAGTCTTGTATTTTGCATATTTTTGTGCTTCGTTGGCTATGGTTTGTTGTCTCTTAAATGAAACCATATGAATTGGATTATCATATTGTGACGCCCCCAAATCTGGGCCCACACAGCCCAAACTTGAGTCGTCAAAAGACTACAACAAAATTATTACAACAAAGCACAGCGTACAACAATACAATGTATATTAATACACAATTAAATCTTCACTATTATTGTCACACTATTTTACAACACGTGAAGACTACGACAGCTATTCCTCGGACTCTCACTCCATCCCCCGGCTAGACCCCGTTATGTTTTCATCTCCTGTTGAAAAACAATGGAACGAAAAGAAAGGGTGAGCTCAAATAGCCCAGTAAGAAATATCATGACTAAGATAATGACGAATAAATTATCATTAGCCTTCAACAGTTGAGTTCTGAATACAATAGACTACAAGGTTTATATAAAAAAACTGTAGTTAAATTCTTAAACAATGTTCAGATCAATAATAGCAGCGGAATGAGCAATCTATTAGAAGAATAATGCATACTATAATGTCCACTCGCTTCTCTTTTTAGTAAAAATATCATCAACTTTTATCATCTGAAATACCATTAGTCAAGATAATACAACTTCACAGTTCCTGGTCATAATCATGCAGATCAACAGTTCGTCTTTGCACTACGGGCCAAAGACATTCAATATAACACCAACGGTCATGATTATACCAGATTCAGCCTTTGGTCATAATCATACCAACCAACAGTTCATCTTTGCAGTACGGGCCAAAGAGAACATTCACCACGTGTCATAAAAGACACCGAACAGATGTATCGCCTTTAACCTAGTATATCGCCTTTAACCTATCATCTGTTCAACAATTATATCACATCTGTGCCCCCGGCCACAGATATTCACAACAGCTTGATTCTTGATGATTAATACAAATAACAGTGATACAAATGATGAACAGAAGAACAGGATAAACAATAAGTATCGGAAGTTTACTTTGTGCAGATTCAAATAATGTCCAAATTGCCAACATGATGTGGAGTGAAATTTAAAAATGATATTCAAGATCCACAGTTCAGAATAACGATTACAGTTCAATAGAAATGTTCAGAAAATAGGAAGGTTCAGTTGAACTAATGAAATTCAACTATTATGGAACATATAATATTTTCAGGAATTATAGAAGCAATAGTTCTATAATAAGTTTCGATTTAGGTGTATGGAAGAAAATAATATCATTTACCGTAGCAGGTTTGATTAACAAAAGGTGAAGGGAATTAATATCCCTTACCATAGTAAGTTTGAATAATGGAAGATGAAAAAGATGGTATCCCTTATGAGTATAAAGGAAAATGATATCACTTACGAATATGGAATAAAAGTGTTATGTGATAATTCGTGTAGACAAATTATTTCCACACGAGACAAATAACAAGGGTTATTCACCAACAGGCGATAATCCGCACCGTAAGGTTATTCCCATCAATTTGAATACGAATAGTTATTCACCAAACAGGCGTAATCCGCACCGTAAGGTTATTCCCACAATTTAATAGAATTTGAACACGAAGAGTTATTCACCAAACAGGCGTAATCCGCACCGTAAGGTTATTCTCAAAGATTAATAAGGAATGAATACAAAAGGTTATTCACCAACAGGCGGTAAACCGCGCCGTAAGGTTATTCCCACAATTTAATACATGGAAGTAAATGGCACAAGAAAGAAATGATATTATTTTCGAGAATAAAAGAATGATAATCCCTTCCAATAAGAAAGAAAATAATATCTATTTATGGTGATGAAAAGAATGATACCCCTTACCGTAGTAATTTAGAATATGAAAGAAGATGATATTTCTTACCACAGTAAATTTAAGAGTGTGAAAAGAATAATATTCCTTACCTTAACACGTGACTGGATATTGATTTAAATGAGGTTGATCAACCTATATTTTTATAATAAAATTAGTAATTTCCACATATAAATTTCAAAGTGTATGATAACTCGTATAATATGAATTATCAAAATTATATATATTTAACATAATTTTTGTAGTATAATATAACTACTTTTAAATAGTTTTAAAAATAATATTCCAAAATAAATCTTCCAAAGAAAGCTTTTAAAAATGAATCTTCTTAAAGAAGAGTCTTCTAAAGGAAGATTTGTGAATACCGTGAAAAATAGAAATTTATAAAATTACTACTCTTTAATAAAAGACTTACTTGAAAAATTCCTGCACTCCTTTTGGCTTTCAAACTCTCAAAATAACCTTACTATTCTCAGAGAAAACTCATAAAATTCTTATAGAAAAATTTTATGTTTTAGGTGTGATTTTTCTATTCAGTTGAGTAAGCTATTTATAGGAGAAAATAAGTTACTATGCGCATGGTAGGTGAGCACGCCAGTGCTGAAAAATTTTTCAGCAGCCGCACCTCACCAACCCAGGAAATACTCACATTTTTCATACTTCATGTGGGCCCCACAATGGGTCCCACATGTTTTTTACTATTCACGTCACTATTCACGTTACTATTTCAAATAGTAAAATTAATTTTTTTTTATTTTTTATTTATTTATTTATTCTTCCTGTGAGTCCAACATATAAAATAATGTTACCATAATAATGTAAGAAACACGTTACATATTTTTATTAATTTAATAATATAAATTACAGTATATTTGCTACTGTGACAATTATTAGATTCAATAATTTTAAACTACAGTGCACCAACAATTATTGACTCGATGATATGAAATACAGTGTAATGACAATTATTGAATCAATAATGCAAAATACTGTGTAGCAACAATAATTGAATTGATAATATAAAATATTATGCAGTGACAATTATTGATGAAATGATGCGTAATAGTTACGGTGTCAATAATATGAGACACTGTGCAATACCGTGTGCTACTGTAGAATACCGTGTGCCACAATAAAATACCATAAATTACCGTATGCTACTATTCTTTTATCACCGGTATTTTAACAGTTAACACCGTTGACTATTTTTATTTAAAAAGGTTACTTCTGTCGTTTTCTATATCCGACAATTATTCCGTTGTGGGCTCCACCAATAATTAGTTATTTCGGCGCCGTCGTACGGCCCGAATATTCCCCGACAAAACGAATATTGTCTGACAAAATAAAATTTACACATAACATCCTTAACTTTCAATTTTGTCAATTTAACCATTTACTGTTTCATGAAAAATTTATATGAAGAAAAATTGAATTTTGTATTTCATAAATTCGGGGTCTTACAACCTCCCCTCCTTATGAAATTTCGTCCCCGAAATTGACGTACCTGGCATTTCGAAGAGGTATGGATACCTAGACTTCATTTCAGATTCTAGCTCCCAGGTCATTTCCTCAATATCTTGGTTCCTCCATAAAACCTTAACTTGAGGTATAACCTTTGAGCGTAAGATCTGCTCCTTCTTATCTAGGATCTTAACAGGTACCTCCTCATACGTTAAATCTTCTGCTATAACGTCTGGTTCTAACTCAATGACGTGGTTTGGGTCCTTCACATATTTACGTAACATAGATATGTGAAAAACGTTATGGATGCGAGACATACTTGGTGGTAGGGCTAGTCTGTAGGCTACGGATCCTACTCGATCGAGGATTTCAAATGGGCCAATAAATCGAGGGTTGAGCTTTCCTCTCTTTCCGAATCTCGTAACCCCTTTCCATGGAGAAACACGTAAGAATACATGATCTCCGACGTTGAATCTCTCATCTCTCCGATGAAGATCGGCATAACTCTTTTGTCGTTCTTGTGCTGTCTGTATTCGTTGTCGGATCATTTGGATCTTTTCGGTCGTTAATCGTACCAACTCGGGTCCCAACAGTTTTGCTTCTCCTACCTCATTCCAACATACTGGAGAGCGACACTTGCGTCCATATAAAGCCTCGAATGGAGCCATACCTATACTTGCTTGGTAACTGTTGTTGTAGGAAAATTCCACCAATGGCAAGTACTTATCCCAACTTCCTTTGAAATCTAGTACGCAAAGTCTCAAAAGATCTTCGAGGGTCTGGATCGTCCTTTCCGATTGTCCGTCCGTTTGAGGATGGTATGCAGAACTAAAACGTAGTTCAGTGCCCATAGCTTTTTGTAGACTGATCCAAAAGCGTGAAGTGAATCTAGGATCTCGATCAGAAATTATGGAAACTGGCATGCCATGCAATCTCACGATCTCATTTATGTACATACCGGCAAGACGTTCAAGTGAAAAGTTTTCTCGTATAGGCAAGAAATGAGCGGATTTGGTCAATCTATCTACGATGACCCAAATTGCATCTAAGCCTTGAGAAACTTTGGGAAGACCCGTCACGAAATCCATATTGATGTGTTCCCACTTCCATTCGGGAACCTCAAGTGGTTGTAAAGGACCCTTAGGTACTTGATGCTCTGCCTTGACACGTTGACAAGTTAAGCACCTTGAGATAAACTCTGCAATCTCCCTTTTCATATTGTTCCACCAAAATGTATGTCGAAGATCTCGATACATCTTGGTACCTCCTGGGTGGATTGCAAATGGCGTGTTGTGTGCCTCCATCATGATTTTATGCTTTAATTCAGGATCGTTAGGAACACAGAGTCGAGAGTTGACTCGAAGTATTCCTTTCTCGTCGATTCTTGCTTCGGGAATGGTACCTTCTTGTACTTTCTTTATCATGTTTATCAGTTCCGGATCGGTAGCTTGAGCAGCTTTAATTTTATCGATTAAAGCTGGTTCTACTCGCACGTGAGCAATCTTCGAGTGGGTCCCTGTTGTCTTTAGCTGTATCTCCATCTTTTGCAAGTCGTACAAAATACACTTTTGTGTTGTCAGCAGTGCACTTGTACTCGCATAAGATTTTCTGCTCAAAGCGTCAGCTACAACGTTCGCCTTTCCCGGGTGATACTGGATTGTGTGATCATAATCCTTCAACAGCTCAAGCCAACGTCGTTGTCGCATGTTGAGTTCCTTCTGGGTGAAGAAATACTTGAGACTTTTATGATCCGTATAGATATCCACTTTCTCTCCGTACAAGTAGTGTCTCCAGATCTTCAACGCGAAAACGACTGCTGCCAACTCTAGATCATGAGTAGGGTAATTTTTCTCATAATCTTTGAGTTGTCGAGAGGCATAGGCTATAACCTTTCCATGTTGCATAAGGACACAGCCTAGACCTTTGCCTGAAGCATCGCTGTATATGACAAATTCTCCCGATCCTGATGGAATGGTCAGAACAGGAGCTGAAACAAGTCTCCTCTTAAGCTCTTGAAAACTTTTCTCGCATTGCTCGCTCCATATGAATTTTGTGCTTTTCCGAGTAAGCTGAGTTAATGGAGTGGCGATTCGAGAAAATCCTTCTACGAATCTCCGATAATAACCAGCTAGGCCCAGAAAACTTCGGACTTCGGTTACTGTCTTGGGTTGTTCCCAATTTAGTACTGTTTCAATCTTCGCAGGATCGACTGATATTCCTTGACTAGAAATCACATGCCCAAGAAACGTGACCTCCTCAAGCCAGAACTCACATTTCTTCAACTTGGCATATAATTTGTTCTCACGGAGCTTTTGGAGTATCAATCTCAGGTGTTGTTCATGATCCTCACGATTTTTGGAGTATATGAGGATGTCATCAATAAAGACAACCACAAAATGATCCAAATATTCCTTGAATATACGGTTCATCATGTCCATGAAAGCTGCAGGAGCATTGGTTAGTCCAAAAGGCATGACTAAAAACTCATAATGCCCATAACGAGTTCTGAAAGCAGTCTTTGGAATGTCCTCAGCTTTAACCTTTAACTGATGATATCCAGAACGGAGATCAATCTTTGAGAAATGTTGAGCACCTTGTAATTGATCAAACATGTCATCAATTCGAGGTAACGGATACCTGTTTTTGATGGTGACATGGTTCAATTCTCGGTAGTCAATGCACAATCTCATACTCCCGTCTTTCTTCTTCACAAATAGAACAGGAGCACCCCAAGGTGATGCACTCGGACGAATGAAACCAGTATCCAACAATTCCTGTAGTTGGACTTTTAACTCTTGAAGTTCAATGGGAGCCATTCGGTATGGAGTTTTGGAAATGGGCTTGGTACCAGGTTCAAGATCAATACAAAATTCAATTTCACGGTTTGGGGGTAAACCAGGAAGTTCCTCCGGAAAAACGTCAGGAAACTCATTAACAATGGGAATATCATTCAAGTTTGACGTATTTTTGTTCAAATCAGTGACATGAGCTAAAAAGGCTTGACATCCGTTTTTCAATAAACGAATGGCTTTATGGCTAGAAATAACAGTTATAGATTTCAATGGTTTAGTTGCTTGAATTTGCATGACAGGTTGATTAGGAATATGAAAACTAATAATCTTATGAAAACAATCAATTTTAGCATGATGGGTAGTCAACCAATCAATTCCTAAAATCACATCAAATTCATGCATCTCCAAAGAAATAAGGTCAACAGGTAATGTGAGGTTGTTGATTTGAACTAGGCAAGATTTATAGACAGTAGATGTAATGGTCATTTCTCCTAATGGGGTTTCAACTGATAAGTCAAAGTCCAAATTTTCAGGAGTTAAGTTTAAACGCTGAGCACATGCAGGTGAGATAAAAGAATGGGTAGAACCAGTATCTAACAAAGCGTAGACTTCACGAGAATTTATGAATAGCTTACCGGTTATCACCTCGTTCGAGTTTCGTGCCATTTGGGATGTCACAACAAAAGCTCTCCCTTGAACTACAGATTTTCCCTTATCCGAGCTAGCTTTTGGTATCATCACTGCAGCTGGACTTGATTTTGTGGCAGGACAAAACCGCGCAAGATGACCCTCTTTCCCACAACTGTAGCACTTTTTGGACTGCAGTGTACAGTTTGGGCTAATGTGACCTTCCTGACCACACCTATAGCATCTCACTGGTGGTCGATCTTCTCCCCTTGAAACTGGGGTCGGTGCTGGTGCTGGTACTGGTGCCCTTCCATAATTATTATGGAATCTCTTTCTTTTGAAATTGTTCCCACTGGATTCTCCTCTTCTGTTATTTGATGTGGAATTACCACCGAAGTGTTGGTTACCTCCTCGATGGTTCTCGTTCCTGTGGTTGTTATCATTTCTCTGATCATTGACTCTTGGCTGTAATTTTTCATGTGTTTGCTCCACCCTTTGAGCCCTATTAACAACATCTGAATACAAACTAAATTTATGAGAGCTAAGTTGTTGACGGATTTCGAATCTTAGACCACGTAAGAACATCCGACTCATCCGTGCTTCGTCATCTACTAGATGAGTCGCAAAACGAGACAGTTCAGCAAACTTAGCTTCATATTGAGAAACTGTCATGTTTCCCTGCTCCAGCTTAATGAATTCCACTTCCTTCATATGGCGGATGCTTTCTGGGAAGTACTTTTCATTAAATAGCTCTTGGAATTCTGTCCAAGACATCTCAAGTGCTGAAGGGTGGATACGTTTTACCGCTTCCCACCAGTGATCCGCCTCACCTCGAAACATAAAGGTAGCAAAGGGCACCTTCTGATCATCAGCGCATTGTAGGACATCAAGTATTTTTGTCGTCTACTTCAGCCATGCCTCCGCTTTGAGTGGGTCAGGCTTCCCGTGGAATTCAGTTGGTCCCAATTCTTTAAATTGCTTGACAGTGATCATCCTCAAATTACCAGCGTTTCTACCGTTATTGTTAACTGGATTTCCTCTTGCCTGATTCTGCATGAACTGCATGAAATTCCTAAAGAATCCATCATTCATCATGTTATCAGGAATATTATTTCCTGAGTTGGCAGGAGGATTGTTTGTGGCTTCTTGATTTTCGGCTACATTCGCTTCGGGTATTTCGTAGTTAACCTCTTGATTTCCAGATGCCATACTAAACTGTGGTCACAAAATAAATGTTAGTTCAAATAAACTGACTCATCACTTCATGTCCCTATATTCAAATCAACTCATTAGATAATAAAATCTAATTTAGGTAGGACACACTAGTGACTGATTCTATTCGTCTCTCCCCTCCTAGTTCTAACCCCAGATCTCCATTAAAGATCATATCCCTAAGCTCTGATGCCAACTGTGACGCCCCCAAATCTGGGCCCACACAGCCCAAACTTGAGTCGTCAAAAGACTACAACAAAATTATTACAACAAAGCACAGCGTACAACAATACAATGTATATTAATACACAATTAAATCTTCACTATTATTGTCACACTATTTTACAACACGTGAAGACTACGACAGCTATTCCTCGGACTCTCACTCCATCCCCCGGCTAGACCCCGTTATGTTTTCATCTCCTGTTGAAAAACAATGGAACGAAAAGAAAGGGTGAGCTCAAATAGCCCAGTAAGAAATATCATGACTAAGATAATGACGAATAAATTATCATTAGCCTTCAACAGTTGAGTTCTGAATACAATAGACTACAAGGTTTATATAAAAAAACTGTAGTTAAATTCTTAAACAATGTTCAGATCAATAATAGCAGCGGAATGAGCAATCTATTAGAAGAATAATGCATACTATAATGTCCACTCGCTTCTCTTTTTAGTAAAAATATCATCAACTTTTATCATCTGAAATACCATTAGTCAAGATAATACAACTTCACAGTTCCTGGTCATAATCATGCAGATCAACAGTTCGTCTTTGCACTACGGGCCAAAGACATTCAATATAACACCAACGGTCATGATTATACCAGATTCAGCCTTTGGTCATAATCATACCAACCAACAGTTCATCTTTGCACTACGGGCCAAAGAGAACATTCACCACGTGTCATAAAAGACACCGAACAGATGTATCGCCTTTAACCTAGTATATCGCCTTTAACCTATCATCTGTTCAACAATTATATCACATCTGTGCCCCCGGCCACAGATATTCACAACAGCTTGATTCTTGATGATTAATACAAATAACAGTGATACAAATGATGAACAGAAGAACAGGATAAACAATAAGTATCGGAAGTTTACTTTGTGCAGATTCAAATAATGTCCAAATTGCCAACATGATGTGGAGTGAAATTTAAAAATGATATTCAAGATCCACAGTTCAGAATAACGATTACAGTTCAATAGAAATGTTCAGAAAATAGGAAGGTTCAGTTGAACTAATGAAATTCAACTATTATGGAACATATAATATTTTCAGGAATTATAGAAGCAATAGTTCCATAATAAGTTTCGATTTAGGTGTATGGAAGAAAATAATATCATTTACCGTAGCAGGTTTGATTAACAAAAGGTGAAGGGAATTAATATCCCTTACCATAGTAAGTTTGAATAATGGAAGATGAAAAAGATGGTATCCCTTATGAGTATAAAGGAAAATGATATCACTTACGAATATGGAATAAAAGTGTTATGTGATAATTCGTGTAGACAAATTATTTCCACACGAGACAAATAACAAGGGTTATTCACCAACAGGCGATAATCCGCACCGTAAGGTTATTCCCATCAATTTGAATACGAATAGTTATTCACCAAACAGGCGTAATCCGCACCGTAAGGTTATTCCCACAATTTAATAGAATTTGAACACGAAGAGTTATTCACCAAACAGGCGTAATCCGCACCGTAAGGTTATTCTCAAAGATTAATAAGGAATGAATACAAAAGGTTATTCACCAACAGGCGGTAAACCGCGCCGTAAGGTTATTCCCACAGTTTAATACATGGAAGTAAATGGCACAAGAAAGAAATGATATTATTTTCGAGAATAAAAGAATGATAATCCCTTCCAATAAGAAAGAAAATAATATCTATTTATGGTGATGAAAAGAATGATACCCCTTACCGTAGTAATTTAGAATATGAAAGAAGATGATATTTCTTACCACAGTAAATTTAAGAGTGTGAAAAGAATAATATTCCTTACCTTAACACGTGACTGGATATTGATTTAAATGAGGTTGATCAACCTATATTTTTATAATAAAATTAGTAATTTCCACATATAAATTTCAAAGTGTATGATAACTCGTATAATATGAATTATCAAAATTATATATATTTAACATAATTTTTGTAGTATAATATAACTACTTTTAAATAGTTTTAAAAATAATATTCCAAAATAAATCTTCCAAAGAAAGCTTTTAAAAATAAATCTTCTTAAAGAAGAGTCTTCTAAAGGAAGATTTGTGAATACCGTGAAAAATAGGAATTTATAAAATTACTACTCTTTAATAAAAGACTTACTTGAAAAATTCCTGCACTCCTTTTGGCTTTCAAACTCTCAAAATAACCTTACTATTCTCAGAGAAAACTCATAAAATTCTTATAGAAAAATTTTATGTTTTAGGTGTGATTTTTCTATTCAGTTGAGTAAGCTATTTATAGGAGAAAATAAGTTACTATGCGCATGGTAGGTGAGCACGCCAGTGCTGAAAAATTTTTCAGCAGCCGCACCTCACCAACCCAGGAAATACTCACATTTTTCATACTTCATGTGGGCCCCACAATGGGTCCCACATGTTTTTTACTATTCACGTCACTATTCACGTTACTATTTCAAATAGTAAAATTAATTTTTTTTTATTTTTTATTTATTTATTTATTCTTCCTGTGAGTCCAACATATAAAATAATGTTACCATAATAATGTAAGAAACACGTTACATATTTTTATTAATTTAATAATATAAATTACAGTATATTTGCTACTGTGACAATTATTAGATTCAATAATTTTAAACTACAGTGCACCAACAATTATTGACTCGATGATATGAAATACAGTGTAATGACAATTATTGAATCAATAATGCAAAATACTGTGTAGCAACAATAATTGAATTGATAATATAAAATATTATGCAGTGACAATTATTGATGAAATGATGCGTAATAGTTACGGTGTCAATAATATGAGACACTGTGCAATACCGTGTGCTACTGTAGAATACCGTGTGCCACAATAAAATACCATAAATTACCGTATGCTACTATTCTTTTATCACCGGTATTTTAACAGTTAACACCGTTGACTATTTTTATTTAAAAAGGTTACTTCTGTCGTTTTCTATATCCGACAATTATTCCGTTGTGGGCTCCACCAATAATTAGTTATTTCGGCGCCGTCGTACGGCCCGAATATTCCCCGACAAAACGAATATTGTCTGACAAAATAAAATTTACACATAACATCCTTAACTTTCAATTTTGTCAATTTAACCATTTACTGTTTCATGAAAAATTTATATGAAGAAAAATTGAATTTTGTATTTCATAAATTCGGGGTCTTACACATATTTTGTTCTTCATGTTAATTGCTTGGTCAAGTGGTTAGTTTGGTTACCTATATGAAATTGAAAAATGGATTATAGTGTTTTACCCTGAATGTGATAACATGTGCTGTGCTATGTGTTCTTAGGAGCGTATGCATAATTTGTGCATAGGATAGACATATACATATGTGCCACATGTAACCAATGTGAGAATTTGTGCTTCAAATTCTTGCTTTGCTATTTGTTATAGACATATAGTGAAATGCATAGCTTGAGTGTCCTTGTCTGAATTCTGTCGAATGTGATAGGTTGGGATTTGGTATGTTTATATGTCCTTCAAAAGAGACGTGTAAATAGTATTATATTCTCAATTAATAAGTCATTGTGACCGTATGACCAAATAGGGAGAGTAAGGAGATTTAAATGAAGTATTGGGAGAAAATGTAATCATAGGTTCATCTATATTTACTGCTTTCGTAGTTCAATTGTTAAATTCATATTTACATTTCTTTTCCTGTTATTCAATTAACCGTTTAACTAAGATTGGCTTAGTAGGCTTAATATTTGGAAAATCGTTAGAACTAATTCCTCGTGGGATCGATACTTTACTTTCACTTTATTACTTGTTGACCGTGTATGCTTACACATTATTCATTTAAATAAATTAGATATCTGAATTTAACTAATAAATAAAATATAAATAAATAGTTTTGATTTCGACCAACACGCCTATAAGAAGAAATGTGAATGTGGTTATATCTCACCTGAGGCAGAAGTAATGGCTGTAAGTAATTTTAAATTTTATTTTATTTGTATTTTAATTCATACAATTATTATTCATATTCATTCATATATTTATGTTTTTATTTCAGATTAGGTTTTCTAAACTTTATGTGGCTCGGGATACTCAGATAACTGATACTAATTTAGATCCCTCCACTTCCACTTGTGAAGATAAAAAGATTAATGGATAGGTACAGGTTATAGAAGGACAAAAGAAAAATCGGATTCTAGGCATGCTAGGAGTCTCAACTTACACTGTAGTGCCTATTACGAGAGCTAGACGGCGCCCCCGTACTGGATCAGATGGTGCAAGTGGATTGGGAGACAACCCATAATTATCTGACGAATTCTTTCGGCGAATCATCGAGGCGTGCATGGCGAGTAGTACAATCCAAGTAGCTGCCCCATCATGTCAGCGTATCTACCAGCTCGTTCATGAGACCGTACATGGTTCCATTGATCCAGCTTGACGAGATGAGTCATAAGGTCTAGTATCGCAAAAGGGGGTTCGAGTATGTGCAGTTATACTTGCAAACCTCTTTCCCCCATATATTCAACAGGTAAATAAAAATATTAATGTATGTATTTAATTATATACTTTGTAATTATATATATTACATTGATTATATAAATTGTTAAAAAGTTATGAAAAAAATAATTAGAAAACTAGACCAAAACTCGCCTCAAGCATCGAAATGATGCGAAATCATATGCGTAATACCTTATATATATTTTAAACGTGTGACAACTTACAGGGCTTAATTAAGAGTTTCGGTGGTCGAGTTAGAAGCTCATTTGTCTAACTTATATAAAAAAGCCTTAGAAATCTTTAGAAAAACAAGACCAAAACTCGCTTCAGACATCGAAACAACACAAAACCATAGGGGCATAGTACCTCTTCTAAATTTCAAATGCGTGACAACTTACGAGACTCAATTCAGAGTTTCAATGGCCGGGTTAGAAGCTCGTTTGCCTTAACTGATATTAAAAAAATTTAGGAAACTAGACCAAAACTCATCCTAGGCATCGAAATGAAGCGAAACTGTAGGCATAGCACCTCTTTTATATTTCAAATGCGTGATAACTTAGGGGACTCAATTCGTAGCTCCGGTGGCTAAGTTAGAGGCTCATTTACCTAATTGATATAAAAAAAACTTAGAAAACTTTAGGAAAACTAGACCAAAATTCACCCCGGGTATCGAAATGATGCGAATTGTATGTCTAGCACCTATTATATATTTCAAACGTGTGACAACATATGGGGTTTGATTCATAGTTTCAGTAGTCGAGTTAGAAGCTCGTTTGCTTAACTGATACAAAAAAACCCTAGAAATCTTTAGGAAAACTAAACCAAAACTCGCCCCGGGCATTGTATCGACATAAAATCGTAGGCGTAACACCTCTTATATATTTATTTCAAACGCGTGACAACTTCCGTGCCACGATTCGGAGTTCCAGTGGTGGCTGAGTTAGAAGCTCGTTTTTCTAACTGATATAAAAAACTTTAGAAATCTTTAGGAAAACTAGCCCAAAACTCGCCGCGGGTATTGAAACAACGCAAAACCGTAGGCATAACACATCTTATATATTTCAAACGATTGACAACTTACGGAGCTCGATTCAGAGTTCCGGTGGTAAGTTAAAAGCTCGTTTGCCTTAACTGATATAAAAAAACTTAGAAAACTTTAGAAAAACCAGATTAAAATTCACCCCGAGTATTGAAGTGACGCGAAACCGTAGGCATATCACCTTTTAAATATATCAAATGCGTGATAACTTACGGGCTCAATTCGGAGTTTCGATGACCAAGTTAGAAGTTCGTTTGCCTAGCTGATATAAAAAAACTTAGAAATACAAAATTTAATTTTTCTTCATATATATTTTTCTTGAAACAGTAAATGGTTAAATTGACAAAATTGAAAGTTAAGGATGTTATGTGCAAATTTTATTTTGTCGGACAATATTCGTTTTGTCGGGGAATATTCGTTTTGTCGGGGAATATTCGTGCCGTACGACGGCGCCGAAATAACAAATTATTTGTGGACCCCACAACGGAATATTTGTCGGATATAGAAAACGACAGAAGTAACATTTTTAAATGAAAATAGTCAACGGTGTTAACTGTTAAAATACCGGTGATAAAAAAATAGTAGCATACGGTAATTTATGGTATTTTCTGTAGCACACGGTACTCTACAGTAGCACACGGTATTGCACAGTGTCTCATATTATTGGTCTGATAATTGACACCGTAACTATTGCACATCATTTCATCAATAATTATCGCTGCATAATATTTTATGTTATCAATTCAATAATTGTTGTTACACAGTATTTTGCATTATTGATTTAATAATTATCATTACACTGTATTTCATATCATTGAATCAATAATTGTTGATGCACTGTAGTTAAAAATTATTGAACCTAATAATTGGCATAGTAGTTGTTGCATTATTATGAATTATTACTATGGTAGTATTATTTGGTAATTTGATTATTATAATATATTCATAAAGTTGTTTGTTTTATTAGACAATATAATATATAAAGTTATTTGTTTTATTAGAAAAATATTATTATATTCAGAAGTTACTATGCAAGTTACTGTGCAAGTTACTGTGCCAAATTTGAATTCGTTGAATTCGTCTGCGCAGCCTCTTCTGCCGATTTCAACATTGGCGTGCTGCCAACAACCGCGCATAGTACCATTTTTCTCCTATAAATAGCTTGTTCAGCTGAATAGAAAAATCACACCTAAAACATAAAATTTTTCTATAAGAATTTTATGAGTTTTCTCTGAGAATAGTAAGGCTATTTTGAGTGTTTGAAAGCCAAAAGGAGTGCAGAAAATTTTCAAGTAAGTCTTTTATTAAAGAGTAGTAATTTCATAAATTCCTATTTTTCACGGTATCCACAAATCTTCCTTTAGAAGACTCTTCTTTGAGAAGATTCATTTTTAAAAGCTTTCTTTGGAAGATTTATTTTAGAATATTATTTTAAAAACTATTTTAAAGTAGTTATATTATACTACAAAAATTATGTTAAATATATATAATTTTGATAGTTCATAATATATAAGTTATCATACACTTTGAAGTTTACATGTTGTAATTACTAATTTTATTATAAATATATAGGTTGATCAACCTCATTTAAATCAATATCCAGTCACGTGTTAAGGTAAGGAATATCATTCTTTTCACACTCTTAAATTTATTACGGTAAGGGGTATCACTCTTTTCATCATCATAAATGGATATTATTTTCTTTCTTACTTGAAGGGATTATCATTCTTTGATTCTCGAAAATAATATCGTTTCTTTCTTGTTCCATTTACTTCCATGTATTAAATTGTGGGAATAACCTTACGGCGCGGTTTACCGCCTGTTGGTGAATAACCTTTTGTATTCATTCCTTATTAATCTTTGAGAATAACCTTACGGTGCGGATTATCGCCTGTTTGGTGAATAACTCTTCGTATTCAAATTGATGGGAATAACCTTACGGCGCGGATTATCGCCTGTTTGGTGAATAACTATTCGTATTCAAATTGATGGGAATAACCTTACGGTGCGGATTATCGCCTGTTGGTGAATAACCCTTTTTATTTGTCTCGTGTGGAAATAATTTGTCTACACGAATTATCACATGACACTTTTATTCCATATTCGTAAGTGATATCATTTTCCTTTATACTCATAAGGGATACCATCTTTTTCATCTTCCATTATTCAAACTTACTATGGTAAGGGATATTAATTTCCTTCACCTTTTGTTAATCAAACCTGCTACGGTAAGGGATATTAATTTCCTTCATCTTTTGTTAATCAAACCTGCTACGGTAAGAGATATTATTCTCTTCCATACTCCTAAATCGAAACTTATTATGGAATTATTGCTTCTATAATTTCTGAAAATATTATATGTTCCATAATAGTTGAACTTCATTATTTCAACTGAACCTTCCTATTTTCTGAACCTTTCTATTGAACTGTAACCGTTATTCTGAACTGTGGATCTTGAATATCATTTTTAAATTTCACTCCACATCATGTTGACAATTTGGACATTATTTGAATCTGCACAAAGTAAACTTCTGATACTTATTGTTTATCCTGTTTCTTCTGTTCATCATTTGTATCACTGTTATTTATATAAATCATCAAGAATCAAGCTGTTGTGAATATCTGTGGCCGGGGGCACAGATGTGATATAATTGTTGAACAGATGATAGGTTAAAGGCGATATACTAGGTTAAAGGCGATACATCTGTTCGGTGTCTTTTATGGCACGTGGTGAATGTTCTCTTTGGCCCGTAGTGCAAAGATGAACTGTTGGTTGGTATGATTATGACCAAAGGCTGAATCTGGTATAATCATGACCGTTGGTGTTTTATTGAATATCTTTGGCCCGTAGTGCAAAGATGAACTGTTGATTGGTATGATTATTACCAAAGGCTGAATCTGGTATAATCATGACCGTTGGTGTTATATTAAATGTCTTTGGCCCGTAGTGCAAATATGAATTGTTGATCTGCATGATTATGATCAGGAACTGTGAATTTTTATTATCATGACTAATGGTATTTCAGATGATAAAAGTTGATGATATTTTTACAAAAAAGAGAAGCGAGTGGACATTATAGTCTGCATTATTCTTCTAATAGATTGCTCATTCCGCTGCTATTATTGATCTGAACGTTGTTTAAGAATTTAACTACAGTTTTTGATATAAACCTTGTAGTCTATTGTATTCTATCAAGAACTCAACTGTTGAAGACTAATGATAATTTATTCGTCATTATCTTAGTCATGATATTTCTTACTGGGCTATTTGAGCTCACCCTTTCTTTTGTTCCATTGTTTTCAACAGGAGATGAAAACGTAACGGGGTCTAGCCGGGGGATGGAGTGAGAGTCCGAGGAATAGCTATCCTAGTCTTCACGTGTTGTAAAATAGTGTGACAATAATAGTGAAGACTTAGTTGTGTATTATTATACACTGTATTGTTGTACGTTATGCTTTGTTGTAATAATTTTGTTGTAGTCTTTTGACGACTCAAGTTTGGGCTGTGTAGGCCTAGATTTGGGGGCGTCACAGTTGGTATCAGAGCTTAGGGATATGGTCTTTAATGGAGATCTGGGGTAGAACTAGGAGGGGAGAGACGAATATAATCAGTCACTAGTGTGTCCCACCTAAATTAGATTTTATTATCTAATGAGTTGATTTGAATATAGGGACATGAAGTGATGAGTCAGTTTATTTGAACTAACATCTATTTTGTGACCACAGTTAAGTATGGCATCTGGAAATCAGGAGGTTAACCACGGAGTACCCGAAGTGAATGTAGAGGCCACAAACAATTCTTCTACAAACTCAGAGTTGAATAATTTGCCTAAAGCAAAAATTATTTGTATCCGATCTAAAGAAGAAGAAGGTGAAAGTTCTACCGTCGTTCTTCCAAATTCGTTCTTTAAAGGATATCCGGAACTTGCGGAAATTGTTGCCTTTAATTTGCTCGACAGTTGGAAACATATCATCACCTGGTTATGCTCGATAACAAAGGATCAGAATATATGGACGTTTCATATAAGTCTTTGGGATTTATGGTGTTCGAGCTATGATTTTCAAGATTATTTAAAAATGATGTATCTATACTTTTGGGCGTTACAATTTAGAGGAATTCAGGTTAAGTTAGTCACTATCGTGGAAACTGTAGTCTATCGAAAATACTATTTTAATGGAAATCATTGGTACGCTACTACTGATGAAGTTGAAGAATCTGAGAAACAGTTCGTTAGAGAACTATTTCGTGGTATCCCCATGGTTGAAATACGTGAAGATCCGGATGAAGTATATGGGACTCGATTTGATGATGACAGCCTTGATGATCAAGAAATCGAATGAGGTGATGACCGGTAAGCTATTCATCAATTTTCTAGAAGTCTATGTCATGTTAGATACTGGCTCTATCCACTCTTTTATCTCACCTATATGTACTCAACGTTTAAATTTGCCTATTGAAAACTTAAATCTTGTCTTATCAGTTGAAATCTCATTGGGAGAAATACCTATTACATTTACTATCTATAAATCTTGCCTAGTTCAAATCAACAACCTCACATTACCTGTTGACCTTATTTCTTTGGAGATGCATGAATTTGATGTGATTTTAGGAATTGATTGGTTGACTACCCATCATGCTAAAATTGATTGTTTTCATAAGATTATTAGTTTTCATATTCCTAATCAACCTGTCATGCAAATTCAAGCAACTAAACCATTGAAATTTATAACTATTATTTCTAGCCATAAAGTCATTCGTTTATTGAAAAACGGATGTCAAGCCTTTTTAGCCCATGTCATTGATTTGAACAAAAATACGTCAAACTTGAATGATATTCCTATTGTTAATGAGTTCCTGATGTTTTTCCTGAGGAACTTCCTGGCTTATCCCCAAACCGAGAAATTGAATTCTGTATCGATCTTGAACCCGATACTAAACCCTTTTCCAAAGCTCAATACCAAATGGCTCCCATAGAACGCCAAGAGATGAAAGTTTGATTATTAGATATCGGTATCATTCGAGCGAGGAATGCGAGAAGAGTTTTCAAGAACTCAAGAGGAGACTTGTTTCAGCTCCTGTTCTGACCATTCCATCAGGATCGGGAGAATTTGTCATATACAGCGATGCTTCAGGCAAAGGTCTAGACTGTGTCCTTATGCAACATGGAAAGGTTATAGCCTATGTCTCTCGACAACTCAAAGATTATGAGAAAAATTACCCTACTCATGATCTAGAGTTGGCAGCAGTCGTTTTCGCGTTGAAGATCTGGAGACACTACTTGTACGGAGAGAAAGTGGATATCTATACGGATCATAAAAGTCTCAAGTATTTCTTCACCCAGAAGGAACTCAACATGCGACAACGACGTTGGCTTGAGCTGTTGAAGGATTATGATCACACAATCCAGTATCACCCGGGAAAGGCGAACGTTGTAGCTGACGCTTTAAGCAGAAAATCTTATGCGAGTACAAGTGCACTGCTGACAACACAAAAGCGTATTTTGTACGACTTGCAAAAGATGGAGATAGAGCTAAAGACACCAGGGACCCACTCGAAGATTGCTCACGTGCGAGTAGAACCAGCTTTAATCGATAAAATTAAAGCTGCTCAAGCTAGCGATCCGGAACTGATAAACATGATAAAGAAAGTACAAGAAGGTACCATTCCCGAAGCAAGAATCGACGAGAAAGGAATACTTCGAGTCAACTCTCGACTCTGTGTTCCTAACGATCCTGAATTAAAGCATAAAATCATGATGGAGGCACACAACACGCCGTTTGCAATCCACCCAGGAGGTACCAAGATGTATCGAGATCTTCGACATACATTTTGGTGGAACAATATGAAAAGGGAGATTGCAGAGTTTATCTCAAGGTGCCTAACTTGTCAACGTGTCAAGGCAGAGCATCAAGTACCTAAGGGTCCATTACAACCACTTGAGGTTCCCGAATGGAAGTGGGAACACATCAATATGGATTTCGTGACGGGTCTTCCCAAAGTTTCTCAAGGCTTAGATGCAATTTGGGTCATCGTAGATAGATTGACCAAATCCGCTCATTTCTTGCCTATACGAGAAAACTTTTCACTTGAACGTCTTGCCGGTATGTACATAAATGAAATCGTGAGACTGCATGGCATGCCAGTTTCCATAGTTTCTGATCGAGATCCTAGATTCACTTCACGCTTTTGGATCAGTCTACAAAAAGCTATGGGCACTGAACTACGTTTTAGTTCTGCATACCATCCTCAAACGGACGGACAATCGGAAAGGACGATCCAGACCCTCGAAGATCTTTTGAGACTTTGCGTACTAGATTTCAAAGGAAGTTGGGATAAGTACTTGTCATTGGTGGAATTTTCCTACAACAACAGTTACCAAGCAAGTATAGGTATGGCTCCATTCGAGGCTTTATATGGACGCAAGTGTCGCTCTCCAGTATGTTGGAATGAGGTAGGAGAAGCAAAACTGTTGGGACCCGAGTTGGTACGCTTGACGACCGAAAAGATCCAAATGATCCGACAACGAATACAGACAGCACAAGAACGACAAAAGAGTTATGCCGATCTTCATCGGAGAGATGAGAGATTCAACGTCGGAGATCATGTATTCTTACGTGTTTCTCCATGGAAAGGAGTTACGAGATTCGGAAAGAGAGGAAAGCTCAACCCTCGATTTATTGGCCCATTTGAAATCCTCGATCGAGTAGGATCCGTAGCCTACAGACTAGCCCTACCACCAAGTATGTCTCGCATCCATAACGTTTTTCACATATCTATGTTACGTAAATATGTGAAGGATCCAAACCACGTCATTGAGTTAGAACCAGACGTTATAGCAGAAGATTTAACGTATGAGGAGGTACCTGTTAAGATCCTAGATAAGAAGGAGCAGATCTTACGCTCAAAGGTTATACCTCAAGTTAAGGTTTTATGGAGGAACCAAGATATTGAGAAAATGACCTGGGAGCTAGAATCTGAAATGAAGTCTAGGTATCCATACCTCTTCGAAATGCCAGGTACGTCAATTTCGGGGACGAAATTTCATAAGGAGGGGAGGTTGTAAGACCCCGAATTTATGAAATACAAAATTTAATTTTTCTTCATATATATTTTTCTTGAAACAGTAAATGGTTAAATTGACAAAATTGAAAGTTAAGGATGTTATGTGCAAATTTTATTTTGTCGGACAATATTCGTTTTGTCGGGGAATATTCGTTTTGTCGGGGAATATTCGTGCCGTACGACGGCGCCGAAATAACAAATTATTTGTGGACCCCACAACGGAATATTTGTCGGATATAGAAAACGACAGAAGTAACATTTTTAAATGAAAATAGTCAACGGTGTTAACTGTTAAAATACCGGTGATAAAAAAATAGTAGCATACGGTAATTTATGGTATTTTCTGTAGCACACGGTACTCTACAGTAGCACACGGTATTGCACAGTGTCTCATATTATTGGTCTGATAATTGACACCGTAACTATTGCACATCATTTCATCAATAATTATCGCTGCATAATATTTTATGTTATCAATTCAATAATTGTTGTTACACAGTATTTTGCATTATTGATTTAATAATTATCATTACACTGTATTTCATATCATTGAATCAATAATTGTTGATGCACTGTAGTTAAAAATTATTGAACCTAATAATTGGCATAGTAGTTGTTGCATTATTATGAATTATTACTATGGTAGTATTATTTGGTAATTTGATTATTATAATATATTCATAAAGTTGTTTGTTTTATTAGACAATATAATATATAAAGTTATTTGTTTTATTAGAAAAATATTATTATATTCAGAAGTTACTATGCAAGTTACTGTGCAAGTTACTGTGCCAAATTTGAATTCGTTGAATTCGTCTGCGCAGCCTCTTCTGCCGATTTCAACATTGGCGTGCTGCCAACAACCGCGCATAGTACCATTTTTCTCCTATAAATAGCTTGTTCAGCTGAATAGAAAAATCACACCTAAAACATAAAATTTTTCTATAAGAATTTTATGAGTTTTCTCTGAGAATAGTAAGGCTATTTTGAGTGTTTGAAAGCCAAAAGGAGTGCGAAAATTTTCAAGTAAGTCTTTTATTAAAGAGTAGTAATTTCATAAATTCCTATTTTTCACGGTATCCACAAATCTTCCTTTAGAAGACTCTTCTTTGAGAAGATTCATTTTTAAAAGCTTTCTTTGGAAGATTTATTTTAGAATATTATTTTAAAAACTATTTTAAAGTAGTTATATTATACTACAAAAATTATGTTAAATATATATAATTTTGATAGTTCATAATATATAAGTTATCATACACTTTGAAGTTTACATGTTGTAATTACTAATTTTATTATAAATATATAGGTTGATCAACCTCATTTAAATCAATATCCAGTCACGTGTTAAGGTAAGGAATATCATTCTTTTCACACTCTTAAATTTATTACGGTAAGGGGTATCACTCTTTTCATCATCATAAATGGATATTATTTTCTTTCTTACTTGAAGGGATTATCATTCTTTGATTCTCGAAAATAATATCGTTTCTTTCTTGTTCCATTTACTTCCATGTATTAAATTGTGGGAATAACCTTACGGCGCGGTTTACCGCCTGTTGGTGAATAACCTTTTGTATTCATTCCTTATTAATCTTTGAGAATAACCTTACGGTGCGGATTATCGCCTGTTTGGTGAATAACTCTTCGTATTCAAATTGATGGGAATAACCTTACGGCGCGGATTATCGCCTGTTTGGTGAATAACTATTCGTATTCAAATTGATGGGAATAACCTTACGGTGCGGATTATCGCCTGTTGGTGAATAACCCTTTTTATTTGTCTCGTGTGGAAATAATTTGTCTACACGAATTATCACATGACACTTTTATTCCATATTCGTAAGTGATATCATTTTCCTTTATACTCATAAGGGATACCATCTTTTTCATCTTCCATTATTCAAACTTACTATGGTAAGGGATATTAATTTCCTTCACCTTTTGTTAATCAAACCTGCTACGGTAAGGGATATTAATTTCCTTCATCTTTTGTTAATCAAACCTGCTACGGTAAGAGATATTATTCTCTTCCATACTCCTAAATCGAAACTTATTATGGAATTATTGCTTCTATAATTTCTGAAAATATTATATGTTCCATAATAGTTGAACTTCATTATTTCAACTGAACCTTCCTATTTTCTGAACCTTTCTATTGAACTGTAACCGTTATTCTGAACTGTGGATCTTGAATATCATTTTTAAATTTCACTCCACATCATGTTGACAATTTGGACATTATTTGAATCTGCACAAAGTAAACTTCTGATACTTATTGTTTATCCTGTTTCTTCTGTTCATCATTTGTATCACTGTTATTTATATAAATCATCAAGAATCAAGCTGTTGTGAATATCTGTGGCCGGGGGCACAGATGTGATATAATTGTTGAACAGATGATAGGTTAAAGGCGATATACTAGGTTAAAGGCGATACATCTGTTCGGTGTCTTTTATGGCACGTGGTGAATGTTCTCTTTGGCCCGTAGTGCAAAGATGAACTGTTGGTTGGTATGATTATGACCAAAGGCTGAATCTGGTATAATCATGACCGTTGGTGCTTTATTGAATATCTTTGGCCCGTAGTGCAAAGATGAACTGTTGATTGGTATGATTATTACCAAAGGCTGAATCTGGTATAATCATGACCGTTGGTGTTATATTAAATGTCTTTGGCCCGTAGTGCAAATATGAATTGTTGATCTGTATGATTATGATCAGGAACTGTGAATTTTTATTATCATGACTAATGGTATTTCAGATGATAAAAGTTGATGATATTTTTACAAAAAAGAGAAGCGAGTGGACATTATAGTCTGCATTATTCTTCTAATAGATTGCTCATTCCGCTGCTATTATTGATCTGAACGTTGTTTAAGAATTTAACTACAGTTTTTGATATAAACCTTGTAGTCTATTGTATTCTATCAAGAACTCAACTGTTGAAGACTAATGATAATTTATTCGTCATTATCTTAGTCATGATATTTCTTACTGGGCTATTTGAGCTCACCCTTTCTTTTGTTCCATTGTTTTCAACAGGAGATGAAAACGTAACGGGGTCTAGCCGGGGGATGGAGTGAGAGTCCGAGGAATAGCTATCCTAGTCTTCACGTGTTGTAAAATAGTGTGACAATAATAGTGAAGACTTAGTTGTGTATTATTATACACTGTATTGTTGTACGTTATGCTTTGTTGTAATAATTTTGTTGTAGTCTTTTGACGACTCAAGTTTGGGCTGTGTAGGCCTAGATTTGGGGGCGTCACAGTAATGACTATTCCATTAAAAAATTATTTTATTCATTGCCGACGGATTGTTCGTCGCCACTAATGACTCATTGTCAATGGACTTGCCCCCGCCAATAGCTTGAATACCGGTGACGGTCAACGAGGACACGGGACAATGACATTGGTGACGGACAAGTCTGTCAAGAATGACGTCATTGGTGACAAATAAAGGTCATTATCGACAGACATGCCTGTCGCCTATGATCAGTTTTTTTTTATAGTGAATATAAAAATACTTTTAAATAAAAGGCAAAATGATACAATAAAAGAGTATAGCATGGACTTTTAATTTTCTAAAACAATTTATTTAAAAATTTAAACACAGTATTCGGTAAAAGTATTTACGCCGGAAGGATAAATCCTAAAATCTCTACTCAGTAACAAAAAATTAAAAAATCGCCAAACATTAAAATAGTTTTGTATATCATCTAAATGTGTTTTAATCTATCGCACATCGCAACTGTTCGATCAGACGGCTTTATCTACTACGACTTTTTGCGTAAACATGGTTAATGGTGGAGCAGATTGTTAGAGCAGATTGTTAGTATTATAGTTTTTCCTCACGGTATGGTACTATGGTCGCTGAATTATTGCTTCATATTCCATGTTTGGCAATGTGATTAATGATAAGCCTAAAACTAAAAAGTTAATTTGAAAATTTATATCTAAATTGTGTTTGCAAATGAAATTACTCTTTTTTAATAGAAGTATATTGTTTTCGGTACTATTCAACATAATTGGGTGTAAATTATATATAGGGTACCAAATATATATTTGTAAATTATTTTCCATTTAAACCAAATAAAAAATTTGGAATTGGATATTACTTTTGCTCTTTGGTTTGTCTAGGTGAAAAAAAAGGAAAGATAGATAAAGTATTCTAAACTTCTGATACATCACGTAAGTTGAATCTATCTGACAATTATCTTATTTTATTATAATACCATCACTATTAAAATTCATTTAAAATGCAATAAATATTATTTTAATTATTATTTTTTTCATTTCATTTTTTCAAAAGTAACATAAGCAATATATTTCAAAAATAAATAAAAGACACTGTCAATATATTATAAGGTTCTATTTTTATATTAATTAAACACTTTAACAATTAAAAATATATTCCATTTAAAAAGAGAAAAAAAGAGAGATCGAGAGAAAGGTAATATTAAATAATTAATAGCTCAAAAGAAGAGTTATTTTAATTCAAAAATGCACCAAGGACACAACAATAAAAACACATCTTAAAAATACATGTTAAGATGTTAAGAAAAGACCATAATAATAGGGACGGTAGGGCCCTTTGACAAGAATATAAAAATCTCAAAACCAAATTGAGTATCTGTCCAACAAATAAACGATAAAATCATTCTCCTCCTTTAGCCAAAAAGAAGGCGACTTTGCGGTGGCTTCACATCTCCTACCTGTCGAAACGAACAAAAGAATATGATACCCTTCTTCTTAGTTGAAACTTTGCATCAATCAATTTAATCAGAATAATGTTCAAAATTACTGATACATGTACACTCATTTAAAATAACATCTTCACATTAAAATTATATTATTAAATTCATTAAAATATATACGACTTTAATTTTATTTTATTTTATTTTATATTTTGAATTAAGATTTTACCATCACTCAATATTATAACAATTTTTTTCTTAATGCGTAATTTTTCTATTCACATTGACATTAAACTCTCTTTTAAACTTTAGCCCTCTTTATTATCCCATTATTATTTTTTATTTAATTTACCAAAAATCTCTGTCAAAACCATTACCAAAAGTCTTCTGCCAAGCCATCAAGTCACCAAAAACCTTATGACAAACTTATCTCTCAATATTAATATCTGCAGCACTCTATCTGACAAACTTATCTCTCGATATTAATATCTGTAGAATTAAATTATTTCTTAATATTAATTTTGAAGGTCGAAAATGAATTACCAGACATAACATTGGCGTTAATTAAGAGATGGGAGTGTGGGACTTTGATAATATATTAAAAAATTTACTTATTTGCAATAATACCCTTTTAGCATATGATGTATCAGAAATGAAATTTTACTATGTAAAGACCCAAACTAAAATATTCTCAAGAAAAAAAATAACCTGACATATTTCCAATTTGTATGAAAATCATATGTACATGCTCAGTATGTTAGTTTTGCATAAATTAATAAAAGAGAAGGATATATAAATTACCAAGAGCAGATCTAGTAGGTGGGTTTATTTAGTGAGGATATAAATAGCATAGAGAATTCCAGGGAGATATCCACAGAGGGTCAGCAACAGACAGATCCAGAACTCCACCTGCACCCACCATAACCACCATCAAATTTCAACTCCAGTTTATATAAATAAAATTATTATAGACGTTTTTTCCATGGCAAAATAACAGTTGATACATCATAAAAAGGTATATATAATCATTCGGATAGTTAAAAAATTCAAAACGAAAAAATATTCCCACAATTAGCAATGGCATATTTAACTATATTATTAGTTTTAATATAATTAAATATTATAATTTAAAACGGATGAAATATTTTTTAAAGAGTAAAAAAATTCTTGAAAATTATCATAAACAGGGATAAATGATTCCTACATTAATTTATGATTTCTGTTACATAATTATTACGATATTTTACATGAATTCAAAAAAAAAAATCAAAAAATTTAAGAATATAAATAAATTAAATTAATAAATATGGTTGTATGTTCAACATAACAAGTTATTTAACAACGTAGATACCTCGCAGCCGAATCTGAGGAAGACACCAAGAGGAGGGAGGATGATGGCCAAGATAATATCTATGCAGGTGGCTGTTCCCATCTTCCCTTTGTTGTTTTTTTCTTACGGAAACTGAGTAAATAGTATCTCCGAATTAAGCAGCAGAAGCACAGAGGATGAGAAGATGATGTAGTAGTAACCATAAGTGGGGGCTTATTTATAGGCAGCCAGGATATGACGGAGAGGACACGTGTCGTCTTCTGGTTTCATGGGAGCAAAATTGTGTACACCGACATGCGGTTGCTTAGCCTCGTAAATAAACCCTTGGGAAGGAATCATCACTATCGTCGTGTTGTAGACCTCGATATCGTTAAATGGTACCACGTGTCATGTGGTGGCTTCTCTATATCGGTTCGTAAATAGGAGTATATCTTAAATGGAGAACCAAGTACCTTCTCACACGCTGGTACCTATAATTTGCAAATAATTATTAGATTAAGTGTTACTCCTTCTTTTCTATTATATAAATTATTTAAGACATAATTATACATATTAAAAAATATCATTAATATTAATATTAGACAATTAATATTAATTTAAAATTCCATTACTATCCATACACTCATTAATTACTCTTCCTTCTCTCTCTCTTAATTATTTCATCTTTAAGGATATAATAAGAAATAATTAAATTTATTCTCCTAAATATATGTAAAACGACTTATATTTTGAAAAGAAAAAAAATTTCTAAAACGACCTATATAATGGAAATGAGGGAGTATTATTTTAGAATTTAAAATATATATTAAAATAATAATATATAAATAATATAAAATATTGTAAAATAAATATCTCAACATCATTAAATAATGGATTTTCTTAGTACTCCCTCCGTCCCAAAATATGTGACGTTTTAGATGATTTCATTTTTCCCAAATTATTTGACGTTTTATGTAATCTAGGAGAATTAGGCCCAATCTTTCCAAAATTACCCCTCGGCACAATTTCCTGATGCTTTTAACTCTCTCTCTCTCCTTATCAAAACAAAACTTACTTCTAACATTACAGTTCCCCATTTTTTCTTTTCATCTTTTTCTCTTCCTCTTTATCTCTCTCTTGTTTATAGTGTATACTCCTTTTCAACAATTTTTGGTCTGTTCCTCTCTTGTTTTTTAAAAATATTGCATACAAAACTAAGAATAGAAAAATAAAATAAAAAATAAGAAACCTGATTCTTCATTCAAGGGAGAAGTGTTTAAATCGAAATGTGGTTGAATTTCTCTATTAACATGTGCTCCTCCATCAAATTTTGTATCAAGATAATCTGAAAATTCTCCACTAGTTTGAGATGAAAGTTCTCCACAAAAATTAATATCAACATTCAAATTAAAATTATTTCTCAGAAATTCGTGATTTTCACTCAACTCATCCATTGGATTTTCTTCATCACTTGGAAGAATATTCAAATCTATAATTCTACTTGTTGCCATGTTAGAGTTGGTTGTATTTTTTTCCTTTTAAAAATTTGTGTGGCCTATATAGTTTTTTATAAACAAAAATGGTGGGAAAGTTAAAAAAATAAAATTTAAGCAAAAAAATTTTAGAGTGCATGGCGCTAATTTGAAAATGAAGTTTTCAGGTGAGGCAAAAAAAATTTGAAAGTGCATGACGCTAATTTGAAACTAAATAATCTGACAAGGTGTTTTATGGGGAGGGAGAAAGAGAAAGAAAAAAGGAGTAAATGAGACCAATAATTATTTTTAGGAGTAAATCATGGGAAATTGTTATAGATGAGAGATAGTATGAGATAAGTATGGTAAAGGGTATTATAGACAATTGATATTATATTTAATGCTACACAATCATTTCCTTAATTGTTGTGCACAACTCTAAAACGTCATATATTATGGGACGGAGGGAGTATATGCTAAGCGCGGGATTCAATGCATAATATTATTTGTTTATGTATTTGCACTGAATTCAATGTATAAAAAAATAATATACTAATGGACCCCATGTATTGAATTCAGTACAAATATATAAAGAAATAATATTTAACGGGACCCATCTCTTATTTTTCGCGTCTAGTATATACTCTTAAAACACACATTAAAAAGAACCTTAAATAATTACTCACAATTTAGACATGGACCGACAAGTTGGCTCCGGTACGTGACAATTTCTCTTCAATTGTATTCTCTACACCTACTCTCTTCTGTTTTCATTCAGCTATAAAATTATTATTAATTTTTTAAAAAATAATTTAAATTAATAATAAGTTTTAATAAATTAATTTAATTTTAATTTAAAAATATTTTTAATTAACTTCCAAATTTTATAATTTAAAACGAGATAGTAATTTGAAAATAGAGAATTAATATTTTTATAAGTTAAATTGATATTTTTATAAGTGAATCTCATTTAATTTTATAAAAATATTAAATTAACTTATAAAAATATCAATTTTTTAAAAATATTAGGTGTATATACAGAATTGGAGAGATTATGCACTACTGAGGTGGATCGATTATAAATCCTTTCAATTTACATACATTTTTTCCTCTTTTTGACCCCTCATACTCGATCAATTATATATCGTACATCTTCTATTCCATTTCATATAAGCTCGTCAGTTTATTTTTATTTTTTTATAATTAAAAATAATGATTTTATAAAAAGGAAAAACTTTATTCCCTTTAAAATTTCAATAATCAAGAATTAAACATGTACCAATTTATAAAATGACTTTTGTGCTACTATTTTTCTTATTATCATGTGTTAACGTCAAATTTTGTAACACCCGTTTAAATTACAAAATAACGAGTGAAATTAAACGTCAAATACAAATAATTCAAAGAAATTACTGTAAAAACACAAGAGATTTACGTTTACAAAATTTTATGATAATAGAGAGCTTGTATGCAACCGCCTATAATTACAAGCATTAATGAACCAAATAAACGTCCCTTCTTCAAACAGACGTTTTTCATACAAGTAGACTCTTTCCTTTCCAAGCAGACTTTTCCTCTTCCAAGCAGACTTTTCCTCTTCCAAGCAGTCCATTCCTTAAAATAAAGAGTCCAATACTTAAATATATCAGGTCGAATAAAAATTAACACACCTAATTACAGTCCAACACAATATAATAATAGAGATTAATCCAATAAAATAATATGAATCAACCCAAACCCGGATTCAAACAATCTTATTTCAACATCATGTGTTATACATTTAAATATTTTTCGACCGGCCTTAATAAACACAAAATCTAAAGCACTTCAAAATCCTATTAGGGGTGACCACTACATATAGTGGCGCGTGTGTTATTGTCATTTCTTTTCCATCCTCTCTATAAAATATCCCAAAATATCAGAATCTGACGGCTGTAAAGGAACCGCGTGAAGCGCGATTTAAAGGATCAGATTCTACGCAACTCCATTCTACACTTCTACTATCTATGCGATGCGTGGCATGTGACTCCGCACAGAAAACCTACTTTTCATGTCGGCCTAAAGTCAATATTATTAGCAGAGTTTAGTCAAACGAGGATGAGTAGCTGATTTATCTTATTTTATTATTTTATAGTTTATATATAATTACTCCAGGTCATCACATATGAGACTCTCCTCATTTAAAATTTTAATATATTTAGCCTTTAAAGTTAATATTTTAAGTGTTAAGCTGAAAGATTCTTTTGTGAAGTTTATAATTTTAAATAATTTTTTCTATATATCCTGAAAATTTACAGTACATTAAAAAGATTATTAAATTAGACACTCATTTTTTAAACAAAAGAATATATTTGGCTAATATAAGTTTTAAAAATGAGTTTATTTAGTATAAATTACATCTTCAGCTCATTTGCGCATGAGGTCTATTATATATTATTATAAATTTATATCAAATTATAATTATAAAATATATCAATATATGTAATTAAATATAATTATAAAAAATTTCACTTATTATATATATTTTTTAAAAATTTATTATTAATACTTATTTATATAATTAATATTCAAAAAATCATTGTAAATATTTATAATATATATAATTTTTTCTGACTTGTACGACTACGTGTTGTCTTGCTTGTAATGATTTTGAGGCTCTGTTTTATTAATGGGTCCTCTTAACATGTGTCTTTAGGGCATATGTTAAGCGCGAAAAATAAGAATAAATTTTATTTATTTATATATTTGTACATAATTTAATACATGAGATCCACTAATATATTATTTTTTTATACATTAAATTCAGTATAAATATATAAATAAATATTATTATATATTATTTTTAGTGCCTATATTCTAAGAAAATCCTTTATTAATTTAAAATGTCAAATGATTGTCATTTTACAAAGTAACATGTGCATGTGACCTAATGTCATATACGAATCCTCTTGTGAGGTGATAGATATGAAGTTAGGCAGGGATAACAATGCACAAAAAGTCCGTGATCTGCAGTATATTCTTAGTTCGGCTTAAGTTCAATTTGTTCAAGTCCGAACTAATAAAGACTTAAATCGGTTAGGTTTGGCTTAAAAGGTTTGATTCTAAGATAAAAATTTGAATTGCCTTGGCCTGCAAAAAATCTTAATTTGGCCTAATCTTAGTCGTGATCTGGCCTGACCTTGCTCTAACCTTAAGTTTGGTCTAACCTAGTTCAAGCTGACTTGATTCTTTATTCAATTATTTATAATTTTAATATTTTAAAATTTTAATTATTAATCAATAAAATATAAATTTTTATTTATTTATTATCATAATTTAGAAATTATAATATATTAGTTTTAATTAATGTATCAATAAAGTTTAAAGTTATAATTATTCATTTTTAATTTCTTATAAATATATTTAATTAATATACATATTCGATGAATAGAGCTAGTTAATTAATATTTAAAATTAATAATAAGTTAGCTATACAGCTGATTAAATATTAATAATTAATAAGTTAGTTTATTGTAAATACTAAATTACTAATATTTAACATGAAAATTTTGTTAATATTTATTACTACTTTTAATGTTAAATATTAACATTAATTAATAGATCAATAAACTAACTTTTAGTATTAAATATTAATAATAAGTTAATTTCTTATAAATACTCAAGTTCTTTATTAATTTTGATATGCTAAATTCTTAGAAAAATTTATGATTTTGGTTATTTTTTTGATATTATGTTGTAACAATTTAAAGAACAATTTTATGAAGCAATTGGAAAACTAATTGAAAATAATATTCTAGATATAACTAAATAAATTTTTAATAATTATAAAGAAAAAGATATATGTGTTTTTATACTTTACAAAATATATGTCCAACTGATCCTATAACTAAAATAAATAAATAATAGAAACTAACTTTATATTCAAAATATTAAAGTGTAATATACATTAAGTTAATTTTATTTTACATCTATATATAGTCATATGTATAGCAATACATTGTATTCAAATTATATTTTTTACGAAGACAAACTGTGCAGACATATATTTAAGAAATCAAGTTGCTTTATATTCTAGTTACATTTAAATTATATATATTTTTTTTAATTTGAGAAATATATTTATTTTTGTTTTAATCATTCAATTTATATTGGTACGCAGTTAAATGTTAAAATAAAACACATCTAAAAAATCTTACATTGTTTTTACAAAATTTTATTTTATAATTTATATTTTTAATATTAATTTAATATTTAACATTAAAAGGTGGGGGGGGGGGGGGGGGGGGGGGGACGACAGACCCAAATTAGACCAACATGTTGTGTATGTCTAGACAAAGGACAATATAATATGAACGGAGTAAATAAGTTTTTATTCACATCACACACAATGCATAATTTACCTATGAATAAGTTTACAAACACAACTTTAAAACACAAATTCAAACACAAATTCCTATCTCACCATTAAAAAGTGATGTCTGACACGAAAATTTGTGTCATGTCTCACTTTTTAATTGTAAGATGAGAGTTTGTGTTAAAATTTATGTTTAATATTTGTATGTGTAGACTTATCCTTTACCTATATTATATTTATCTCTCTTATGGAGTGAATCTCAAAAGAAATTAATTACGTAGAATTGTCAAATAATTTAAGAATCTAAAGCAAGTTTCAAAACTATTAGCAAATAAAAGCACTATCTCTATTTTGAAATATTAAAGATAAAATTTGACTTTTTAAAAATTAAATTGAGATACTTTAAGTTTATAATTAATATTATTTTATTTTATTTTTTAGTTGATAAAATTATGAATAATACATATTATCTAAAAAATAATATTACCTATAGAATTTATTATTTTTAAAATATAAATTAATTATATTAATTTTTATTAAAAATATCTCAAATTAATCTTACAAAATAAAATTAATTCTTACGTATTGTTCATGTGACGCCCCCAAATCTAGGCTCATACAGCCCAAACTTGAGTCGTCAAAAGACTACAACAAAATTATTACAAGATAGAATAACGTTCAAAAATACAGTGTATAATAATACACAACTAAGTATTCATAATTATTGTCACACTATATACAACATGTGAAGACTACAATAGCTATCACTCGGACCGTCACTCCATTCCCTTGCTAGACCCGGCTACTCTCTCATTTTCTGAAAAACAATGGAACAAAAGAAAGGGTGAGCTCAAATAGCCCAGTAAAGAATATCATGACTAAGATAATGACAAGTAAATTATCGTTAGCCTTCAACAGTTGAGTTCTTGATAGAATACAATAGACTACAAGGTTTGTATCAAAACTGCAGTTAAATTCTTAAACAACGTTCAGATCAATAATAGCAGCGGAATGAGCAATCTATTAGAAGAATAATGCAAACTATAATGTCCACTCGATTCTCTTTTTAGGAAAAATATCATCAACTTTTATCATCTGAAATACCATTAGTCAAGATAATACAATTCACAGTTCCTGATCATAATCATGCAGATCAACAGTTCATCTTTGCACTACGGGCCAAAGACATTCAATATAACACCAACGGTCATGATTATACCAGATTCAGCCTTTGGTCATAATCATACCAAACAACAGTTCATCTTTGCACTACGGGCCAAAGAGAACATTCACCACGTGTCATAAAAGACACCGAACAGATGTATCGCCTTTAACCTATTATATCGCCTTTAACCTATCATCTGTTCAACAATTATATTGCATCTGTGCCCCCGGCCACAGATATTCATAACAACTTGATTTTGGATGATTAGAATGATATAAATGATGAACAGAAGAAACAGGATAAACAATAAGTATCAGAATTTTACTTTGTACAGATTCAAATAATGTCTAAATTGTCAACATGATGTGGAGTGAAATTTAAAAATGATATTCAAGATCCACAGTTCAGAATAACGGTTACAGTTCAATAGAAAGGTTCACGTAAATAGGATGGTTCAATTGAAATGATGAAGTGCAACTATTATGGAACATATAATATTTTCAGGAATTATAGAAGCAATAGTTCCATAATAAGTTTCGATTTAGGTGTATGAAAGAAAATAATATCCCTTACCGTAGCAGGTTTGATTAACAAAATGTGAAGGAAATTAATATCCCTTACCATAGTAAGTTTGAATAATGGAAGATGAAAAAGATGGTATCCCTTATGAGTATAAAGGAAAATAATATCACTTACGAATATGAAAGAAAATGATATTATAAACGAATATGCAAAAAGTGTCATGTGATAATTCGTGTAAACAAATTATTTCCACAAGAGACAAATAAGAAATGAATACAAAGAGTAATTCACCAAACATGCGGTAATCCGCGTAGTCAGGTTATTCTCAGAGATTAATAAGGAATGAATACGAAAGGTTATTCACCAACAGGCGATAATCCGCACCGTAAGGTTATTCCCACAATTTAATAAAAATTGAATACGAAGAGTCATTCACCAAACAGGCGATAATCCGCACCGTAAGGTTATTCTCAGAGATTAATAAGGAATGAATACGAAAGGTTATTCACCAACAGGCGGAAATCCGCGCCGTAAGGTTATTCCCATAAATTAATACATGGAAATAAATGACATATCTTATGAGTAAGAAAGAAACGATATTATTTTCGAGAATCAAATAATGATAATCCTTTACCTTAACACGTGACTGGATATTGATTTAAATGAGGTTGATTAACTTGAACAGTACACGTACACTTATAAATCTTCACAAATACTCAAGATGACTTAAGCACACTTAGAGAAAACTTTCACAAGAAGTATTTAGAGAGAGAAAGAAAGAACAAGTAAGGAAGTTTATGAAAAATCCTTAAGTTAAGGCCTCTATTTATAGCCAAAAATCTTATCATAACCAAGATTTCCTAATTTAATCCAAACCGTTCATTTCAAGATAATGTTTAATCCATACCATTCATTTCATCTTTTAAGATAAACCATTCATTTAATTATCATCTTTTAATCTACATCATCCATTTCAAATTCTATATTATCTTTAATCTATACCATTCATTTCATCTTTTAAGATTTCCTTAATCTAAACCATTCATTTAAAGATCATCTTTTAATCTACACCATCCATTTTAAATTCTATATTATCTTTAATCTATACCATTCATTTTATATCACCTAACTTTATATTATAAACAAATAACTTTATCAATTCAATTATTCAACAATAATTCACACTTATTCATTATTATGACTAATTGTTATAAATACAGTGTAGTTGGCTTTCTGAGTTAGATATCAAGTCAATTAATTAATGAAATACAACTGTTTAAATAATACCATAATAGAGATAACAATAATGCAGAAAGTATGCAAAAGAAAGATTACGTTACTGTGTTATGACAATTATTGATTCAATAATGTGAATTACTGTGCATATGCTACTGTGACAATTATCAATTTAATAACATGAATTATTGTGCATGTGACAATAAAGTCAAATATTGTACGATAACCACTTTATCAGTTTAATAATACGAAACAATGTGCAATGCCGTGTGCTACTGTGCAATACCGTGTGCTACTGTGCAATACCGTATGTTACTTGTAATACCGTATATTACTATTCTTTTACCACCGGATATTTTAACAATTAAAAGTAATAGTACCATTGACCATTTTAAAAATTGTTTATGTCATTTTCTATATCCGACAATTATTCTTTGTAGGGTCCACCTTTGTGGGGTCCACCAATGATTGGTTCGTACGGCGCCGTCGTACGAACATTCCCCGACAGAACGAATATTCCCCGACCAAAAGAATATTGTCCGACATAATATAATTTACACATAACATCCTTAACTTTTAACTTTATCAATTCAACCACTTACTGTTTCATGAAAATATATATGAAGAAAAATAAATTTTATATTTCATAAAATTCGGGGTCTTACAACCTCCCCTCCTTATGAAATTTCGTCCCCGAAATTGACGTACCTGGCATATCGAAGAGGTAAGGATACTTAGATTTCATTTCAGATTCTAGCTCCCAAGTCATTTCCTCAGTATCTTGGTTCCTCCATAAAACCTTAACTTGAGGTATAACCTTTGAGCGTAGGATCTGCTCCTTCTTATCTAGGATCTTAACAGGTACCTCCTCGTACGTTAAATCCTCTGCTATAACGTCTGGTTCTAACTCAATGACGTGGTTTGGGTCCTTCACATATTTACGTAACATAGATATGTGAAAAACGTTATGGATGCGAGACATACTTGGTGGTAGGGCTAGTCTGTAGGCTACGGTTCCTATTCGATCGAGGATTTCAAATGGGCCAATAAATCGAGGGTTGAGCTTTCCTCTCTTTCCGAATCTCGTAACCCCTTTCCATGGAGAAACACGTAAGAATACATGATCTCCGACGTTGAAACTTTCGTCTTTCCGATGAAGATCAGCATAACTCTTTTGTCGTTCTTGTGCGGTCTGTATTCGTTGTCGGATCATTTGGATCTTTTCTGTTGTCAAGCGTACCAACTCGGGTCCCAACAATTTTGCTTCTCCTACCTCATTCCAGCATACTGGAGAGCGACACTTGCGTCCATATAAAGCCTCGAATGGAGCCATACTTATACTTGCTTGGTAACTGTTGTTGTAGGAAAATTCAACCAATGGCAAGTACTTATCCCAACTTCCTTTGAAATCTAGTACGCAAAGTCTCAAAAGATCTTCGAGGGTCTGAATCGTCCTTTCCGATTGTCCGTCCGTTTGAGGATGGTATGCAGAACTGAATCGTAGTTCAGTGCCCATAGCTTTTTGTAGACTGATCCAAAAACGTGAAGTGAATCTAGGATCTCGATCAGAAACTATGGAAACTGGCATGCCATGCAATCTCACGATCTCATTTATGTACATACCGGCAAGACGTTCAAGTGAAAAGTTTTCTCGTATAGGCAAGAAATGAGCGGATTTGGTCAATCTATCTACGATGACCCAAATTGCATCTAAGCCTTGAGAAACTTTGGGAAGACCCGTCACGAAATCCATATTGATGTGTTCCCACTTCCATTCAGGAACCTCAAGTGGTTGTAATGGGCCCTTAGGTACTTGATGCTCTGCCTTGACACGTTGACAAGTTAGGCACCTTGAGATAAATTCCGCAATCTCCCTTTTCATATTGTTCCACCAAAATGTATGTCGAAGATCTTGATACATCTTGGTACCTCCTGGGTGGATTGCAAACGGCGTGTTGTGTGCCTCCATCATGATTTTATGCTTCAATTCAGGATCGTTAGGAACACAGAGTCGAGAGTTGACTCGAAGTATTCCTTTCTCGTCGATTCTTACTTCGGGAATGGCACCTTCTTGTACTTTCTTTATCATGTTTATCAGTTCCGGATCAGTAGCTTGAGCAGCTTTAATTTTATCGATTAAAGCTGGTTCTACTCGCACGTGAGCAATCTTCGAGTGGGTCCCTGGTGTCTTTAGCTCTATCTCCATCTTTTGCAAGTCGTACAAAATACACTTTTGTGTTGTCAGCAGTGCACTTGTACTCGCATAAGATCTTCTGCTCAAAGCGTCAGCTACAACGTTCGCCTTTCCCGGGTGATATTGGATTGTGTGGTCATAATCCTTCAACAGCTCAAGTTAACGTCGTTGTCGCATGTTGAGTTCCTTCTGGGTGAAGAAATACTTGAGACTTTTATGATCCGTAAAGATATCCACCTTTCTCCGTACAAGTAGTGTCTCCAGATCTTCAATGCGAAAACGACTGCTGCCAACTCTAGATCATGAGTAGGATAATTTTTCTCATAATCTTTGAGTTGTCGAGAGGCATAGGCTATAACCTTTCCATGTTGCATAAGGACACAACCTAGACCTTTGCCTGAAGCATCGCTATATATGACGAATTCTCCTGATCCTGATGGAATGGTCAGAACAGGAGCTGAAACCAGTCTCCTCTTGAGTTCTTGAAAACTTTTCTCGCATTCCTCGCTCCATATGAATTTTGTGCTTTTCCGAGTAAGCTGAGTTAATGGAGTGGCGATTCGAGAAAATCCTTCTACGAATCTCCGATAATAACCAGCTAGGCCCAGAAAACTTCGGACTTCGGTTATTGTCTTGGGTTGTTCCCAATTTAGTACCGTTTCAATCTTCGCAGGATCGACTGATATTCCTTGACTAGAAATCACATGCCCAAGAAACGTGACTTCCTCAAGCCAGAACTCACATTTCTTCAACTTGGCATATAATTTATTCTCACGGAGCTTTTGGAGTATCAATCTCAGGTGTTGTTCATGATCCTCGCGATTCTTGGAGTATATGAGGATGTCATCAATAAAGACAACCACAAAATGATCCAAATATTTCTTGAATATTCGGTTCATCATGTCCATGAAAGCTGCAGGAGCATTGGTTAGTCCAAAAGGCATGACTAAAAACTCATAATGCCCATAACGAGTTCTGAAAGCAGTCTTTGGAATGTCCTCAGCTTTAAACTTTAACTGATGATATCCAGAACGGAGATCAATCTTTGAGAAATGTTGAGCACCTTGTAATTGATCAAACATGTCATCGATCCAAGGCAACGGGTACCTGTTTTTGATGGTGACAGGGTTCAATTCTCGGTAGTCAATGCACAAGCTCATACTCCCGTCTTTCTTCTTCACAAATAGAACAGGAGCACCCCAAGGTGATGCACTCGGACGAATGAAACCGGTATCCAACAATTCCTGTAGTTGGACTTTTAACTCTTGAAGTTCAATGGGAGCCATTCGGTATGGAGCTTTGGAAATGGGTTTGGTACCGGGTTCAAGATCAATACAAAATTCAATTTCACGGTTTGGGGGTAAGCCATGAAGTTCTTCAGGAAAAACGTCAGGAAACTCATTAACAATGGGAATATCATTCAAGTTTGACGTATTTTTGTTCAAATCAGTGACATGAGCTAAAAAGGCTTGACATCCATTTTTCAATAAACGAATGACTTTATGGCTAGAAATAACAGTTATAGATTTCAATGGTTTAGTTGCTTGAATTTGCATGACAGGTTGATTTAGAATATGAAAACTAATAATCTTATGAAAACAATCAATTTTAGCATGATGGGTAGTTAACCAATCAATTCCTAAAATCACATCAAATTCATGCATCTCCAAAGAAATAAGGTCAACAGGTAATGTGAGGTTGTTGATTTGAACTAGGCAAGATTTATAGACAGTAGATGTAATGGTCATTTCTCCTAATGGGGTTTCAACTGATAAGTCAAAGTCCAAATTTTCAGGAGTTAAGTTTAAACGCTGAGCACATGCAGGTGAGATAAAAGAATGGGTAGAGCCAGTATCTAACAAAGCGTAGACTTCACGAGAATTTATGAATAGCTTACCGGTTATCACCTCGTTCGAGTTTCGTGCCATTTGGGATGTCACAACAAAAGCTCTCCCTTGAACTACAGATTTTCCCTTATCCGCGCTAGCTTTTGGTATCATCATTGCAGCTGGACTTGATTTTGTGGCAGGACAAAACCGCGCAAGATGACCCTCTTTCCCACAACTGTAACACTTTTTGGACTGCTGTGTACAGTTTGGGCTGATGTGACCTTCCTGACCACACCTATAGCATCTCACTGGTGGTCGATCTTCTCCCCTTGAAACTGGGGTCGGTGCTGGTGCTGGTGCTGGTGCTGGTACTGGTGCTAGTGCCGGTGCCCTTCCATAATTATTATGGAATCTCTTTCTTTTGAAATTGTTCCCACTGGATTCTCCTCTTCTGTTATTTGATGTGGAATTACCACCGAAGTGTTGGTTACCTCCTCGATGGTTCTCGTTCCTGTGGTTGTTGTCATTCCTTTCTCTATGCTGATCATTAACTCTTGGCTGCAATGTTTCATCTGTTTGCTCCACCCTTTGAGCCCTATCCACAACATCTGAATACAAACTGAATTTATGAGAGCTAAGTTGTTGACGAATTTTGAGTCTCAAACCTCTTAGGAACATCCGACTCATTCGTGCTTCGTCATCCACTAGATGGGTGGCAAAACGAGATAACTCGGCGAACTTAGCTTCATATTGGGAGACTGTCATGTTTCCCTGCTCCAGCTTAATGAATTCCACCTCTTTCATATGGCGGATGCTTTCTGGGAAATACTTCTCGTTAAACAGTTCTTCGAATTCTGTCCAAGACAATTCGAGTGCTGAAGGTTGGATACGTTTTACCGCTTCCCACCAATGGTCCGCCTCACCTCGTAACATAAAAGTGGCAAATGACACCTTTTGATCATCAGCGCATTGTAAGACATCAAGTATTTTTGTCGTCTGCTTCAGCCATGCCTCCGCTTTGAGTGGGTCAGGCTTTCCGTGGAATTCAGGTGGTCCCAATTCTTTAAATTGCTTGACAGTGACCATCCTCAAATTACCAGCGTTTCTACCGTTATTATTGACTGGATTTCCTCTTGCTTGATTCTATATGAACTGCATGAAATTCCTAAAGAATCCATCGTTCATCATGTTATCAGGAACATTATTTCCTGAGTTGGCAGGAGGATTGTTTGGGGCCTCTTGATTCTCGGCTACATTCGCTTCAGGCATTCCATAGTTAACCTCTTGATTTCCAGATGCCATACTAAACTGTTGTCACAAAATAATTGTTAGTTCAAACAAACCGACTCATCTCTTCATGTTCCTACATTCAAATCGATTCATTAGATAACAAAATCTAATTTAGGTAGGACACACTAGTGATTAATTCTATTAATCTCTCCCCTCCTAGTTCTAACCCCAGATCTCCATTAAAGACCATATCCCTAAGCTCTGATGCCAACTGTGACGCCCCCAAATCTAGGCTCATACAGCCCAAACTTGAGTCGTCAAAAGACTACAACAAAATTATTACAAGATAGAATAACGTTCAACAATACAGTGTATAATAATACACAACTAAGTCTTCATAATTATTGTCACACTATATACAACATGTGAAGACTACAATAGCTATCACTCGGACCGTCACTCCATTCCCTTGCTAGACCCGACTACTCTCTCATTTTCTGAAAAACAATGGAACAAAAGAAAGGGTGAGCTCAAATAGCCCAGTAAAGAATATCATGACTAAGATAATGACAAGTAAATTATCGTTAGCCTTCAACAGTTGAGTTCTTGATAGAATACAATAGACTACAAGGTTTGTATCAAAAACTGCAGTTAAATTCTTAAACAACGTTCAGATCAATAATAGCAGCGGAATGAGCAATCTATTAGAAGAATAATGCAGACTATAATGTCCACTCGATTCTCTTTTTAGGAAAAATATCATCAACTTTTATCATCTGAAATACCATTAGTCAAGATAATACAATTCACAGTTCCTGATCATAATCATGCAGATCAACAGTTCATCTTTGCACTACGGGCCAAAGACATTCAATATAACACCAACGGTCATGATTATACCAGATTCAGCCTTTGGTCATAATCATACCAAACAACAGTTCATCTTTGCACTACGGGCCAAAGAGAACATTCACCACGTGTCATAAAAGACACCGAACAGATGTATCGCCTTTAACCTATTATATCGCCTTTAACCTATCATCTGTTCAACAATTATATTGCATCTGTGCCCCCGGCCACAGATATTCATAACAACTTGATTTTGGATGATTAGAATGATATAAATGATGAACAGAAGAAACAGGATAAACAATAAGTATCAGAATTTTACTTTGTACAGATTCAAATAATGTCTAAATTGTCAACATGATGTGGAGTGAAATTTAAAAATGATATTCAAGATCCACAGTTCAGAATAACGGTTACAGTTCAATAGAAAGGTTCACGTAAATAGGATGGTTCAATTGAAATGATGAAGTGCAACTATTATGGAACATATAATATTTTCAGGAATTATAGAAGCAATAGTTCCATAATAAGTTTCGATTTAGGTGTATGAAAGAAAATAATATCCCTTACCGTAGCAGGTTTGATTAACAAAATGTGAAGGAAATTAATATCCCTTACCATAGTAAGTTTGAATAATGGAAGATGAAAAAGATGGTATCCCTTATGAGTATAAAGGAAAATAATATCACTTACGAATATGAAAGAAAATGATATTATAAACGAATATGCAAAAAGTGTCATGTGATAATTCGTGTAAACAAATTATTTCCACAAGAGACAAATAAGAAATGAATACAAAGAGTAATTCACCAAACATGCGGTAATCCGCGTAGTCAGGTTATTCTCAGAGATTAATAAGGAATGAATACGAAAGGTTATTCACCAACAGGCGATAATCCGCACCGTAAGGTTATTCCCACAATTTAATAAAAATTGAATACGAAGAGTCATTCACCAAACAGGCGATAATCCGCACCGTAAGGTTATTCTCAGAGATTAATAAGGAATGAATACGAAAGGTTATTCACCAACAGGCGGAAATCCGCGCCGTAAGGTTATTCCCATAAATTAATACATGGAAATAAATGACATATCTTATGAGTAAGAAAGAAACGATATTATTTTCGAGAATCAAATAATGATAATCCTTTACCTTAACACGTGACTGGATATTGATTTAAATGAGGTTGATTAACTTGAACAGTACACGTACACTTATAAATCTTCACAAATACTCAAGATGACTTAAGCACACTTAGAGAAAACTTTCACAAGAAGTATTTAGAGAGAGAAAGAAAGAACAAGTAAGGAAGTTTATGAAAAATCCTTAAGTTAAGGCCTCTATTTATAGCCAAAAATCTTATCATAACCAAGATTTCCTAATTTAATCCAAACCGTTCATTTCAAGATAATGTTTAATCCATACCATTCATTTCATCTTTTAAGATAAACCATTCATTTAATTATCATCTTTTAATCTACATCATCCATTTCAAATTCTATATTATCTTTAATCTATACCATTCATTTCATCTTTTAAGATTTCCTTAATCTAAACCATTCATTTAAAGATCATCTTTTAATCTACACCATCCATTTTAAATTCTATATTATCTTTAATCTATACCATTCATTTTATATCACCTAACTTTATATTATAAACAAATAACTTTATCAATTCAATTATTCAACAATAATTCACACTTATTCATTATTATGACTAATTGTTATAAATACAGTGTAGTTGGCTTTCTGAGTTAGATATCAAGTCAATTAATTAATGAAATACAACTGTTTAAATAATACCATAATAGAGATAACAATAATGCAGAAAGTATGCAAAAGAAAGATTACGTTACTGTGTTATGACAATTATTGATTCAATAATGTGAATTACTGTGCATATGCTACTGTGACAATTATCAATTTAATAACATGAATTATTGTGCATGTGACAATAAAGTCAAATATTGTACGATAACCACTTTATCAGTTTAATAATACGAAACAATGTGCAATGCCGTGTGCTACTGTGCAATACCGTGTGCTACTGTGCAATACCGTATGTTACTTGTAATACCGTATATTACTATTCTTTTACCACCGGATATTTTAACAATTAAAAGTAATAGTACCATTGACCATTTTAAAAATTGTTTATGTCATTTTCTATATCCGACAATTATTCTTTGTAGGGTCCACCTTTGTGGGGTCCACCAATGATTGGTTCGTACGGCGCCGTCGTACGAACATTCCCCGACAGAACGAATATTCCCCGACCAAAAGAATATTGTCCGACATAATATAATTTACACATAACATCCTTAACTTTTAACTTTATCAATTCAACCACTTACTGTTTCATGAAAATATATATGAAGAAAAATAAATTTTATATTTCATAAAATTCGGGGTCTTACAACCTCCCCTCCTTATGAAATTTCGTCCCCGAAATTGACGTACCTGGCATATCGAAGAGGTAAGGATACTTAGATTTCATTTCAGATTCTAGCTCCCAAGTCATTTCCTCAGTATCTTGGTTCCTCCATAAAACCTTAACTTGAGGTATAACCTTTGAGCGTAGGATTTGCTCCTTCTTATCTAGGATCTTAACAGGTACCTCCTCGTACGTTAAATCCTCTGCTATAACGTCTGGTTCTAACTCAATGACGTGGTTTGGGTCCTTCACATATTTACGTAACATAGATATGTGAAAAACGTTATGGATGCGAGACATACTTGGTGGTAGGGCTAGTCTGTAGGCTACGGTTCCTATTCGATCGAGGATTTCAAATGGGCCAATAAATCGAGGGTTGAACTTTCCTCTCTTTCCGAATCTCGTAACCCCTTTCCATGGAGAAACACGTAAGAATACATGATCTCCGACGTTGAAACTTTCGTCTTTCCGATGAAGATCAGCATAACTCTTTTGTCGTTCTTGTGCGGTCTGTATTCGTTGTCGGATCATTTGGATCTTTTCTGTTGTCAAGCGTACCAACTCGGGTCCCAACAATTTTGCTTCTCCTACCTCATTCCAGCATACTGGAGAGCGACACTTGCGTCCATATAAAGCCTCGAATGGAGCCATACTTATACTTGCTTGGTAACTGTTGTTGTAGGAAAATTCAACCAATGGCAAGTACTTATCCCAACTTCCTTTGAAATCTAGTACGCAAAGTCTCAAAAGATCTTCGAGGGTCTGAATCGTCCTTTTCGATTGTCCGTCCGTTTGAGGATGGTATGCAGAACTGAATCGTAGTTCAGTGCCCATAGCTTTTTGTAGACTGATCCAAAAACGTGAAGTGAATCTAGGATCTCGATCAGAAACTATGGAAACTGGCATGCCATGCAATCTCACGATCTCATTTATGTACATACCGGCAAGACGTTCAAGTGAAAAGTTTTCTCGTATAGGCAAGAAATGAGCGGATTTGGTCAATCTATCTACGATGACCCAAATTGCATCTAAGCCTTGAGAAACTTTGGGAAGACCCGTCACGAAATCCATATTGATGTGTTCCCACTTCCATTCAGGAACCTCAAGTGGTTGTAATGGGCCCTTAGGTACTTGATGCTCTGCCTTGACACGTTGACAAGTTAGGCACCTTGAGATAAATTCCGCAATCTCCCTTTTCATATTGTTCCACCACAATGTATGTCGAAGATCTCGATACATCTTGGTACCTCCTGGGTGGATTGCAAACGGCGTGTTGTGTGCCTCCATCATGATTTTATGCTTCAATTCAGGATCGTTAGGAACACAGAGTCGAGAGTTGACTCGAAGTATTCCTTTCTCGTCGATTCTTGCTTCGGGAATGACACCTTCTTGTACTTTCTTTATCATGTTTATCAGTTTCGGATCAGTAGCTTGAGCAGCTTTAATTTTATCGATTAAAGCTGGTTCTACTCGCACGTGAGCAATCTTCGAGTGGGTCCCTGGTGTCTTTAGCTCTATCTCCATCTTTTGCAAGTCGTACAAAATACACTTTTGTGTTGTCAGCAGTGCACTTGTACTCGCATAAGATCTTCTGCTCAAAGCGTCAGCTACAACGTTCGCCTTTCCCGGGTGATATTGGATTGTGTGGTCATAATCCTTCAACAGCTCAAGCCAACGTCGTTGTCGCATGTTGAGTTCCTTCTGGGTGAAGAAATACTTGAGACTTTTATGATCCGTAAAGATATCCACCTTTCTCCGTACAAGTAGTGTCTCCAGATCTTCAATGCGAAAACGACTGCTGCCAACTCTAGATCATGAGTAGGATAATTTTTCTCATAATCTTTGAGTTGTCGAGAGGCATAGGCTATAACCTTTCCATGTTGCATAAGGACACAACCTAGACCTTTGCCTGAAGCATCGCTATATATGACGAATTCTCCTGATCCTGATGGAATGGTCAGAACAGGAGCTGAAACCAGTCTCCTCTTGAGTTCTTGAAAACTTTTCTCGCATTCCTCGCTCCATATGAATTTTGTGCTTTTCCGAGTAAGCTGAGTTAATGGAGTGGCGATTCGAGAAAATCCTTCTACGAATCTCCGATAATAACCAGCTAGGCCCAGAAAACTTCGGACTTCGGTTATTGTCTTGGGTTGTTCCCAATTTAGTACCGTTTCAATCTTCGCAGGATCGACTGATATTCCTTGACTAGAAATCACATGCCCAAGAAACGTGACTTCCTCAAGCCAGAACTCACATTTCTTCAACTTGGCATATAATTTATTTTCACGGAGCTTTTGGAGTATCAATCTCAGGTGTTGTTCATGATCCTCGCGATTCTTGGAGTATATGAGGATGTCATCAATAAAGACAACCACAAAATGATCCAAATATTCCTTGAATATTCGGTTCATCATGTCCATGAAAGCTGCAGGAGCATTGGTTAGTCCAAAAGGCATGACTAAAAACTCATAATGCCCATAACGAGTTCTGAAAGCAGTCTTTGGAATGTCCTCAGCTTTAAACTTTAACTGATGATATCCAGAACGGAGATCAATCTTTGAGAAATGTTGAGCACCTTGTAATTGATCAAACATGTCATCGATCCGAGGCAACGGGTACCTGTTTTTGATGGTGACAGGGTTCAATTCTCGGTAGTCAATGCACAATCTCATACTCCCGTCTTTCTTCTTCACAAATAGAACAGGAGCACCCCAAGGTGATGCACTCGGACGAATGAAACCGGTATCCAACAATTCCTGTAGTTGGACTTTTAACTCTTGAAGTTCAATGGGAGCCATTCGGTATGGAGCTTTGGAAATGGGTTTGGTACCGGGTTCAAGATCAATACAAAATTCAATTTCACGGTTTGGGGGTAAGCCATGAAGTTCTTCAGGAAAAACGTCAGGAAACTCATTAACAATGGGAATATCATTCAAGTTTGACGTATTTTTGTTCAAATCAGTGACATGAGCTAAAAAGGCTTGACATCCATTTTTCAATAAACGAATGACTTTATGGCTAGAAATAACAGTTATAGATTTCAATGGTTTAGTTGCTTGAATTTGCATGACAGGTTGATTAAGAATATGAAAACTAATAATCTTATGAAAACAATCAATTTTAGCATGATGGGTAGTCAACCAATCAATTCCTAAAATCACATCAAATTCATGCATCTCCAAAGAAATAAGGTCAACAGGTAATGTGAGGTTGTTGATTTGAACTAGGCAAGATTTATAGACAGTAGATGTAATGGTCATTTCTCCTAATGGGGTTTCAACTGATAAGTCAAAGTCCAAATTTTCAGGAGTTAAGTTTAAACGCTGAGCACATGCAGGTGAGATAAAAGAATGGGTAGAGCCAGTATCTAACAAAGCGTAGACTTCACGAGAATTTATGAATAGCTTACCGGTTATCACCTCGTTCGAGTTTCGTGCCATTTGGGATGTCACAACAAAAGCTCTCCCTTGAACTACAGATTTTCCCTTATCCGCGCTAGCTTTTGGTATCATCATTGCAGCTGGACTTGATTTTGTGGCAGGACAAAACCGCGCAAGATGACCCTCTTTCCCACAACTGTAACACTTTTTGGACTGCTGTGTACAGTTTGGGCTGATGTGACCTTCCTGACCACACCTATAGCATCTCACTGGTGGTCGATCTTCTCCCCTTGAAACTGGGGTCGGTGCTGGTGCTGGTGCTGGTACTGGTGCTGGTGCCGGTGCCCTTCCATAATTATTATGGAATCTCTTTCTTTTGAAATTGTTCCCACTGGATTCTCCTCTTCTGTTATTTGATGTGGAATTACCACCGAAGTGTTGGTTACCTCCTCGATGGTTCTCGTTCCTGTGGTTGTTGTCATTCCTTTCTCTATGCTGATCATTAACTCTTGGCTGCAATGTTTCATCTGTTTGCTCCACCCTTTGAGCCCTATCCACAACATCTGAATACAAACTGAATTTATGAGAGCTAAGTTGTTGACGAATTTTGAGTCTCAAACCTCTTAGGAACATCCGACTCATTCGTGCTTCGTCATCCACTAGATGGGTGGCAAAACGAGATAACTCGGCGAACTTAGCTTCATATTGGGAGACTGTCATGTTTCCCTGCTCCAGCTTAATGAATTCCACCTCTTTCATATGGCGGATGCTTTCTGGGAAATACTTCTCGTTAAACAGTTCTTCGAATTCTGTCCAAGACAATTCGAGTGCTGAAGGTTGGATACGTTTTACCGCTTCCCACCAATGGTCCGCCTCACCTCGTAACATAAAAGTGGCAAATGACACCTTTTGATCATCAGCGCATTGTAAGACATCAAGTATTTTTGTCGTCTGCTTCAGCCATGCCTCCGCTTTGAGTGGGTCAGGCTTTCCGTGGAATTCAGGTGGTCCCAATTCTTTAAATTGCTTGACAGTGACCATCCTCAAATTATCAGCGTTTCTACCGTTATTATTGACTGGATTTCCTCTTGCTTGATTCTATATGAACTGCATGAAATTCCTAAAGAATCCATCGTTCATCATGTTATCAGGAACATTATTTCCTGAGTTGGCAGGAGGATTGTTTGGGGCCTCTTGATTCTCGGCTACATTCGCTTCAGGCATTCCATAGTTAACCTCTTGATTTCCAGATGCCATACTAAACTGTTGTCACAAAATAATTGTTAGTTCAAACAAACCGACTCATCTCTTCATGTTCCTACATTCAAATCGATTCATTAGATAACAAAATCTAATTTAGGTAGGACACACTAGTGATTAATTCTATTCATCTCTCCCCTCCTAGTTCTAACCCCAGATCTCCATTAAAGACCATATCCCTAAGCTCTGATGCCAACTGTGACGCCCCCAAATCTAGGCTCATACAGCCCAAACTTGAGTCGTCAAAAGACTACAACAAAATTATTACAAGATAGAATAACGTTCAACAATACAGTGTATAATAATACACAACTAAGTCTTCATAATTATTGTCACACTATATACAACATGTGAAGACTACAATAGCTATCACTCGGACCGTCACTCCATTCCCTTGCTAGACCCGACTACTCTCTCATTTTCTGAAAAACAATGGAACAAAAGAAAGGGTGAGCTCAAATAGCCCAGTAAAGAATATCATGACTAAGATAATGACAAGTAAATTATCGTTAGCCTTCAACAGTTGAGTTCTTGATAGAATACAATATACTACAAGGTTTGTATCAAAAACTGCAGTTAAATTCTTAAACAACGTTCAGATCAATAATAGCAGCGGAATGAGCAATCTATTAGAAGAATAATGCAGACTATAATGTCCACTCGATTCTCTTTTTAGGAAAAATATCATCAACTTTTATCATCTGAAATACCATTAGTCAAGATAATACAATTCACAGTTCCTGATCATATTCATGCAGATCAACAGTTCATCTTTGCACTACGGGCCAAAGACATTCAATATAACACCAACGGTCATGATTATACCAGATTCAGCCTTTGGTCATAATCATACCAAACAACAGTTCATCTTTGCACTACGGGCCAAAGAGAACATTCACCACGTGTCATAAAAGACACCGAATCGATGTATCGCCTTTAACCTATTATATCGCCTTTAACCTATCATCTGTTCAACAATTATATTGCATCTGTGCCCCCGGCCACAGATGTGACGCCCCCAAATCTGGGCCCACACAGCCCAAACTTGAGTCGTCAAAAGACTACAACAAAATTATTACAACAAAGCACAACGTACTACAATACAGTGTATAATAATACACAACTAAGTCTTCACTATTATTGCCACACTATTTTACAAAACGTGAAGACTATGATAACTATTCCTCGGACCCTCACTCCATTCCCCGGCTAGACCCTGTTATGTTTTCATCTCCTGTTGAAAAACAATGGAACAAAAGAAAGGGTGAGCTCAAATAGCCCAGTAAAGAATAACATGACTAAGATAATGACGAATAAATTATCATTAGTCTTCAACAGTTGAGTTCTTGATAGAATACAATAAACTACAAGGTTTATATCAAAAACTGCAGTTAAATTCTTAAACAACGTTCAGATCAATAATAGCAGCGGAATGAGTAATCTATTAGAAGAATAATGCAGACTATAATGTCCACTCGGTTCTCTTTTTAGGAAAAACATCATCAACTTTTATCATCTGAAATATCATTAGTCAAGATAATACAAATTCACAGTTCCTGATCATAATCATGCAGATCAACAGTTCATCTTTGCACTACGGGCCAAAGACATTCAATATAACACCAACGGTCATGATTATACCAGATTCAGCCTTTGGTCATAATCATACCAAACAACAGTTCATCTTTGCACTACGGGCCAAAGAGAACATTCACCACGTGCCATAAAAGACACCGAACAGATGTATCGCCTTTAACCTATTATATCGCCTTTAACCTATCATCTGTTCAACAAATATATCACATCTGTGCCCTCGGCCACAGATATTCACAACAGCTTGATTTTTTTTGAATGATTAGAATGATGTAAATGATGAACAGAAGAAATAGGATAACAATAAGTATCGGAAGTTTACTTTGTACAGATTCAAATAATGTCCAAATTGTCAACATGATGTGGAGTGAAATTTAAAAATGATATTCAAGATCCACAGTTCAGAATAACGGTTACAATTCAATAGAAAGGTTCACGTAAATAGGAAGGTTCAGTTGAAATAATGAAGTTCAACTATTATGGAACATATAATATTTTCAGGAATTATAGAAGCAGTAGTTCCATAATAAATTTCGATTTAGGAGTATGAAAGAAAATAATATCCCTTACCGTAGCAGGTTTGATTAACAAAAGGTGAAGAAAATTAATACAAAGGGTTATTCACCAACAGGCGGCAATCCGCTCCGTAAGGTTATTCCCACAATTTAATAGAATTTGAGTACAAAGAGTTATTCACCAAACAGGCGGCAATCCGCTCCGTAAGGTTATTCCCACAATTTAATAGAATTTGAGTACAAAGAGTTATTCACCAAACAGGCGGCAATCCGCTCCGTAAGGTTATTCTCAGAGATTAATAATGAATGAATACGAAAGGTTATTCACCAACAGGCGGCAATCCGCTCCGTAAGGTTATTCCCACAATTTAATACATGGAAATAAAAGGCACGTCTTATGAGTAAGGAAGAAACAATATTATTATCGAGAATCAAATAATGATAATCCCTTACCATAGTACGTTTGAATAATGGAAGATGAAAAAGATGGTATCCCTTACCGTAACACGTGACTGGATATTGATTTAAATGAGGTTGATTAACTTGAACAGTACACGTATACTTATAGATCTTCACAAATACTCAAGATGACTTAAGCACACTTAGAGAGAACTTTCACAAGAAGTATTTAGAGAGAGAAAGAAAGAACAAGTAAGGAAGTTTATGAAAAATCCTTAAGTTAAGGCTTCTATTTATAGCCAAAAATCTTATCATTCATTTAATCTAAACCATTCATTTAAAGATCATCTTTTAATCTACACCATCCATTTCAAATATTATATTATCTTTAATCTACACCATTTATTTCATATCACCTAATAATCACCTAACTTTATATTATAAACAAATCAATTTAATTATTCAACAATAATTCACACTTTAATCTACACCATTCATTTCATATCACCTAATAATCACCTAACTTTATATTATAAACAAATCAATTCAATTATTCAACAATAATTCACATTTTAATCTACACCATTCATTTCATATCACCTAATAATCACCTAACTTTATATTATAAACAAATAACTTTATCAATTCAATTATTATGACTAATTGTTATAAATACAGTATAGTTAGCTCTTAGATATCAAGTCAATAAATTAATGAAATACAACTGTTTAAATAACATCATAATAGAGATAACAATAATGTAAAATAAAGCATACGTTACTGTGTAATGACAATTATTGATTCAATAATGTGAATTACTGTGCATATGTTACTGTGACAATTATTAGGTTCAATAATTTTAAAAACAGTGCAACAACAATTATTGACTCAATGATATAAAATACAGTGTAATGACAATTATTAAATCAATAATGCAAAATACTGTGTAACAACAATTATTGAATTGATTATATAAAATATTATGCAGTGACAATTATCGATGAAATGATGCGTAACAGTTACGGTGTCAATTATCAGACCAAAAATATGAGACACTATGCAATACCGTGTGTTACTGTAGAGTACCGAGTGCTACAGAAAATACCAATAACTACCGTATGCTACTATTCTTTTATCACCGGTATTTTAACAGTTCCGTTGACTATTTTTATTTAAAAAGGTTATTTCTGTCGTTTTCTATATCCGACAAATATTCCGTTGTGGGGTCCACCAATAATTTGTTATTTCGGCGCCGTCGGACCAAACGAATATTCCCCGACCAAACGAATATTGTCCGACAAAATAAAATTTGCACATAACATCCTTAACTTTTAACTTTATCGATTTAACCACTTACTGTTTAAAAAAAAATATCTATATGAAGAAAAATTAAATTTTGTATTTCATAAAATTCGGGGTCTTACAACCTCCCCTCCTTATGAAATTTCGTCCCCGAAATTGACGTACCTGACATATCGAAGAGGTAAGGATACTTAGATTTCATCTCAGATTCTAGCTCCCAGGTCATTTCCTCAGTATCTTGGTTCCTCCATAAAACCTTAACTTGAGGTATAACCTTTGAGCGTAGGATCTGCTCCTTCTTATCCAGGATCTTAACAGGTACCTCCTCGTATGTTAAATCCTCTGCTATAACGTCTGGTTCTAACTCAATGACGTGGTTTGGGTCCTTCACATATTTACGTAACATAGATATGTGAAAAACGTTATGGATGCGAGACATACTTGGTGGTAGGGCTAGTCTGTAGGCTACGGTTCCTATTCGATCGAGGATTTCAAATGGGCCAATAAATCGAGGGTTAAGCTTTCCTCTCTTTCCGAATCTCGTAACCCCTTTCCATGGAGAAACACGTAAGAATACATGATCTCCGACGTTGAAACTTTCGTCTCTCCGATGAAGATCAGCATAACTCTTTTGTCGTTCTTGTGCGGTCTGTATTCGTTGTCGGATCATTTGGATCTTTTCGGTCGTCAAGCGTACCAACTCGGGTCCCAACAATTTTGCTTCTCCTACCTCATTCCAACATATTGGAGAGCGACACTTCCTTCCATACAATGCCTCGAATGGAGCCATGCCTGCTTGCTTGGTAACTGTTGTTGTAAGAAAATTCCACCAACGGCAAGTACTTATCCCATCTTCCTTTGAAGTCTAATACACAAAGTCTCAAAAGATCTTCGAGGGTCTGGATCGTCCTTTCCGATTGTCCGTCCGTTTGAGGATGATATGTAGAACTAAAACGTAGTTCAGTGCCCATAGCTTTTTGTAGACTGGTCCAAAAGCGTGAAGTGAATCTAGGATCTCGATCAGAAACTATGGAAACTGGCATGCCATGCAATCTCACGATCTCATTTATGTACATACCGGCAAGACGTTCAAGTGAAAAGTTTTCTCGTATAGGCAATAAATGAGCAGATTTGGTCAATCTATCTACGATCACCCAAATTGCATCTAAGCCTTGAGAAACTTTTGGAAGACCCGTCACGAAATCCATATTGATGTGTTCCCACTTCCATTCGGGAACTTCAAGTGATTGTAATGGACCTTTAGGAACTTGATGTTCTGCCTTGACACGTTGACAAGTTAGGCACTTTGAGATAAACTCCGCAATCTCTCTTTTCATATTGTTCCACCAAAATGTATGTCGAAGATCTCGATACATCTTGGTACTTCCTGGGTGGATTGCAAACGGCGTGTTGTGTGCCTCCATCATGATTTTATGCTTTAATTCAGGATCGTTAGGAACACAGAGTCGAGAGTTGACTCGAAGTATTCCTTTCTCGTCGATTCTTGCTTCGGGAATGGCACCTTCTTGTACTTTTTTTATCATGTTTATCAGTTCCGGATCGGTAGCTTGAGCAGCTTTAATTTTATCGATTAAAGTTGGTTCTACTCGCACGTGAGCAATCTTCGAGTGGGTCCCTGGTGTCTTTAGCTCTATCTCCATCTTTTGCAAGTCGTACAAAATACACTTTTGTGTTGTCAGCAGTGCACTTGTACTTGCATAAGATTTTCTGCTCAAAGCGTCAGCTACAACGTTCGCCTTTCCCGGGTGATACTGGATTGTGTGGTCATAATCCTTCAACAGCTCAAGCCAACGTCGTTGTCGCATGTTGAGTTCCTTCTGGGTGAAGAAATACTTGAGACTTTTATGATCCGTATAGATATCCACTTTTTCTCCGTACAAGTAGTGTCTCCAGATCTTTAACGCGAAAACGACTGCTGCCAACTCTAGATCATGAGTAGGATAATTTTTCTCATAATCTTTGAGTTGTCGAGAGGCATAGGCTATAACCTTTCCATGTTGCATAAGGACACAGCCTAGACGTTTGCCAGAAGTATCGCTGTAGATAACAAATTCTCCTGATCCTGATGGTATGGTCAGAACAGGAGCTGAAACAAGTCTCCTCTTGAGTTCTTGAAAACTCTTCTCGCATTCCTCGCTCGATATAAGTTTTGTACTAGAATGAATGATACCGATATCTAGTAATTAAACTTTCAACTCTTGGTGTTCTATGGGAGCCATTTGGTGTGGGACTTTAAAAATGGGCTTAGTGTCGGGTTCAAGATCGATACAGAATTCAATTTCACGGTTTGGGGTAAGCCAGAAAGTTCCTCAGAAAAAAAACGTCAGGAAACTCATTAACAATGGGAATATCATTCAAGTTTGACGTGTTTTTGTTCAAATCAGTGACATGAGCTAAAAAGGCTTGACATCCGTTTTTCAATAAACGAATGGCTTTATGGCTAGAAATAACAGTTATAGATTTCAATGGTTTAGTTGCTTGAATTTGCATGACAGGTTGATTAGGAATATGAAAACTAATAATCTTATGAAAACAATCAATTTTAGCATGATGGGTAGTCAACCAATCAATTCCTAAAATCACATCAAATTCATGCATCTCTAAAGAAATAAGGTCAACAGGTAATGTGAGGTTGTTGATTTGAACTTAGGCAAGATTTATAGATAGTAAATGTAATAGGTATTTCTCCCAATGAGGTTTCAACTGATAAGACAAGATTTAAGTTTTCAATAGTCAAATTTAAACGTTGAGTACATATAGGTGAGATAAAGGAGTGGATAGAGCCAGTATCTAATATGGCATAGACTTCACGAGAATTTATGAATAGCTTACCGGTTATCACCTCATTCGGTTTCTTGACTGTTATCGTCAAATCGAATTCCGAATACTTCATTCGGATCTTCACGTATTTCAACAATATGAATACCACTGAATAATTCTCTAGCAAACTGTTTCTCGTGTTCATCAACTTCATCAGTAGTAAGGTACCGATGATTTCCATTAAAATAGTATTTTCGATAGACTGCAGTTTCCACGATAGTGACTAACTTAACCTGAATTCCTCTAAATTGTAACGCCCAAAAGTATAGAAACATCATTTTTAAATAATCTTGAAAATCATAGCTGGAACACCATAAATCCCAAAGACTAATATGAAAAGTCCATATATTCTGATCCTTTGTTATAGAGCATAACCAGGTGATATCACTCTCCCAATTAGTGAGTAAATTAAAGGCAATAATTTCCGCAAGTTCGTTACTTCCTTTAATTGCTTCTAAGAATGGATCTGGAACGACTGTAGCAGAGCTTTCACCTTCATCCTTACTGGATAGAACACGCATAATTTTTGCCTTAGGCAAATGATTCAACTCTGAGTTTGTAAGAAGATTATTCGTCGCCTCTTGTTTTGCAGCTACATTTGTTTCGGTAATTTCATAGTTAACCTCCTGATTTCCAGATGCCATAATTAACTGTGGTCACAAAATAAATGTTAGTTCAAATAAACTGACACATCTCTTCATGTTCCTACATTCAAATCGATTCATTAGATAAAAAATAAATCTAATTTAGGTAGGACACACTAGTGATTGATTCTATTCGTCTCTCCCCTCCTAGTTCTAACCCCAGATCTCCATTAAAGACCATATCCCTAAGCTCTGATACCAACTGTGACGCCCCCAAATCTGGGCCCACACAGCCCAAACTTGAGTCGTCAAAAGACTACAACAAAATTATTACAACAAAGCACAACGTACTACAATACAGTGTATAATAATACACAACTAAGTCTTCACTATTATTGCCACACTATTTTACAAAACGTGAAGACTATGATAACTATTCCTCGGACCCTCACTCCATTCCCCGGCTAGACCCTGTTATGTTTTCATCTCCTGTTGAAAAACAATGGAACAAAAGAAAGGGTGAGCTCAAATAGCCCAGTAAAGAATAACATGACTAAGATAATGACGAATAAATTATCATTAGTCTTCAACAGTTGAGTTCTTGATAGAATACAATAGACTACAAGGTTTATATCAAAAACTGCAGTTAAATTCTTAAACAACGTTCAGATCAATAATAGCAGCGGAATGAGTAATCTATTAGAAGAATAATGCAGACTATAATGTCCACTCGGTTCTCTTTTTAGGAAAAACATCATCAACTTTTATCATCTGAAATATCATTAGTCAAGATAATACAAATTCACAGTTCCTGATCATAATCATGCATATCAACAGTTCATCTTTGCACTACGGGCCAAAGACATTCAATATAACACCAACGGTCATGATTATACCAGATTCAACCTTTGGTCATAATCATACCAAACAACAGTTCATCTTTGCACTACGGGCCAAAGAGAACATTCACCACGTGCCATAAAAGACACCGAACAGATGTATCGCCTTTAACCTATCATATCGCCTTTAACCTATCATCTGTTCAACAAATATATCACATCTGTGCCCCCGGCCACAGATATTCACAACAGCTTGATTTTTTTTGAATGATTAGAATGATGTAAATGATGAACAGAAGAAATAGGATAACAATAAGTATCGGAAGTTTACTTTGTACAGATTCAAATAATGTCCAAATTGTCAACATGATGTGGAGTGAAATTTAAAAATGATATTCAAGATCCACAGTTCAGAATAACGGTTACAATTCAATAGAAAGGTTCACGTAAATAGGAAGGTTCAGTTGAAATAATGAAGTTCAACTATTATGGAACATATAATATTTTCAGGAATTATAGAAGCAATAGTTCCATAATAAATTTCGATTTAGGAGTATGAAAGAAAATAATATCCCTTACCGTAGCAGGTTTGATTAACAAAAGGTGAAGGAAATTAATACAAAGGGTTATTCACCAACAGGCAGCAATCCGCTCCGTAAGGTTATTCCCACAATTTAATAGAATTTGAGTACAAAGAGTTATTCACCAAACAGGCGGCAATCCGCTCCGTAAGGTTATTCCCACAATTTAATAGAATTTGAGTACAAAGAGTTATTCACCAAACAGGCGGCAATCCGCTCCGTAAGGTTATTCTCAGAGATTAATAATGAATGAATACGAAAGGTTATTCACCAACAGGCGGCAATCCGCTCCGTAAGGTTATTCCCACAATTTAATACATGGAAATAAAAGGCACGTCTTATGAGTAAGGAAGAAACAATATTATTATCGAGAATCAAATAATGATAATCCCTTACCATAGTACGTTTGAATAATGGAAGATGAAAAAGATGGTATCCCTTACCGTAACACGTGACTGGATATTGATTTAAATGAGGTTGATTAACTTGAACAGTACACGTATACTTATAGATCTTCACAAATACTCAAGATGACTTAAGCACACTTAGAGAGAACTTTCACAAGAAGTATTTAGAGAGAGAAAGAAAGAACAAGTAAGGAAGTTTATGAAAAATCCTTAAGTTAAGGCTTCTATTTATAGCCAAAAATCTTATCATTCATTTAATCTAAACCATTCATTTAAAGATCATCTTTTAATCTACACCATCCATTTCAAATATTATATTATCTTTAATCTACACCATTTATTTCATATCACCTAATAATCACCTAACTTTATATTATAAACAAATCAATTTAATTATTCAACAATAATTCACACTTTAATCTACACCATTCATTTCATATCACCTAATAATCACCTAACTTTATATTATAAACAAATCAATTCAATTATTCAACAATAATTCACATTTTAATCTACACCATTCATTTCATATCACCTAATAATCACCTAACTTTATATTATAAACAAATAACTTTATCAATTCAATTATTATGACTAATTGTTATAAATACAGTATAGTTAGCTCTTAGATATCAAGTCAATAAATTAATGAAATACAACTGTTTAAATAACATCATAATAGAGATAACAATAATGTAAAATAAAGCATACGTTACTGTGTAATGACAATTATTGATTCAATAATGTGAATTACTGTGCATATGTTACTGTGACAATTATTAGGTTCAATAATTTTAAAAACAGTGCAACAACAATTATTGACTCAATGATATAAAATACAGTGTAATGACAATTATTAAATCAATAATGCAAAATACTGTGTAACAACAATTATTGAATTGATAATATAAAATATTATGCAGTGACAATTATCGATGAAATGATGCGTAACAGTTACGGTGTCAATTATCAGACCAAAAATATGAGACACTATGCAATACCGTGTGTTACTGTAAAGTACCGAGTGCTACAGAAAATACCAATAACTACCGTATGCTACTATTCTTTTATCACCGGTATTTTAACAGTTCCGTTGACTATTTTTATTTAAAAAGGTTATTTCTGTCGTTTTCTATATCCGACAAATATTCCGTTGTGGGGTCCACCAATAATTTGTTATTTCGGCGCCGTCGGACCAAACGAATATTCCCCGACAAAGCGAATATTGTCCGACAAAATAAAATTTGCACATAACATCCTTAACTTTTAACTTTATCGATTTAACCACTTACTGTTTAAAAAAAAATATCTATATGAAGAAAAATTAAATTTTGTATTTCATAAAATTCGGGGTCTTACAACAGATATTCATAACAACTTGATTTTGGATGATTAGAATAATATAAATGATGAACAGAAGAAACAGGATAAACAATAAGTATCAGAATTTTACTTTGTACAGATTCAAATAATGTCTAAATTGTCAACATGATGTGGAGTGAAATTTAAAAATGATATTCAAGATCCACAGTTCAGAATAACGGTTACAGTTCAATAGAAAGGTTCACGTAAATAGGATGGTTCAATTGAAATGATGAAGTGCAACTATTATGGAACATATAATATTTTCAGGAATTATAGAAGCAATAGTTCCATAATAAGTTTCGATTTAGGTGTATGAAAGAAAATAATATCCCTTACCGTAGCAGGTTTGATTAACAAAATGTGAAGGAAATTAATATCCCTTACCATAGTAAGTTTGAATAATGGAAGATGAAAAAGATGGTATCCCTTATGAGTATAAAGGAAAATAATATCACTTACGAATATGAAAGAAAATGATATTATAAACGAATATGCAAAAAGTGTCATGTGATAATTCGTGTAAACAAATTATTTCCACAAGAGACAAATAAGAAATGAATACAAAGAGTAATTCACCAAACATGCGGTAATCCGCGTAGTCAGGTTATTCTCAGAGATTAATAAGGAATGAATACGAAAGGTTATTCACCAACAGGCGATAATCCGCACCGTAAGGTTATTCCCACAATTTAATAAAAATTGAATACGAAGAGTCATTCACCAAACAGGCGATAATCCGCACCGTAAGGTTATTCTCAGAGATTAATAAGGAATGAATACGAAATGTTATTCACCAACAGGCGGAAATCCGCGCCGTAAGGTTATTCCCATAAATTAATACATGGAAATAAATGACATATCTTATGAGTAAGAAAGAAACGATATTATTTTCGAGAATCAAATAATGATAATCCTTTACCTTAACACGTGACTGGATATTGATTTAAATGAGGTTGATTAACTTGAACAGTACACGTACACTTATAAATCTTCACAAATACTCAAGATGACTTAAGCACACTTAGAGAAAACTTTCACAAGAAGTATTTAGAGAGAGAAAGAAAGAACAAGTAAGGAAATTTATGAAAAATCCTTAAGTTAAGGCCTCTATTTATAGCCAAAAATCTTATCATAACCAAGATTTCCTAATTTAATCCAAACCGTTCATTTCAAGATAATGTTTAATCCATACCATTCATTTCATCTTTTAAGATAAACCATTCATTTAATTATCATCTTTTAATCTACATCATCCATTTCAAATTCTATATTATCTTTAATCTATACCATTCATTTCATCTTTTAAGATTTCCTTAATCTAAACCATTCATTTAAAGATCATCTTTTAATCTACACCATCCATTTTAAATTCTATATTATCTTTAATCTATACCATTCATTTTATATCACCTAACTTTATATTATAAACAAATAACTTTATCAATTCAATTATTCAACAATAATTCACACTTATTCATTATTATGACTAATTGTTATAAATACAGTGTAGTTGGCTTTCTGAGTTAGATATCAAGTCAATTAATTAATGAAATACAACTGTTTAAATAATACCATAATAGAGATAACAATAATGCAGAAAGTATGCAAAAGAAAGATTACGTTACTGTGTTATGACAATTATTGATTCAATAATGTGAATTACTGTGCATATGCTACTGTGACAATTATCAATTTAATAACATGAATTATTGTGCATGTGATAATAAAGTCAAATATTGTACGATAACCACTTTATCAGTTTAATAATACGAAACAATGTGCAATGCCGTGTGCTACTGTGCAATACCGTGTGCTACTGTGCAATACCGTATGTTACTTGTAATACCGTATATTACTATTCTTTTACCACCGGATACTTTAACAATTAAAAGTAATAGTACCATTGACCATTTTAAAAATTGTTTATGTCATTTTCTATATCCGACAATTATTCTTTGTAGGGTCCACCTTTGTGGGGTCCACCAATGATTGGTTCGTACGGCGCCGTCGTACGAACATTCCCCGACAGAACGAATATTCCCCGACCAAAAGAATATTGTCCGACATAATATAATTTACACATAACATCCTTAACTTTTAATTTTATCAATTCAACCACTTACTGTTTCATGAAAATATATATGAAGAAAAATAAATTTTATATTTCATAAAATTCGGGGTCTTACAGTTCACCTAGAAGCAATTCATGGTTGACAAGTGTTTAATTCGTTCAAGAATAAAATATATATTTTTTTAAAACGACAACTATTATATTTATATTTATTTTAAAAGAAAAGCATATTACTAACATCTTGTAAAAATATAAGTTCTTATTTCATCTTTTTCAAAAAAAAAAAGAAAAAAAGTACTTGTAACATGATACTCATTTCTTTCTATTATATAAACCGTATAAGAAGAATTTTTTTCCCCCATAGTATAAGATGTTTTATATATATTTAAGATAAAAAAAGTTAATCATTTTTTATTTTGCCCTTTAAAAAATAAGATAATTGAGAGAGAGGTGAAATGGTAATTAATTAGTAGTGTATAAGTAGTAATGAATTTTCAAATCAACTTTAATTACCTAATATTAAAATTAATGAGATTTTCTTAACATGTGTGATTATGGTATGAGATCCTCTGTAACTTAAATCCTCTGTTTATTTGTGTTGAGATCTATGACAACAGTTTTTAAAGTCTATAGTGACGGTATATCCCGTCACTATAGACTTATTTTTTTGTAGGGTTATGATGACAATATATACCGTCGTCATAAATCCTAAAAAATGTCTTTATAAGTTTCGACACAGAAAAATAAATAACTTAATTACAAAAAATTTGAACCCTATGATTATATTTTAAATAATTTATATAATGAAAAAGAGAGAGTAATATTCAATTAATAAAAATGTATATAATTTTAAAATGGACAAAAGCAACGTATTTCTACTTCAAAACGTAGAAAATTAATAATTGGGGAGAAGTCGACCGTTGTGTGGAATTAGGTCGGTTGCAGTTATGATGTCTCCGACGGTGCGACACAATGATTCTCCGGCTGCGGCGCTAGCATTTCGTCGGTTTCTAATTTCAAATCCAAGCAATGCACGTATGCACCCAAAATAAAGTCGATCTCTATTCTTAATTCAGTATCGCATAATGTTCATATTACAATTGGCTGTTATTAGCACGTGATTGACGATCGACTCCACGTGACAGGAGGGATTTTGATTTTAGATGATTTCAAAAGAAAAATAATATATATTGTAAATTTATGTAACAATTTTTTATTAACAGTTCTGTAGCTAATTATTAAGGATAATATTTTTTTCTAAAATTAAATCTATAATTTAATATTTGAGATCAAAAAACGATATATTAAGATTCAAATTGATGTGAATATTTAATGTTAGTTTATACAATTATTATAATTATATAGTATATAACAAAAATTATTAATCACAATTTATTTTACTTTAAATTTTTATGATTCATATCAATTTTAAACTTTTATATGCCATCGTTTGACCATAAAATTCAAATTATATCCCTAATTTTAGAACATAAAGAATATTCTAACGGTACAGTGAGCTTTCCTTAAAATAATACTCAATTTTATGAATTGATATATATTACAATGGTAAATTATTTAAAATGAACTCGTTTTAATAGTTTATAATGTGAAGTTATATTTTATATAAAATATTATATTTTAAATAAATTTTAGTATATAATATTTTTTATTTTAAAAAATTATATTACATAATAATTGAAGCTGTCGTCTATAAATAAATAAAAAAACAGCTTGTTTACGGCCCATTTGAAATGATTACTTACAAGATCCAGTTAATAGCAAGGGTAACGAAACTGAGTCAATTATATAAGAATTTTATAAAATTTGAACGAATAAATAAAAAAATAAAAATAAATAATATTAAAAAAATAAAATGAGAACAATGTTAAAAGTTAAAGCGTGGTTTGGAAAAAGAGAATAAGATTCAAAAAAAAGTTCATAGTCGGATTTCTTCGGTTTTATATATTAGATATATATATATATGGGCAAAATACAAATTTGTCGTACTAAGTTTTACCCTTGTCATAATTCAGTCCTAAAATAATTAGTCTTACACATTTTTTACATAAAATATTTAATTTCGTACAATATCCTTGTCGACGCCGGGATTTTCGTCGCTTCGTTTTTTATTATTAAAAGCCCTTGTGATTTTGAAAAGGGTCAGCTTAATGTCGACGGGTTTTGAAAGATCGATTTCTTTATGAGCCAATTGACCTAGAGTCGCCAGTTGGTATATGTGAAATGGATGTACCAACTCATCCGAATTTAATTTTCGTAATCGCTGGCTCATATGTGACTCCGAGTTAATTGGTCCGCAAACCGAAATTCATAGAGTTCGGGGGCTTGCTTAAGCGAGGGGAAGGTGTTAGGCACCCCCCGACTTCCGTGAAACACGGTTACCGCAATCTCGATGTTTTTCTATCCTTTTAAATCCTAAAACGTGTGAGTTGCGTGTGTGTGCGTGCGTGTCTAGGTGAATGTTTGTGGTGAATTTTGCTTGGATTTCTTATATGGCAAATGTGTTTATCGGGAAAGCGTTTTTAAACGTCCTTCGACCCGATTGACAAGGCTTCGTTTTTTATAATAAAGATTGATTTTAATTTCGAATGCGATGGGGGTTTTTATTAGGTGTCGTTTTCAGAAAATAGTTTGTGAATTTTTGTCAAATAGGTTTCGAGACTATACATTGCCCTCTAATGACAAATTGAATAAAATGAAGGCAACTTCTAGAACTCTTTCACCCTATGCACAAAGTTCAACGAAAACGTTCATTTATATTTACGAAATCATTTTTTGAACTTTTCAAAATCCATTAGAGCCTTTTCATCAAACCGAAATCAAAGTTCGCCAAAACTCTTAACTTTAAATCTCGTGAATCTAATATCCTAATTTGATCCTTTTTATAAAATCTTCATTATTTGCCTTATTTTGGAAAACCATTTTTGTGTCGTAAATCACAACAAGCACCCAAAATGTGTCGGGGCTATCCATGGGCATGTGAGCCATCTAAATAACCCCAAACACCCACAATCACATACTTTATTATTATTATGGGGCCTTAACCCGATCACGATTTGGTATCGCTTTAAGGCCCGATATTACAAATACACAGCAAGGGACCCTATACAAGGATTACATATACCAAAACGTCCATCATCGGGATTCGATCACGAGGATCTCCTCCCTAGGCTCACAGTCACCCAAATCACTGCACAACCAATACTAAACCAAATCTAACAAGATTAAACATTGTTATCACATTACATAACTCAAATATCACAAACTCAACACTACGAACTACTCATTACCATAACGAACGATATATCACCGTACGGATATCATCGGGGCGTTAGGAGGAGTTACGTTCCGAGAGAACCCTCGCTAACAACACCTAATCCACGGATCATCATCATCATCATCATAACAACAACTACATCAAATAACCCAATCACAACATTATGCTAACAATACAAACAATAAAAGGAAAACCCAAGAACACACCCTTTTTACCTTGCAAAATACCGATTAAAGCCTCTTATTTCACGAATCGGACAACACTACAAGAACAATCAACTAACTAGCAAGAGGAGATGAATTTTTCACTCAAATCTCACCAAGAACCGACCTCTTCTCTCTCCTCCCGCGCTCTTTCTCTCTCTAAAATCTATTTCTTTCTTTTTTCTTTTTTTTAACTCTCGGGTGGAAATGGCAATGTATAGCCTTCCGCAGGCAGCCGCAGGTGCATCTGCGGCTGGGCTCGCTAGCCGTCCGCGCCGAATCCTCGGCTGCCGTGTGCCGCCCTCGAGCCGCGCACTGTCCCGTTTGTCGGTGGCCGCAGGTGCATCCGCGGCTGTCCGGCTTGCTTTTCTCGATTTCCGTGCCACGCGGTCTTAATTCGCCAATTTCTGCGGTATTATTTTGGAAGGCTGTTACCTGATGTATAAATTGCTCTTTGTGCTTGGCTTCCAGGGGCGCTGCCCCCTTCCACCCCCGCCAGCTCACCGGCGAGCTGGGCAGCCGCTCGCTCACCAGGGAGCGAGACCCCCGAACATCGTAAGCGTAGTGGCCATTAGTCGCTTTTTGTGATCAACTCGGGTTTTTCTGGATCAAATGTTTGCCTTGCCTCAAGTGACCGGATGCTCGTTGTCCGTTGTGGCGACTTTGACCGTAAATCGCTGGGGTGGCTTTGTGTTGGGATCCACCCTCCTTTTCGCATGTCGAGTCAAATTACAATTTTGCCCTCCTGTCAGGGTTAGTGAAAAAGTGCAAAATTTGGGTGTCTACAATCCTCTTCAAATTTTAATTTTTAGACAGAATATAGGACCCAAATGGTGTCATACCGTTTGACCGTATTCAGAGGTTGATTTATTTAAAAAAAAAAAAAAACTTAATATCGCATATTATTCAAAATATAAAATTAAAAATTATACCAAATAATATTTAACAAAAAATAACAAATAAAAAAAATATTATTTAACACTGTAAATGTATCAAAATAAATTATCACATTTTAATTTTAAACTTTTATAAATTAAAAATAATATATAATAATGAGAGTATTTATTTAAATTATAATTTAAGGGAGATGGACTTCTTATTTAGGAACGAACCCCAATCCCAATTAGACTTGACAAACGGACGAGACGGGCCAAAACGGGTCGGACCTTTGGCAGGTCGGGCTAGAACGAGTCGGGCCAAAAATGATCCGACTTTTTGTGAGCTATGAAATGCTTGGCCCGTGGCCCGTACGGGCGGGGCCGACCATTTGTGTAATTTTTTTTTATTATGACTTATAATTTAAAATTAAATTAATATTTAGCTGTATATTAATCTTTTTTTATATTGCCCAATTTACGCATTCAGAATCAGGATTACATCTTTTCATATCATATGCATGCACGAATATAATGTTTATATGCATGAACATTAATTCATACGTTTGGAGATTAATTATTTTACTAGTGTAGTATTTTTCTTTGTTACTTATAAGTTATAATGTGAAAGTTGAAAGTTTGATTTTGATATTAAGATGAAAAACTTGTTCAATATTTGAATATAATGAATTTTTGAATTGAATTTTTTCGAAGATTTTATAATAATAAAATAAAGTATTAATCTTTGTCAATTATTAATTATTCAATTTGTGTTAGTATGTAAGTTTATAAAAATTGACTAGCTTGTAAAGTAGTGGTGAATCACTACCAAAATTCAACATAGCTTTCTAAGTTGAACGTATTTTTTTGTCATTTACACAAATTCTAATCAAATAATCATAGAACTAAGTTAATTAATTACTATATATATACTGATAAATCATGACAGTCATATACTTATATGTGCATCAGTGCATGCAAGCATATATATACTGTTAAATTAATGTTAATTATTAGAGGAAATATATAAATAAAAATCTAAACTTCTAAATTAAGTAAGACATGAAATCTTCTTCACGTGTGTTATGATTTCTTTTTTCAACCCACGAAAAAGCACGGGAAGAAGCATACATAACTGATTAACTTTTTATATTTGAAATAAATATTAACACTAATTATTTATAATTATAACACATTATTTTTTATATTTTTCATAATTCTCTATTTGATTCATTTTCTAAGTTATTATTTTTTTTTTTGTCAACAATGTCAAGCAATATAAAAAAAAAAATATTAGCCCGCGAACCGGGCAAAAAATGACCCAGATTTTTTTGGACTATATTTTTGAAGTCTAAAACCTGATTTGTTTAGATAAATCCGACCCGACCCGTCCCGGAATTTTTTATCAGGTCTAATCCCAATACCCAAATCACATATATTCAGACAAGTGAATTTATAAATGAAATTAAAACTTTCTTTATTTGTATCTGAAATGGGACAAGTTTACTCTACCAAATGGGATAACTTTGAACTGTTAAATAGACAATTTTGCATTTAGTCAAAAAGCCATCAATTAACATGGTGAAGCATTCATCATGGACAGTGACAAGTCATAATTAAAATTTAATGAGGTAAAATTATGAGTTCATAAATAATTTAAAGTCACCAAATTAATTTTTTTTGAATAATTTTATATTTTTGCGTTGCATAAATAAAATATATATTTAATTACAATGATAATATAATAATTGTTTTCTATACATATTTATATGTATGTATACACCCTATTGACCCTTAATATATTTTTTAAAGAGAAATTGTTTATAAATAATAAATTCTTCAAAAAAATAATATAAAATTGATTATTAATTGATTTAAGAAGATTATATAAATATACATATATAGAGGACGTAAGAATGATACGGGATTGAGACTTAAGTAACAAAATTATAAAATTTTTATTTGACCCCGAATATTAAAATTTTTACATAATTTTGGTAGGATCAATTTGTATATAACATTTAAAATTTTAAAAAATTTCATATATTATAAAACAAAACAAAAATTCAGTGGCATCAACGAGCCTAGGTGTGGCTTCGTCCCTGATCATGGATCGACCCAATGAAAAAAAATAGTGCATCTTTGTCAATTAACATTTAGTATTATTATAGGGAATATTAAACTCATCAAAGTCCTCTTCGATTTGTGGCGGTTATCTGCTTTAAGATATCAGTCGTCTCTTCAGCAGGATCAAGTCTAGCTGGTCCAACAAAATTACCTGGACTAGTTTACAAACCAACCATATCGATTTTCAGTTCAAATCCCATGCATGCTAACCAACCTACCATCATTTGAGCTCTCCTTATCATTCGGTTCGATTTCCAATAAAAATTGGAGGAAACTACACGAAGCAGTGAGAAATTGGCCCAATCAAAGTTCATAAAATTGTGGTTTACAGAACAGAAATACAGGGAAACCGAACTAACATAAAGGTATCAAGTTACAAATTGGCATAACTGTGTCACACTTTTTGTTTTTTTCTCTTTTACCCTTACAATTTTAATTATATTATTATTTTATCATTTTTATATTAATTATTTTATCTTTTTATTTAATTATCTATTTTATTTTATTTTATTCCGCATAATTTACAAACAAAAAAAGGATGTGATGGGTGCTGGTCTGCTTTAAGCCTCATCACTATCCATATTAAATTAAAAATCATTACCCGACACGGCTACCAGATACCTATTTCGTGCAAGAGCAAATCTCTTGATTTTCTATAGAGTTATCTACATGATACGTTGTTATGGATTAATGTAAAACATTGATTTTTCATGTTATCTTTATATTATTTATTCTCTTTTAGTTATACAATTTGATTTCATTCTCTTTTGAGCCCTTATAAAACTATAGTTCTTGTTTTTAGAAATCTCTAAATTCAGAAGGAAATTCAATTCAATTTGAAATCAATAATATTATAAACGCGTCAAAAAATCAAGTCTAACCCGTCATTAACGCCCCGACCGTATTTAGAGAGCCTCCGGCGCTGTTTGGTTTTGCTATCAAGGGCTGCAAGATTATTGTCGACTTTAAATATTTTTAAATTCAAAATTAAAATGATTCATTAAAAATTATAAAATCATAAATTTTATAATAAATAGTATTTTTTAGATAATTTATAATATCATCAATGCATAATTAAAATTAAAAAAATCAATGTTAATTTTAATTTAAAAATATCTTAATTTGACTTAAAAAATCACTAATAACCTTATACTTTTGAATAAAAGAAGTATATTGAATTTCATTTAAAAAATTTAAAAAATAAGTGGGTCAAAATTATATGCTAGTTCAATTTATTTTTAATATTAACGGAATCAGACTGTTATTTTAATTCTATTTTGTCATATAACTAAACAACAAAAAAAACAAAATTATAACTATTTTAACTTTTTCCCACCAAAACTCTCCTACCCACCTACAAGGGTTGTCCCTAGATTTCTGGAGCACTATCTCCCAATCCAACGCATATGTACAATATTTAAGGCACAATGTACAATAAAAAAAATGCGATGAAAATATCATATGGCACATCTAGCCATCTAGGTCTAATTCCATTAAAAATAAACCACCAAACCAAGCCATCTGGCATCTGCCACCTTGTTATTATCATTATCTTTCTACATGATTTTTCTTCCATATATATTGGATTTTGGGCTTGGTCTCTAGGAGATTAGCCTCAAGCCCAATCCCTATATCCATATTCTAATATTGTGCTTTGAACTGTGCCACTAGGCCTGATAATTCATGTTATAAACCATCACTTAACCCAATTAACAGTAGAATTACATGGGTTTATTGTCTAATTTTATATTGTGGGTTAGATATAGTTTAGAACATATATTATAATTTACCAATGTGGTCTCAAAATGGTTGACTAATTTTATCTCAACTTTATCAAAATAAATCACTTACGCTATATTTATTTATAAAAAATATGTTTAGAATTAAAATATTTATATTAATTTAAAATTATATCAGATTATTTTATCTTATGATAAGAAATTATTAGTCCCTTAGGTTATATTTGTTTGTAAAAAAATATGTTTGGAATTGGATTATTTATATTAATTTAAAATTACATCGGACTATTTTATCCCATAATGAGAAATTATTAGTCCCTTAATGTTGAATTATTAGTCCCATAAAACTATATAATAACTTAAAATGATTAGGAGTATTAATTCCAGATTCATTATGGGATTATATAATTCCTCATAAATAACCTTAGAAATGATATAAAAAAAATCCATATGACTATTTAAATGATTATTAATCCCCAGCACGAGATAAAATAGTTCGAAATGATATTAAATTAATATAAATAGTCCAATTTCAAACATATTTTTTGCAAACAAACATAGCCTTAATCTCCTGAGATAAAATAGTTTGAAGTAGTGCTAAATTAATATAAATAGTCAAATCTCAAACATATTTTTTGTAAATAAATATTGCCTTAATGTTGGATTATTAGTCCCATAATGCTATATAATATCTTAAAATGATGAAAACTATTAATCCCGCATTAATCATGAGATTATATAATCCTTTATAAATAGCCTTAGGAATGATTAAAAAAAAAAGTTTATATGACTATTTAAATGACTATTAATCCCACATCATGAGATAAATAATTCAAAATAGTGTTAAATTAATATAGTATAATCTCAAATATATTCTATGTAAACAAATATAGTCTTAGGGGGTATTTGATAAAAACTGAATGAAATAATTATGAATGTTTAAGTAATCTGAATGAAACAGAATTCTGAATAAAAAAAGTTATTTGATAATTGATATGTCTGAAATATATGAATAACTGATTTTTACTATTTTATCCCTCTGAAAAAATTCAAAATTATTGTAAATTTATTTAATATTACTTAATATAATAGTTAATATATATTTTAAAATTTTTAAATTTTTTTTACTTCATTTAGTTGGAACTTATTTCTTCAGCAAAAAAAAATTAAACTTAATCATTTAATTCAAAAATCTGATCTATTCAATTATTTAACTCAAAATAAATGTATTAAATAATTAATTAATTTAATTATTTAAAATTATTAAGTGCTAAATAAATAGGCCTTAGTGTTGGTGACACAAAGGAGTACCCTCTCGTGAGTAATCGATGAGTGATGACTACCGCCGAAATAGAGAGAAAGTGAATAAAAAATTTAAAAAGAGGGGCAGAGAGCAAGAGGGAAAAAAGTGTAAAAAAAATTGACAGTGTATATACACATTTTAGAGAGAAGCCAGAGGAAGATAGAAACTAAAAAATATAAAATAATTTGATTCATTAATCATAATAATAGCAAACTTAAAATTTACAAAATGAGCGGACCTATAATGAACCTGTAATTATTTGGATTCAACTCACACAATTTATACTAAAAATAAATTATGTGATTTTAGTTTTTAATGATACCATAATCATATTCTGTTAGGCCTATTTTAAGAATAATTATTCAGTAGTTTTAGGATAACATCACGTAGTGGTATCTCAAGTCAATCACATCTCTCTATTTTAGTAGGCACAAAACTACAAGCAGTGGGACACTACTAGAATAAAAAGATGTGATTGATCTGAGACACAACGTGATAGTATGTCAGGATCACTAAATAATTTTTCCTACTTTGAACTCGGAGAAGGTGAAAATCTTTGTACTTAAACCGTTTTTCTTTTAAGTTAAACATCTGGCAAATGTAGGATTAGTTCCAACCCAAAGATCAGTTGGGTCACTAGGTCTTCTTTTGGAGGGATATAAAATGCTAATTACACCAACTCAAACTGCCAAGCTGCCTAGCTTGTGAACCAGATAATCTGACATTGTTTGTGTTTTTCTGTACACCAATAAAAAGGAGGGAGAAAAACAATTTAGGAACACGAAAAGAAAGTTTGATTAATACATACTAAAGAATAAAATTATAAAGCCAGGCTTTATAAGATTCTCAATTAGGGTTTTGGATTAGCTGTTGAGTGAATGTCTATGTACTTGTTTTTGCTGACCTCTATTAGAGAAATTAATCAGACATCTTTAGGAAACAAATTAAGCAAATTCCAATGAGTGCGCTACACGTTTCGAAACATGGCACTGATTGACAAGACTCAACTCAAGAGCTACCCCGCATTCGAATCTCAAACAACTCATATAAAGGCATAAGTTCTCTACACAAATTTAAGGGTTATTATGTTTTTCCATGTTGACTTGGGAAGCAAAAATTAAAGTCTTCCAAGTCCCATTAAAATACCCAAAAAAAATTACATGTAATAATTCCTTGCCTTGGGGACAAACACGAGCATTTTAACCAGACAAACACTATTTTTGGTGATTGATTGAGTTAAAAAATCATTAGCATCAGATAATTTATTGAGTTAAAGGGGCTTAAGACTTTATTAGAATAGCGTCCTATGACTTGCTTTTGTTTTGATTTTATTAAATGAATTGAAGGTCAAAAGTTAATATTTTTTGTACATTTTTAAGGACCATTAAGCCCCTTAAAACTACTTAGTTTAGGAAATGATAAATATACATGTACTCCCCACTTACTACCCACATCCCGATTTCTCTTTTTTTTGGAAAATAAATAAATATATTTTATTCATACAAAAAGCCATGAATAATATATATATATATATATATATATATATATATATATATATATATATATATATATATATATATATATATATACAGTCTCCTTCTCCAACGAACTTTAAAAAGCGAATCAAAGACGAACCGTCGTCTTTGGTATCTATGGCGACGGTTCGACCCGTCGCCATAGCCATGCGCTCTATGACGACGGGTCGAACCGTCGCCATAGATACCAAAGACGACGGTTCGTCTTTAATTCGCTTTTTAAAGTTCGTTTTTAAAAATTTTTCTATATATATATTCCAAAAAAGGGAGGAGTCGAATGTGAGGAGTAAGTGGGGAGTACATGTATATTTATCCTTTAGGAAATAATGGTGGTGGATGGAGTGTAATTTTTTAAACAAATGATTGTGTTTAAAATTTTCAAGTTTCCATATGTGGTAAGCAGAAGGGCTCATGTTAGTGTCATTATCACTTATTTCTTGACAAGACAAAAAGATAAACAAGTTTAGTCATGATTTAAATAATACTTATGAGATCTCCATGTGGTTATGTTTTCTTGTTAGTAGTGATGTGGTTAATAGTCCATTCTTAATAGGATGTATTAAGGTCATCTCAAAGGGACCCCCAATGAACTCTTATCAATTCTATGTGCCCCATGGACGATGTGAGATGTTTCTACATTTTTTTTGCTTCCAATTTATTTTTTTGGATTAATTTAACAGAGCGATAATTGTTCTTAACAGTATTCTCATGCAGTTCTTATTGAAATTTAGCCAAAACATAAGACGAATTAGGGTTTAAGAACCCGAATAACGCCTAACCATTAAGATTTCTATCAATTATTGTCAAAAAATTACCTGTTCCTTAATTCATCTGTTTGGCTAAAAAAATAAAACAAAATGGTAATAGTGAAAATTTTGGTACTACTTTGCCCCTGTTTGACTTAGGTTTCTGACGGTACAAAACTACAAATCTTGGAGGGAACAAGTTTTTTGCGAAGCTACGTGCTTACAGAAAATACTTCAAAAAGGTCGAAAGGAAATAGTTTCGTGAATATTAGATCATTATTGTCATGCAAAGTTAATTTTAGAAAATTTTATATTCACAATTGACATAAATTTATTTAATTTTAATGAATATGATGATAAATATGGTAAATTATTTTAAAAGTATTGCTTATCATAAAATTTATTGATTTTTAATTTTTAATAAATTTTTTCAATTTTGAAGTCTCAAATTACCTCTTAAAAATCAATAATAATCTATAATTCGAATCAATGAAATTTGGGGAACACCAAAATGATGCCATTTGAATTGTATATTTAGCTTTTATGTCTGGGGGCACATCAATAAGAAAATTTTCTGTTGGATTAGACTGGAAAGAGTACAAAAGTAAAAATGAAGGGGTTTGCCGACCTTACTTTTGCATAATGTCTAAGAGTAAAAAAAGTTTCCAAGATCAAATCTAAGATAATCAATGATACCATTAAGGACTAAGCACACAAAAAGTAATTCCATTACTCAAGTTTTAGTTGCTCCATCTTGTCGGTTAGTTTTCTTTCTTTACACTTCCGAAGATGATTAGGAAAAGTTATCACTTTCACAACACTAAAAAAAGCAAGGCCACTCCCATTTTTTCAATGGCACAAAGATTATGTCCCTTCTATTATTATTCATGACTACGTCTCATAACTCAACTCCAAGCCTTGGAATTAAAAATAAAATCATGTTTAAAGTTTTATAAAATTGAAATTCAGTTAAAATTTGGTGCTCAGTTCCAAGACTTGATGTTGAAATACGAGTGATATAATCGTTCGCATATGCTTGTAATGATGGATTATGTCAAGTAATTGTCACAATCTAGCTTTTGCTTCTCAATTATTAGAATGATGAAGCATCTAAAAATATTAAAGTTTCTTAATAATGTGTCCTAATTTGCCTTCGCGTGTAAAAGCTGCAGCCTCAAGTGTGTTTGTGGAATACATAGTAGTGTATAATTGTGGAGAGAATGGGGAATTCTCATCAACAATACTGAATTTGATCAATCACTAGTCATGGATGTAACAATCTTACCAAATCTTGTAACTTTTATGTGCTAATTTTTTGTACTCCATCCCATATAGAATCTATGTCGTTTTTCATCTATCCATTTCAGCAGATTGTATGTAAGAAATTAATGGACTAGAATCTCCGTCTTTCGATTTGAAATCTTACAAAATTATGTGCTTTTGAAAATAATCTGCTGAAATGGATAGATAAAAAGATGATAGAGATTGTAGTCCAGTAATTTCTCAAAGAGGGCCAGATAACTTGTGGGTATTCTAAAATTAAGTCTATATTGGTGGCCAAGAGATAATTTTGTGTTTACGTGAATTTGATTTAGGTTATGCTCGATTGTCAACATTAATAATGTTTACAGTGATAGCATTTAGTGCCCTTGGCCATTGCAGCAAAAATGGTGTAATGCTGAGTTCTAAACTTTGTATTTGCAAGTTAAATAAGTTTACAATATACCGCTTGTAAACGAATAAGATTTTGAAATGCGTTGAAACTCTAAATGCACCCATAAACTGGTTGAAACTCTAAATGCACCCATAAACTGGTAACGAACAAGCACTTAACCATGTGTAGATCCATTGCTGCACAAAAGTTGTATCGGAAAATTAACTGACAAAACGTATAAAACGTGACAAGAACAAGACAGAGCTAATTAATAGAATATAAGATTAGGGAGTAACTTGATAACGTAAGTAACTTGCTAGGGACACAAAGGTCAAATAAGCCAAGGATTCAAAGTTCCCAGTTGTGTAGATAGTGATGCATCTTCCATTGCTTTGCTATCATCCGTACAGAGTACAGGACTAGAGCTACTCTTCAGTCAATACTTAGAAATGAACTTAACCAATGATTTTGGATTACTAATACAAGTTGGTTGCTTGCAATTTTTATCTATAATTGAAGTCCCACCCCAGAAAGAGACACCGTGTTCATTTCAATTTTATGCAGGCCACATTTTGTTGACATGGGGATGGTAATGGCGAACTCAATGTGGTTTATACTAATTTTGTCTAGTATGTCCTTTTACCAAATTCTTATAATCTTAATTAGACAATATGAAGCAAAATTACTTACAAGTTCATAAAAATTAGAAAATTTTCAAATGTCCCAATTTGATCTTTCCCATTTTCGGGCTTTAAATGGCCTACTTCTTGGTCGAAGGTAACAAGTATTGTAAAACTTGTCGAGAATTGCCATTTGACATATTGTGGGATCTGTAATTTCGAAAGAATCACAAGTTACGTCAAGATTAGATTATTCGACAAAAGTGCCTCTTAGACTTGCATCCTTGCCTTCACTATCGTCTGAATCACCATAATTAAACAATATTTACATTAAAAAACTGACTGCAAAAAAAATTATTGGAAGAGATGTCAAAAATCTGCTTTTGAGCTTTAAACAGGAAGATAACAAGTATTGTAAAACTTGTCGAGAATTGTTATTTGATATATTATTATAATTTCAAACGGATCACAAGTTACGTCTAAAACATGATTATTCCACAAAAGTACCCGTCAGACTTGCATCCATGTCTTCACTGTCATCTGGGTCAACATAATTAGACAATATTTACATAAAAAAAACTCAACCAAAAAAAGAACTATTAAGAGAGATCTCAAAAATCCGAATTATACCTCTTTATTTCTCAGACGGCTTACAAAGCTGTTACATAATATGTATATTTATGTTGTAATCCTTTAGATACAAGTATCCCTATTTGTTTCTCATACTGCTTACCAAGCAGTTACATAACATGTATATTTATGTTGTAAGCCTTAAGATACAAAGTACCAATTGTCTTTGTAGGGACTTCCAAAATTTTGTAGTTGGAAGCACAATACTTTGTGGGTCACATTCCCCAACCTACATACATAAGACAATAATCAATTACAGATAAGAAAAATATTACTTATTTATATATGAATGCATTTTCGCATCGTAAAATCTAGATTTTAATTTTAGACAATTTAAAATAGATAATTTATTGAGATAATTAATAAAAATAAATTGTATTTGTGGTTGAGAATTGCAATTATATAAAACTAAGGTTATTTGATATACAACTTTCTATAAAACAAATATAATTCATTTGTATAACTGTCTAAATAAACCGTCAGTTTTAGACTACTTAGAATCAAGATCTGTAAAATCAAACGGAGACAAAGGCAGTGTTACTAACCAGTTGCACATGACTAATTTGCAAATTTGAACCAACAGTCCTACACATACACTATGCAACTAGATCGAAAGATAAAACATATATATATATATATATATATATATATATATATATATATATATATATATATATATATATATATATATACCCCAAATTCGCAATACCTTGGAAAATCACTTCATGCTACATAACATTGTTATTTTGCTGAAAAAACATAGAATATATCATATTCATGCATCATATACCTAATTTGAAGGGAGATGTATTTTCTTGATTTCAATTTCCATCCCTTTCTCAGTATATTCCTTACTTAATCAGTAGGAAGTCATTTAGCTAAAGAACCGACACATAGAGATGTCAGATATTCTTTATTATATATATAAAACCCCACATATCTTTTTATGAAATTTCTATTCAATGCGTGTGTTAATGGTTTGGCTAGTGATAAACCTAGGGACCACTAGCTCATCTGACATCTGTCATTAATTAAGTTTGGGGGTAAAGTTCATCTTCCCCTGAAGTGCCCCAGCTCAGCAACTTCTTGTACAAGTACATAATAAGAGCTAAAATTTATTTTTGATTCCATTGGATTGGATTCCTCCAAAAATATATAAATAAATAAATTATTAACAGTAATAGCTTTATGGGTTTAGGACTCCTCATTATATTTGCAATCAGTACTTAAATATAATTTACTATGAATTTATCTGATTTGCATGATTTATATATGCGGTATTTCTTTTCTTAAGTTGGGATATATCCGGTGTGCATAAATCATGCAATATTTTGTTTCGTGTAGCACGTAATTGATCCAAAGGAGGATATTCACTGCGGCTTACATGTATATATAAACATATTCTTAGAAACTTCGATTTTCTGTAAAGGTATTGAGATTCAAAGGTTTTACCACCTCCATTTCAAATGATAACGTTTTCGGATAAATTATTTAATTTATTACGTAATATAAAGTAAAGTATAATTAATCGTGTGTATGTGAAATGACATCATACAAATACATGCATATTATAGCTTTTTAAATTTTAAATTGTCATATTTTGGGAAATTTTGATATTGCTATTATGTTAAGAGTCAAAGTCAAATTACACCTTTGAAACACGGCCCATGAATTATTGAGAGATTCAAATTGCTCGTTCCATAGATAGATGCTGAAAAAGCTTCATTTCTAAAAGTTCATCACCTACCAACCTTTCTATTTTTTTCCTTTAATTTGAATCAAAATAAGTCATCCTAGAATTTCTCTGTCGCCATCATCATCCTTGGCCATATACCTTCTGCACATAAACCGATCTGCGCACATCAATTAATTACTAATAACATCTGAAAATTTTATGCATGTATACCTCGATCTCACATGAGTTTATGTATTTTTCAATCCGTCAACTTTATTCCATCCAAAAATTAATGGCCAATCTAAACGTACGCACAAATTAAATGAGGATTCGATCACTCTTTTGGTACTTTTACATTGACATTATCAGTCAATTAAAATCACAAACTCAAATATTGTCGGTTAACTTTCGATCAAAAATAGTTAACAGATTGAAATTAAACGCAACAAGAGTTTGATTATTTAAAAGAAAAATAGTTTGATGACCATAATGAAAGTGCATGTAAAATTCAATGATCACAAGTTATTTAGCCTAGCTACTCTTCATCTATATATATGGATCTGGAGAGACGGGAAAGGAAAGGAAATTTTAAAAAATAACCACGTAAGCTCACGACTGCATGATGAGATATGGAGATTACATGTATCTCCTTATGGGGCCTTGAAATTAATATTCATTATCCAATTAGGACATTGCTAAGGTCAAGGAACCTTCATAATGTCACAGCAAGGAGACAAGATAATATAGATAGGAAGACAGATTATTAATTATTATTATTATTACTGCTTTGATTATTATATACACTTGTGACAATCAATTATAATATTCAAAGTTTAGAACGTGTTTAAGTAAATAAAGTAACATTAGAACAAAACTTTGTTTAATTATGTCGATATTATTATAAGAAACACGCGTAACTTTCGAGGAATATTTTTGTCACCAAGGGTCATAAAGGAAAAGAAAAATGAAACTAATACTTAATTAATCATGGTCGAATATTTAACATTTAAATTTAGTATGTACTTTGTCCATTTCAAAATATAATTAAAATCAATTTTGAATTTTTTAATCAAATTTAAGAAGTTTAAAATACAAAGTTCATATATAATGTTCTATTTATTTTTAGTCAATATAGTTATAAATATTGTAACTATATATCTAAAAGTAATATCAAAATTTGAATAAATTACATTGTGTTATTCTAATGTGTTATTATGTCCAAGTGCATAGCAGCGGTAGAAGTAACGTAACGTGTGAGAAAGAAAGAAATTAAAATATAAAAAAAAAGTCAAACGGGAGAATCTTGAAATAAATAAAATTATTTAATTTTCAAATGATCATATTTTTCCTCAAAACTCAATCCAAATAAATAGAAAGTAGAACAAATCCTTTCGTTGATTTTGTGGTAAGCGACTAAGCACCCACCTCGCATCTTTATAATGTGATTAACATATTATTCATTGGTAAATATAAAATAAAATAAAATAAGAAGAAAAAAAAGTTAGCACCCAGAAAAACAAAACATGCTGGAACTTATTTGTTGCATATTATACATAATACAAGTATCAGACCATGCAAGTATTAGTATTCGATCCGGCTGCTGCATGTAATATTTATTCCTTTTTCATTTCTTGTTTTATGCCGATGACACCATGTCATACTCATAATTATACTGTAAATATTGTATTCATAGTTAAACTGTACGTTTCGTATTCATAATTACATTGTATACAGTATGTACTCATAACTATACTGTATACAGTACGCACTCATAACTTATGAACACTGTAACTCCATATATGTAATAATCCCACACGTATCGATATGAATAATTCTAATCTATTCTGGTGTATAAATATTAAAAGTAATTTTGTATATATACAAGTACCTAAACCACAACATGCATGCAAAACTCATACTTCACGTATCAAATACATTTCTTGAATAAAATCATCAAAAACACTCCCCCTCAAAATGTGATTTTTAGTATAAAAATGAAGCATACCATGAAATTAAATTAAAAAAATCTTATCTAATGACATAAAGATAGGCCTAGAATAATTGAATGATACTGATAAAATTATCTCATGTTGAGACTAACTGTAAAACTTGAAATAATTAATCAAAGTACTTGTCCTTACTCAAGTTTTCAGTAATTCATAATTCAATTCAGTATATGACAACAACATTATTGTGATTGTCGGTTGTGTTTATACGTGTACAATAGTTTACTTGTTCAATTTTTTTAGTTAAATTTTAGCCTTACAATATCTGAATGTAGACAAGAAACCGACGTCTTTTTTCTCTGAAGAAAATAATTATAAATAAATTTAAAAGGTTCCAAAATCAATAATGAATAGTTTAGATTTTTTATTTTTTTTATTTTTGTGGTTTTTATTTTATTTTATGTAAATTGATTCTTTCTTAGGAGATGAATGGTTCTGGCAGTTGGTAGAACTGGGAGTTCTTGTGAGAGAAAGCAAAGATGCCCTAGGTTTCCAAATATTAAATATAAAATGTCTCATAAATAATTAGTTAATTATTTAAATAACCAAATAAAATTTTAAAAAAATTCTGGCAAAGAAGTTATATACCAAGGAGTATTTAATTCAGTGTTGTCAGAAAAGACGAGAATGTCTAACTGTGTAGAAGTTCTTGCTTTCATTTATTTAATTAATGCTGTTAACTATAATTGCAAGTATTAACTAATAATGGGCATTACTTATCTTCAAGAGCATTTTGCCTTTTTCAAATCATTTGGCTGATTTTGTGTTTGGAATCTCAACAAAGACTTTGGTTCATTTCTAGCCAATACAATAAAAGTCTTCTTCTTTTGTTGCCATCGTTTTTATATCTATGAAGTTATATATACTAAAACTGATGATTTTCTCAAATAAAATAAAATAAAATAAAAAATAATTGTGGGTTGGCCATAAAATAGGATTATCTGCCTCGTCTCTTCTTTTAGAATGTTGTGATAACATTGGTGCATGTTTTATGCAGTATATTTGAATCAAATTTTAAGTAAATTGGTACAAATAATGTTTGTGTTATGTATTTATTAACCTTTTAAGGATACCCTTAAACATATTAAATCAAAACTTTTAATATTACAAAATAATTGAATTCAAATTTTATTATAATCTGATTGTCATAGTCTTTATGATTTTTTTTTTACTGATTTTGAAACTTGGAAAAGAATTTGGTCTTGAAAATTCCTGTTTTCTACCATAAATATCTGTAAATATACCCCACCAGTGCTGTCAAACCATTAATTCTCAAAACTTTTTGATGAGACATATGCAAGTCAGATAGATAATTGCAGCTCCATCTTCACATTTAAAGAAAGGAAAATAATAAGATAAAAGGTCTTTAGTGATATGATTTTTTTTTATTGTGCAAAATTATAAATTTGAATTTATCTATTTTAATATAAGTTCGAATCTCCGCCGTAGGATAAAATATATTCTCAAAATTTAATTATAATAAAATTAACAGTAAAGGTTCTAAAAAATAATAATATATCATTATAAAAAACCCAAATCATATTAAATTAATTTAGACCCACAATATGGACTCTCCCTTTCTGAGTAATTATTCAGTGGTATTGAAGCACCTGTTACGTGATGTCTTACACTATTCACGTGCTACTATTTTAACACTTAAAATAGATTATTTCACTTTAAGTACTAAAATAATAACAAATAAATAATATAAAATACCACATAATAAATAGCTCAGGAACATCTAATAATTTTCCCCCCTATCTTGAAAAATGACCTCTCTCTCTTTCAGCCCTCCTATTAATTTGATTCCCTACCAGCCTGCCCTTTCACTTTCTAAACTCTCCTTATCATCTCTCTCTCTCTCCTTAGCTACATAGAGGAGCCTCCCCCTCTCCTTTTGCTGACAATTTAGTTACTAGTTTTCTATACACAACTTTTTTTTTTATAGCTTTCTTTTTCGTTCTTTTTTCTCTTTTTTTCTCTCATATGGGGAGGCATTCTTGTTGCTACAAACAGAAGCTAAGGAAAGGCCTTTGGTCACCAGAGGAAGATGAAAAACTTGTCAAACATATAACCAAGTATGGACATGGCTGCTGGAGTTCTGTCCCAAAATTAGCAGGTATAAATATATATATACCCAATTCTTTAATTTCCTTTTTCTTAATTCCTTTTGTTAAAAATTAAATTTTCAAATGTCAAACCAAAATATATATTCCCTTTTTAAAATTCTGCTTTCAAAATTTGCAGGACTCCAAAGGTGTGGAAAAAGCTGTAGGCTAAGGTGGATCAATTACTTGAGGCCTGATCTAAAAAGAGGAACATTTTCACAACAAGAAGAGATTTTGATTATTGAACTACACGCAGTTCTAGGCAACAAGTAATAATCTTCATTAGGTTCTTCTATATATGTTCATGTTTTGCACTTCCATAATCTAATACTAATACAATTCTCTTCTTTTGATCATCCATCAGATGGTCTCAAATTGCAGCTCAATTACCGGGAAGAACGGATAATGAAATCAAGAACCTATGGAACTCATCCATCAAGAAAAAACTTAGGCAAAAAGGCATTGATCCCAATACTCACAAACCCCTCTCTGAGCTTGAGCACGAAGAAAAACCATCCCCAAGCAATAACAAAAACAATGACGACAAAGCATCGGAAGAAGAATCATACGAGCTAAACTTTGTTGATCACGAAAACTCCAACCAAGAAATAACCAAGCACAGGCCAAAACCACCACCACCACAACCTCCCATTGCAGCAACAAACCGATGTCCACTTATAGAAAATAACTGCAATATCTCAACGCCTCCACCAGCACAAGAATTCTTCCTAAATAGGTTTATTACCTCCCATGAAACCTCCACTACCAAGACTAATTCGGACTTGGCGGGGTATCTCTCTTTCCACCAGTTTAACTATGGACGACCAGAAATAGACCTGTCGGTGAATCCAAACTCCACTAATCTTTTCTTCAATCCGGCCTCAAAATCGTCAGAAATGATTTCGGAATTCAATTCCACTATCATTCCATCAGTATCCAATTCGATGTTTCATCTGAACAGGATGCAGAATTGGGATGCCAATGCAATTACCAAAAGTGGCAGCAGCAGCAGTACAAATACTATTACATATTTTGAGAGCAATAATACTAATAATAGTAATGCTACTTTTTGTTGGGGAGGAACAGATGGTGGAAAACCGGAAAAAGAAGCACAAATTCATAATTCTGTGGAAGGGGAACAAGAAGAAATCAAATGGAGTGAATATCTCCAAGCTCCATTCTTGCTAAATTCCACTCAAAATCATTCTGCTCAAGATCATTTGTACAATTCTCATGAGGCTAAACCCGAAACGCAATTCTCTCCAAATTCTTATTGGCATCAAAACCAGCAGCAACAACAACAGGCTGCTGCCGACATTTATTCTAAGCATTTTCAGAGACTATCTGCTACATTCGGACATTTTTCTTAGCCTGTGCTTACTTTCAATATGGGAAAGCTTCAAATTCAACAGGTGTGTGCTATGGAGGGTATATTTTTTTTCAAATGTTCCTTTTTATTCCCCTTTATTTCCATTCTGTAAATAGGGTCTGATATAGAATTTCTCAGCTTTTCAAAACCTGATAGTTGCTAAAGAGAATCTTCATATTTGTTGCTGATCATCTTTTGTATGTAACTCGTGTGGTAGAATTTTATAATAAGTACTATTTGTTTCTATTCATTTATCTTCTATTCTTGATATGCTTTGGAGCCACTGGATGTAATCTATGTCTGTTAATTATTCAAAAAGATGTTTTACTTTGTGGGTTACTTTTTCTTTTTAAATTTTTTACCCTGCATTTGAGCTTCTTTAAACCCAATAATTTTATTATTTTTAAAGTTGAGATAGCGACATTCTTCAACATTTCTAAGTCTTTCTGGTTCCCTGGATTCTTTTGATTACTTTAGCCTTACCTATCTCTTTCAATAATGGACCTCTCCAAATTTTAATGAGATGAAAAGCACAAAAATTCAAATATAACACTCAATAAACCATATTTTTCTTAAATGGGTGTCTATCGGTGTCTGCTAATTAAGGATGGAGATAGTTTTTACTCTCGACAAATCTTTAAATCATTTCCTCCCCAAACCTTGGGCTTATTTGGTTTATGCAACATCTCCCGTCCCCAAAATGAGAGAGTATCATTTGACTTTAAACTTCTTATTACTACATCTTAATTACATACAAAGAAAATCAAATTTCAAATAAAACTCTAATTTTAGAACGGACAAAGTCAAATTTCGAATGCAACTCTCATTTTGGATAAGCAAAGTCAAATTTCAAACGAGACTCTCATTTTGAAATGTACATCTTTAAATTTTGAATGATACTCTCATTTAGGAACGGAGAGCAGAATACTTCATATATAAGAGTCCTGGATGCATGTAAAAGTTTGGTAGGTTCTGAATTCTGATGCAAGTTAAAGATGGTGCTTTTAACTTGGAGAGATAGGGAAGTAGGAAAAGTTGAAAACTCCAGCAAGAAAAAAGAGAGAAATCAAACTGTTAGTCAACATGAAAGGGAGATGACTTACAATCTCAATGGAAGCCACAAATTCCTCTGTCCTATAGTTTTCTTGAAATACCAACATTTATCTAGATCCGACACTGGTAAATTATAGAATTGTGGATAATAAATATATGAATAAATCTACACATATACCCTCCTTACATAAATAACCATTTTTTGGCAAAAAAAATTGTATGGAGGGTGTTTATGTAATTTGTATGACTTTTTTTCTTTTACCAAGGAATGGTTGTTTATGTAAGGAGGATGTATGCGTAGATATACTCTAAATATATAAATAAAGTACTTATAAGTGAAAGGGAAGGCAAAACTTTTGCGGTTTACATTATCTGGACAATGCATGAGTAGTCCTCTATGGGCCTAGAACTTCTACTACTTCTGGGAGGAACAGAGGAATGGGGTCCCTTGATGGAGATTTCTTGATTGTGATACTTCATGATAAAGGGAAATAATTTATTTTTTGATGTTTTCTTGAAACATAAGAGAAGTGTCTGATTGGAAAAAGCTGGAAAAATTCCCTTGTTTAGGGGAGTAGTTCATCATAAGAAGCAACTTCCTATCAATTTTTCAGTTCCTCATGGACTTTCTTTCTTCTTTTGTCCTATAAAATGTCATCTGAATTAAATTAGGGAGCTGAGAAATGCTTTAAATCTTACGGTTGCCCTCTGCTATAAGGTTAAAATTGTCTAATTTTGTTTTACAGTGAAACTCAACTGCTAAAGTTTGAAATGCCTTTATAACTTATCTTAATTTTAGACAATTGATATTCTCAAGTCCAAATGGTGTTCTCAGAGTTATAAATGTAACTTAAAATTTTAAGGGTCGTTAAAATAATTATAAATATATATTTATTTTGACTGCATCAATAATCATATAGTAGAGACAATTTCACTTATAAGTCAAACATTTCAATATTTTTATATTTTATTTTCTCAATATCAACGTCTTAAATTTATTCTCTTATTTGGCACGACAATTTCTTCCAAGTACCAAATTCAATCATGGTCTACCCAAAACTTTCAAATATTTAGATGAAGTTATTTTTAATTTTCATATGTCGATATTGACGAGTACGATACAATCTCTTTCGTTTCTAAATATAAAATTATTATTAATTTTTAAAAGACAAATTAAAATATTATCTATTGATTTTCTCTAAAGATTACAGTGTAGAGAATGCCTATTTATTGGCTAATAAATTTTTCTGAATCCTTATCTTACTACATCACTTAATATTATATAATAATACTAATTTATCCTTATCACTCAATATAAGATATATATTGTCTAACACTCCCCCACAAAGTGGGCCTCAACTAAAAAGATTATTTTTTTTCAAAGTGGGCCTCTATTGAAAATAAATAAATGGTCATCTTGATTATAATTTTTTGTTTGTTTTCAGAAAAATAATAATAAATAAAAATAAATTGTTTGACTTCAAGAAAAGCATATGGGCAAAAAAGACTAAAATCCCAGAAGAATATAAGCTCTAGAAGGGGAAAGAATTATCTTTGGGAAAGAGAAGTTTTTTGTATCGCCATATAGCTCGAGAAAAACTTCTCTTTCCCAAAGATATGATATCATATATAAACATATAATTAATTAATAGACAGATATAATGAGAGAAGTGATAACGTGGGAATCCATGGGAGGAGAAATATTCTCTTGATTTCCTCATGAGATTACAACGTAGAGAATGCCTATTTATAAGTTAATAGATACATAAGAAATCGAGTTTTATTAAATCCTTATCTTACTAAATCACTTAATATTAACTAATAATACTAATCTATTCTTATCACGCAATATAAAATATATATTGTCTAATAAAACTTAAAATTGATATATTAAAAATTATAAAATTATAAAATAATAAATATTAATTTTAAATAATTTATAATATTTATTATTATATTAATTAAAATTAAAAAAAAAATTATCTTAATTTAAAATTTAAAAATATCTTTAATTAATTTTAAAAAATTAATAATAATCTTATCAATAAACCGATATAATTCAATAGACATGTGACCGAGCGTTATCGTCCTTTCACCAAAATAATTCAATAGCCGTGTGAACGAACGATATCGTCCTTTCACAGTCATGAAAGTCTTCGCTTTAAAAACGTGCCGCAGCACTATTCATTTGAGTCCCTTGTGCCTTTTTACTCTTTGCATGAATACTACTGGTATTTTAGAAATCCGACAAATTTAAATATGAAGAAGGAAAATACGACAAGAAGTTCTCAATCATGAGTATTCTGGATATGAAGCGAGTTATGTGGATTAAGTACCTTCCATTACATTTATCTTTTAATTTTCTTTTTTAAATTAAGATACCTTCTATTATATTTATCTTTTATTTTTTTTAATACATATTCACGATATAAATATTACCTTTAACGACAAAAGAAATTTTATCAAAAATAATTAATAACATAATAAAATCTGTCGAAAACAATTATGTCACTGAAAAATATTATTAAAAATAATATTTGTGTCACTAAATACATATTCAGTGACATAAATGTTATTTTTAACAATACTTCAGCAATAAAATTATTTTCTGTGAATTTTTTTGTGTTACTAATTGTTTGTAAAAAAATTATTTTGTCACTAATGATAATATTTATGCCGTGAATATGTATTAATAGAAATTAAAGTATAAATATAATAGATGCTATCCTAATCCGCAACATACCAAGAAGCCTGTTTTGGCTACCATGAATCCACCACATGCACTAGATCTAAATTTTTATGGTAGGGTATTTGAACGCACATACGTGTGCGCCCACCTGCACACTCCTGCGAGGGAAATTTTTTCAATATTCTCACAAATAGAATAAAGTTTTGAAGTTTCTTTCTCTCCTCACAAGCATACGTATGTACATAACTACATATATAATATTTATGTCGTGAATATGAATTAATAGAAATTGAAGTATAAATATAATAGATGATATCCTAATCCGCAACATACCAAGTAGCCTGTTTGGCTACCATGAATCCCCCACATGCGCTAGATTTTAATTTTTATGGTAGGGTATTTGAAGGGACATACGTGTGCTCCCACCTGCACACTCTAGGAGGGAAAAAATTTCAATATTCTCACAAATAGAATAAAATTTTGAAGTTTCTTCCTCTCCTCACAAGCATACGTATATCTGTATATAATTTTGGTGTATCTGTGGTGCATGTGAAGTGAATTATTGAGTCTTTTTGGTTAGGTCCTACAATCTTATATGCACAAGAGTACAAAATAAATATGAAATGGAAATTGCAGAATAAAGATGGGTAATTAATGATTGGTTACAAGTGTTAGTTTTTTAGTGTTATTAGTGCAAGTCCGATGTTAATTAGTGATGGTGAATGGAAGAGGCGAAAAATCCATAAAGACAAGAAAAAACTGTGAAAATGGAGTTAAGAGAAGGAAAATAGGGAGAATGACACGATAGTAAATAGATAAATATTTCTCTTTCTAGACTAAGTAGCTGAGTAATCTTGTCAAATGTCAAATCATGACCTCTATTTATAGTAGATAGAGGTCTAGGTTCACGCGGTACACTCAAGTGACGTCACGTGGCAAGTTACGCATATATCTGACGTCACTCTCCCGAGTGGATCCCACAATACTGTTAGTGCCATTCTCATCTGAGATGGTTGCTTTCTCGACAATTCTTTTTTCCTAACCACTAAACCAACCCTTAAACAACTAGCCAAATGTTATGTCCGAATGTGCTAAAACCCTTTATCGGAGGCCTTAGGAAATAGTGTTAAATTTTCACCTCTCTCTAATTATAAACTAATACCCCATTTTCCTCATGTTTTAACAGAAAAAAGAAAATATAAGAAAATTTTATATTTATATGAAATTATTCGTAGATGTGTGGTAAATATTTCATTGTTATATATTATTAAACAAGTATCTCGTTATGCTAAATTTTTAAAAGAATTGTGTACACAAAAGAGGAAACAAGAACTCAAAAGATATGCTAAGGTAAAAATAGTGGAGAATGTTTCTGCAGTTATTCAAAGAAGACTCCCTACAAAGTGTCAAGATCCATATATGTTTACTATCCCTTGTAAGATAGGTGACATTAGTTTTGAAAGGGTCATGCTAAACTTAGGAGCTTCTATAAATGTCATGTCATATTTTATATATACTTCGTTGAAACTTAAACCTTTGAATATAGTTGGTACTGTTATTCAGTTGACTGATAGATCCAATGTTTATCTTAGAGGTGTAGTTGATGATGTTCTTATGCAAGTTAATGATTTAATTTTTTTTATTAATTTTATGTGCTTGACATGGAAAATGGTGATCTAAATGCTCTTATTTTGTTAGGATGATCATTTTTAAAGACATCCAAGACTAAGATAGATGTTCATAGTTGTATACTTACAATAGAGTTTGATGGCGAAATTATTTAGTTCAATATTTATGATGCCATGAAATATCTTAGTGATGATAATCATGTTTATTCCATTGATGTGATTGATTCTTTAGCATATAAAGTTTTTGAACTTGATGAAAAAGATGGATTGAAAAACTTGAGAAAAAGAATGGGGAGTTAGCCTTGAGTACTGATTTGCAGCTTTAAATGATTCACCGAAGTCAGGTAATGATCCTTATATTGAATTACCAGTTTCTAACAAAAAATCTTTACCTTTTGTTTTGCAGGCTCTCATTCCAGGTTTCAAGCTTATCCTCGACATCTCAAATACCTGTTTCTTAAAGAAGGAGTAAAACCTTCAAGTCAACCGCAAATAAGACTGAACCTTTCCACGATGATTATAGTGAAGATGGATGAGATTCTCAAAGTTCATGAAGTTAGAGTGACGTGATGTTTAAACATGTTGTCAAGCCAATGGCAATAAGTAAAGACGCTATTTAGGAGACAACCCTATGAGAGTATCATATTCTTTCTTTTAATTTTTGTATTTATATTTTGGTTATTTGTGCATTTTCTTTGCATTTTACTTTACATTACATTATATTTAGGTTATTTGTTATTTTATGTTTTTAGGTTATATATCTTTTTAATTGATTTTATTTTAAATTTTGTGGGTATATTCATTGCAAACTCTCACGAGACACAACTCGTCCACTTGGAGTAACCTTGAGATTTAAAGATTTATTGCACATTCTAAGTGCAATCGTGTTTTCTACAAAAATGGATTAGTTTTATTTTTAGGATGTGTCACTTAAGTAATGAGTTAATTGGATTAAATTTTTTATTAATGATAAAAAAAAATTAATTTTTATTTAATAACTTTTAAAAATGGGATAAATTTTTGCTTAGTCTGAATTTTGACTTTTTGTTAGTTTTCGCTTTGTTTGAGATTCTTTAAATTTTTATGCACTTATATTCATTTGTTGAGCTAGTTTTAATTTAAGGGAGAGTTTATATAGTTAAATGCTTATGAAAGATATTTTTGATCTCTATAACTTATTTAATCGTAACTTAAAGTGAAATATAAAGCAAAATATAATTTGAGGGAGATGATTCAGGTAATCTTTCTAGAATTGTTAAATTGAAAAAGAAAAATCTATAAGTGAGTTGAGATATAGCCTAAAACGCATTCACCCATAAACACATGAAAAAGCGAGATGGATCATAAAACATACTCGCTGCTGATGAAAAAAGAAAAGAAAAAAAGAATGGGATGGAGCATAAAATGCACCCATTTAAAAGAAAAAAATAAAAAAATATTTAAAATATATATTAATAATTCTAGTGTCTTTAATTATTTAATAACATTTTGATCTTCTAGATTACATTTGTCTCTATTAGCTGAAACTGATGTGAAAAATATGTATATAAAGTTTTATTATATATCTTTTATGAGGTAATTGGTGATCTAAACTTATTTGGGTTCTAATTAGTTCTATGCATTTAGATTAACACACATACAAAATGTCTTGAGTAAAGTAAGATTAATAAATATGTTAAAATTTTAGGATTTGCATGATTTTCAAATTTTTCTAGAGTTATTATATAAAGAATCTTTGAGGTCATGTTCAGTGTCAAATTAATTTGTTGCTCATGTAGTATGGTTATTAGTCTTATTTTTTTAGTTTTGCTTTTGTTTTTTGCTTGAGGACAAGTAAAGATTTAAGTTTAGGAGTATTTGATAAGTGAATTTTATATCTATTTATTAGATATTTTTATACTTAATAATTTGTGAGGTTTTAAGTATTTTAGGTAATTTATGTATTATTATGTGTTTTTATTATTTTTATTTAGTTTGTAGGAAGAATTAAAGGAGCTCATCACGCATGACTCACATGTATTAGGCAGTTAAGACAAGGAACGACGTCGTTTGATGTCTTGAAGAATCAAGCAGATTGCACAAGGCGCAAAAGGAATAAGGAAGCTACGAAACGACGTCGTTTAGCAAGGATTAGAAAGAAAAGAAAAAGAAAAAAAAAGAAGCAGGCGCGCAATGCACGGCTAGCTAATTAAGAATCTCATGTGGGTCCCGCTATTATACAATATTCCTTTGTTCCTTATTCAGAGAATTTGACAGCTTGCTTGCTTTTTGTTTTGTAACTCTGTATGGGTCCCAACAATAAATAAAAGAATGATCATTAGGGGAGTCCTTAGTGAATTTGGAAAAAGAATTAAAATAGGAATTTTTTTCAAGTATTTGTACTTGTATTTTTTAAGTCCTATTATAGTTTGGAAAAATTATTTAATCTATAAATACATGTTATTAGACATACTTAGGAGTACCTTTTGTCTACATATTTCTCCTTCTATTATTTTTTGGCGATTTCATGGTCATGTGTGGCTAAATTCTTGTTCTTGGTTTAAGTGAACGAAATCCATCAGAATTTATACGCTATTAGATTTAATTTATTTTAATTGTTTGATTTATATTTTAAGTTATTGTATATTTTTTTATGCTTAATTTTTATGATTAATTCGTTTAATTACTAGGATGCATACTAGTTTATGTTGCGATTTACTGCTGAATTAGATATCAAATCCGTAATTGTTTGGTCACTCTAATTTGTGAAACAACTAAGATTAATAATTGACTGCAGATTAAAAGATTATTATATTTTAAGAAGAATAGTCAATTAAATTAAATACAACTGCATGTATTTGTATTGTTTAGCTTCATTGATCTTTCTATTTCTTAAAGCTCCTACTAGATTAAATATTTAACGCGTGTGTAAGGTTGTTTATTAGTTAGGGTTATTTAGACCACTCGTTTCTAATTAACTAAAATTAAAGAAAGATAGAAAACTTATTCTACCGGTGAATATTCAAAGTAATGATTAATTTATATTAGTATCAAAGCATAAATTTCTGATGGTTGATGTTAATTTAACTCAAGATTTGTTCTTCTAATTCATTTCGTTAATTTATTCTCCGTTAGTTGTGTATTATTTTTATTTTAGTTTATATTCTTTAAATTATTTCTGTTAATTCAAAAAAGCCTCATTTTGGTTTATATAACATAAAATTAAATTAATCATTCTCTGTGAGATTGACTTTTACTTGCAATAGTAATAATTATTTTTCGCAATAAAACTTTATTTTTTGTTACCTGCGAGAACACATCACAATATTGTATGTACATTGAAATCAAAATCAGAGTTATTATAAGAACACAAGATCTCCTTAATTCATCTTTGGATTTGTACGAGGAAGAACGAGATAATTCACTACTAGATAATTCGCCAAGTCTATGTTTATTTGCAACAACTAATGTTGTAAATGGTAATTGAAAATTTCGTATTCGTCCATATCTATATTCGAAAAAAATTAAATATTATTCGTATTTAAAACAAAACGGAGATATTTGTATTTAGTTTTAAAATATCCGTAAATAAACGGATACGAATATGAATATAGACGTATTCATATTCGTTTAACATTCAACTGTAAATATATCCTGCGAATATCCAATATCCGACGATATTTGGATTTGTATTTGTATCCAAATAATTTGTATATATATATATATATATAAGTAAACATAATTTTTTAAAATAACATTCCTTACATATATAATAATTAGTTTTTATTAGCATACGAAGATTATTTTTAAAATATGTCATTTTACTTTAAGAACATAGAATATAACACTTTTAAATATAATATAAAAAACTAAAATAAAATCATTTAATTTTAATTAATGTTTTTTTTCCTATTATAATGTGTAAAATATCTAAAATGTATCATTTAACGGGAAAAAAAATTATACTACAAGAACAAAATTATAGTTATTTGTTTGTTACAAATATTTTATTTTCAAAACTTGCGTACGAGAATAAGAGTGAATGATAAATTAGTATTATCTTTCATTAAAAATGCAGTTAATTTGATTCTTTCTTTAAGATATTTGAATTTTGATTGATTTTTATGATTAATGATGGATGATCATGTGCTTGACAAACTTTAAATGGTGATGAATAATTAAATAATTTTTATTTAAATTTTTATAAATAATTTGAATATATTGTTTATGAAGTAATTGATAAATGAATTCGGATATCCGAATATTCAAATAATATGTTCATTCAAATAAAATAAACGAAAACGGATATTATCCGTATTTAGATATTATTTTGAATACTGAATATGGATAGTATTTTTAAAATTCACCGAATATTAGAAAAGAACACTGATAGGGTATTAATTTTTCGGATATAAATACAAATATCACCTATCCAAATTCGTATATATTCGTTAAGAGCCCTAGCAACAACGATGGATGAATTGGACTATAAATTATTTTATCAACACATTTGTTCTAAGATTATAATCTTATGAACTACTACATCTGTTCTAAAAAAGATGAGTAAAGTAATAAAAAAAATTATCCTCAAAAGAATGACTGAAAGTGTTTAAAATGAAAGGAAATTGATATTTTCACACTGTTTTTTGATATTTTCACACTGTGTATCATACAAAAAGTGTTGTTATAGATATATAACAATGGTTAATCATTGTTATAGGCTATATATGTAAGGTCCACCATGTGAAAATATCAAAAAATAGTATAAAAATATCAATTCTCAATATTATTAGTGTGACGCCCCCAAATCTAGGCCCACACAGCCCAAACTTGAGTCGTCAAAAGACTACAACAAAATTATTACAATGAAATACAACGTACAACAATACAGTGGATAATACAACACAACTAAGTCTTCATTATTATTGCCACACTATTTTATAACACGTGAAGACTATGATAGCTATCCCCGTACTCTCACTCCATTCCCCGGCTAGACCCCGTTACGTTCTCATCTCCTGTTGAAAAACAATGGAACGAAAAGAAAGGGTGAGCTCAAATAGCCCAGTAAGAAATATCATGACTAAGATAATGACGAATAATGTAAGACCCCGAATTTATGAAATACAAAATTTAATTTTTCTTCATATATATTTTTCCTGAAACAGTAAATGGTTAAATTGACAAAATTGAAAGTTAAGGATGTTATGTGCAAATTTTATTTTGTCGGACAATATTCTTTTTGTCGGGGAATATTCGTTTTGTCGGGGAATATTCGGGCCGTACGACGGCGCCGAAATAACAAATTATTTGTGGACCCCACAACGGAATATTTGTCGGATATAGAAAACGACAGAAGTAACCTTTTTAAATAAAAATAGTCAACGGTGTTAACTGTTAAAATACCGGTGATAAAAGAATAGTAGCATACGGTAATTTATGGTATTTTCTGTAGCACACGATACTCTACAGTAGCACACGGTATTGCACAGTGTCTCATATTATTGGTCTGATAATTGACACCGTAACTGTTGCGCATCATTTTATCAATAATTGTCACTGCATAATATTTTATATTATCAATTCAATTATTGTTGTTACACAGTATTTTGCATTATTGATTCAATAATTGTCATTACACTATATTTCATATCATTGACTCAATAATTGTTGCTGCACTGTTTTTAAAATTATTGAATCTAATAATTGTCACAGTAGCAAATATACTGTAATTTATATTATTAAATTAATAATAATCTGTAACGTGTTTATTACATTATTGTTGAATTATTGTTGTAGCATTATCTTATATGCAGGACCCACAAGAAGAATAAATAAATAAATAAAAAATAAATAAATTTTACTATTTGAAATAGTAACGTGAATAGTAACTTGTGGGCCCCTGTAGGACCCACCTGAGAAAATTTGCACAAAAATTGTGCCAGGAAAATTTTATGCAAAAGGCGTGGGCGGCTGAAAATTTTTCTGGCGTGCAGCACGCCAGTTCACCTACCACACGCATAGTAACTTATTTTCTCCTATAAATAGCTTGCTCAACTGAATAGAAAAATCACACCTAAAACATAAAATTTTTCTATAAGAATTTTATGAGTTTTCTCTGAGAATAGTAAGGCTATTTTGAGAGTTTGAAAGCCAAAAGGAGTGCAGAAAATTTTCAAGTAAGTCTTTTATTAAAGAGTAGTAATTTTATAAATTCCTATTTTTCACGGTATTCACAAATCTTCCTTTAGAAGACTCTTCTTTGAGAAGATTCATTTTTAAAAGCTTTCTTTGGAAGATTTATTTTAGAATATTATTTTAAAAACTATTTTAAAGTAGTTATATTATACTACAAAAATTATGTTAAATATATATAATTTTGATAGTTCATATTATACGAGTTATCATACACTTTGAAAGTTATATATTGTAATTACTAATTTTATTATAAATATATAGGTTGATCAACCTCATTTAAATCAATATCCAGTCACGTGTTAAGGTAAGGAATATCATTCTTTTCACACTCTTAAATTTATTACGGTAAGGGGTATCACTCTTTTCATCATCATAAATGGATATTATTTTCTTTCTTACTTGAAGGGATTATCATTCTTTGATTCTCGAAAATAATATCGTTTCTTTCTTGTGCCATTTACTTCCATGTATTAAATTGTGGGAATAACCTTACGGCGCGGTTTACCGCCTGTTGGTGAATAACCTTTTGTATTCATTCCTTATTAATCTTTGAGAATAACCTTACGGTGCGGATTATCGCCTGTTTGGTGAATAACTCTTCGTATTCAAATTGATGGGAATAACCTTACGGCGCGGATTATCGCCTGTTTGGTGAATAACTATTCGTATTCAAATTGATGGGAATAACCTTACGGTGCGGATTATCGCCTGTTGGTGAATAACCCTTTTTATTTGTCTCGTGTGGAAATAATTTGTCTACACGAATTATCACATGACACTTTTATTCCATATTCGTAAGTGATATCATTTTCCTTTATACTCATAAGGGATACCATCTTTTTCATCTTCCATTATTCAAACTTACTATGGTAAGGGATATTAATTCCCTTCACCTTTTGTTAATCAAACCTGCTACGGTAAGGGATATTATTTTCTTTCATACTCCTAAATCGAAACTTATTATGGAACTATTGCTTCTATAATTCCTGAAAATATTATATGTTCCATAATAGTTGAACTTCATTATTTCAACTGAACCTTCCTATTTACGTGAACCTTTCTATTGAACTGTAACCGTTATTCTGAACTGTGGATCTTGAATATCATTTTTAAATTTCACTCCACATCATGTTGACAATTTGGACATTATTTGAATCTGCACAAAGTAAACTTCTGATACTTATTGTGTATCCTGTTCTTCTGTTCATCATTTGTATCACTGTTATTTGTATTAATCATCAAGAATCAAGCTGTTGTGAATATCTGTGGCCGGGGGCACAGATGTGATATAATTGTTGAACAGATGATAGGTTAAAGGCGATATACTAGGTTAAAGGCGATACATCTGTTCGGTGTCTTTTATGGCACGTGGTTAATGTTTTCTTTGGCCCGTAGTGCAAAGATGAACTGTTGATTGATATGATTATGACCAAAGGCTGAATCTGGTATAATCATGACCGTTGGTGTTATATTGAATGTCTTTGGCCCGTAGTGCAAAGATGAACTGTTGATCTGCATGATTATGACCAGGAACTGTGAAGTTGTATTATTTTGACTAATGGTATTTCAGATGATAAAAGTTGATGATATTTTTACTAAAAAGAGAAGCGAGTGGACATTATAGTCTGCATTATTCTTCTAATAGATTGCTCATTCCGCTACTATTATTGATCTGAACGTTGTTTAAGAATTTAACTGCAGTTTTTGATATAAACCTTGTAGTCTAGTGTATTCTATCAAGAACTCAACTGTTGAAGGCTAATGATAAATTATTCGTCATTATCTTAGTCATGATATTTCTTACTGGGCTATTTGAGCTCACCCTTTCTTTTCGTTCCATTGTTTTTCAACAGGAGATGAGAACGTAACGGGGTCTAGCCGGGGAATGGAGTGAGAGTGCGGGGATAGCTATCATAGTCTTCACGTGTTAAAATAGTGTGGCAATAATAATGAAGACTTAGTTGTGTTGTATTATCCACTGTATTGTTGTACGTTGTATTTCATTGTAATAATTTTGTTGTAGTCTTTTGACGACTCAAGTTTGGGCTGTGTGGGCCTAGATTTGGGGGCGTCACAGTTGGTATCAGAGCTTAGGGATATGGTCTTTAATGGAGATCTGGGGTTAGAACTAGGAGGGGAGAGACGAATATAATCAGTCACTAGTGTGTCCCACCTAAATTAGATTTTATTATCTAATGAGTTGATTTGAATATAGGGACATGAAGTGATGAGTCAGTTTATTTGAACTAACATCTATTTTGTGACCACAGTTAAGTATGGCATCTGGAAATCAAGAGGTTAACCACGGAGTACCCGAAGTGAATGTAGAGGCCACAAACAATTCTTCTACAAACTCAGAGTTGAATAATTTGCCTAAAGCAAAAATTATTTGTATCCGATCTAAAGAAGAAGAAGGTGAAAGTTCTACCGTCGTTCTTCCAAATTCGTTCTTTAAAGGATATCCGGAACTTGCGAAAATTGTTGCCTTTAATTTGCTCGACAGTTGGAAACATATCATCACCTGGTTATGCTCGATAACAAAGGATCGGAATATATGGACGTTTCATATAAGTCTTTGGGATTTATGGTGTTCGAGCTATGATTTTCAAGATTATTTAAAAATGATGTATCTATACTTTTGGGCGTTACAATTTAGAGGAATTCAGGTTAAGTTAGTCACTATCGTGGAAACTGTAGTCTATCGAAAATACTATTTTAATGGAAATCATTGGTACGCTACTACTGATGAAGTTGAAGAATCTGAGAAACAGTTCGTTAGAGAACTATTTCGTGGTATCCCCATGGTTGAAATACGTGAAGATCCGGATGAAGTATATGGGACTCGATTTGATGATGACAGCCTTGATGATCAAGAAATCGAATAAGGTGATGACCGGTAAGCTATTCATCAATTCTCGAGAAGTCTATGCCATGTTAGATATTGGCTCTATCCACTCTTTTATCTCACCTATATGTACTCAACGTTTAAATTTGACTATTGAAAACTTAAATCTTGTCTTATCAGTTGAAACCTCATTGGGAGAAATACCTATTACATTTACTATCTATAAATCTTGCCTAGTTCAAATCAACAACCTCACATTACCTGTTGACCTTATTTCTTTGGAGATGCATGAATTTGATGTGATTTTAGGAATTGATTGGTTGACTACCCATCATGCTAAAATTGATTGTTTTCATAAGATTATTAGTTTTCATATTCCTAATCAACCTGTCATGCAAATTCAAACAACTAAACCATTGAAATCTATAACTATTATTTCTAGCCATAAAATCATTCGTTTATTGAAAAACGGATGTCAAGCCTTTTTAGCACATGTCATTGATTTGAACAAAAACACGTCAAACTTGAATGATATTCCTATTGTTAATGAGTTCCTGACGTTTTTCCTGAGGAACTTCCTGGCTTATCCCCAAACCGAGAAATTGAATTCTGTATCGATCTTGAACCCGATACTAAGCCCTTTTCCAAAGCCTAACACCAAATGGCTCCCATAGAACGCCAAGAGATGAAAGTTTGATTATTAGATATCGGTATCATTCGAGCGAGGAATACGAGAAGAGTTTTCAAGAACTCAAGAGGAGACTTGTTTCAGCTCCTGTTCTGACCATTCCATCAGGATCAGGAAAATTCGTCATATATAGCGATGCTTCAGGCAAAGGTCTAGGTTGTGTCCTTATGCAACATGGAAAGGTTATAGCTTATGCCTCTCGACAACTCAAAGATTATGAGAAAAATTACCCTACTCATGATCTGGAGTTGGCAGCAGTCGTTTTCGCGTTGAAGATCTGGAGACACTACTTGTACGGAGAGAAAGTGGATATCTATACGGATCATAAAAGTCTCAAGTATTTCTTCACCCAGAAGGAACTCAACATGCGACAACGACGTTGGCTTGAGCTGTTGAAGGATTATGATCACACAATCCAGTATCACCCGGGAAAGGCGAACGTTGTAGCTGACGCTTTGAGCAGAAAATCTTATGCGAGTACAAGTGCACTGCTGACAACACAAAAGCGTATTTTGTACGACTTGCAAAAGATGGAGATGGAGCTAAAGACACCAGGGACCCACTCGAAGATTGCTCACGTGCAAGTAGAACCAGCTTTAATCGATAAAATTAAAGCTGCTCAAGCTACCGATCCGGAACTGATAAACATGATAAAGAAAGTACAAGAAGGTACCATTCCCGAAGCAAGAATCGACGAGAAAGGAATACTTCGAGTCAACTCTCGACTCTGTGTTCCTAACGATCCTGAATTAAAGCATAAAATCATGATGGAGGCACACAACACGCCATTTGCAATCCACCCTGGAGGTACCAAGATGTATCGAGATCTTCGACATACATTTTGGTGGAACAATATGAAAAGGGAGATTGCAGAGTTTATCTCAAGGTGCTTAACTTGTCAACGTGTCAAGGCAGAGCATCAAGTACCTAAGGGTCCTTTACAACCACTTGAGGTTCCCGAATGGAAGTGGGAACACATCAATATGGATTTCGTGACGGGTCTTCCCAAAGTTTCTCAAGGCTTAGATGCAATTTGGGTCATCGTAGATAGATTGACCAAATCCGCTCATTTCTTGCCTATACGAGAAAACTTTTCACTTGAAAGTCTTTCCGGTATGTACATAAATGAGATCGTGAGATTGCATGGCATGCCAGTTTCCATAGTTTCTGATCGAGATCCTAGATTCACTTCACGCTTTTGGATCAGTCTACAAAAAGCTATGGGCACTGAACTACGTTTTAGTTCTGCATACCATCCTCAAACGGACGGACAATCGGAAAGGACGATCCAGACCCTCGAAGATCTTTTGAGACTTTGCGTACTAGATTTCAAAGCAAGTTGGGATAAGTACTTGCCATTGGTGGAATTTTCCTACAACAACAGTTACCAAGCAAGTATAGGTATGGCTCCATTCGAGGCTTTATATGGACGCAAGTGTCGCTCTCCAGTATGTTGGAATGAGGTAGGAGAAGCAAAACTGTTGGGACCCGAGTTGGTACGCTTGACGACCGAAAAGATCCAAATGATCCGACAACGAATACAGACAGCACAAGAACGACAAAAGAGTTATGCCGATCTTCATCGGAGAAATGAGAGTTCAACGTCGGAGATCATGTATTCTTACGTGTTTCTCCATGGAAAGGGGTTACGAGATTCGGAAAGAGAGGAAAACTCAACCCTCGATTTATTGGCCCATTTGAAATCCTCGATCGGGTGGGAACTGTAGCTTACAGACTAGCCTTACCACCAAGTATGTCTCGCATCCATAACGTTTTTCACATATCTATGTTACGTAAATATGTGAAGGACCCAAACCACGTCATTGAGTTAGAACCAGACGTTATAGCAGAAGATTTAACGTATGAGGAAGTACCTGTTAAGATCCTAGATAAGAAGGAGCAGATCTTACGCTCAAAGGTTATACCTCAAGTTAAGGTTTTATGGAGGAACCAAGATATTGAGGAAATGACCTGGGAGCTAGAATCTGAGATGAAGTCTAGGTATCCATACCTCTTCGAAATGCCAGGTACGTCAATTTCGGGGACGAAATTTCATAAGGAGGGGAGGTTGTAAGACCCCGAATTTATGAAATACAAAATTTAATTTTTCTTCATATATATTTTTCCTGAAACAGTAAATGGTCAAATTGACAAAATTGAAAGTTAAGGATGTTATGTGCAAATTTTATTTTGTCGGACAATATTCTTTTTGTCGGGGAATATTCGTTTTGTCGGGGAATATTCGGGCCGTACGACGGCGCCGAAATAACAAATTATTTGTGGACCCCACAACGGAATATTTGTCGGATATAGAAAACGACAGAAGTAACCTTTTTAAATAAAAATAGTCAACGGTGTTAACTGTTAAAATACCGGTGATAAAAGAATAGTAGCATACGGTAATTTATGGTATTTTCTGTAGCACACGGTACTCTACAGTAGCACACGGTATTGCACAGTGTCTCATATTATTGGTCTGATAATTGACACCGTAACTGTTGCGCATCATTTCATCAATAATTGTCACTGCATAATATTTTATATTATCAATTCAATTATTGTTGTTACACAGTATTTTGCATTATTGATTCAATAATTGTCATTACACTATATTTCATATCATTGACTCAATAATTGTTGCTGCACTGTTTTTAAAATTATTGAATCTAATAATTGTCACAGTAGCAAATATACTGTAATTTATATTATTAAATTAATAATAATCTGTAACGTGTTTATTACATTATTGTTGAATTATTGTTTAAGCATTATCTTATATGCAGGACCCACAAGAAGAATAAATAAATAAATAAAAAATAAATAAATTTTACTATTTGAAATAGTAACGTGAATAGTAACTTGTGGGCCCCTGTAGGACCCACCTGAGAAAATTTGCACAAAAATTGTGCCAGGAAAATTTTATGCAAAAGGCGTGGGCGGCTGAAAATTTTTCTGGCGTGCAGCACGCCAGTTCACCTACCACACGCATAGTAACTTATTTTCTCCTATAAATAGCTTGCTCAACTGAATAGAAAAATCACACCTAAAACATAAAATTTTTCTATAAGAATTTTATGAGTTTTCTCTGAGAATAGTAAGGCTATTTTGAGAGTTTGAAAGCCAAAAGGAGTGCAGAAAATTTTCAAGTAAGTCTTTTATTAAAGAGTAGTAATTTTATAAATTCCTATTTTTCACGGTATTCACAAATCTTCCTTTAGAAGACTCTTCTTTGAGAAGATTCATTTTTAAAAGCTTTCTTTGGAAGATTTATTTTAGAATATTATTTTAAAAACTATTTTAAAGTAGTTATATTATACTATAAAAATTATGTTAAATATATATAATTTTGATAGTTCATATTATACGAGTTATCATACACTTTGAAAGTTATATATTGTAATTACTAATTTTATTATAAATATATAGGTTGATCAACCTCATTTAAATCAATATCCAGTCACGTGTTAAGGTAAGGAATATCATTCTTTTCACACTCTTAAATTTATTACGGTAAGGGGTATCACTCTTTTCATCATCATAAATGGATATTATTTTCTTTCTTACTTGAAGGGATTATCATTCTTTGATTCTCGAAAATAATATCGTTTCTTTCTTGTGCCATTTACTTTCATGTATTAAATTGTGGGAATAACCTTACGGCGCGGTTTACCGCCTGTTGGTGAATAACCTTTTGTATTCATTCCTTATTAATCTTTGAGAATAACCTTACGGTGCGGATTATCGCCTGTTTGGTGAATAACTCTTCGTATTCAAATTGATGGGAATAACCTTACGGCGCGGATTATCGCCTGTTTGGTGAATAACTATTCGTATTCAAATTGATGGGAATAACCTTACGGTGCGGATTATCGCCTGTTGGTGAATAACCCTTTTTATTTGTCTCGTGTGGAAATAATTTGTCTACACGAATTATCACATGACACTTTTATTCCATATTCGTAAGTGATATCATTTTCCTTTATACTCATAAGGGATACCATCTTTTTCATCTTCCATTATTCAAACTTACTATGGTAAGGGATATTAATTCCCTTCACCTTTTGTTAATCAAACCTGCTACGGTAAGGGATATTATTTTCTTTCATACTCCTAAATCGAAACTTATTATGGAACTATTGCTTCTATAATTCCTGAAAATATTATATGTTCCATAATAGTTGAACTTCATTATTTCAACTGAACCTTCCTATTTACGTGAACCTTTCTATTGAACTGTAACCGTTATTCTGAACTGTGGATCTTGAATATCATTTTTAAATTTCACTCCACATCATGTTGACAATTTGGACATTATTTGAATCTGCACAAAGTAAACTTCTGATACTTATTGTGTATCCTGTTCTTCTGTTCATCATTTGTATCACTGTTATTTGTATTAATCATCAAGAATCAAGCTGTTGTGAATATCTGTGGCCGGGGGCACATATGTGATATAATTGTTGAACAGATGATAGGTTAAAGGCGATATACTAGGTTAAAGGCGATACATCTGTTCGGTGTCTTTTATGGCACGTGGTTAATGTTTTCTTTGGCCCGTAGTGCAAAGATGAACTGTTGATTGGTATGATTATGACCAAAGGCTGAATCTGGTATAATCATGACCGTTGGTGTTATATTGAATGTCTTTGGCCCGTAGTGCAAAGATGAACTGTTGATCTGCATGATTATGACCAGGAACTGTGAAGTTGTATTATTTTGACTAATGGTATTTCAGATGATAAAAGTTGATGATATTTTTACTAAAAAGAGAAGCGAGTGGACATTATAGTCTGCATTATTCTTCTAATAGATTGCTCATTCCGCTACTATTATTGATCTGAACGTTGTTTAAGAATTTAACTGCAGTTTTTGATATAAACCTTGTAGTCTAGTGTATTCTATCAAGAACTCAACTGTTGAAGGCTAATGATAAATTATTCGTCATTATCTTAGTCATGATATTTCTTACTGGGCTATTTGAGCTCACCCTTTCTTTTCGTTCCATTGTTTTTCAACAGGAGATGAGAACGTAACGGGGTCTAGCCGGGGAATGGAGTGAGAGTGCGGGGATAGCTATCATAGTCTTCACGTGTTAAAATAGTGTGGCAATAATAATGAAGACTTAGTTGTGTTGTATTATCCACTGTATTGTTGTACGTTGTATTTCATTGTAATAATTTTGTTGTAGTCTTTTGACGACTCAAGTTTGGGCTGTGTGGGCCTAGATTTGGGGGCGTCACAGTTGGTATCAGAGCTTAGGGATATGGTCTTTAATGGAGATCTGGGGTTAGAACTAGGAGGGGAGAGACGAATATAATCAGTCACTAGTGTGTCCCACCTAAATTAGATTTTATTATCTAATGAGTTGATTTGAATATAGGGACATGAAGTGATGAGTCAGTTTATTTGAACTAACATCTATTTTGTGACCACAGTTAAGTATGGCATCTGGAAATCAAGAGGTTAACCACGGAGTACCCGAAGTGAATGTAGAGGCCACAAACAATTCTTCTACAAACTCAGAGTTGAATAATTTGCCTAAAGCAAAAATTATTTGTATCCGATCTAAAGAAGAAGAAGGTGAAAGTTCTACCGTCGTTCTTCCAAATTCGTTCTTTAAAGGATATCCGGAACTTGCGAAAATTGTTGCCTTTAATTTGCTCGACAGTTGGAAACATATCATCACCTGGTTATGCTCGATAACAAAGGATCGGAATATATGGACGTTTCATATAAGTCTTTGGGATTTATGGTGTTCGAGCTATGATTTTCAAGATTATTTAAAAATGATGTATCTATACTTTTGGGCGTTACAATTTAGAGGAATTCAGGTTAAGTTAGTCACTATCGTGGAAACTGTAGTCTATCGAAAATACTATTTTAATGGAAATCATTGGTACGCTACTACTGATGAAGTTGAAGAATCTGAGAAACAGTTCGTTAGAGAACTATTTCGTGGTATCCCCATGGTTGAAATACGTGAAGATCCGGATGAAGTATATGGGACTCGATTTGATGATGACAGCCTTGATGATCAAGAAATCGAATAAGGTGATGACCGGTAAGCTATTCATCAATTCTCGAGAAGTCTATGCCATGTTAGATATTGGCTCTATCCACTCTTTTATCTCACCTATATGTACTCAACGTTTAAATTTGACTATTGAAAACTTAAATCTTGTCTTATCAGTTGAAACCTCATTGGGAGAAATACCTATTACATTTACTATCTATAAATCTTGCCTAGTTCAAATCAACAACCTCACATTACCTGTTGACCTTATTTCTTTGGAGATGCATGAATTTGATGTGATTTTAGGAATTGATTGGTTGACTACCCATCATGCTAAAATTGATTGTTTTCATAAGATTATTAGTTTTCATATTCCTAATCAACCTGTCATGCAAATTCAAACAACTAAACCATTGAAATCTATAACTATTATTTCTAGCCATAAAATCATTCGTTTATTGAAAAACGGATGTCAAGCCTTTTTAGCACATGTCATTGATTTGAACAAAAACACGTCAAACTTGAATGATATTCCTATTGTTAATGAGTTCCTGACGTTTTTCCTGAGGAACTTCCTGGCTTATCCCCAAACCGAGAAATTGAATTCTGTATCGATCTTGAACCCGATACTAAGCCCTTTTCCAAAGCCTAACACCAAATGGCTCCCATAGAACGCCAAGAGATGAAAGTTTGATTATTAGATATCGGTATCATTCGAGCGAGGAATACGAGAAGAGTTTTCAAGAACTCAAGAGGAGACTTGTTTCAGCTCCTGTTCTGACCATTCCATCAGGATCAGGAAAATTCGTCATATATAGCGATGCTTCAGGCAAAGGTCTAGGTTGTGTCCTTATGCAACATGGAAAGGTTATAGCTTATGCCTCTCGACAACTCAAAGATTATGAGAAAAATTACCCTACTCATGATCTGGAGTTGGCAGCAGTCGTTTTCGCGTTGAAGATCTGGAGACACTACTTGTACGGAGAGAAAGTGGATATCTATACGGATCATAAAAGTCTCAAGTATTTCTTCACCCAGAAGGAACTCAACATGCGACAACGACGTTGGCTTGAGCTGTTGAAGGATTATGATCACACAATCCAGTATCACCCGGGAAAGGCGAACGTTGTAGCTGACGCTTTGAGCAGAAAATCTTATGCGAGTACAAGTGCACTGCTGACAACACAAAAGCGTATTTTGTACGACTTGCAAAAGATGGAGATGGAGCTAAAGACACCAGGGACCCACTCGAAGATTGCTCACGTGCAAGTAGAACCAGCTTTAATCGATAAAATTAAAGCTGCTCAAGCTACCGATCCGGAACTGATAAACATGATAAAGAAAGTACAAGAAGGTACCATTCCCGAAGCAAGAATCGACGAGAAAGGAATACTTCGAGTCAACTCTCGACTCTGTGTTCCTAACGATCCTGAATTAAAGCATAAAATCATGATGGAGGCACACAACACGCCATTTGCAATCCACCCTGGAGGTACCAAGATGTATCGAGATCTTCGACATACATTTTGGTGGAACAATATGAAAAGGGAGATTGCAGAGTTTATCTCAAGGTGCTTAACTTGTCAACGTGTCAAGGCAGAGCATCAAGTACCTAAGGGTCCTTTACAACCACTTGAGGTTCCCGAATGGAAGTGGGAACACATCAATATGGATTTCGTGACGGGTCTTCCCAAAGTTTCTCAAGGCTTAGATGCAATTTGGGTCATCGTAGATAGATTGACCAAATCCGCTCATTTCTTGCCTATACGAGAAAACTTTTCACTTGAAAGTCTTTCCGGTATGTACATAAATGAGATCGTGAGATTGCATGGCATGCCAGTTTCCATAGTTTCTGATCGAGATCCTAGATTCACTTCACGCTTTTGGATCAGTCTACAAAAAGCTATGGGCACTGAACTACGTTTTAGTTCTGCATACCATCCTCAAACGGACGGACAATCGGAAAGGACGATCCAGACCCTCGAAGATCTTTTGAGACTTTGCGTACTAGATTTCAAAGCAAGTTGGGATAAGTACTTGCCATTGGTGGAATTTTCCTACAACAACAGTTACCAAGCAAGTATAGGTATGGCTCCATTCGAGGCTTTATATGGACGCAAGTGTCGCTCTCCAGTATGTTGGAATGAGGTAGGAGAAGCAAAACTGTTGGGACCCGAGTTGGTACGCTTGACGACCGAAAAGATCCAAATGATCCGACAACGAATACAGACAGCACAAGAACGACAAAAGAGTTATGCCGATCTTCATCGGAGAAATGAGAGATTCAACGTCGGAGATCATGTATTCTTACGTGTTTCTCCATGGAAAGGGGTTACGAGATTCGGAAAGAGAGGAAAACTCAACCCTCGATTTATTGGCCCATTTGAAATCCTCGATCGGGTGGGAACTGTAGCTTACAGACTAGCCTTACCACCAAGTATGTCTCGCATCCATAACGTTTTTCACATATCTATGTTACGTAAATATGTGAAGGACCCAAACCACGTCATTGAGTTAGAACCAGACGTTATAGCAGAAGATTTAACGTATGAGGAAGTACCTGTTAAGATCCTAGATAAGAAGGAGCAGATCTTACGCTCAAAGGTTATACCTCAAGTTAAGGTTTTATGGAGGAACCAAGATATTGAGGAAATGACCTGGGAGCTAGAATCTGAGATGAAGTCTAGGTATCCATACCTCTTCGAAATGCCAGGTACGTCAATTTCGGGGACGAAATTTCATAAGGAGGGGAGGTTGTAAGACCCCGAATTTATGAAATACAAAATTTAATTTTTCTTCATATATATTTTTCCTGAAACAGTAAATGGTTAAATTGACAAAATTGAAAGTTAAGGATGTTATGTGCAAATTTTATTTTGTCGGACAATATTCTTTTTGTCGGGGAATATTCGTTTTGTCGGGGAATATTCGGGCCGTACGACGGCGCCGAAATAACAAATTATTTGTGGACCCCACAACGGAATATTTGTCGGATATAGAAAACGACAGAAGTAACCTTTTTAAATAAAAATAGTCAACGGTGTTAACTGTTAAAATACCGGTGATAAAAGAATAGTAGCATACGGTAATTTATGGTATTTTCTGTAGCACACGGTACTCTACAGTAGCACACGGTATTGCACAGTGTCTCATATTATTGGTCTGATAATTGACACCGTAACTGTTGCGCATCATTTCATCAATAATTGTCACTGCATAATATTTTATATTATCAATTCAATTATTGTTGTTACACAGTATTTTGCATTATTGATTCAATAATTGTCATTACACTATATTTCATATCATTGACTCAATAATTGTTGCTGCACTGTTTTTAAAATTATTGAATCTAATAATTGTCACAGTAGCAAATATACTGTAATTTATATTATTAAATTAATAATAATCTGTAACGTGTTTATTACATTATTGTTGAATTATTGTTTAAGCATTATCTTATATGCAGGACCCACAAGAAGAATAAATAAATAAATAAAAAATAAATAAATTTTACTATTTGAAATAGTAACGTGAATAGTAACTTGTGGGCCCCTGTAGGACCCACCTGAGAAAATTTGCACAAAAATTGTGCCAGGAAAATTTTATGCAAAAGGCGTGGGCGGCTGAAAATTTTTCTGGCGTGCAGCACGCCAGTTCACCTACCACACGCATAGTAACTTATTTTCTCCTATAAATAGCTTGCTCAACTGAATAGAAAAATCACACCTAAAACATAAAATTTTTCTATAAGAATTTTATGAGTTTTCTCTGAGAATAGTAAGGCTATTTTGAGAGTTTGAAAGCCAAAAGGAGTGCAGAAAATTTTCAAGTAAGTCTTTTATTAAAGAGTAGTAATTTTATAAATTCCTATTTTTCACGGTATTCACAAATCTTCCTTTAGAAGACTCTTCTTTGAGAAGATTCATTTTTAAAAGCTTTCTTTGGAAGATTTATTTTAGAATATTATTTTAAAAACTATTTTAAAGTAGTTATATTATACTATAAAAATTATGTTAAATATATATAATTTTGATAGTTCATATTATACGAGTTATCATACACTTTGAAAGTTATATATTGTAATTACTAATTTTATTATAAATATATAGGTTGATCAACCTCATTTAAATCAATATCCAGTCACGTGTTAAGGTAAGGAATATCATTCTTTTCACACTCTTAAATTTATTACGGTAAGGGGTATCACTCTTTTCATCATCATAAATGGATATTATTTTCTTTCTTACTTGAAGGGATTATCATTCTTTGATTCTCGAAAATAATATCGTTTCTTTCTTGTGCCATTTACTTTCATGTATTAAATTGTGGGAATAACCTTACGGCGCGGTTTACCGCCTGTTGGTGAATAACCTTTTGTATTCATTCCTTATTAATCTTTGAGAATAACCTTACGGTGCGGATTATCGCCTGTTTGGTGAATAACTCTTCGTATTCAAATTGATGGGAATAACCTTACGGCGCGGATTATCGCCTGTTTGGTGAATAACTATTCGTATTCAAATTGATGGGAATAACCTTACGGTGCGGATTATCGCCTGTTGGTGAATAACCCTTTTTATTTGCCTCGTGTGGAAATAATTTGTCTACACGAATTATCACATGACACTTTTATTCCATATTCGTAAGTGATATCATTTTCCTTTATACTCATAAGGGATACCATCTTTTTCATCTTCCATTATTCAAACTTACTATGGTAAGGGATATTAATTCCCTTCACCTTTTGTTAATCAAACCTGCTACGGTAAGGGATATTATTTTCTTTCATACTCCTAAATCGAAACTTATTATGGAACTATTGCTTCTATAATTCCTGAAAATATTATATGTTCCATAATAGTTGAACTTCATTATTTCAACTGAACCTTCCTATTTACGTGAACCTTTCTATTGAACTGTAACCGTTATTCTGAACTGTGGATCTTGAATATCATTTTTAAATTTCACTCCACATCATGTTGACAATTTGGACATTATTTGAATCTGCACAAAGTAAACTTCTGATACTTATTGTGTATCCTGTTCTTCTGTTCATCATTTGTATCACTGTTATTTGTATTAATCATCAAGAATCAAGCTGTTGTGAATATCTGTGGCCGGGGGCACATATGTGATATAATTGTTGAACAGATGATAGGTTAAAGGCGATATACTAGGTTAAAGGCGATACATCTGTTCGGTGTCTTTTATGGCACGTGGTTAATGTTTTCTTTGGCCCGTAGTGCAAAGATGAACTGTTGATTGGTATGATTATGACCAAAGGCTGAATCTGGTATAATCATGACCGTTGGTGTTATATTGAATGTCTTTGGCCCGTAGTGCAAAGATGAACTGTTGATCTGCATGATTATGACCAGGAACTGTGAAGTTGTATTATTTTGACTAATGGTATTTCAGATGATAAAAGTTGATGATATTTTTACTAAAAAGAGAAGCGAGTGGACATTATAGTCTGCATTATTCTTCTAATAGATTGCTCATTCCGCTACTATTATTGATCTGAACGTTGTTTAAGAATTTAACTGCAGTTTTTGATATAAACCTTGTAGTCTAGTGTATTCTATCAAGAACTCAACTGTTGAAGGCTAATGATAAATTATTCGTCATTATCTTAGTCATGATATTTCTTACTGGGCTATTTGAGCTCACCCTTTCTTTTCGTTCCATTGTTTTTCAACAGGAGATGAGAACGTAACGGGGTCTAGCCGGGGAATGGAGTGAGAGTGCGGGGATAGCTATCATAGTCTTCACGTGTTAAAATAGTGTGGCAATAATAATGAAGACTTAGTTGTGTTGTATTATCCACTGTATTGTTGTACGTTGTATTTCATTGTAATAATTTTGTTGTAGTCTTTTGACGACTCAAGTTTGGGCTGTGTGGGCCTAGATTTGGGGGCGTCACAAATAATTTATCATTAGCCTTCAACAGTTGAGTTCTTGATAGAATACAATAGACTACAAGGTTTATATCAAAAACTGCAGTTAAATTCTTAAACAACGTTCAGATCAATAATAGCAGCGGAATGAACAATCTATTAGAAGAATAATGCAGACTATAATGTCCACTCGCTTCTCTTTTTAGTAAAAATATCATCAACTTTTATCATCTGAAATACCATTAGTCAAGATAATACAACTTCACAGTTCCTGGTCATAATCATGCAGATCAACAGTTCGTCTTTGCACTACGGGCCAAAGACATTCAATATAACACCAACGGTCATGATTATACCAGATTCAGCCTTTGGTCATAATCATACCAACCAACAGTTCATCTTTGCACTACGGGCCAAAGAGAACATTCACCACGTGTCATAAAAGACACCGAACAGATGTATCGCCTTTAACCTAGTATATCGCCTTTAACCTATCATCTGTTCAACAATTATATCACATCTGTGCCCCCGGCCACAGATATTCACAACAGCTTGATTCTTGATGATTAATACAAATAACAGTGATACAAATGATGAACAGAAGAACAGGATAAACAATAAGTATCGGAAGTTTACTTTGTGCAGATTCAAATAATGTCCAAATTGCCAACATGATGTGGAGTGAAATTTAAAAATGATATTCAAGATCCACAGTTCAGAATAACGATTACAGTTCAATAGAAATGTTCAGAAAATAGGAAGGTTCAGTTGAACTAATGAAATTCAACTATTATGGAACATATAATATTTTCAGGAATTATAGAAGCAATAGTTCCATAATAAGTTTCGATTTAGGTGTATGGAAGAAAATAATATCCCTTACCGTAGCAGGTTTGATTAACAAAAGGTGAAGGGAATTAATATCCCTTACCATAGTAAGTTTGAATAATGGAAGATGAAAAAGATGGTATCCCTTATGAGTATAAAGGAAAATGATATCACTTACGAATATGGAATAAAAGTGTCATGTGATAATTCGTGTAGACAAATTATTTCCACACGAGACAAATAACAAGGGTTATTCACCAACAGGCGATAATCCGCACCGTAAGGTTATTCCCATCAATTTGAATACGAATAGTTATTCACCAAACAGGCGTAATCCGCACCGTAAGGTTATTCCCACAATTTAATAGAATTTGAACACGAAGAGTTATTCACCAAACAGGCGTAATCCGCACCGTAAGGTTATTCCCACAATTTAATAGAATTTGAACACGGAGAGTTATTCACCAAACAGGCGATAATCCGCACCGTAAGGTTATTCTCAAAGATTAATAAGGAATGAATACAAAAGGTTATTCACCAACAGGCGGTAAACCGCGCCGTAAGGTTATTCCCACAATTTAATACATGGAAATAAATGGCACAAGAAAGAAACGATATTATTTTCGAGAATCAAAGAATGATAATCCCTTCAAGTAAGAAGGAAAATAATATCCATTTATGATGATGAAAAGAGTGATACCCCTTACCGTAGTAAGTTAGAATATGAAAGAAGATAATATTCCTTACCGCAATAAATTTAAGAGTGTGAAAAGAATGATACTCCTTACCTTAACACGTGACTGGATATTGATTTAAATGAGATTGATCAACCTATATATTTTTAATATAATTAGTAATTACCACATATAAATTTCAAAGTATATGATAACTCGTATATTATGAACTATCAAAATTATATATATTTAACATAATTTTTGTAGTATAATATAACAACTTTAAAATAGTTTTTAAAATAATATTCCAAAATAAATCTTCCAAAGAAAGCTTTTAAAAATGAATCTTCTCAAAGAAGAGTCTTCTAAAGGAAGATTTGTGAATACCGTGAAAAATAGGAATTTATGAAATTACTACTCTTTAATAAAACACTTACTTGAAAAATTCCTGCACTCCTTTTGGCTTTCAAACTCTCAAAATAACCTTACTATTCTCAGAGAAAACTCATAAAATTCTTATAGAAAAATTTTATGTTTTAGGTGTGATTTTTCTATTCAGCTGAGCAAGCTATTTATAGGAGAAAATAAGTTACTATGCGTGGTAGGTGAACAGAAAAAAATTCAGCAGAGGCTGCGCAAACGTTTTTAAAAATTTTCAATACTTGCACAGTAACTTTGCACAGTAACTTTAAAATTTTCAAAAAGTGAACAGTAATGAACAGTAACTTTTGTCGGCAGATGAACAGTAACTTTCCCGAGATGAACAGTACTTCCGTCAGTGAATAGTAACTTTTCCGGGAATGAATAGTAAATTCCGGGAGTGAATAGTAACTTTTGAAAAATAAAATTTTTTTATTTTTCCTGTGGGTCCAACATATAAAATGAAATAATGCTACAACAATAATGTAATAAACACGTTACAGATTATTATTAATTTAATAATATAAATTACAGTATATTTGCAACTGTGACAATTATTAGGTTCAATAATTTTAAACTACAGTGCACCAACAATTATTGACTCGATGATATGAAATACAGTGTAATGGCAATTATTGAATCAATAATACAAAATACTGTGTAGCAACAATAATTGAATTGATAATATAAAATATTATGCAGTGACAATTATTGATGAAATGATGCGTAACAATTACGGTGTCAATTATCAGACCAATAATATGAGACACTGTGCAATACCGTGTGCTACTGTAGAGTACCGTGTGCTACAGAAAATACCATAAATTACCGTATGCTACTATTCTTTTATCACCGGTATTTTAACAGTTAACACCGTTGACTATTTTTATTTAAAAAGGTTACTTCTGTCGTTTTCTATATCCGACAAATATTCCGTTGTGGGGTCCACAAATAATTTGTTATTTCGGCGCCGTCGTACGGCCCGAATATTCCCCGACAAAACGAATATTCCCCGACAAAAAGAATATTGTCCGATAAAATAAAATTTGCACATAACATCCTTAACTTTCAATTTTGTCAATTTAACCATTTACTGTTTCAGGAAAAATATATATGAAGAAAAATTAAATTTTGTATTTCATAAATTCGGGATCTTACAACCTCCCCTCCTTATGAAATTTCGTCCCCGAAATTGACGTACCTGGCATTTCGAAGAGGTATGGATACCTAGACTTCATCTCAGATTCTAGCTCCCAGGTCATTTCCTCAATATATTGGTTCCTCCATAAAACCTTAACTTGAGGTATAACCTTTGAGCGTAAGATCTGCTCCTTCTTATCTAGGATCTTAACAGGTACTTCCTCATACGTTAAATCTTCTGCTATAACGTCTGGTTCTAACTCAATGACGTGGTTTGGGTCCTTCACATATTTACGTAACATAGATATGTGAAAAACGTTATGGATGCGAGACATACTTGGTGGTAAGGCTAGTCTGTAAGCTACAGTTCCCACCCGATCGAGGATTTCAAATGGGCCAATAAATCGAGGGTTGAGTTTTCCTTTCTTTCCGAATCTCGTAACCCCTTTCCATGGAGAAACACGTAAGAATACATGATCTCCGACGTTGAATCTCTCATCTCTCCGATGAAGATCGGCATAACTCTTTTGTCGTTCTTGTGCTGTCTGTATTCGTTGTCGGATCATTTGGATCTTTTCGGTCGTCAAGCGTACCAACTCGGGTCCCAACAGTTTTGCTTCTCCTACCTCATTCCAACATACTGGAGAGCGACATTTGCGTCCATATAAAGCCTCGAATGGAGCCATACCTATACTTGCTTGGTAACTGTTGTTGTAGGAAAATTCCACCAATGGCAAGTACTTATCCCAACTTCCTTTGAAATCTAGTACGCAAAGTCTCAAAAGATCTTCGAGGGTCTGGATCGTCCTTTCCGATTGTCCGTCCGTTTGAGGATGGTATGCAGAACTAAAACGTAGTTCAGTGCCCATAGCTTTTTGTAGACTGATCCAAAAGCGTGAAGTGAATCTAGGATCTCGATCAGAAATTATGGAAACTGGCATGCCATGCAATCTCACGATCTCATTTATGTACATACCGGCAAGACGTTCAAGTGAAAAGTTTTCTCGTATAGGCAAGAAATGAGCGGATTTGATCAATCTATCTACGATGACCCAAATTGCATCTAAGCCTTGAGAAACTTTGGGAAGACCCGTCACGAAATCCATATTGATGTGTTCCCACTTCCATTCGGGAACCTCAAGTGGTTGTAAAGGACCCTTAGGTACTTGATGCTCTGCCTTGACACGTTGACAAGTTAAGCACCTTGAGATAAACTCTGCAATCTCCCTTTTCATATTGTTCCACCAAAATGTATGTCGAAGATCTCGATACATCTTGGTACCTCCAGGGTGGATTGCAAATGGCGTGTTGTGTGCCTCCATCATAATTTTATGCTTTAATTCAGGATCGTTAGGAACACAGAGTCGAGAGTTGACTCGAAGTATTCCTTTCTCGTCGATTCTTGCTTCGGGAATGGTACCTTCTTGTACTTTCTTTATCATGTTTATCAGTTCCGGATCGGTAGCTTGAGCAGCTTTAATTTTATCGATTAAAGCTGGTTCTACTTGCACGTGAGCAATCTTCGAGTGGGTCCCTGGTGTCTTTAGCTCCATCTCCATCTTTTGCAAGTCGTACAAAATACGCTTTTATGTTGTCAGCAGTGCACTTGTACTCGCATAAGATTTTCTGCTCAAAGCGTCAGCTACAACGTTCGCCTTTCCCGGGTGATACTGGATTGTGTGATCATAATCCTTCAACAGCTCAAGCCAACGTCGTTGTCGCATGTTGAGTTCCTTCTGGGTGAAGAAATACTTGAGACTTTTATGATCCGTATAGATATCCACTTTCTCTCCGTACAAGTAGTGTCTCCAGATCTTCAACGCGAAAACGACTGCTGCCAACTCTAGATCATGAGTAGGGTAATTTTTCTCATAATCTTTGAGTTGTCGAGAGGCATAGGCTATAACCTTTCCATGTTGCATAAGGACACAGCCTAGACCTTTGCCTGAAGCATCGCTGTATATGACAAATTCTCCCGATCCTGATGGAATGGTCAGAACAGGAGCTGAAACAAGTCTCCTCTTAAGCTCTTGAAAACTTTTCTCGCATTGCTCGCTCCATATGAATTTTGTGCTTTTCCGAGTAAGCTGAGTTAATGGAGTGGCGATTCGAGAAAATCCTTCTACGAATCTCCGATAATAACCAGCTAGGCCCAGAAAACTTCGGACTTCGGTTACTGTCTTGGGTTGTTCCCAATTTAGTACCGTTTCAATCTTCGCAGGATCGACTGATATTCCTTGACTAGAAATCACATGCCCAAGAAACGTGACCTCCTCAAGCCAGAACTCACATTTCTTCAACTTGGCATATAATTTGTTCTCACGGAGCTTCTGGAGTATCAATCTCAGGTGTTGTTCATGATCCTCACGACTTTTGGAGTATATGAGAATGTCATCAATAAAGACAACCACAAAATGATCCAAATATTCCTTGAATATTCGGTTCATCATGTCCATGAAAGCTGCAGGAGCATTGGTTAGTCCAAAAGGCATGACTAAAAACTCATAATGCCCATAACGAGTTCTGAAAGCAGTCTTTGGAATGTCCTCAGCTTTAACCTTTAACTGATGATATCCAGAACGGAGATCAATCTTTGAGAAATGTTGAGCACCTTGTAATTGATCAAACATGTCATCAATTCGAGGTAACGGATACCTGTTTTTGATGGTGACATGGTTCAATTCTCGGTAGTCAATGCACAATCTCATACTCCCGTCTTTCTTCTTCACAAATAGAACAGGAGCACCCCAAGGTGATGCACTCGGACGAATGAAACCAGTATCCAACAATTCCTGTAGTTGGACTTTTAACTCTTGAAGTTCAATGGGAGCCATTCGGTATGGAGTTTTGGAAATGGGCTTGTTACCAGGTTCAAGATCAATACAAAATTCAATTTCACGGTTTGGGGGTAAACCAGGAAGTTCCTCCGGAAAAACGTCAGGAAACTCATTAACAATGGGAATATCATTCAAGTTTGACGTATTTTTGTTCAAATCAGTGACATGAGCTAAAAAGGCTTGACATCCGTTTTTCAATAAACGAATGGCTTTATGGCTAGAAATAACAGTTATAGATTTCAATGGTTTAGTTGCTTGAATTTGCATGACAGGTTGATTAGGAATATGAAAACTAATAATCTTATGAAAACAATCAATTTTAGCATGATGGGTAGTCAACCAATCAATTCCTAAAATCACATCAAATTCATGCATCTCCAAAGAAATAAGGTCAACAGGTAATGTGAGGTTGTTGATTTGAACTAGGCAAGATTTATAGACAGTAGATGTAATGGTCATTTCTCCTAATGGGGTTTCAACTGATAAGTCAAAGTCCAAATTTTCAGGAGTTAAGTTTAAACGCTGAGCACATGCAGGTGAGATAAAAGAATGGGTAGAACCAGTATCTAACAAAGCGTAGACTTCACGAGAATTTATGAATAGCTTACCGGTTATCACCTCGTTCGAGTTTCGTGCCATTTGGGATGTCACAACAAAAGCTCTCCCTTGAACTACAGATTTTCCCTTATCTGCGCTAGCTTTTGGTATCATCACTGCAGCTGGACTTGATTTTGTGGCAGGACAAAATCGCGCAAGATGACCCTCTTTCCCACAACTGTAGCACTTTTTGGACTGCAGTGTACAGTTTGGGCTGATGTGACCTTCCTGACCACACCTATAGCATCTCACTGGTGGTCGATCTTCTCCCCTTGAAACTGGGGTCGGTGCTGGTGCTGGTACTGGTGCCCTTCCATAATTATTATGGAATCTCTTTCTTTTGAAATTGTTCCCACTAGATTCTCCTCTTCTGTTATTTGATGTGGAATTACCACCGAAGTGTTGGTTACCTCCTCGATGGTTCTCGTTCCTGTGGTTGTTATCATTTCTCTGATCATTGACTCTTGGTTGTAATTTTTCATCTGTTTGCTCCACCCTTTGAGCCCTATCAACAACATCTGAATACAAATTAAATTTATGAGAGCTAAGTTGTTGACGGATTTCGAATCTTAGACCACGTAAGAACATCCGACTCATCCGTGCTTCGTCATCTACTAGATGAGTCGCAAAACGAGACAGTTCAGCAAACTTAGCTTCATAGTGAGAAACTGTCATGTTTCCCTGCTCCAGCTTAATGAATTCCACTTCCTTCATATGGCGGATGCTTTCTGGGAAGTACTTTTCATTAAATAGCTCTTGGAATTCTGTCCAAGACATCTCAAGTGCTGAAAGGTGGATACGTTTTACCGCTTCCCACCAGTGATCCGCCTCACCTCGAAACATAAAGGTAGCAAAGGGCACCTTCTGATCATCAGCGCATTGTAGGACATCAAGTATTTTTGTCGTCTGCTTCAGCCATGCCTCCGCTTTGAGTGGGTCAGGCTTCCCGTGGAATTCAGGTGGTCCCAATTCTTTAAATCAGTGATCATCCTCAAATTACCAGCGTTTCTATCGTTATTGTTAACTGGATTTCCTCTTGCCTGATTCTGCATGAACTGCATGAAATTCCTAAAGAATCCATCATTCATCATGTTATCAGGAATATTATTTCCTGAGTTGGCAGGAGGATTGTTTGTGGCTTCTTGATTTTCGGCTACATTCGCTTCGGGTATTTCGTAGTTAACCTCTTGATTTTCAGATGCCATACTAAACTGTGGTCACAAAATAAATGTTAGTTCAAATAAACTGACTCATCACTTCATGTCCCTATATTCAAATCAACTCATTAGATAATAAAATCTAATTTAGGTAGGACACACTAGTGACTGATTCTATTCGTCTCTCCCCTCCTAGTTCTAACCCCAGATCTCCATTAAAGACCATATCCCTAAGCTCTGATGCCAACTGTGACGCCCCCAAATCTAGGCCCACACAGCCCAAACTTGAGTCGTCAAAAGACTACAACAAAATTATTACAATGAAATACAACGTACAACAATACAGTGGATAATACAACACAACTAAGTCTTCATTATTATTGCCACACTATTTTATAACACGTGAAGACTATGATAGCTATCCCCGTACTCTCACTCCATTCCCCGGCTAGACCCCGTTACGTTCTCATCTCCTGTTGAAAAACAATGGAACGAAAAGAAAGGGTGAGCTCAAATAGCCCAGTAAGAAATATCATGACTAAGATAATGACGAATAATTTATCATTAGCCTTCAACAGTTGAGTTCTTGATAGAATACAATAGACTACAAGGTTTATATCAAAAACTGCAGTTAAATTCTTAAACAACGTTCAGATCAATAATAGCAGCGGAATGAACAATCTATTAGAAGAATAATGCAGACTATAATGTCCACTCGCTTCTCTTTTTAGTAAAAATATCATCAACTTTTATCATCTGAAATACCATTAGTCAAGATAATACAACTTCACAGTTCCTGGTCATAATCATGCAGATCAACAGTTCGTCTTTGCACTACGGGCCAAAGACATTCAATATAACACCAACGGTCATGATTATACCAGATTCAGCCTTTGGTCATAATCATACCAACCAACAGTTCATCTTTGCACTACGGGCCAAAGAGAACATTCACCACGTGTCATAAAAGACACCGAACAGATGTATCGCCTTTAACCTAGTATATCGCCTTTAACCTATCATCTGTTCAACAATTATATCACATCTGTGCCCCCGGCCACAGATATTCACAACAGCTTGATTCTTGATGATTAATACAAATAACAGTGATACAAATGATGAACAGAAGAACAGGATAAACAATAAGTATCGGAAGTTTACTTTGTGCAGATTCAAATAATGTCCAAATTGCCAACATGATGTGGAGTGAAATTTAAAAATGATATTCAAGATCCACAGTTCAGAATAACGATTACAGTTCAATAGAAATGTTCAGAAAATAGGAAGGTTCAGTTGAACTAATGAAATTCAACTATTATGGAACATATAATATTTTCAGGAATTATAGAAGCAATAGTTCCATAATAAGTTTCGATTTAGGTGTATGGAAGAAAATAATATCCCTTACCGTAGCAGGTTTGATTAACAAAAGGTGAAGGGAATTAATATCCCTTACCATAGTAAGTTTGAATAATGGAAGATGAAAAAGATGGTATCCCTTATGAGTATAAAGGAAAATGATATCACTTACGAATATGGAATAAAAGTGTCATGTGATAATTCGTGTAGACAAATTATTTCCACACGAGACAAATAACAAGGGTTATTCACCAACAGGCGATAATCCGCACCGTAAGGTTATTCCCATCAATTTGAATACGAATAGTTATTCACCAAACAGGCGTAATCCGCACCGTAAGGTTATTCCCACAATTTAATAGAATTTGAACACGAAGAGTTATTCACCAAACAGGCGTAATCCGCACCGTAAGGTTATTCCCACAATTTAATAGAATTTGAACACGAAGAGTTATTCACCAAACAGGCGATAATCCGCACCGTAAGGTTATTCTCAAAGATTAATAAGGAATGAATACAAAAGGTTATTCACCAACAGGCGGTAAACCGCGCCGTAAGGTTATTCCCACAATTTAATACATGGAAATAAATGGCACAAGAAAGAAACGATATTATTTTCGAGAATCAAAGAATGATAATCCCTTCAAGTAAGAAAGAAAATAATATCCATTTATGATGATGAAAAGAGTGATACCCCTTACCGTAGTAAGTTAGAATATGAAAGAAGATAATATTCCTTACCGCAATAAATTTAAGAGTGCGAAAAGAATGATACTCCTTACCTTAACACGTGACTGGATATTGATTTAAATGAGATTGATCAACCTATATATTTTTAATATAATTAGTAATTACCACATATAAATTTCAAAGTATATGATAACTCGTATATTATGAACTATCAAAATTATATATATTTAACATAATTTTTGTAGTATAATATAACAACTTTAAAATAGTTTTTAAAATAATATTCCAAAATAAATCTTCCAAAGAAAGCTTTTAAAAATGAATCTTCTCAAAGAAGAGTCTTCTAAAGGAAGATTTGTGAATACCGTGAAAAATAGGAATTTATGAAATTACTACTCTTTAATAAAACACTTACTTGAAAAATTCCTGCACTCCTTTTGGCTTTCAAACTCTCAAAATAACCTTACTATTCTCAGAGAAAACTCATAAAATTCTTATAGAAAAATTTTATGTTTTAGGTGTGATTTTTCTATTCAGCTGAGCAAGCTATTTATAGGAGAAAATAAGTTACTATGCGTGGTAGGTGAACAGAAAAAAATTCAGCAGAGGCTGCGCAAACGTTTTTAAAAATTTTCAATACTTGCACAGTAACTTTGCACAGTAACTTTAAAATTTTCAAAAAGTGAACAGTAATGAACAGTAACTTTTGTCGGCAGATGAACAGTAACTTTCCCGAGATGAACAGTAACTTCCGTCAGTGAATAGTAACTTTTCCGGGAATGAATAGTAAATTCCGGGAGTGAATAGTAACTTTTGAAAAATAAAATTTTTTTATTTTTCCTGTGGGTCCAACATATAAAATGAAATAATGCTACAACAATAATGTAATAAACACGTTACAGATTATTATTAATTTAATAATATAAATTACAGTATATTTGCAACTGTGACAATTATTAGGTTCAATAATTTTAAACTACAGTGCACCAACAATTATTGACTCGATGATATGAAATACAGTGTAATGACAATTATTGAATCAATAATACAAAATACTGTGTAGCAACAATAATTGAATTGATAATATAAAATATTATGCAGTGACAATTATTGATGAAATGATGCGTAACAATTACGGTGTCAATTATCAGACCAATAATATGAGACACTGTGCAATACCGTGTGCTACTGTAGAGTACCGTGTGCTACAGAAAATACCATAAATTACCGTATGCTACTATTCTTTTATCACCGGTATTTTAACAGTTAACACCGTTGACTATTTTTATTTAAAAAGGTTACTTCTGTCGTTTTCTATATCCGACAAATATTCCGTTGTGGGGTCCACAAATAATTTGTTATTTCGGCGCCGTCGTACGGCCCGAATATTCCCCGACAAAACGAATATTCCCCGACAAAAAGAATATTGTCCGATAAAATAAAATTTGCACATAACATCCTTAACTTTCAATTTTGTCAATTTAACCATTTACTGTTTCAGGAAAAATATATATGAAGAAAAATTAAATTTTGTATTTCATAAATTCGGGGTCTTACAACTAGTACATACCCACTTTTGAAATATTAAATGGTCAGATAAATAAAATTTTATCAATGCATGACATTGTAATCCTTGATCTAAAATGGTATTCCCTCTATCTCTTTTTATTTGCTTTTTAAGAGAGATTTTTATTCTTTTTTATTTGCTATTTATAAATTTAAATTAAGTTAATTTTTTATATTATTCTTTATGATTAAATATTAATTTTTTTCTCTCTCATCTTTTTAATAAATTTTAAAAGGACAATATTAAAATTTTATACTTAATTTAGTCAATCAAATAAGTATTAATTATATTTTTTAATCTATTTGCATAAACCTTAATATTATAGGGAAACTGTACAATCAATCACATATCAATTAATCACCAATGCAGTGCACATCTATGTAGACTAACCCAATAAGTATGTTGTATCACTTTCTTACCTAAAAGGTTAACTTATTAGGTTAAGATTTTACCATACTTATTAACTCATCTACACCATTGAGCACACATTTGAGTCCCTTCAAGAGCCCTACTACACCACGCCAAAGGCAAACGTAGGAGTATAACCTTACTCCTTGTAAACCCTTCACACTGAGCAACTTTTTAGCGTTATCCTGAATCTGCTCCATTCGATTCAAATCATATTTCACCGCGTAGTGATAAATGTGGGAGTGATTCATTATGCTCCACCCAACGCAACTCTTTTTTGCTCCACTACACGGAAAGAGTAACACACAACCTGCGAATGTGCTCTATCATAGAATACCAACCTAATACTTGGGTCTATCGAATCATGAGTAGTGAAATTTTATAATCCATTTCATATCAATTCATCACTAATACAGCATACACTTGTGTAAACTGACCCAATAAATATGTAGAATCACCTTTTTACCTAAAAAATTAATATATTATGTTAAAATTCTATCATATTTATTAACTTATATATACTCTTATACTTATCTTATATGGAATTTATATGAAATATCTTAATAAAAACTTCAATTAAAAATGACAAAGGGAGTAGATGAAACATTAATACAAGACGATGTGCATAAAAGACTCGTATTTTAGCTCCAAATACACCCAAATTCTCTTGCACCTAGAAACTCTTATAAAAGAATATATAGTACAAAAGTCGTCCTCCAAGTTGATCATATACCTCCAATTATTTTCCTCCTCCTACAGAAAACTCAAAACTTTGATTTTTGTGTTGGATTTTATACTTTATTGAACCCAAAAATAGCTGTCTTGTACGTATTACAAGCCGCCTAAAGCGACTTTTAAGATTTATTTTTACAACAAGTAAAATGCAGCTGATTTTGACATGTCTATATTTTACACAACTCACCAATTAATCGCCTAAATGTCACTATATTAGTGGGATAATACTACGTATACAATATTTAATAATAAAATTAAATATTATATTTATCTTAATTATTAAAAAATAAAATTTAACACAAAAATTTTATTAGACTTCTCTTTTTAATAATTAAGATATATTTTATCACCGATTTTATCATAATAAATATTGTGCATTTATACTTTTTCATATTAATGTGCAGGGCGGGGGGGGGGGGGGGGGGGACTACTTGGTTATGTTTTATTTTGTTTAAAATTCTATTTACTCGCTCCAACATGCAGAAAATTTCAATTTCTTGCCTCCTATATATTTCCATTCTACCGCTATTTGTTCAAAACAGAGGCTTTGCCTTCTTTGCATAACCAAACAAATCAAGGTTGAAATTTCTAATAATCACATAAATTAGGGTAACAAAAACAAAGAAAATAATATTTAAAAAAATGAAAAAGAATCATGAGAAAAATGCCAAAACATGTAGGAATAGCAAATTTGTGTCGACAAAAGGCAAAACTTTTGTATATGATAAACGTAACATTATTCAAAAAGATTGGATAAGGAAAATAGAAATATAAAGGCTGTAAATCCTTGTTGTATATATCTGCACCAACACAAATTTATGGCAACTTTTTTTTTTTTTTTTTGCTAAATAAATTTATGCCACATTTGATGTCACATACTAATACAGATACTAATACATTCACGTGATGGTGAACATATTAAATATAGAGAATTGATATTTTCACAAGTTAATTTAATATTTTTATAAGATTAAATGTGACCCACTTGTAGAAATATCGATTCTCATGTAGAATTGATATTTCCATAAATTAATTTAATATTTTTATAGTATCAAATGTAATTCACTTATAAAAATATTAAATTAGCTTATAAAAATATCAATTTCTTAAATATATTATTACATGCTAATACTCACGTAATGGTGAATATATTAAATAGACGAAAATAAATAAAACTCTTCTCCATAATTCCTCACCGCATGATGAAGATATTATTCTAAAATCTTGTGATAATCATTTCTTGTGATTTTTGATTTAATTAATTAAGGTTATGTTTGTCTATAAAAAATATATTTGAGATTGAATTATTTGTATTAATTTAATATTATTTCGCACTATTTTATCACATGATAGAGGATTAATATTCTTTTAAATAGTCATATGAATTATTTTTTTTATTATTTCTAAGACAATTTATGTGGAATTATATAATCTCATGAAAAATTTAGGGTTAATAGCCTCTCTTCATTTTAAGCTATTAAATGACTTTATGAAACTAATAATCTAATATTAAGAGATTAATAATCCATCATTAAATGATTAAATAGTATAAAATATTATTAAATTAAAATAAATAATTTAATTTTAAATATATTTTTTATAAATAAACATAATTTAGACAACGAGAACTTAATTTCTCGACATAAATATAATAAGAAATCGGAAGGTATTATTATAATGGGTGAGATATTATAAAGAGCAGACAATCCATGATTAGCATAATTTAAAAATAAAATTTTTTCCAAATACAAACTGATGATAAAACAAGAACATATAGCCAGCTAGAGCCGCCGAATAAGACCGGATTAGAAAATATTGGCGGTGAGGCTCCACTAGAATTATTTTCTGTATTGTTATGCATTGAGTCGTCCAATGACCATAGACTTCTCAATGCTACACCTTTAGGTTGGCAAGACATAATACTGTAAAATTATGAATAATTCAATGAATTTCGGACGTATAATTTTATTATTTTCAGTTAAAATAAGATTTTTTTTTTGTATTAGAATATTCATATATATATATATATATGTGTGTGTGTGTGTGTGTGGTAAAAATGTAAGTACACAGCTGTGTACCTACGGTAGGCTTTAAACGACGGTTTGAATGACTATGACGATAGTACGAGCAAGAAAACTGTCATCATAGTAATTAAAATTGTCGTCAAAAATCTATCGTGTAGGTACACAGTTGTGTACTTATATATACCCCTATATATATATATATATGTATGAATTTTTATAGTATACAAAGTGAAGAAAAAACAGATTATAAAGTTTGATATTCAAATAACTTAAAAACTAAAACTACTCTTATATTGGGAATAGAGGGAGTACTTTTTCGTATTTTTGTTCAAAAAGTATTATATATGTTTTATTTTTTCCATATATCACATAGGGCCTGAATAAAAATATCAAAATTTTATAAGCTTTCAAAAACTTTAAAAAATACGAGGCAACCTTGGACCCCGGGCGCTATAGTGGCCTGTGGCTCTGTCTTCGTTCCATTCGCACAAGTGCTATATATTACAACAAAATATATATTAATAATTTATTATATTAAGAGTAAACATGAAATAATAATATTTTTTTAAACTGTAAATTTTACAAATTAGACTTTGTAAGAGGGATGGGATGGGTTGTTATTTACGGATTAGGATCTCCTCCGTATAGTTATTCTTTAATTTTTTTTAATATATATTTAGCGATATAAATATTATTTTTATTAATATTTTCAGTGATATAATTATTTGAGATAAATTTTATTGTATCGCTAATTATTTATGACGATTTTATTTATTTGTGTAACTGAATATGTATTAAAAAAATTAGAAAAAAGATAAAATAGAGGGGATCTAATCATATTAGACAAGTTTACATACACAATATCTAAACAAAAAATTAAACATTACATTCATCTTAATCATTAAAAAGTAAGATATAACACGAATTTTAATGTCATGCTTCATTTTTTAATAGTTAAAATAGATGTAGTGTTTGAATATTGTGTTTAGATGTTATGTACTTATATTTATTCAGTCATATTATTCATTAATAAAACTACAAGATAAAAGATTGGGCTAAAGTAACAAGGATATAAATCTTGGAAGGCCGGTTGTTGTAAACCCAAATCAAGATAGGTTAAACTAATAAAGATGCAGAAGATAAGATGGTCTTATTAACGCAGGCCTTTCCCTTTCGTCCGTCTTCTGCCTTCTTTCATTTTTGACCCGATCCATTTAGGAGTCTTACCACATCTTACCGTTCATTTATATGACTTTATATGGTTACATAAGATTCAATGGCCACAATCTAAAAGTACTAACCATTTTTTTTACATGTGTATTTGCCCATGCCTCTTGGTTCCTTTAGACTCTGAAACTGGTTTAAAACTTGAAAGTGAGTTTTACGAAAGAAAAAAAGGGTAAGTTTTGCATAAAGCCAGAAATTAGCTTGTGTTTTGAATTTAATGTGTTATCGTCAAAATTTATCCATTCGCTAAATAACTAAATAACGATCGATCAATAATCTGCACAGTAAACAAACAATAAACACACAAAAAAACTTGATGACTTGAGTCGTCGAGTAATAGTTTCGATATGGGAATCAGACAAAAAGTGTAAACAATAAAAGAAATAAATTGCTCTAATGCTAAAAATAATTAATTACGTATGTAATTTGATCATCAATGCATGACGGTATTTATAATATACCCACACCATTTAGCTATTACAGAAACACTCCCGAAATTAATTATGAATAGGAGGCCTAATAAGAGTTCCCTTAGGAATAAAAACTCCATATAACCAACCAGGATCCTCTTCCCTCAAAAATGCGAAATCAAATATAATAAGGAGTCTAACGTAAACTCAGACTTCGATCATTCTAAAACACCAAACCGTATTATGACCGTTTAACCTTAAAGCTTGGGCTCGACACTCAACTTTTATTATGGGCCCAACTAATCACTTTCCAACAATATGTATTCTTATACAAAGAATATTTGGGCGTGTTTAAAAAATGTAATTATTATTTTTGTTTATAATCAATTTTAAAATAGTAGTTTGTATTTAATAAATAAAAAAATACTTAAATTAGTAAAAAATAAAAAGTGTTTGGTATATAAAAAAATTTATAATCACTTTTTTTTAAAATGTAAATTACTAAAAAAGAATGTCTTGAGAAGAAAAGACGAGTAATAGATGGAATTATTAAAATAAATAAGAATTGGATTAGGATCTCCTCTATTACATTTATTGTCTAATTTTTTCTAACACACATTTAGCGACACAAATATTGTATTTAGCTACACTTTCAGTGACACAATTGCGATGAATTTTATTGTGTCGCTAGTTGTTCGTGAAAGAATTTTGTTTTGTTGCTAAATGTAATATTTGTGTCACTAATTGTGTATTGAGAGAAATTAGAGAATATGTGTAATGAATGAGATCTTAATCGGATTATACTTAGTCAAACCTGATTATTAAATTTAATAAATAATCAGAAGCTCAAAATTGAAGTTTTTGATTATTTTTATAAAAAATGATTATATACAGTAATTTTAAAACTAAGTTATCAAACACTTTTATTTTTTATTTTTTATAATTGATTATAAATAAATTTAACTGCTTATAAACAATCTCAAACAGGCTCAGCCCTTTTGTCACAATCTGTAATATAAAGCTGTTGAGGTCTCTCTTGAGCTTAGTGGTGGGTCTTGTGACATAAAAATAAAGGATCCAGTGGTGGAACCTTTATGTTGTTCTCAATTTCCCATACTTGAACTTAGGAATAATGGACCAATTTGTTTATGTACGGGCAGGGACAATTTGTACCTCTTGATTTTGTTAGGCTGTGACTGATTGATAAATCAAGAAAAATAGGTTGTAGGTAAATGTTATTAGCGATAAGCATGCATTAACATGCGTCACCATACTTGTACCCATCCATCTTTGAAGATATTAGATTAATTCGATACAAGTTGCAGATACTTGCCCTTCTAGTGCCAAGGACATCTCTTATCCATCAATTTATTTATTTATTATGTAGAATGACCACTCTGGCACATAATTAATATAAGAAATTGATATTTTTACTGTATTTTTTGATATTTTCATATAAAAATCGTCATTATATATCTATAACAACGGTTTTAACCGTCACTATATGTCTATAACGACGACTATCATATAAAAATATTAAAAAGTATTGGGAAAATATCAATTTTCTTAATATATTTGCCTAAATTTTTTGCTTATGGTGTAACAAATGTAATCATTGACACTAAATAGATGAATTTTCAGTTTCCATAAAAAATGTCACATTTACTACAAAGCTGATTGTTATATTTCAATTTTTCTACCATTTTCAGCAACATCGCCCCATGTCGTCCGTCGTGCTAGGCTCCCATAAAGCCATACAACATATCTATTGACTCTCCTCTATAATAATTGTTAGTAATACATAAGTCAATCCCTAACAAAAGTGTGGGACATATTTATTGACTGTCCTCTATAATAATTGTCGCAATAATTTTAAATTTTAAAATATATTAACACTAAAAAGTCAGACTTAAATATTTCGAACCATTGGAGACAAGTGAGTATAATTGGATTCGACATTAAGTAGAAATTTCATATCCATATATGACATAAAAAAAAAAATACATTGCTCTAATAAATAAAACGAAGTTACCACCACCATAAATATTATATATATTGTGCTTAATGATATAAATTCAACTTTACACTAAACCACAAATATCACTTTCTTTAAAATGACATTTCTTTTTTCCAATAACTGCTTATAAGTTGCTTATGAGCATTCTGGCTTCTTTTGCACAGATAGGCAACAACAATTTACACTTTCAGTAAATTGCTGTTTTATTGTCGTCGCAATAATAAGAGTTTCTATAAATGGGGAAAATAAATTACTAACCGACGCGAACATATGACTGAGAAAAATGAATAATTGAAAAGACAAAAATAATAGCGAGCAGCTCATCTAAACACCAGGTTGTGGCAAGTTTTGTCACAAGGGTATGCACAATCAATAGCCTTGCAGCCAGCTCGATCAAAATACCAATCTCCAACTGCTAGCGCGATCCCCTGCATATCTTGACAAATTTAATATTAGATAAATTCTCAGTTTTCTTAATTGCAGCATAAAATGACATAATGCTCTCGAGTTTACCGTCACAATTTTGTTGTAATGACGCTCGATAATTCAGGGTAAATATGAAACAAAAATATATCCATAAAATTTATAAATTTTCTAAATGGTACCCTTTTGGTGGAACTAATGGAGTATTATGTAAACATCTAAAAGACTCGTATTAGTATTTGACGATTGAGGAGCTAGTTTAATGTTGCAAGAAGCTACATGAAAATGTTGATTGAAACAAGTGATATGTCGAGCTTTTTGATTATATGGATGATTATATGGATGTCGAAAGAAAAAGGAAGACATTGGTGTACCTTGTTGCCGATAAGGGGAGGATTGTCTGAAAACCACGTATCCTGCCTCTCGGATTGGCAATGAGCAAAACATGAATTTAAGAATAACCCATTCTTTGGAGACCTTGAGAAGCGTTTTACCACATTTACCATATGATCTCTGAATCCTGCTCATAAGAATCAGCAGAATATGTTATTGAAATAAAAAAGTTCCCATACTATGTTTTGATTTGAAGCCTAAAAGTACATAGGCCAATGCAAATTCCGATTCATGGAACTCACTCTGCAGAAATTTGATTTGTGACGCTGAACATTGTGCATGATTCATTTTGCATTTGCTCCAATAGCCATGAGGATCAGCTGAGGGAGGAGCTAAGCTGGCCGTGACCTGTGAACCATTTTCAGCCATAAAAACTAAGTTTATCTCGAGAGTAAGTGCAGCAATTAACAGAACCGAGATTATACCTGCCATGAGTCATAGGCTGCATTGAGAAGAAAGAGAGGGGTTTTTGTGCTGGCAATCAAATTCTCGGGGAAGAAGCACTGAAAGGATAAAATGAACAAAGTAAAGGTTTAGTTTGAAACTAATGAGACATTCGTTCTTATCTATTCAAATCATACATTTACTGAGATAATATCAAGGGAAAAGGCTCACCAAAGTTGGGTCGAGGTGTTAGTGCAAGTAGGTGGCAGGTTCTTTTGCACCCCCTGTTAAAAAAATCATGCTAATTTCAGTAGCAAGTCTAAATCCAGGCTTAAAGATGGAACATTAAGAATCGAGAACCTAATAGTTACACAACAAGAATAAAGACCAAGGAATTGTGAATAGCTCAAGTCATACGTCATCCATAAACTTCTCCACTTACTAGCATTATTCAAGTCAAAACAAAATAGATTGTCTTGAGGTATTCTTTCTTTCTCCCCCTCCTTTCCTCCTAAAAAGATTTACTACTTGTTGGATGCTACGTCTGATCTTTTTGGTTATCATGTTGGAAATAACCCCTAGACAACATCTTACAACCTACTGAGCTGAGTTGACTGAGATACCTAACAAGTGTTTCGTCAAATTGTTTATACTGATATTTGAATTTTGCACACGTAAGGAAAAAGACCCACGGTCTCGTGTGTTTCACAAAAAAAAGCTATCTTGGTCAAAACTTCAAATGTGCAGTCATGCAAACTATTGAATGACACTGATAGTATACGTGCAGAAATGTAAGACTTCTATATCAGTTGCGATTATAGAAAAAGTTTCAGTATGGTGAGTACCTGCAAGTTAACAATGCCTCCAAACATATTTCTAAGAGTGCGGCCACCAGCAACGTCAATCCTGCATTATCATAGAGTTGCATAAAATTATAATTGAAAAAGCTAAGTGAGGACTGAGGAGCATACAAAGTACTATCAACAAACATAAAATAAAGCTTCAAAGATTTGGTAATTACGCATCCAAGAATAATCCACCATCACTTAGGCACTTCACTTTAGTACGACTTGAAAATAAACCCCGGAACTCATCACATTTTAAGATAGAAGCTAAACCCCCAGCAGAACATCCAGATAGAAGTGCCTGAAACAAGAATTTTATTATTTCATAAAGAATAACTAGTAAAAAAAGAGAGAGAATATGAATAATAATGATAACAAAACCTGGTTGGCATAACGCATTCCCTTTGCCTTCAAATCTTGCATAGCAGCCCACCATATGCGTTGACCTCTAAATTGCAGTCCAGCAGCCTAAAGAAAAATCAGATCATTTTATAACATATGATTTAGAAGCAATAATCAGACGCATGGTGAATCAGATGATAACTTAGCGCAAGGGTTAGCTAATGTTTATTTTAAGAAAGTCAACATAATACTAATCTGAGCTGTGACCTCTAAAGTTGGGTGGAATATATGTGAATAAAACTAGAAAAATCTCTAGTGACAAGTCCCCAATTTGCTGGCCAAAAGCAGCATGATTTCAGCAGAGATAATTATCCGAGAAGAATGCAAGTTGAAGATAATCAGCATAACCTAAGAAATTCCCAACTATTGACAACTGTGCAAAACAGCATGCCTATTACGAAATAGTCAAGTGTAAGCATCCTGAGCATTATTCACCGCATACCCATTGGCTGCATTTATATGTCGGTTGCATGCCAACATTAGAAGAGCCACTTATTTAATGCCACTGAGAGAAATTCAAAGTCATCAAAGCATGATCAATTGCAATAATCTGTGACCAAAATTGAGGATAGACATTCTTTCTTAGATAACAATAGGAGTTTACTTTTTCCAGAGTGTTAAGAAAGTGTAAGGTCATATAGTTCAGACAATTTATAAATGTCAGGATCTACTTGGTTTATTTTGCAGAAGATAGGGATTTGGGAGTAACTTGTACACAAGCCTTTAGCCGGAGAAATCTGCATGCGTGCACTTCAATTTGTTACATGCCAAGTGGACAACTGGCAGGCACAATTTCCCTAGTCTACCACCATAAAGCTAAAACTCGTATTGGTGAACTAATGTTCAACGTTATGAAGTGCTAGAGTTACAGATTGTGTACAATGCTAATATTTGGCATCGTGGCAGAAAGCCATAAAAGAGCTGCAGTCACCTCGAGTCGAGTTGTATTATTTGGGTTCAGCGTTTAGCTAATTTATAACCACCATACTTGTAACATTTACCGGATAAGATTATGAGATTGGCATGTCAAAGAGCTCATTATCAGTGTTCTCTAACTATATAAACAGCTGTAACTAAATAATAAAATCTCCCATATTTATCCAAATCTAAATCCTACTGATAGAGCCAGAGATTATCCCAAACAATCCTTGAAAGACCATGTAATTTGAGTTACAATATTTTCCCACTTAGCCAATTGTCTGAGTTACAGAACATGTAAGCAAAGAGACACTGTAAAGTTCGTGATATTTAGACAAGAATTCTTCTCAATGTCATACCTTTATGCCCATTTTGCTACAGAACAAAAGAAAACAAAATAAAATCCACACCTTGCAATGGGGACTGGCATGGTTGTAACTTATAAGAGCACAATTTTCCTTGCAGATAATCAATTAAACAGAGAAAGGGAAAGCTTTCACATTTTGCCACAAACCTTATTTTCACTGTCTCCAGCAAAAGAGGCGCCATCGCAGTAACGGAGCTTTACTCTATTCCAGTTGAAAAAATCTGCACAGGGAAACACATGCATGAAATAAAAATCTAGTAACAGCAAAAAATGGAAAATCTAAGTATTTGTGTTCACTTAGAGATATGTCGGCAGTCATTGTGATAGCAAACCTGGATTTTCTTCAGCCTTATTGCTTAGTATTCCTGAAAATACTAATTGTTTTTCCATATAGTTTAATGATCCACGCCGTGTCTTCTTTCGATAAACACAAGATCTAACGGTGTTACACCATCCTCCTCCCTGTCACAAATTCAAGACCAGCAATATTAAAACTGAAATTTCTGTGGATGAATCTGCTAGCCAGTAATTGCAAACCTACAAAATTTAAATTATATTATCACAACCACCCAAAAAATGGAACACTCTATTATTAGATTAGTTTATGAATGTCCCTCAGATAGTACTCGTTTCTAACAATTGAAAAAGATAAAAGGCGGGACACTTAAAAACAAATTTGTAAAAATATATGATGTGCAAGACAGACAATTCCAATTGTTTGAGAATTCTCCAAATAAGACTCTTGCCACATTGTTTAAGAAAAGTAAATTTGACCAATGTACCCCATAAATATCCTTCCCCATAGGTGTAATACATGATGGGATTCACAAGTTTCATTCTCTAGTTTGTGAAAGGGTAATATAGTCTTGCATTGGTTTGTAAAATTAACAAACATATTAGAATATCACAACACAGAAAATAGGACATGCAAAATGGGACGAACAGGGCCAATCTAGCAGAGAAATGTTCTTTTATTATTTTCCTTATTAACTAATATCCAACATATATAAGATTATTAGCTCAAACTATTGATTGTAAAAACAGCAAGCGAAGGAAAAAAACAGATTTGTGTTATTTTGAGACTTTTGAATTCATCTACATTGAATGAGAGAAATTTGTTGCATTATGATTATTATAGCAAGTTGGATAGCATAGACACCATATAAGCTGATGTAGGCAATCGTGTACATCTTGAATTTTGCAAGCATAATAATACAGTCTGACAGGACCTGTATATTAAGAATTTAGATGTCATTATTGCTAGAGATGTCACAAACCTCTAATTGAATGAGCCAACTGTTTGCTCCTGAACCATACCCACGATGCAAATGATAACCGGGTAATGTTCCATCTAAACATACTGAAAAGGTGAACACGCATCCAGATATACTACAATAGATACTAAGAAAAGTTTCCTAATACCAAAAACAAGTAAATTAGACCATTTCTACTGGTATTGTACTGAAGAACAAATTTTTTGAAGATTATAAAAGATCTATAATTTTAAGTTCTAGTAATATTAAATTATAGTAATAAAGCTAACTCTAACAATGAGTAATGAGAAAGAGACACAATTAATAACAGAGTGCAAAAACACATCAACATATATTGAAAACGACATCCGTGAATGCGTAAATCAATCAAACGTACTATACTAATCAAAATCAGCAGTTAACAAGGCCATGATTAGTAATACATGTGAATATAGCATGCAACAAAAGAAAGAACTCTCAGTCAGATCAATAAATCCAAAAAAAAAAAAAAAACAAAGAAAATACCTAATTATTCAACTTAAGAAAAACACTCCGAAACTCACAAAAACCACATCTCAGTAGCAAATTTAGAAATGATCATCCCAAGAACACTGAGAACTAATATATCAAAAAGCATAAATCAAAGAAAATCAAAAGAACCCATTACAATGCACATATAATCAAGTAAAATTCACAATTAAAAAACAAAAACTAAATAAAATCTTTTTCAGTAATTAAAAAGAATCTATGGTTAAATTAGAGAGAGAAATTATACCAGCTCCTTGAGCACCAGCTCCGTGAATAATTGTAAGACCCACTACAAGAGGATTACTGGCAGCAGCAGCAGAGACTCCATAAACAGAATCTTGAAATAAAACCTCTGTTCCATTGAGATACTCATCATACTCATAACCATTACAAAACCCCACAAGCCCAATTACAATTAAACCCCAAAAACCCAAAATCTTCGCCATTCCTCTCTAATCCCTCCCTCCTCTTCAATACCCAGAAACCAAATATTTAGATTTGTGCATATATATAGTGCATGTATGTAATTATTTCTATGTACACATGTATTAGAAGCTAAATGCCATTCCCTTAGAACAGTAGCTAAACACAGAAGATGCAACTATATATATAACTAAATATGCCACAATAGAGACAGAAATGTGAATCTGGGTTTAAGAGTGTAAAAATTGAGATTTAGGGAGAGAAAGAAAAGAGGTAGAGGGAAAGCAATGAGGTCACAGTGTTTTTGCCGGGCATTTTCAAGATTTTTATATATATATAATTGGCTGTAATAATACTAGTTTCGAATCCTGAAAAAGTAGTATGGAGGATACGCTAGAGTTACGGGGGACTCTGATGATTTAAAAGACGGGGATTTATCACTTTTGAATAGGTTGAAGATGTGCGGGGTGGAGTGGGACCCATTAATTGAAAGCTATGATTATGGACTGGTTTGTATTTCAGTATTTGCATGTTACCCCATTTGGAACGCTATACTTTTATGGATTTTATAGTTGGAATTTGGTGGGATACAGCTGAAAGATGGTGTTTTTTAGCATTTACATGGGGCAAGATATATATGGCAAGCATAACACCTCGCTTGAGGGAAGTGATTGATCTTTGATCATTTACAATAAATCGATCCAATTAGGGTTCATGATATTGACAGGATTCAAGAAATAAAATTAAGAGTTTGAGATTCCTAAACTGTGTAAGTTTTACAAAAATAATCTAATTTACAAATTTTATATAATTTAAAAATATATATTTCTTATACAAATTTTATTTCTTATTATCACCATTCCTCTCTAATCTCATAACACATCGCTTGAGGGAAGTGATTGATCTTTGATCATTTGCAATAAATAGATCCAATTAGGGTTCATGAATCTCCAAAACGACGTAGTTTAAATAAAAATATGTTATTTAAGAGAGGTATGTTTTAAATTCGTCATCATACATATATCAATTCTTATATATAAAAGGACTCTGCGATCCTCTGCGATCCTTTCAATTAGAAAAATCGCAGAGTTGTCTCGGTTTAATTGAAAAATTGGCTGCGTTATCTCGGTTCAATTAGAAAAATCTTTTTATCTTCCATCAGCTCTTCCTCTCTTTCGCTTCCCTCTTCTTCCTCTTCCGTTTCTGACACTTTCGCTTCTCTGTGCATTCAGTCACTTCTGTCTCTTCCTCTTCCTCTTCCTCTTCTGATCTTCCATATCTGACTGGCTAATTGCTTCTTCCTTCATAAAGATTCCATCTTTTCCTCTTCCTCCTCTTCTTCCAGTCGTCCACATACATCTGTTTGGCTCATTGCTTTTTCCAAAAATTGGGGTCTCGATCTTGCGATTTCGTTGAATCTTTGAAATCAATACTAATATATAAAACCGTAAGAGCCGATCCAATCTAATTTTTTGTCTCAATTTCGTTGGTCCCAATTGTTTGAGTTCAATAACCGAGTTTGGTCCTCCCTCTTCTTCTCCTTTTGCCTCTTCGGCTTCATCTTCAACCCTTGATTTATTTGAGCAACGACTTTAAATAACCAACACATAAAGATCATTTATCTTCTCTATCTACGACCATCTCCTTTCTTTCTTAAACACATCATCGAAGCTAAACCTAGAGTTATGACCCCCAATTCGAAGAGAGGTCGTTGAATCGTCGACAATTTTTGGCTCCAACAGCTGCGGAGACTTACCTAAGCTTCTCTTAGAGGCCAAAGACCTTATCGTCGTAATCACTGAATCCGAACAGCCCATTCTCAAAAGCGTTAACCTTACCATCTATGAAGGAGAGGTATCTATTTTCAAAAACTTTTTAAATTTAAATCATACACAATCACGCACATATATATCTCATCAATTGATAAAATGCCAAAGAGAAAAAAAAATTGATATTCGCAAGGTTGCTTAGCTTTATAATATTCATTTTTTTACATGTCAGGAAAACACACTTCTTAATATCATCTGCAAAATTGGTTCTCAAAATTGCAATATGGGTGATTTTCATTTTTTGGGTTGCATTTTTGTTTCTTTACCCATTCGAATTTGTTAAGGAAATGTATGAGAAATGGACTAATGCTACCTCTGGAACTTTATTTCGACAACCAGGTTGGTTGGCATCTTTAGTTTGATTTCAGTTTGCTTAACATATAATGTATAAGAAATTGACTACTTAGTTATCTCAAATTTATCAAAGTGCAGGGAGTATATTTCTGTTATTCAGTTGCCCAATTCTTATAATTGCATTTCTGGCTATAATACATCTTATTATCTCTGGGGAAGAGAAAATTCACGAGTAACTTATTTATTGTAGGAAGTTCTTATGTTTTCAGTCTTAGTAGTATGTTTGTTAGTATCATGTACTTTAAGAGTTTATGGAGTAATTTTGTATATAACTTTTTTCCTGTAGGAAGAAGACTCCAAAAAAGGCACGAATTCGCTTATGGACATTCCATGCTATCATAGATGGACCATTTGGGGTTGTTTCTGCTGCTTAGTTGATTGGAATTCTTATGTTTTCTGTTTATATCTTCACCTTTAAGTTTTCTTTTCCTCGCTTAGTTGATTTGGTAAGTCCCCTTTCTCTTCCTCTCTACAGTTCTTATTCCCTATGACTCATGCAGTCCAGAAAGCACGATTCGCCTAGATCAAATTCGCTCCACTTCACCTGCTCATATGAATCAAACTATTGTAAGTTTCTCATATTCAAATTGGTGTTATTGTACAATTTCGTTACTGATAGTTTTGATACCACATAAATACTTCTTTTTCTCTAAAAGAGATTGAGTGGTAGTGAATGAGTTTTTGTGAATTGGGGGAAGAGAAACAATTGCTAAGCATGAATGGTTCAAACTCAATTTTCATGATTAATTTTTAGATTTTCTTTCATTTATATTCTTCAACTTTTTTCCTCTTATGGTTGTATTAGTGATGTTGGTTATGAAGTGAGATTAATTTATCCCTGTTAGTCAATTGATGCCTCATTGAATAAGTGTGGCAACTTTACAGTTATTCATTAATACAGATTCTTAAGTGCAACTGCAATAGGAATTGAAGCAAATAATTAATCGAGTGAAGGAGAAGAGTTGCAAGGATGAAGTCTTTACGTCAGATAGTGAATTCAATAATGAGATTATGGACATTAGTAAGGATTTTGTTACCATTCATGGAGAGATGATGCTTCTAAAAAATTATAGCTCCTTAAATTTTGCAGGTACAACAGCTACTTTTATTATATCCATCTATATCTAAGTTGTTTTTTTCAAGAACTTTCTACCTTTTACTTGGAGAGTGTTCTTCTAAAAATTAATCTGTTTAAAATTTCATGTATGACACCTACTAGGCTACTAAAACAAATTCATTTATGATGTTATAGTTTCAGGACTTTCCACCCTTTACTGGAGAGTGTTCTTTTCAAAATTCATCTGTTTACCAGGTTCACAATATTTGTACGACTATTATATAATTACTATTCATTTATTATTTTTTACTATTCTCATGGCTCAAAATGGTGCAGGCTAACGTTCACAAAATCCTGTATACCAACATATTATGTCTCAACCGCCAAACTGAGGCATACTTCTTCAAAGGTTTATAAATGAACCAAAGATTGATAGATGAACCAGCCTAATCAATGTCAACTATTAATTTTTTTTTATTCTGATGTTTAAGATTATCTGTTTTGCATTTTTTTTGGATAAAAATGTTTATTTATAAGAAGACATTTGTTATTTGTACGCCACTATATCCCTCTCTCTTCAATTATCATGTATTCAAATGTGTTCATGCTTTTATTATTTGCTATTCACTTGCAAGTATAATTTAAAACTTTCATATATTTACAATAGTTCGTAAAGTATATTATCATTATATTCACACTTCATATATTTTTTTACTGAAAATAAATAATATTGTATGATTAAAAATTACGAATTAATTGTTAAGGAGAAAATTTTCATATTTTTATGTTCACAATTTAAGATAAATTAATTATATTTATTTAAGTAAGATTATATATTAATAAAAAAATATTAAATATTTGTGAAAAAAGTTATATAAACTAATCCGTGCCTTGCATGGGTTATCAAACTTGTATATATATAAAATCGATATTTCACAAAGTGAGTCTTATTTACTGGAGTATTCATGTGAGAGAATTATTGTGAAAATATCGAATTCTCTTATAAAAATATCAATCACATAACTTGTTTAGTTTCAAGTGGTGGCATGCTAATAAAATTGTGATATTTAACTTAAAGATACTGTATCATTTCATATTATTATCAAGTATTTTTTTTATGAAACAAAAATTATTATTATTTTAATTTAAAACAAATAGAGTATTTCTGTAACATTTGGGATTTGTCGCTTTTGTATAGGATTCATTACAGTCTTCTGACGCGGTGTACCCATGTATGGTTGAATTGCTTCATCAAACAAAATTATACATGTTTTCTATTTACTACATCTATACATGGTGATAGTGATTTAATGTAAAAATGAATTTAGCAAAGATGTTCTTCTCTCCCTCTTTCTTTTTTGGGTAATAAAGATTGTTTTAATTATTACGGTAATTTGATTTTGAAAACCAACTTATTTGGAAGATAAATATTATACGTACGACGAAATTTGAATAGAAACGTAATATTACATATCAAATATTTTTTTCATAATTTGTAATTAAAAAATCTTTGAATTGCGCGGTTTGTGAAATATAAGGTGTATAAAAGTATTTTTAATTTGAAATTTTGAAACTTTAGGTTAAAAGTTTTAGGCAACATAATGAAGGCAAATTACGAGTAGGACCAAAAGATTTTGCTAAATAATGACAATTTTATCTATTGCTCAAGTGATATTATTAATTTGTTAATCATCAATCTTATACTAGTGTTGTATTATGTCACAGTTTGCATATCTATGAGATTTCAGCACTAATATAGGATGTCCGATGTAGATCTAGACTCCAAGCTCCATGACAATATCTGCTACTAAAATATACTCTTTTCGTTCTAAAATTATAAATATAATTTAATTTTTAAAATTAAACAATAATATATTAAATTTTAAATTAATATAAATTTTATTAATTTTAATTAATACAATTATTGTAATTGTATATTATATAATAAAAATTATTAATCAAAAAATTTATTTTATTATAAATATTTATGAGTCATATTAATTTTGAAATTTAATATGTCATCGTCTGACCTCAAAATTAAATTATATATCTAATTTTAGAATAAAATGAGTAGTAATTTTTTTAGTGTGATTAAATAGCACTTGAATAAGGAGGTGTTAACCAATGAGGTGTTAACTTAGTAATTAAGACCGAAGTGCTGTCACTGCTGTAATATTTAGGTCTCAAGTTTAATTCTAAATAAGTAAATTCAATTAAATTGAAGGCTTAAAAAAAGAAGGTGGTCATAATTTAATCTCTTGTAAACTCCAAAGATACTAATCTACGATTGGTTCATTTATTAAAATTAACTTTTGTTAATTTTATGGGGAAAATATCGCTTGTATTCTTTCAGTAGTTATATATTTTTTTATCATTTATAAAAAATTTATATTCTTATGCTACGTTTGAAATAGAGGAATAAAAGTAGGAATAGAATAACTCATTTCTATAGAATGAAAAAAATTGTGTTTGGTTGTTCCATTGGAATATAATGGACCATTATTTCCCTCATTCTTAAATTTATGAATTTTATTTATTGATTGATGGTATAAAATGACTTATTCCAGCTGAAATGAAATTATTCATTTTATTCTTTTTTCTATTATATTTCATTAATTATTTTATTCTTTCAATCAAAACGTAGCATTAATGTATTAAGTCCATTTTTGGTACCGTTGTAACAAACAAGAAAAGCAGATAAGCTATATGTGTAATTTTTGTGTTCAACGGAATTAGTCGTATGTAACTCAAGGTTAGTTCAACTGATAAAGAAAACCTAAATTCGTACTAAATTAGTGCGCAACTGAAAATTAAAAGCTGAAAAAATAAAAATTTATGATTATTATTTCAAGTGAAACAAAAGTACCATAAATATTAAAGAAAGGAGAGAGATAATAGCTGCATGGTTTTAGGGTAAGGCTTATATTTTTGAGATATCTATCACCGAGGCATATTCAGATGATATTTTGCATAATAGAAGTCGGAGTCTCATACATCTCCCATTTCCCAGTTGAAATCTTCATGATACAAAATAAAAAATTAATAATATTTTAATGACAAAAGATTGAATATAAAAAATCAAATATAAAATGATGTATATGATAGTAATTAGTTGTAATTATTGAATTCATCTATATATGATAGAATATTAACTAATTATAATTCGACACATTATTTCGTAGTTATTTTTTGTTTACTCAAAAAAATCGAGAAATCTGAAAAAAATATAATGGGAGATGTATGTGTAGTTTAAAGTTTCAGAGTGAGAACCAAGTCTATACATATATCATATGTCCCTTCAACCTTGCGATATACTGTGTGTGTTCATGCGTAATCATTCTCACCTTATATTTATTCCTAAAATGAACAATACGTACGTAAAATAATTGCCACCTCTAAATTATTGATTCGGATTATATTTGGAACTTATACATTAAACTGGTTGAATTTCACAATCATGAAACTTCAATAATTGAGTTGATTAATGAATTATCCTTTATTTGTCCATTTCCAAGTAGATGCAAAACCAATCAAAACCTTTGAAATGGACGGGTTGTTACTTTTATTTGTATCACATGTGTAAAATGATAATTATTCATATTTGTTGTAAGTATTAGGTCGCGGATTTAATTCTTATGTGTAATCTTTATCAGAGTCGGTCCTGGAATTTTTAAGGCTTAGGACAAATTTTTTCAATTGTGCCCCTTTATACAAATTAAACAAATAAATAAATAAATTATCAACTACTTAATTTTATTAAAATTATAAGAATTTATAAAAAATAAGGAAGAAAACTTTGGGGCCTCATTAAAACCTTGTTTGGGAAAAATTCAATGGGACAAAACCCCAAACGAAGGAAAAAGAGTACCCCGGATTGTAAACATTGCATTAAAAAATGTATGAAGATAATAATTTGAAGAAAAATGTCTATTGTGTTCGTCCGTGGGGAATTTGAGATTAGTTTCTCTTAGGGGACCTTTTTCTACAAGTAAATCTCTCATTTTTGCATCAAGATTATCCCAAACTCGTGGATCATAAATGTTCAAATAAAATCTTGTTTCGGGACATTCATTTTCATGGCAAAGTTCATCAATATTTTCATTTTCATCTAGATCACCAATTTCTTCATTCACATCATTCTCATTTTCTACTAATTCTTCCAATTGAATTGGTTATTCATATTCATTTGGTAAATCTTCATCTAAATTTTCAAGTGAAGCGTTGGTTTGTTTGACAAAATATTTATTCAAAGATCCTCTTAAACTTTGAGCAATTTCTTCTTCTTTTTTCTTTCTTTGTCTCTTAATATTTCCATAAAGTTGTTTCTTAGGAAATATTTTTTAATTTTTATAATAAACACAACACAATAAAAAACAATAAAACTAATTAACAAAGAACAATGATGTGACGCCCCCAAATCTAGGCCCACACAGCCTAAACTTGAGTCGTCAAAAGACTACAACAAAATTATTACAACAAAACACATCGTACAACAATACCGTGTATAATAATACACAACTAAGTCTTCACTATTATTGCCACACTATTTTACAACACGTGAAGACTAGGACAGCTATTCCTCGGACTCCCACTCCATTCCCCGGCTAGACCCAGCTACGTTCTCATATCCTGTTGAAAAATAATGGAACAAAAGGGTGAGCTCAAATAGCCCAGTAAGAAATATCATGACTAAGATAATGACGAATAAATTATCATTAGCCTTCAACAGGTGAGTTCTTGATAGAATACAACAGAATACAAGGTGTATATCAAAAACTGCAGTTAAATTCTTGAACAATGTTCAGATCAATAATAGCGGCGGAATGAGCAATCTATTAGAAGAATAATGTAGACTATAATGTCCACGCGCTTCTCTTTTTCGTAAAAACATCATCAACTTTTATCATCTGAAATACCATTAGTCAAGATAATACAAATTCACAGTTCCTGGTCATAATCATGCAAATCAACAGTTCATCTATGCATTACGGGCCAAAGAGAACATTAAATATAGCACCAGCGGTCATGATTATACCAGATTCAGTATTTGGTCATAATCATACCAAACAACAGTTCATCTATGCACTACGGGCCAAAGAGAACTTTTAATATAACAACAACGGTCATGATTATACCAGATTCAGCCTTTGGTCATAATCATACCAAACAACAGTTCATCTATGCACTACGGGCCAAAGAGAACTTTCAATATAACAACAACGGTCATGATTATACCAAATTCAGCCTTTGGTCATAATCATACCAAACAACAGTTCATCTATGCACTACGGGCCAAAGAGAACTTTCACCACGTGCCATAAAAGACACTGAACAGATGTATCGCCTTTAACCTATTATATCGCCTTTAACCTAACATTTGTTCAACAATTATATCGTATCTGTGCCCCCGGCCACAGATATTCACAACAACTTGATTCTTGAATATTAATATAAATAACAGTGATACGAATGATGAACAAAAGAAACAGGATAAACAATAAGTATCGAAAGTTTACTTTGTACAGATTCAAATAATATCCAAATTGTCAACATGATGTGGAGTGAAATTTAAAAATGTTATTCAAGATTCTCAGTTCAGAATAACGGTTACAGTTCAATAGAAAGATTCAGAAAATAGAAAGGTTCAGTTGAAATAATGAAGTTCAACTATTATGGAACATATAATATTTTCAGGAATTATAGAACCAATAGTTCCATAATAAGTTTCGATTCAGGAGTATGAAAGAAAATAATATCCTTTACCGTAGCAAGTTCAAGAGTGTAAAAAAATGACATTTCTTACCTTAACACGTGACTGGATATTGATTTAAATGAGATTGATCAACTTGAAAAATTCCTGCACTCCTTTTGGCTTTCAAACACTCAAAATAGCCTTACTATTCTCAGAGAAAACTCATAAAATTCTTATAGAAAAATTTTATGTTTTAGGTGTGATTTTTCTATTCAGCTGAACAAGCTATTTATAGGAGAAAAGAAGTTACTATGCGTGGTAGGTGGTTGTACGCCAATACTGAATTCAGCAGCAACACGAGGGCTGCGTGAAAATTTTTCTTCAGCACGTTTCTGAGAAAATTTTCTTCCAGTGGGCCCCACCCTACCCCACATGTTTTCTTACTATTCACGTTACTATTCACGTCACTATTCACGTCACTATTCACGTTACTATTCACGTCACTATTCACGTTACTATTTTAAATAGTAAAATTAATTATTTTATTTTTTTTATTTATTTATTTATTCTTCCTGTGAGTCCAACATATAAAATAATGTTACCACAATAATGTAAGAAACACGTTACATATTTTTATTAATTTAATAATATAAATTATAGTGTATTTGCTACTGTGACAATTATTAGATTCAATAATTTTAAACTACAGTGCACCAACAATTATTGACTCGATGATATGAAATACAGTGTAATGACAATTATTGAATCAATAATGCAAAATACTGTGTAACAACAATTATTGAATTGATAACATAAAATATTATGCAGTGACAATTATTGATGAAATGATGCGTAACAATTACGGTGTCAATTATCAGACCAATAATATGAGACACTGTGCAATACCGTGTGCTACTGTAGAGTACCGTGAAATACCATAAATTACCGTATGCTACTATTCTTTTATCACCGGTATTTTAACAGTTAACACCGTTGACTATTTTTATTTAAAAAGGTTACTTCTGTCATTTTCTATATCCGACAAATATTCCGTTGTGGGGTCCACAAATAATTTGTTATTTCGGCGCCGTCGTACGGCACGAATATTCCCCGACAAAACGAATATTGTCCGTCAAAAAAAATTTGCACATAACATCCTTAACTTTCAATTTCGTCAATTTAACCACTTATTGTTTCATGAAAAATATATATGAAGAAAAATTAAATTTTATATTTCATAAAATTCGGGGTCTTACAACCTCCCCTCCTTATGAAATTTCGTCCCCGAAATTGACGTACCGGGCATTTCAAAGTTATCCTTCTGATTTCCAGATGCCATACTAAACTGTGGTCACAAAATAATTGTTAGTTCAAACAAACTGACTCATCACTTCCTGTTCCTACATTCAAATCGATTCGTTAGATAACAAAATCTAATTTAGGTGGGACACACTAGTGACTGATTCTATCCGTATCTCCCCTCCTAGCTTTAACCCCAGATCTCCATTAAAGACCATATCCCTAAGCTCTGATGCCAACTGTGACGCCCCCAAATCTAGGCCCACACAGCCTAAACTTGAGTCGTCAAAAGACTACAACAAAATTATTACAACAAAACACAACGTACAACAATACCGTGTATAATAATACACAACTAAGTCTTCACTATTATTGCCACACTATTTTACAACACGTGAAGACTAGGACAGCTATTCCTCGGACTCCCACTCCATTCCCCGGCTAGACCCAGCTACGTTCTCATATCCTGTTGAAAAATAATGGAACAAAAGGGTGAGCTCAAATAGCCCAGTAAGAAATATCATGACTAAGATAATGACGAATAAATTATCATTAGCCTTCAACAGGTGAGTTCTTGATAGAATACAACAGAATACAAGGTGTATATCAAAAACTGCAGTTAAATTCTTGAACAATGTTCAGATCAATAATAGCGGCGGAATGAGCAATCTATTAGAAGAATAATGTAGACTATAATGTCCACGCGCTTCTCTTTTTCGTAAAAACATCATCAACTTTTATCATCTGAAATACCATTAGTCAAGATAATACAAATTTACAGTTCCTGGTCATAATCATGCAAATCAACAGTTCATCTATGCATTACGGGCCAAAGAGAACATTCAATATAGCACCAGCGGTCATGATTATACCAGATTCAGCCTTTGGTCATAATCATACCAAACAACAGTTCATCTATGCACTACGGGCCAAAGAGAACTTTCAATATAACAACAACGGTCATGATTATACCAGATTCAGCCTTTGGTCATAATCATACCAAACAACAGTTCATCTTTGCACTACGGGCCAAAGAGAACTTTCAATATAACAACAACGGTCATGATTATACCAAATTCAGCCTTTGGTCATAATCATACCAAACAACAGTTCATCTATGCACTACAGGCCAAAGAGAACTTTCACCACGTGCCATAAAAGACACTGAACAGATGTATCGCCTTTAACCTATTATATCGCCTTTAACCTAACATTTGTTCAACAATTATATCGTATCTGTGCCCCCGGCCACAGATATTCACAACAACTTGATTCTTGAATATTAATATAAATAACAGTGATACGAATGATGAACAAAAGAAACAGGATAAACAATAAGTATCGAAAGTTTACTTTGTACAGATTCAAATAATATCCAAATTGTCAACATGATGTGGAGTGAAATTTAAAAATGTTATTCAAGATTCTCAGTTCAGAATAACGGTTACAGTTCAATAGAAAGATTCAGAAAATAGAAAGGTTCAGTTGAAATAATGAAGTTCAACTATTATGGAACATATAATATTTTCAGGAATTATAGAACCAATAGTTCCATAATAAGTTTCGATTCAGGAGTATGAAAGAAAATAATATCCTTTACCGTAGCAAGTTCAAGAGTGTAAAAAAATGACATTTCTTACCTTAACACGTGACTGGATATTGATTTAAATGAGATTGATCAACTTGAAAAATTCCTGCACTCCTTTTGGCTTTCAAACACTCAAAATAGCCTTACTATTCTCAGAGAAAACTCATAAAATTCTTATAGAAAAATTTTATGTTTTAGGTGTGATTTTTCTATTCAGCTGAACAAGCTATTTATAGGAGAAAAGAAGTTACTATGCGTGGTAGGTGGCTGTACGCCAATACTGAATTCAGCAGCAACACGAGGGCTGCGCGAAAATTTTTCTTCAGCACGTTTCTGAGAAAATTTTCTTCCAGTGGGCCCCACCCTACCCCACATGTTTTCTTACTATTCACGTCACTATTCACGTCACTATTCACGTTACTATTTTAAATAGTAAAATTAATTATTTTATTTTTTTTATTTATTTATTTATTCTTCCTGTGAGTCCAACATATAAAATAATGTTACCACAATAATGTAAGAAACACGTTACATATTTTTATTAATTTAATAATATAAATTATAGTGTATTTGCTACTGTGACAATTATTAGATTCAATAATTTTAAACTACAGTGCACCAACAATTATTGACTCGATGATATGAAATACAGTGTAATGACAATTATTGAATCAATAATGCAAAATACTGTGTAACAACAATTATTGAATTGATAACATAAAATATTATGCAGTGACAATTATTGATGAAATGATGCGTAACAATTACGGTGTCAATTATCAGACCAATAATATGAGACACTGTGCAATACCGTGTGCTACTGTAGAGTACCGTGAAATACCATAAATTACCGTATGCTACTATTCTTTTATCACCGGTATTTTAACAGTTAACACCGTTGACTATTTTTATTTAAAAAGGTTACTTCTGTCGTTTTCTATATCCGACAAATATTCCGTTGTGGGGTCCACAAATAATTTGTTATTTCGGCGCCGTCGTACGGCACGAATATTCCCCGACAAAACGAATATTGTCCGTCAAAAAAAATTTGCACATAACATCCTTAACTTTCAATTTCGTCAATTTAACCACTTACTGTTTCATGAAAAATATATATGAAGAAAAATTAAATTTTATATTTCATAAAATTCGGGGTCTTACAAATAAGACCTAGATTTTGAGCAAATTTTCTTCCACAGTTCCACTTAAAACTTCCAATTATAAATAACAAGAATCCCAGCCAAGTTTTCTGTTGAATCAAATAATATATAAGAAAAAGTTAACAAATATATGTATTACAATTTACAAAATGTATACATCTAGATTCTATTATCTATATGTATCTTTAAAAAAAATTACCTTCAAAGAAAGGCACTGGTCTAGTTGATAGATGATTTAATTATTTATTTTCCAGCTCTATTGAAGAAGAGGAGAATGATGCTAAACTTTAAAGTCCTTAGCTAGACTAAGCAGAATTTAGAGAAGAAATAGAAAAAATAGGAGAAATAGGAGAAGGACGAGTTAATTCTTTCATTCAATGAATCCTGCATTTTACAATGTGATGCCTTATATAATCACTAATACAGAATTCTATAAGATCTATTACAATCGTACCCTTCACACAATTGGCTACCTCCTATCAGCACTTGGATTGCCTAGCTGTCAACTTTGCTGCAATAACATACTATTACTAAACTTTCTTGTGATTTCCTCTCTTGCCCTTGGTACTTGATTCATACCCTCAGTCGTTGATGCTACTGTAATCTCTTTTACCAAGTTGCTTCCTGTGTTAGCCATGTTGGTTGTATCAATACTCACCCCTTCAAGAGACACCTTGTCCTCAAGGTGAAAATTAGGGTATGTATTTTTTAAACTGTGTCACAAAAATCCAAATGGCTTCTTCCGGCGGTAAACCTTCCCAATGTATGAGGACATGGGACTCCCAATGACTGTTGATGAACTTATTTCTAGTAGCTAAGAGGGCAAGTGGTTGAACCAAAGGTTGTTTATAATATTGATCATAAAACTGGAATTCACCAACACCAGGATAGTGAATGGTGAGCAAAATTATTCCACCCAGATCAAATACAAATCTCATAAACTTGAATAGTGTTATTATCTCAGCTACATTTTCACCTTGAGCTTCAATGCAGATCTTCGTTTTCTTCACTAGTCGTATTTCAAATCTCACTGCAACATCACTCAAATTTTGCCAAATGAATGTTCCTCTATTGTACTTTTCTCCAACCAGATTTGCTTCTTCCAAAAAATCTGCAGCATCATTACACACATAAAGTTGCATACAGGCAAGTCTCATTTGGCTAAGAGTAACAACAAACAATGCATAATTCTTTTCACTAATTTCAGTCGTCATCTTACCATAGTGCTCCCAGACATCCTGATCAAATGGATCCTCAATTGACACAACAACATACTCAATTACAAGTGTTTTGTACATATCTTTAAGCTTATCTCTTGCAAGCTTTTGTGAACCATTGTTGTTCTCCTCCTTGAAGTTCAAATCATAGGTTTTGTCGATTCCATAAAATTCAGACGCAGCAACATCCATTCCAATGACTACTTTGTTAGTGTAATCAATTTTGGCAATGGTTGTCTTAAGTAACTCCAGATCTCCAATTCGTACGACATTTGTAAGCTCAAAGTAAGGCCTCAAAGCCTTCTCCATGCCTTTCTGCATAAAAATAGTTCGCTCTGGGATTTCTCCCAGCAGTAGACGGACTATCACAGCCCACTTATTGCATTGAACTTGGAAATCAAGAGCTGCCATAGGGGCTTTCCTATCAGCTTGGGAGAGAGATTCTTTCGCCTCTGTATACTCCAACTGGATTGTCCTAATCTTTCCTAGGTAAAATAGGTAGCGACAAAACTATTGAGTTGAATGAACTTCAAAACGTGGCGCCTTTGACCTCAACTTCTCTCTCTGATCATATAAATTGTAGTGGAGATAATTACGACGTAGCAGGTTGAGAAGTGTTTCCTGCCCCAACTCATCATAGCGCAGTGTTGCAATCCAGTGCAGGGCAAGAAGTTCGCTCCAAATTTCAGTAAGATCACCAGTAAGAAGTTCATATCCAGCATGTTGAAGTTTTAGCATCAAGGCTTTACTTCTATTAGTCTCTCTGGCACAACCAAAAACTGTTATAATCCTCTTCGGACCGAGCTCCCTTACATAATCAAGTTATCTAAACAAAGCATCAGGAGTATGGGCATAGTCCACAGTCACCCCAAATGTATGCTCATGAACTCACATCTGCCAGGCACCGCATCAACCTTTTCAATACCTTTAACAATGTCCTCCAAAGGTGCCCCAACAGAAATTCCAATTACAATAGCTGCTAGAATGTTGTAATTGTTATGCCTGCCAAGCAACCCCGATGAGATCTCTAAATTACCCTGAGATGTGTTAACTAGCACCTGTGTCTCAAACAAGGTGAGCTCATATTTCAATTGATGAATATCATCATTCTTATTCTCCATTGCAAAAGTAACAACAGGCACACCCGGGTTCCCTTGGAAAATAAAGAAATCTGCATTTGGGTCATCAATGTTGACAATCTTCCGGTGCAGTTCTGGATCAATCCTTGAGAACAATTTTGCCTTGGCATCCCTATTTTCTTCCTCAAACCCATGGAAATCCAAATGATCCCTTGTTAGGTTCGTGAAAACTGCAATGTCAAAATCGACCTCATCATCACACCTCCCTAGAGCAAGTCCATGAGACGAAGAAGCTTCCATTACAAGAGCTTTTGTCCCATTATGCTCCCTCTTTGCCATCAACTTCTCAAGATCAGAAATTTCCTCATCATATTCTGACCCTATATTTTCCATTGATACACATACACAGTCATCTTCTTCGGTATTACCACAAATTAGAACTCTCTTGGACCATTTATCTCTGTTTGGTATTTCATTGAACATACAGTAGGCATTATCCAGAGTATTCGACAGTGAAGAGTGTTTGGGATTCTGCTGAGTTATCTTTGCATCTAATAGCTTTCTTTCACAAAACTTAGCTAAACTAATGGCATGATGCAAATTATAGGGTATGGCAGCAAGAACTTCATATTGAATTTCATTTTTTAAACCATTAACGAAGTGACCCATCATAAAATTTTCACTTAATCCATAGATCCTTGTAGCTAAAAGTTGGAATTGTACCTCATAATTAGCTACCGATGTGGTTTGTACGAGCTTAGAGAATTGAGTTCCTAGATCCTCATCAGGTGGCTTTGGGTTAAGTTTAGGAATGTATCCAGTTCGTCTAGGACTTTTGTCGAACATCTCGGTTGCAATAATAAGTTCCTTTTTATTTGCACAGAGCATTCCTATTGCAGTGTTGGCGGACAATCTAGTAGATGAATAACCAATGTAAGGAACAGAGGTTACCTTACCATTAACTGGTTGTACGCAAACTTGATTGACGAGTGAGCTTTGGTCTTCATTTTTTGCTAGCAATTCCTTATGATGTGGAACCTCGAGAATAACTCGGTCATCCCCTTGTCGGATCTGCAATTGCTCTTGATAGCTCTCAACCTTCTTAAAATTCAGATCCACATCATCTTCATCACTCTCATCTTGGTACACTGACCATATGGAATCTGTCACTTCACACAAGCAATCATCATCCTCAGTATAACCACAAATTAGAACTTTTCGTTGATGTTCTGGCTGTGGTTTTCGTTGAGCTTGATTCTGCAATGAATTATCAGTTCGCTCTGTACGAGTTTGCCGACGTTGCTGCTTAAGCTCTTGTACGAGTGCGGCCATGGTAGCATTAAGCTGCTCTGTAATTTGGGCCAAATTTGCATTGATAGAATTAGGATATTCCATTTGGCACACTCTCAATGAAAGCACCAATGATGCTAAACTTTAAAGTCCTTAGCTAGACTGAGCAGAATTTAGAGAAGAAATAGAAGAAATAGGAGAAATAGGAGAAGGACGAGTTAATTCTTTCATTCAATGAATCCTGCATTTTACGATGTGGTGCCTTATATAATCACTAATACAGAATTCTATAAGATCTATTACAATCGTACCCTTCACACTATTGGCTACCTCCTATCAGCACTTGGATTGCCTAGCTGTCAACTTTGCTGCAATAACATACTATTACTAAACTTTCTTGTGATTTCCTCTCTTGCCCTTGGTACTTGATTCATACCCTCAACTTTCACCTCTGGTGCAGTCGTTGATGCTACTGTAATCTCTTTTACCAAGTTGCTTCCTGTGTTAGCCATGTTGGTTGTATCAGAGAATCACCGGAAAAAAAATTACTTGCGTTGCGTTATGAACTGAGATGATCGAAGGATTTTTCCTTCTTTTTGTGGCTAAGAACCTAAGAGTCTGTTTTGATTCCCCATATTTATTGATTTGTTTTATATTATATTTTATAATTAATGTGGGACTTCCTTACTCAGTACGTTTCTTCTTGAGATTGAGTATATAAAGACTGATTGACTTCTATTTTCATTAACAGGTATATGTGGCAACTTCTTTTGTTTTATTTTTTATTTTTTTTATACACATATATATATAAGCTTATAAAAAAATTTGGACTCCCCTCAGTTGTGGGCCCCGTCTGTGGCCCTAGCCACAGTAGCCCTAGCCCAAGGCCGGCTCTGCTCTTTGTTTGGTGTGAGACTTTTTTTCTCCTATATTGTGATATTTTTATTTTTATTTATAGAGTGTAAAACATACTTAATGCTGTATTTATACTCATATTCCTCCAAAGTGGAGCGCATTGGGAGGAAATTTGACTGATTGAAATTTGTCATTTACATAATTGCATTACTAACAATCTCAATTTAAATGCTTTGGTTTCCTATAATATAAAAGATATAGTAAGAGAGTTCAGCTGTTCTTATTCTTTGTTCTTATTCGTTGTTACCAGACACATAATGGAAATAGAGAATGAGAACAGATTATCTCACACCATAATAAGAACGTGCTACGCACCTAACAAAAGTAATTATCTCCTATTTTATCAAAAGAGTTTTAGTTTCAAATTTTTAAATACTAAGAATAATAAAAACATATCCGGTAAGTAATCGATTGTTTAGTTCTTTCAAAGTGATTGAATTCCTTGGCCAGCTGACCAACCTCGGGTCTCCATAGTGGTCGAGAGCTGGACAACAATTTTTTTAAATTTATTTTATTTTAAAGAATGATAATATTGTAATATTTCAATTGAAATATGTTGGATGAATTGATTTTTGAATAAGACTTCATATCCCAATGTCAAGAATATTGAAAACTTGCCACGACACTGATTTAAAATAACCCAAACAGGTATTCTTTTAATAAAATAGAAACCTTTATTTGAATATGGGTCGGGTCGGGTCGGGTCGGTTCATTACTTGTATATGTGGTCGCTTGTGGAATGTGGATGTATCTTTGTGCCGACAAAATGCATGCAAACACTTCAGAAATAAATTTAAAGGAGCATATAAAGTCTTGCACGAGGGTTCTTCCAACTTTTGAGTTGTACCACTTGAATATTTGATGCTACAAGTCAACATTAATACAAGTGATGATGATGACATATATATAAATACACATACATATATTATGGGACTGGCAGCCACTTATCTCCCATGGCCAAACCTTCCCTCCTCTAACTCCACCTTAGAGGGAGAACTGTTTAAAAAACGAAAAGAAGAAGAAGAAGGTGAGCTAGTGGATGAAACAACTCACATATACTCTTTCATACTTGATAAACTTATTTATAAAAAAAAATTCTTGCTCATGTTTTTTCAGAATATAGTTTCTATATAATTCATATTTAAATTTAAGAATTGTGATGAATATATTACTACTTATTTTTACATTTTTAAAAAAAAACTAACTATTCAAGAGGGAAAATCCAAATTAATCTATATCAACACAACATTAATATCACATACTACCGATGTGAGATCTACCTCCTATATGATAAGATCACACCAACTCATAACGTTCTTAAAATTTAATTTTTGAGATTAAATGACAATATATTAAATTTCAAAACTGGTATGACTCGTAAAAATTTAATTATAATGAAATAAATTTTGTAATTAATAGTTTTTGTTTTATATTATACAATTATAATAATTGTATCAATTAAAATTAAATAAATTCACATCTATTTAAAATTTAATACATCGTTGTTTGACTTCAAAAGTCAAATTATATCTTCAATTTTAAAACGAATAGAGTATCTTTTATTATTTTAAGTTTAAAATCTAATAACTATTATATCTTGTTCCTAAATAGTAAATACATCTCTCGACTTAAAAACTCTGGTGTCAGCATTGGTCACACGGGCACCCCGTAGCACTAAGAATGCCATTATATATTATAAATTACATTTTTTGCAAAATAAGTTTTGAGATTATCCTAGCGATATATATACACTATTATACATATAAAAAAAATGTAAAACCCTATGGAATGAATAAATTTCTTAATGTCGAGAAAAAATAACTACTATTAGGGACAAAAATAAAGTTCAATTGTTATTCAGGTAGTATAAAGATTGCAAATTAAGCAACAGCCAAACATACCCTTACATAAAACCTTGGACTGAAGCCTGAAAACAAAGAATTGGTGGTCAAACCGTCAAACTGTTCATGATAAGTGAACGTCATTACGTGGAGAAGTTATTCAGCAATTCTAAAATATTATTATATATAGTGTTTCAAATTATTAGTATATTATCATTTTAATATATACATTAGATTCTTTCACTATACACAGACCCCAGACAAGAATGGATGGTTTGTTATGCCTTCTTTCTATATGTATTACTTCCGTCTCCAAAAGAAGAATAAATAAAATATAATTTATATATATAGTAAAAAATATAAAAATAAATAGAAAGAGTTAAAAAAAAAAAATTTATTCTTAGTAATCTTATAAAATTATATAGAATAAATAGTATTTTTATTTTTTTATATTAATAAATTTTATTAAATAACATATTTATTTTTTATTTTATATATTTTATCTCATTATTTTAGAAATAAATTTTTTTATACTTTTAATCATCTTTTTAGATAAGGAGGGAGTATAATAATCATAGAGGTATTTCATGCGCGACAAGCATTATTGAAACTAGCGTTTTGCTATAAAAATTAAAAAAAAAAATTTGAAAAAAATCTAACTTTCTCTGCAAACGTTCAATGTGCAATAACGAGAGAATAAATTAAAATTATGCTTATTTATAAAAAAATATATTTAGGAGTGGATTATTTATTTTAATTTAATATTATTTTACACAATTAAATTTTTTGATCAAAAATTATTAATCCCTTAATACCATAAAGCTATTTAATAATTTAAAATGGGGGAAACTATTTATCTCAAATTTTTCATAGAATAATCTCACATAAATAATATTATGAATGATAAAAAAAATAAATAGTCTATAAGATTATTTAAATGATTATTAATCTCCCATCATGGGATAAAATAGTCCGAAATAGTATTAAATTAATACAAATAATTCAATCCCAAATATATTTTTTATAAACAAACATAGTCTAAAATTTTATTAAATTAAATTTTTTTAGAGAAATATAAAATTTAAATTATAAATAAATAGTAATAATATATTCAAACTTATAGAGGCAAAAAACAAATTTCGTATGACTTAAATTTCATAATAGCGTAATCGATTCACGCGCGCGCGCACACATATATATATATACTAGGGATAACCCGTGCCTGAAGGCACATAATCATTTATCTACTGTATACTTACTTTGCAAGTTCTGAGCATTTTGCTTCTGATTTGCAGATATCACATGGTCATATCCTTATACATTCTTAAAAAGCTTCTTATAGTCATTCTTATATGTGTTTTGGTCAAGTGTAGAAAATCTACATTCTTTTTATCTTCTGAAAAATTGATAATAAATTTAGGGATGTTTTAAAATGTTTGAAGGTGCTTGCATATATATAGAAAAAGGAAAATGGTATAAAACTTGTGCTATAGGATTAGTTCACTTTAAGTGTTATATAAGAGTCTGAAACTTTTTTCATGCATGAATGCTTAGTTTTAGTTCTATTAATCTAATAGACCTTACTGCATAGAAAATGTGTACAGCCGTCTTCAGTTGATGAAGAATGTTGGTATCACAAAATTGCTTACAAAAAAAAAAAAAATTCCTTTTTGCTCCCACTTTATCAACAAAGACGTTGAACTATTTTATAAGAAAAACTTAGTAAAATATAAAAATTAAAGATATATCTCCTCCTCTTGAAAAATGCACCAGTAACTTATATAATTATACATTTAAATCATTTTAAAAGAAATAACTACAAAGTTAAATTAAGATGGTAAATTTTTATGTTTTTATATAGTGACAAATAGAGTAATAACTTATTGGAGTAAATTATTATAATATGTACATAAATTATACACAAAAAATATGTACAAAGATTAGAACATATGCATTATATATCAATGAAAATTGTAATTCCTTTCTAGATGGATACTTTACCACACCTTAGCAGATTTCTATTTTGTAGTCGTCTTCCCTCTTAGATTTAAAATTTAAAATTTTTATCAGAATAATATCTTCTTCAATTGTTTTCTTTGTTTGATCAAATATATTGTCTCTGAAGCGAGAACTAAATTGTGCAAGTGGATATGTCTCTGAAGCTGCTGAAGGCAGGGAAACATGTTATTCAAGGTAAATACATTTAAATCTTTGTCTTTTGAATTAGGACCCTCATTATGGGAATAAGGTAGTATATATAGTTTTGGATATAAATCTTTGTCTTTTGAATACATTTAATTCTTTGCCTTTTGGATATATAATTTTGAATATTTTTTTTGGGTGATGAGCTTTAACGTAGTTTGGAAATAGAATTTTATTTGGTTAATTATGGTTATCATGTTTTTACTTTAATTTAAAATTTTTGAATTTCTAAATCAAAATCAAACAGATTAAACTATTCACAATTGGAAAGATAAAACAACTGATAAAGCCAAGGAACAATCTATACATGAGCTTTTTTAACCGTCTTATCTAATAAGGATCCATATTCAGTTATTGCAACTTATTTATTGCAAAACAAGAAATAACTTTAAGTTTTGGATTAAATAAACTAAATTGTATATGATTATATATGTTGATCATTTTTTTGCTATGCAGAATTACATAGTTTTAGTGGTCGGATGAGACGGAATGCAACAGTTGCACACAGTGAAAGTTGTAAATAATACAAAATTGTTTCTCTATTTTATGCTTGTGTATATTTTTTGTGTTCCGTCTTTTGTAAAGTTAACTAATTATAAATGGTTATGATTATTTTGGGTATGAAATGATGATTGGTTTGATGATTTGGATATTTATTGATAATTGTATGTTTAGTAGACAGATTTATATTTTTCTGGATATCTATTTTTAAAGGAAACTCTATCGAATTTTTTTGAAATTAGTTGCAACTAGCTTAATGTTTTGGTGGTTGGATATGTGTTGATAATTGTGTATGTATTAATTATTGCAACGAGTCTTTAGGTTATGTATTACTTTTCGAATTTTAATCTAATTTTTGGTTCCGCCGTGCCTTCAGGCACGGGTTATCCCTTGTATATATATATATATATAACTTCTTTTAGCAATTAAGAGTATTTTTATAAATATTTTTTTTTCAATGAGTGAAATGAAGTTAACAAATAAATAACATTAAAAATATTTTATTATACACATCATATGTCAAGTGTCATACCACCAGATCATTGGTTAACTATGGTTGATTTCATGGGTACTTTTTGTTTAATTATTAGAGTTCAAAAGTTTAATTATTTCATGGTTACTTTCATCTAATATTTCACAATCTTTGTATCCATATGAGCTTCAACATTTCTTATTATATGAACATCCAGGCTTAACCAAGGTGAATGAATTTAAGTACTCGGGACATGTCCAAGAGATAACAGAAAAAAAATTACACACAAGCTGGAAACAAACAAGAGGACTACCCTTGATCAATAAAAAAGAGAGAGCTAACTGGGCCTTGTGACTAGGCCTACCCAAATTATTCTTCTGGAACTTTAGAATCTCCTGTCAGTTCAACAGAAGAGGCTTCATTTTCGGGTTTGGATGCATCATTACGGGCTTCAGTTACAGGTTTGGATACATCATGTTGGGCTTCCATTGCAGATTTGGATACATCATCTTGGGCTCCATTAATTGGGATAGCGCTACATGAGGACCTTATGGGCTCCGTAAGAAATTCTACTGTTTTATACTTGTACCATGTGGCCCAATAGAGATAGTTCAGAAAATTGATGCAGCTAAGGATGGCTAGAAACCAATAGAAGAGATCCAAATTGTTCCTATCCAAGTCTTGTCCATGTAACCATCCTAGTTTGCTTGGTGTTACTCTCTTAGTGATCGAGTTAATAATACTGACAAAAACACTACTCAAAAAATACCCGAGAGATAATGAAATAAACGTAAATGAAGTCGACAATGATCTCATTCCGACCGGAGCCTCCCTATAGAAAAATTCGAGTAATCCGACGAGAGTAAACATGTCCGCAATACCAAAAATACCATATTGAAAGGAAAGCCAGAAAAGACTAATGGGTTTCAATGGGTCCTTGAGAGATTGATTTCTTCTTTTTACTTCCACAATACCTGCTATGGCCATTGAGATAGCAGAAAGAACAAGCCCAACTCCAACCCGCTGGAGTTGGGTGATTCCCGAGGGATGCTTTGTGATTTTTCGAGCAAAAGGAACGAAAACGAATTCGTAGAGCGGGATGAGAAGGGACATGAAGAGCAGAGGAATTACAGGGATTGATGCTGCTGGGAATTTATAATTGCCCAAATGTAGATCCATTATATTGCCTTGGGCTAGTGAGAATGTTTGGAGTTGGGCCAAACATGTATTCATTATTATAGTGCTGGCTATAATGGGCAACATTCTTGTTAGAATCTTTACTTCCTCAACTTGGGTCACTGTGCAAAGTGTCCAAGGGCTTGTGGCTGGTTCCGCTTCTTTTCGAAAAATTGCAGCTTTGTCTAGCCAGCTGCGGAGTCGACAAACAACATAACAATAATTTTAAGTGTTTTTGACACAAATTTAAAAACGTACCTAAAATATCTGTACGTTTCCCTGTGGGCGGACGCCCCACCCTCTCGCCCAAAAAAAATCCAGATATTAATCTATGGACAATACTACATATAAAATATTTAGTAATAAAATCAAATATTATATTTATTTGAATTATTAAAAAGTAGAACTTAATACATATTTTTATATTAAATTTTATTTTTTAATTATTGAGATACATTTTATCATTAATTTTGTCATCGAAAATTGTGCAGTTATACTTTTCCTCAATCTATATCACTCAGAAGGAACGTTTGTGTTACTAATATGTTTGATATATTATAATGTTTCCAAGTCTATTAATAAATTTATTAAAGCTATAATGTGATAACATATTTTTAACGTGTTGTTTAAAAAAACATATTTTTGAAGTGTTAGATTAAATCTAAATAAAGGAGATCTATTTTTACAGGACAAGTATACTACAAATTAGTTTGTTTATATATATAATATCTACTTTAGTCCAGCCCAATGTTAATTGCATTATATTTTTTTATAATCAATTTTTATCCCTACTCATCCCTGAATAGAAACAGTTGATAAAAAAGTTAAAATTGATTTGACTGGGTGAAGAAAAAATACCTGAATTGGCTGGTGTGTTTAATTCTTGGATCAGCCGGAAGGACTAATTCTTTTTCATTGATCTCATGTAGTTCATCGGCACTCTCTGGTAGTGACAACTTTCGATTTTTAAATGCCGCAACTATAACCTGTAATTAAAAACCAACATATTAACCTATAATTAGGTTAGTTCTTACCCTTTTGACATTTGAATCTTCTTCTCTCTTTTTTTTCAAAAAAAAAATCAATAATTTTTCAAAATATCAAATTTTGTGTCTATCAAAAAATTTAATATATTTTAAAAAATCAAATAAAACTCGTATTTTGGACATGCTAAGAAAATGTTTTTATATGTATATATATATTTTTCAATAAATATCGAGAATAACAAGTTATGTCTATGACAAATATTAAGATATTTCAAGAAAGTTAAATCAAACTCTTATTTTGAACTTTCTTTTATGCATTTTACGATTTGTCATATGTGCTAGGATATAATTTATTTTGATAATTTTCAGAATACTAAATTTTTTATGTTTAAAAAATTTAATATACAATATTAACAAAATAAAATGAGACTCAAAATACATAGGTATAGACCTGTAGAACTTTTATGATGGGGCTATCTTCGGGTACTTGTAGCCGATAAAAAGGCGCCCCAATAGAAAGAAAACTAAAACCCAAGAAGGCAAGAATGGTAGCTATGAAAAACCCCCACCAATATCCTTTCGTCGAGCTAGCCTTCACAATCACCGTGACTCCGATCGTCGCGCCCGCCGTGGTGCTGAGTAAAAGCCAGTTGAAGTACCTTGCGAGGGCCTTGGCTCCCTTGGGATCCTTCTGGTCGAATTGGTCGGCGCCGAGTGCCGGAAGTGCACCCCTAACGCCACCACTGCCCAAGGCTAGGAAACAAAGTGAAAAATAGAACATAACGGCTATGCCACCTTCCATGCAACTCGATTTTCCAATACAATAGCTTGGATGTAAGTTTTTGAAATGAGCTTGGATTGTTATCAATGCGAAAGCCTACAAGTTTTGCACCAATATATTATACACTGAGAATTAACTGGAAAGAGAGAGACGGGAATTAAATTTTAGTGCAAAATTCTCATCATAATGACGTGACAGTGACAAATTTGAATTATAATCGATGACATGTGTTGTAAATAATCACAACAGTGAGAGTATATATTGTGAAAGAGTAAGGAACTAGAAAATATAACTAAAAAGAAGAAGTAATACTGCATAGCATTACCATCATTAGTATATGGTCAAAGACCACAACGAACCACGCATATAATCTTTTGTTTAAAAACTATATTGGTATATAAAATGAAATTATCGGAAATTACTAGGCTTATTTTATTTTTCTTTATTCCAAGTTTGATATAAAAAAATTGATTCTTTTCAATTGTACAATGATCCCTTTCATTATATCTTTTATTCAAGTCTATCCAATATTAATGCACATTTCGCGATAAAAATATTACATTTTAGTGACGTAATAATTTTCGTCACAAATAATTACGTCATAATGCTAATAATATTTGCGTCATTAAGTGTGTATAGTAAGAAATTTAGTGAAAGGTTTAATTCTTTATCCAAGCTTTTTGTTATTGGAACAAGTGCGGAGCGATTTAAGGTGTACGTCTTGTTGAGCTATTTTGATAACTAAATGGTATATTATTTAACATACCAGAATTTCGAGACACCCGAAAATGAGACATGTATGGAATCTGTTAATGAATGTGTCTGAAATGAAGCCCCCAACAAGGGAGAGCAAGAATGTTGAACCCATGAAGTTTGTGAGGGTGTTTGCTGCACCAGAGAGGTCGAAGTACAACACCTTCATGAAGTATAAGAAAAAGCTCACTACGCTCGCGATAAACCCCATATTCTCCAATGCCACCAACCCTACACAAAAAGAGAGCCTTATTAAATTATACTAATATATATTGTTGGACCTTTTCTCTAACAGTTAATTAAATTTATAAAGAATCTGATAACTGACAAGTATATTAAAGCATGATATACATTATTGGTTAAGATTTCTCTAACCGTTTAAACTTCTAGAATTGCTAATTATATGCCTAATGAGTACGTAATGCAGCTCTCTATACTGTTTAAACTTTTAGAGTAACTAGCTAGTAGCAACTGATAGATTATAATAAAGTATGATATACATTGTTGAACTCTCTCTAGCTCGTGATATGCTTACCATAAACAAAGAAGGCAGCTCTAAAGCCACCCTTTCCTTTGTTTTTAGTCCAGTGGTTAAGATAGTGGTACTTGGAGGCACCCTCTTCCCCCTGTGCACATGATGACACAAAGCCATTAGAGAAAATTCACACGTAAGAAAAGAAGAGGGAGAATAGAGAGAGATAAAATGAATTATTAAAGAGTCACCATGGATGGGAATTGAGACGTTTGGTAGTTAGTTAATTCGGAGAGAAAGAAAAGTGCTTTGGTGGTAGAAAAATTAATGTCCAATGTCTATTTTGAGGGGTCGACTCAACTCTTGAAGATATAGGCTAGGTAAGACTTTGTGGAGAACGAATTTGCCATCAGATTAATCGCCATTGATTCTCGCTGTCTCTTTCTATATTTATAATTCTATGTACAAATTAAACATACTATTTAAGAATGATCAGACACCCTTGGATGTTAGTTGAGTCTTTTGATTCTATGGTAAATTCTGTAGGAAATAATATGTATATTTGTAGATAGAGCAATTATGAGGCTGGTGCTTTAGTTAAATTGGAGATTTCTAAGGTGTCAAAGTTTGTTGAGAGATGATCTATTTTGCAAATTTAAATATTTTTTTAATTTTATAATTATAACCATTCTCATGTTATGTATCGATTTATTTTGTAATTATAATATAAAAAAAATTCGTAATACGTAAAATGACTCGATTTAATTTTATGAGTTGACGATATACATTTTCGAGTTCTTACTTGTCTGATATTAATAAAATTTCTTGATTGATCAAAAATAAATAATAAAAAAAGAAAAGAAGAATATGCCATTTCACTTTCTAATAAAAAAAGGGTTTCATAATGGAAAAATTTAGGGATACCCCGACTGTGATTAATTAATAAACACCTAGTAGACAACTACTTCTTTATTTTAACATATTGTTCTTAGTTAATTAGCCAATAAGCCAACAGTGAGAAAATAAATGAGTCCTAATTGAAGAAACAATAATTTTTGCCCCCATGCATGGTTAGACTTTGAGGTTATTATACCAATATATTCTTGAATCTGAACAACTTTAACATCTTTCACTGTGCAAATTTTTGTGTACTCGATAATTAGTTACACATATTTTGACTTAAAATATTAAACTGTGTTTAATTAATTTAAGTAATTTAAGAATAGCTCTATTCTTTAAATAATACTGACCGTCTGTTGAACAGCATATAACTAAAATACTTTGGCAACATTTTCAATCTTGCTATAAATTGTGCCTATGATAAATTTAGTATCTGTTTTCATGATCTTATTGCAAAATAAACATTTATATCTCTTATTATGAGGGCCCATGAATGACATTAATATTCTAATTCAATTCCTAGTTAGCAATTATCAATTTTAAAGGGTGGAGCTCGACCAATTATTACACACACACACACAGATATATATATATATATATATATATATATATATATATATATATATATATTAAAGAGACAGATCTAGAGAGAGAGTTAATTTGTTGTATATATACTTGTGTCAATACATTACAAGTTTGTTGGCAGAATTGTGGACAAAACAAAAAGAAAATTGTCGAAGAAATCAGCTAGTCCAGTTGTGATGGCTGTGTAGCTCTAAGTTGTAAAAAACAAGTTAACATTATCTATACTTTCAAAATGCATGCTTTGTATGAACATATAAATTAACGGTTCTATTAATTTAACGGCTTTAAGAATTATCTCCACCTATTCTTAGTTCTTACCCTCGGAAGCATTATAAAATTCAGATTTAAATTCCAGAAAGTTATTCTTAATTGTCAAAGTCTATAAATAAGAGAGGTGTGAATTCACTTATATCTCTATGTACATGTTCTTGTGACTATTTTAATATAAAGTGCAATATAATTTATAGAAAAGGATTTATATGTGAACAGATTTGTGACAAAATTGAATTGCGATTAACGTGAATAATATATTTGGATTAGAAGAATGAATTTGGAATGAGTCATTTTATACGTTTCTCAAAGTAATTAAAATTACAAATTTGACATGAATGAAAATGGTTAATTCCATTATAATGGAACAATCAAACACAATTTTTTCGAAAATGAGTTATTTTATTTTTATCTTGAATGATTCCTGCAATCCAAATGTATAAGCGATAAAGATAAAGTAAAATATGGTGAGACCATTCTTTTCTATCTATCCCATAATATTGCAATAGTGAAAATGGTCGATTTCATCAAGTGAAAACTAGTGGTCGCGATTTTCAAATTATTATCTTGTTGTCTGATGGTTGACGTACGGACGAAACAAAGATTACTTGGTAATTATCTTTTTGAATATAGCATTGCTTCCTTAGTTAATTAAGCCTTTAAAATTGACAGTTGCTGATTATCTGTTGCCTGCAATTTATCCTTGGAACTACCTTTTGAGTGGTGGCATATTCAACTATATATATCTCTGTAAACTAACTCTAATATCTATGATCTAGCTAGTTTTTTTCACACCTTTTATTTTTAGCTTATTATATAGCCAGATGTAATAGAAACTTAAAGCAATTATATGTAATAGAAAATTAAAACAAATAAAAAGATTATTATATTTTTTTCAGCACAATTATTCTTTCTATATCAAGAGTACTCTTTCTTCCTCCCCCGATTAACGTAAAACTCTCTCAATCGAAATCATGGTTATGGAAGGGGAAACAAAATTGCTCCTCTCCTTGTTAGATTTAGGACCGAATATTAGATAAAGAAATGAAAAATAAGAACACACAATATAATTGGGGTGAAAAAATAATAATTTTCTTTCTATTAATTGGGTCCTTTTATTTATTACGCAAAATATATATTACTTTAAAAAATTACTACATATCACAATTACAAATGGAACCGCTTTGATGCAGTTGGTTAAATTTAAAACTGTAATATGAAACTGCCTGATGGTGTGGGGCAATTTTTAGGAATACGGTGCGATTTCAAATTATGCAGTTCTAGTTCAAAAATCAATTGAAAAAAATCAAATCTTTCATACTTTTTAAATGAACTATCTATTACTGGTTATAATAGTACAAATAATGTTTTATTGCATAAGTTAACTAGAATTTTTTTTGTTGGTCCTAAACTGAGTTGACTTATGAAACTACATTGAGATTTAATTGATTGATATTTTTAAATATATAATAGAATTTATAGTCAATTTAATATATATGTAAATTGTTAGCTTTCTCTCTTTGTAGGAAACTGAAATGAATATACATTCATTTAGAATTTTGTTTTAATTATTCTTCTTCCTTTTTTTCTTTTTTTTTTTGTCTTGATGAATCAAGGTATTTTATTAAACACTAAAAACGAATATGAATACTATTATTGTGTAAGATTATATATCTTACTCTTTTAATAAATAATGATAAAAATAATATTAAAAGTCACTTTATATTAATACTTTGAGATTGGGTTATTAAGTGGCAACATGTTTATCGTGAAGACATATGTGCACGGACTGGATGACAAACTTCACGCGCAACCATGTTGGACGACTCTCTTATTTTCCTGAGATATCGAAAGACATTTTCTCTCCTCTTGAATGACCCGGTGGGGAGTATCTTTACTTAAGATGTGTATTAATTAATTTTGTTTTGGGCTTATTCTCTTATTCCAAATCTAATCTAATTTAAACTTCGAAATAAGTCTTTCAGGCTCTATAGAGCGTTTGATTGTATCTTTTGATCCTCATAAGGCCCAACAATCTTTTTTTAAAAAAAATCTTTTTAGTTCAATTCAAAATTAGATATATATTTTTGTTTATGAACAACAAAATGAAATGATGGACATAATTTGTTATTATTCTTTAACTATCATTTATGATTTTATACTACCATTACTTAGCTAACATAAATAGTACATTTAATAATATTAAATATAATTAATTAATAAAATACAATAGTAAATCCCATACTTCGCACAGAGTACCAAGTTATATATTTCAAAACACAAACTTAATTTTTTCAAATCTCAGCGTCACAATTTTTTTTCCAACCTATTGCTTTCTTATCCAAATTTGTAATATTACTAACCAAATTTGTAAATATTCAGAAGGAAAAAAACTAAAAAAAACAAACAAAACAAAATTATCTGTTAGAAAAAAGAAAGATATTTTTTTGTTTTTAGATATCTTATATAAAAAGGAACTTCTAAAATATATTTTTTATTATTGGTATTACCACTTTTATTACAAGATTCTTTATCACAATTTTATTATTACAATTTTTTTAAAGAAATTAAGATATAGAAAAAATATCTTAACATATTATTAGCCATGAATTTTACTATTAAATTAATATTTTAACTAAATTAAATTCATTAAAATTTGAAATTTTATCAAATCACACGATTAATTATGTTAATAATATATGTAAAAAAAATAGAACATAATAATTATAAAATTAGTTGAAAAACTGTAGTGAGTTCATTATTAACTATTTGTAAAATTAAATTAAAATTTATTAAACCTTGAGTTTCCTAGTTTTATTCGATTAGAATTTTTAAATAGATTTACCAATATAAATAATAATATAAAATTCTATTATAAACTTAAATAAAATTAAAATAATTATTTTTTTCGTAGTTATAATTAAATAAATGTCCATTCCATTCAAATATATGTGTGTGTGTGTGTGTGTGTGTGGTGGCGGCGGCGTGGGGGGGGGGGGGGAGGGGAAGTGATTCATAACAAATTGTTGTTACGGAGCAAAAATTGACATATACTATTGAAAACAAGAACGAACGGTTAGGATTAAAAACTGAAAATCGACGTCTACTAGTATTAGTAGTAGATGTTTAAAAAAAAGTAAGCGTCTGCTATTAATACTAGTAGACGTTGATCTTATTCTAATTAACGTCCGCTGATTGAACTTTTGAATATTTTTTTCATCTATATATATGATGTTAATTATAATAAAAACTAAATAATATAAACTAAAGTTTTTTACTGTTTACATTCGATCTATTCTTTACATTCTCTCTCATCAGCTACATCCCCAAATCACACCTGATTTGTTGCAGGTCATAACTAAAATCTTATACGGATAGATTTGAGACGCCAAAAATCTTCCAAATTCTCTCGATTCATCTCTTTTTAATCTTAATAAAAGATGCAAAATCTTTGATTATCCCTTTTAAGCACCTAACAGGGACCAAATATCTTCCAAATCCTCCCGCAAATACTCCTCCTCCTCCTTCATTACTCGCCGCCGTTACTGTCGCCTTCCACTTTCACGGCCGCCGTTGTTGTCTTCATTCCGGAGGCGACGTTGCTGCCTTATTTTACTCCCTCTTTCTCCCCCTTCCTTCGGGCATGTTCGGCGCCAACTTATAAATTGGTCAACCCAACTTATAAGTTGATTTTGCTAAAAAAGGTGTTCGTTTCTTACTTATATGTCAACTTATAAGTTGACTTATAAGTAAAAAAAAATAAGTAAATTTTATTTACTTTTTTTTTTTTTTTTGACTTATAAGTCATTTTTTAAGTTTTGGTCAAACCTATTGAAATGTCCATTTTGCCCTATTTTATTTTAACATATTATTTTTAGTAAAAATTATTTTAGTAATCTTTACATTTTATTTTAACTTATAAATCATTATTAACCGAACACATCCACAACTATTACTTATAATTCTCGACTTATAAGTAAAAGTAATGCCAAACACTTTTACTTATAAATCTACTAAAATTTTAACTTTAAGTCAAAAAAAAAAATTCACTCCCGAACAGACCCTTCATCAAGTATACTAAATTCTAATATATTCCTAATTCTTAAATCCACTCACACAACAAGACTGTTACAACCTTCTTTTGCTCCGATCTTGATAACACGACTATTACAGTTGCAGCAGGAAGTCCAGTAATTATTTTTATTAGGAGGGGCATGCAAGTAAAAAGGTAGCTGACCGAATCAGCCAACTAAATTAGGCTTATTCCGTCAGACTACTTCAGCGAATAGATTTATATTTATTCATACAAACATCCTGGTTGATTCGCTCAGAATTTAGATTCATTCAGCACTAAACAAACACCCCCTAACACTTTACTTTTGAGTTTTGGACATCAAATAAAATAATAAAAAACTTAAATTAGAACAGAATAGAAAAACATAAAACTTAAAGTTTTTCGTTATGTTATTTATGAGTTTTTAATAAAAAAAAATAAAAAATTTCTTTTTATGTGTGTATGAGTTCTAATGAAAAATAATAATTTATTTATTTTTATAAATTTACCCTTACTCTTTTGCACTATTTTTACACTTGTCTTGCTATATATGCTCTTCTATTCCTTTCTTCTCCCCTCGTCAGTTTTCTCTTCATTCTTTATCACACCTCTAATATATATAATCTCTCTACATAGCCATCAAAATTAACAAAGTAACAATATAGCCATTAAATCCAACTTTCTGCTCCCAAGTAAAGAGCAACAAGGGATGAAGTCATGTGATAACTCACATGACAGAATTCACTCATAATACTATGTGATATTGTGATTATATTCTTTAAGTCACACAGTAGTTCATTACTATCTGAATTTCATCCTATGCATTTGAAGTGCTTATTTAGAACCCAAATACAGTTTTTGTGTGCCAAGTAAATTGCTTGCTAGGTGTCATGTCTAGAATGAGGGAGCATAATTCTGGTGCACTATTAAATCCCATTTGATTAGTTCGGGGGGATAGGCTGCAATTTCCATGTATTTGTTTAATAAATTTAAGAAACCAAATATTTCAGAGATGGGGAAGAAAATTGACTCTTTACTAATACTATACAACTAAATAAAGTCCTACATTATCATCTCGAGTAATCTCTTAGGTTCAGTTAACTGGAGGCCTATATTAGGTACAAACCATAAAAAAAATCATGATCCAAAATGTACCATACATTTAAAGGTGCAGACTAGCACTAAACTCGCATAATCACAGAATAAAATCAATTCTAATAAACCCAACAACCAAAAAAGAGCAGATTAGGAGAGGGGAAGGAGGAAAGAGGTGAAGAAGAAGTCAAACACAGGAGTTATAGATTGTCTTCCCTGCATATGAGCTGAGGGAAAAATTTAAGGGGGAAATCAGATTGAGAACAATATGAGAATTATGAAAATATTAGTTTATCTCATTTACTTTTCCGTCCAAATCCAGCCAATTTTGGATGGAAAATTTTAGCAGAAAAAGTGATCAAGTTTTCTATCACTTTCTTTTCTTTTCCGTTTATTAAAAAACTCAGAAACACAAGAAATAGACGGAAAATTTATGTTTTCTGTCAATTTCTTTTCTTTTCTATTCATTTTAAAACTCAGAAACAGAGCGTTAGTTCCGATGTTCTCTACAACAATAACCAAGGGAGTAGTGATTATATTGACGAGGGAGGCGATCTGCTGCTCATTGGGCCTCCCCGTTCTATTATATAGTGATGATAATCTGCAACCATATTTTATGCCTTCCTCAGTCAAGCCTAGTTTTGTAGTGATGATAATCTGCAACCATATTTTATGCCTTCCTTAGTCAAGCTTAGTTTTGTAGTGATGATAATCTGCAACCATATTTTATGCCTTCCTCAGTCAAGCCTATCAAGCAATTTCAAGCAATCGTGGAGTTTACGCTGATAGATAAAAAACAATCAGTAGTTGGTTTTTAAGGTTCTATTGCCGCTACCAATGACTTGTTTGTAGATTATCCAAAGTATAAGACTATGCTCTTCGGGAAGGAACAGGGTGACAGTGTACTAATAGAATTAACCTGGGCAGAAAATTCAATTGTCTAAATCCGTAGTAGCTGTGCCAATTTACTGCAACCTTATAGTTTTTGCAGTTCTGAAAAGCCAGGAGGCAAAATTTTCTAGTGCAAAACTCACCTTTCTTACAAAATCCCATGGTTCTTGGGGGATTAACATGGATGAAATAGTGATGGTCACTTGGAAAGTCAGTTGGTAATTAAGTTTCTATGTGATGGAATTGGATCCAATTAGGGTGTAGTTTTATAACTTTTTGTTGCATTGGTTATAGTATAAATTGTATTTTTAACTTGGTGTCATGTTTGTGAGCCATCATAAATACAATATTTCCTACACCCAATGCAACAAAAAATCGGTAGCAAGTTTTGTACACAATATTTTTAGACTTGGACTAGTTATTGAATCGAAAAAGTTATCACGTGGATGAATCAATGGTATCGAACCGTTAGTGAACTGGTGACGCCATAAATATATAAAAATATATATTATTAATAATTAATAAAAAAAATGAGTAAAATACACTGACGGGATAGATAATCATAATAACACTAACCACCTCTTTAGTTTTTCAAGTAACAGTCAGTACTCCTCTAGTGTAATTGACCAATTAATATCCAAAAATATTTTTAATATAATATCCAATATACCTTTCAAATGAAAATATTTAATATATTCACTAAATATAAATTTGTATATTATAATTTTCGCTAAATTTGATCTAATTAATTAAATTATGAATCAGTGCAATAAATAATATAATTGTCAAAAAATAACAAATATTCATTTTATAATAAAGTCATACACTTTTTGCTAATTAAATTTCTCAAAGATTAAGATTTACGTAATATACATTCACATATATTTTTTGTAATTAAAAAGTAAAATTTTAATACTCATAAAAAGTACACATTAACTCAAAAAAAATTATAATTATTTTTTCCAAATATTAAAATTTATGTAAAACAAACTTATTATTATAGAACGAATCTTATTATTCATATAAAAAAGTATTGAAAATAATGTTAATTATTTTTTTCAAATATTAAACTTAAATATAAGACACACTAAAACATAATTATTTACAGAAAAAGTGACAAATGTTGTTACTCAAAAAAAGAAAAAATATATTAAAAGAAAAATCTTTTTACAAGATATAGGTAATAATAAATATTATTATATTTTATTTTTCAACATTGCCCAAGAAACCAACACCCACTGTCTACTAAAAAATGTAATCAAAATCATAAATATCCCAAATTTTGACATATACTCAAGAAAATTTATCATATAAAAATTATAATATGAAACTAAGAATTCAAATAATATTTGTTGTTGTTAAACACTCAAAACTAAACTATCAACATACTCAATCGCTCTAATTAGAACAACTCCATTAATAATTTAATTTAAAATTTTTAATATTTGTGTCACTTATCCAAAAATATGCGTCATTTTTGTTTTTTATTTATTTATAAGTTACCAACAATTTGAATGAGATAATTTTAATTACAAATAAAACTACAATTAAAATATATTATTTTAAAAAAGGATAATTAAAAAAATATATATTATTCATGAATTAAAATTTGATAATATACAAGGGTAAATATGTAACTTTATCTATTTAGTCAATTCTAAAAACTTGTAAGGGTACTAAGGTTGTGTTTGATTGTATCTTAATGCATCTTAACAGCCAACCTCTTAATGGATCTTAATAGCCTATATTTTTATATTAAGAGGTCATCTGAATAGTTAAGATACAAATATGAGTCTAAACCATTCAGATGACCTCTTAATACAAAATTATGGGTTGTTAAAATGTATTAAGAGGTAAGTTGTTAAGATCCATTAAGATGCAATCAAACAACACCTAACTGTTACTTAAAAATTTAGTAGAGAGATGAGTGTTATTATAGTTGTCTAGAGGGGTATCAGTGTATTTACTGTAAGACCCCGAATTTATGAAATACAAAATTTAATTTTTCTTCATATATATTTTTCCTGAAACAGTAAATGGTTAAATTGACAAAATTGAAAGTTAAGGATGTTATGTGTAAATTTTATTTTGTCGGACAATATTCGTTTTGTCGGGGAATATTCGGGCCGTACGACGGCGCCGAAATAACTAATTATTGGTGGAGCCCACAACGGAATAATTGTCGGATATAGAAAACGACAGAAGTAACCTTTTTAAATAAAAATAGTCAACGGTGTTAACTGTTAAAATACCGGTGATAAAAGAATAGTAGCATACGGTAATTTATGGTATTTTATTGTGGCACACGGTATTCTACAGTAGCACACGGTATTGCACAGTGTCTCATATTATTGACACCATAACTGTTACGCTTCATTTCATCAATAATTGTCACTGCATAATATTTTATATTATCAATTCAATTATTGTTGCTACACAGTATTTTGCATTATTGATTCAATAATTGTCATTACACTGTATTTCATATCATCGAGTCAATAATTGTTGGTGCACTGTAGTTTAAAATTATTGAATCTAATAATTGTCACAGTAGCAAATATAGTGTAATTTATATTATTAAATTAATAATAATCTGTAACGTGTTTATTACATTATTGTTGAATTATTGTTGTAGCGTTATTTTATTTTATATGCAGGACCCATAGGAAGAAAAATAAAATAAAAAAAAATAAATGTAAAAAAATAAAAAAATAAAAAAAAAATAATTAATTTTACTATTTGAAATAGTAATGTGAATAGTAACGTGAATAGTAACATGTGGGACCCATGTGGGGGCCACATGAAATTTGAAATGTGAATTTTGTGCTGAAGGAAAGTGGGCAGCCGACTGCGTAGAAGAAAAAAAATAGCAGGCGTGCATCACGCCTGTTGTTCACCTACCGCGCATAGTACTTATTTTCTCCTATAAATAGCTTGCTCAGCTGAATAGAAAAATCACACCTAAAACATAAAATTTTTCTATAAGAATTTTATGAGTTTTCTTTGAGAATAGTAAGGTTATTTTGAGAGTTTAAAAGCCAAAAGGAGTGCAGAAATTTTTCAAGTAAGTCTTTTATTAAAGAGTAGTAATTTCATAAATTCCTATTTTTCACGGTATTCACAAATCTTCCTTTAGAAGACTCTTCTTTAAGAAGATTCATTTTTAAAAGCTTTCTTTGGAAGATTTATTTTGGAATATTATTTTTAAAACTATTTAAAAGTAGTTATATTATACTACAAAAATTATGTTAAATATATATAATTTTGATAATTCATATTATACGAGTTATCATACACTTTGAAATTTATATGTGGTAATTACTAATTTTATTATAAAAATATAGGTTGATCAACCTCATTTAAATCAATATCCAGTCACGTGTTAAGGTAAGGGATATCACTCTTTTCATCATCATAAATGGATATTATTTTCTTTCTTACTTGAAGGGATTATCATTCTTTGATTCTCGAAAATAATATCGTTTCTTTCTTGTGCCATTTATTTCCAGGTATTAAATTGTGGGAATAACCTTACGGCGCGGTTTACCGCCTGTTGGTGAATAACCTTTTGTATTCATTCCTTATTAATCTTTGAGAATAACCTTACGGTGCGGATTACGCCTGTTTGGTGAATAACTCTTCGTGTTCAAATTCTATTAAATTGTGGGAATAACCTTACGGTGCGGATTACGCCTGTTTGGTGAATAACTCTTCGTGTTCAAATTCTATTAAATTGTGGGAATAATCTTACGGTGCGGATTACGCCTGTTTGGTGAATAACTCTTCGTATTCAAATTGATGGGAATAACCTTACGGCGCGGATTATCGCCTGTTGGTGAATAACCCTTTTTATTTGTCTCGTGTGAAAATAATTTGTCTACACGAATTATCACATGACACTTTTATTCCATATTCGTAAGTGATATCATTTTCCTTTATACTCATAAGGGATACCATCTTTTTCATCTTCCATTATTCAAACTTACTATGGTAAGGGATATTAATTCCCTTCACCTTTTGTTAATCAAACCTGCTACGGTAAGGGATATTATTTTCTTCCATACACCTAAATCGAAACTTATTATGGAACTATTGCTTCTATAATTCCTGAAAATATTATATGTTCCATAATAGTTGAATTTCATTAATTCAACTGAACCTTCCTATTTTCTGAACATTTCTATTGAACTGTAATCGTTATTCTGAACTGTGGATCTTGAATATCATTTTTAAATTTCACTCCACATCATGTTGGCAATTTGGACATTATTTGAATCTGCACAAAGTAAATTTTCGATACTTATTGTTTATCCTGTTCTTCTGTTCATCATTTGTATCACTGTTATTTGTATTAATCATCAAGAATCAAGCTGTTGTGAATATCTGTGGCCGGGGGCACATATGTGATATAATTGTTGAACAGATGATAGGTTAAAGGCGATATACTAGGTTAAAGGCGATACATCTGTTCGGTGTCTTTTATGACACGTGGTGAATGTTCTCTTTGGCCCGTAGTGCAAAGATGAACTGTTGGTTGGTATGATTATGACCAAAGGCTGAATCTGGTATAATCATGACCGTTGGTGTTATATTGAATGTCTTTGGCCCGTAGTGCAAAGACGAACTGTTGATCTGCATGATTATGACCAGGAACTGTGAAGTTGTATTATCTTGACTAATGGTATTTCAGATGATAAAAGTTGATGATATTTTTACTAAAAAGAGAAGCGAGTGGACATTATAGTCTGCATTATTCTTCTAATAGATTGTTCATTCCGCTGCTATTATTGATCTGAACATTGTTTAAGAATTTAACTACAGTTTTTGATATAAACCTTGTAGTCTATTGTATTCTATCAAGAACTCAACTGTTGAAGGCTAATGATAATTTATTCGTCATTATCTTAGTCATGATATTTCTTACTGGGCTATTTGAGCTCACCCTTTCTTTTGTTCCATTGTTTTTCAACAGGAGATGAAAACGTAACGGGGTCTAGCCGGGGGATGGAGTGAGAGTCCGAGGAATAGCTATCATAGTCTTCACGTGTTGTAAAATAGTGTGACAATAATAGTGAAGACTTAGTTGTGTATTATTATTATACACTGTATTGTTGTACGTTGTGCTTTGTTGTAATAATTTTGTTGTAGTCTTTTGACGACTCAAGTTTGGGCTGTGTGGGCTCAAATTTGGGGGCGTCACAGTTGGTATCAGAGCTTAGGGATATGGTCTTTAATGGAGATCTGGGGTTAGAACTAGGAGGGGAGAGACGAATAGAATCAGTCACTAGTGCGTCCTACCTAAATTAGATTTTATTATCTAATTAGTTGATTTGAATATAGGGACATGAAGTGATGAGTCAGTTTATTTGAACTAACATCTATTTTGTGACCACAGTTAAGTATGGCATCTGGAAATCAGGAGGTTAACCACGGAGTACCCGAAGTGAATGTAGAGGCCACAAACAATTCTTCTACAAACTCAGAGTTGAATAATTTGCCTAAAGCAAAAATTATTTGTATCCGATCTAAAGAAGAAGAAGGTGAAAGTTCTACCGTCGTTCTTCCAAATTCGTTCTTTAAAGGATATCCGGAACTTGCGGAAATTGTTGCCTTTAATTTGCTCGACAGTTGGAAACATATCATCACCTGGTTATGCTCGATAACAAAGGATCAGAATATATGGACGTTTCATATAAGTCTTTGGGATTTATGGTGTTCGAGCTATGATTTTCAAGATTATTTAAAAATGATGTATCTATACTTTTGGGCGTTACAATTTAGAGGAATTCAGGTTAAGTTAGTCACTATCGTGGAAACTGTAGTCTATCGAAAATATTATTTTAATGGAAATCATTGGTACGCTACTACTGATGAAGTTGAAGAATCTGAGAAACAGTTCGTTAGAGAACTATTTCGTGGTATCCCCATGGTTGAAATACGTGAAGATCCGGATGAAGTATATGGGACTCGATTTGATGATGACAGCCTTGATGATCAAGAAATCGAATGAGGTGATGACCGGTAAGCTATTCATCAATTCTCAAGAAGTCTATGCCATGTTAGATACTGGCTCTATCCACTCTTTTATCTCACCTATATGTACTCAACGTTTAAATTTGACTATTGAAAACTTAAATCTTGTCTTATCAGTTGAAACCTCATTGGGAGAAATACCTATTACATTTACTATCTATAAATCTTGCCTAGTTCAAATCAACAACCTCACATTATCTGTTGACCTTATTTCTTTGGAAATGAATGAATTTGATGTGATTTAGGAATTGATTGGTTGACTACCCATCATGCTACAATTGATTTTTTTCATAAGATTATTAGTTTTCATATTCCTAATCAATCTGTCATGCAAATTCAAGCAACTAAACCATTGAAATCTATAACTATTATTTCTAGCCATAAAGTCATTCGTTTATTGAAAAACGGATGTCAAGCCTTTTAGCTCATGTTACTGATTTGAACAAAAACACGTCAAACTTGAATGATACACCCATTGTTAATAAATTTCCTGACGTTTTTCCTGAGGAACTTTCTGGCTTACCCCTAAATCGTGAAATTGAATTATGTATCGATCTTGAACCCGGCACTAAGCCCATTTTTAAAGTCCCATACCAAATGACTCCCATAGAACACCAAGAGTTGAAATTACTAGATATCGGTATCATTCATACTAGTACAAAACTTATATCGAGCGAGGAATGCGAGAAGAGTTTTCAAGAACTCAAGAGGAGACTTGTTTCAGCTCCTGTTCTGACCATTCCATCAGGATCAGGAAAATTCGTCATATATAGCGATGCTTCAGGCAAAGGTCTAGGTTGTGTCCTTATGCAACATGGAAAGGTTATAGCCTATGTCTCTCGACAACTCAAAGATTATGAGAAAAATTATCCTACTCATGATCTAGAGTTGGCAGCAGTCGTTTTCGCGTTGAAGATCTGGAGACACTACTTGTACGGAGAAAAAGTGGATATCTATACGGATCATAAAAGTCTCAAGTATTTCTTCACCCAGAAGGAACTCAACATGCGACAACGACGTTGGCTTGAGCTGTTGAAGGATTATGATCACACAATCCAGTATCACCCGGGAAAGGCGAACGTTGTAGCTGACGCTTTGAGCAGAAAATCTTATGCGAGTACAAGTGCACTGCTGACAACACAAAAGTGTATTTTGTACGACTTGCAAAAGATGGAGATAGAGCTAAAGACACCAGGGACCCACTCGAAGATTGCTCACGTGCAAGTAGAACCGGCTTTAATCGATAAAATTAAAGCTGCTCAAGCTACCGATCCGGAACTGATGAACATGATGAAGAAAGTACAAGAAGGTGCCATCCCCGAAGCAAAAATCGACGAGAAAGGAATACTTCGAGTTAACTCTCGACTCTGTGTTCCTAACGATCCTGAATTAAAGCATAAAATCATGATGGAGGCACACAACACGCCAGGAGGTACCAAGATGTATCGAGATCTTCGACATACATTTTGGTGGAACAATATGAAAAGGGAGATTGCAGAGTTTATCTCAAGGTGCCTAACTTGTCAACGTGTCAAGGCAGAGCATCAAGTACCTAAGGGTCCATTACAACCACTTGAGGTTCCCGAATGGAAGTGGGAACACATCAATATGGATTTCGTGACGGGTCTTCCCAAAGTTTCTCAAGGCTTAGATGCAATTTGGGTCATCGTAGATAGATTGACCAAATCCGCTCATTTCTTGCCTATACGAGAAAACTTTTCACTTGAACGTCTTGCCGATATGTACATAAATGAAATCGTGAGACTGCATGGCATGCCAGTTTCCATAGTTTCTGATCGAGATCCTAGATTCACTTCACGCTTTTGGATCAGTCTACAAAAAGCTATAGGCACTGAACTACGTTTTAGTTCTGCATACCATCCTCAAACGGACGGACAATCGGAAAGGACGATCCAGACCCTCGAAGATCTTTTGAGACTTTGCGTACTAGATTTCAAAGGAAGTTGGGATAAGTACTTGCCATTGGTGGAATTTTCCTACAACAACAGTTACCAAGCAAGTATAGGTATGGCTCCATTCGAGGCTTTATATGGACGCAAATGTCGCTCTCCAGTATGTTGGAATGAGGTAGGAGAAGCAAAACTGTTGGGACCCGAGTTGGTACGCTTGACGACCGAAAAGATCCAAATGATCCGACAACGAATACAGACAGCACAAGAACGACAAAAGAGTTATGCCGATCTTCATCGGAGAGATGAGAGATTCAACGTCGGAGATCATGTATTCTTACGTGTTTCTCCATGGAAAGGAGTTACGAGATTCGGAAAGAGAGGAAAGCTCAACCCTCGATTTATTGGCCCATTTGAAATCCTCGATCGAGTAGGATCCGTAACCTACAGACTAGCCCTACCACCAAGTATGTCTCGCATCCATAACGTTTTTCACATATCTATGTTACGTAAATATGTGAAGGACCCAAACCACGTCATTGAGTTAGAACCAGACGTTATAGCAGAAGATTTAACGTATGAGGAGGTACCTGTTAAGATCCTAGATAAGAAGGAGCAGATCTTACGCTCAAAGGTTATACCTCAAGTTAAGGTTTTATGGAGGAACCAAGATATTGGGGAAATGACCTGGGAGCTAGAATCTGAGATGAAGTCTAGGTATCCATACCTCTTCGAAATGCCAGGTACGTCAATTTCGGGGACGAAATTTCATAAGGAGGGGAGGTTGTAAGACCCCGAATTTATGAAATACAAAATTTAATTTTTCTTCATATATATTTTTCCTGAAACAGTAAATGGTTAAATTGACAAAATTGAAAGTTAAGGATGTTATGTGTAAATTTTATTTTGTCGGACAATATTCGTTTTGTCGGGGAATATTCGGGCCGTACGACGGCGCCGAAATAACTAATTATTGGTGGAGCCCACAACGGAATAATTGTCGGATATAGAAAACGACAGAAGTAACCTTTTTAAATAAAAATAGTCAACGGTGTTAACTGTTAAAATACCGGTGATAAAAGAATAGTAGCATACGGTAATTTATGGTATTTTATTGTGGCACACGGTATTCTACAGTAGCACACGGTATTGCACAGTGTCTCATATTATTGACACCATAACTGTTACGCTTCATTTCATCAATAATTGTCACTGCATAATATTTTATATTATCAATTCAATTATTGTTGCTACACAGTATTTTGCATTATTGATTCAATAATTGTCATTACACTGTATTTCATATCATCGAGTCAATAATTGTTGGTGCACTGTAGTTTAAAATTATTGAATCTAATAATTGTCACAGTAGCAAATATAGTGTAATTTATATTATTAAATTAATAATAATCTGTAACGTGTTTATTACATTATTGTTGAATTATTGTTGTAGCGTTATTTTATTTTATATGCAGGACCCATAGGAAGAAAAATAAAATAAAAAAAAATAAATGTAAAAAAATAAAAAAATAAAAAAAAAATAATTAATTTTACTATTTGAAATAGTAATGTGAATAGTAACGTGAATAGTAACATGTGGGACCCATGTGGGGGCCACATGAAATTTGAAATGTGAATTTTGTGCTGAAGGAAAGTGGGCAGCCGACTGCGTAGAAGAAAAAAAATAGCAGGCGTGCATCACGCCTGTTGTTCACCTACCGCGCATAGTACTTATTTTCTCCTATAAATAGCTTGCTCAGCTGAATAGAAAAATCACACCTAAAACATAAAATTTTTCTATAAGAATTTTATGAGTTTTCTTTGAGAATAGTAAGGTTATTTTGAGAGTTTAAAAGCCAAAAGGAGTGCAGAAATTTTTCAAGTAAGTCTTTTATTAAAGAGTAGTAATTTCATAAATTCCTATTTTTCACGGTATTCACAAATCTTCCTTTAGAAGACTCTTCTTTAAGAAGATTCATTTTTAAAAGCTTTCTTTGGAAGATTTATTTTGGAATATTATTTTTAAAACTATTTAAAAGTAGTTATATTATACTACAAAAATTATGTTAAATATATATAATTTTGATAATTCATATTATACGAGTTATCATACACTTTGAAATTTATATGTGGTAATTACTAATTTTATTATAAAAATATAGGTTGATCAACCTCATTTAAATCAATATCCAGTCACGTGTTAAGGTAAGGGGTATCACTCTTTTCATCATCATAAATGGATATTATTTTCTTTCTTACTTGAAGGGATTATCATTCTTTGATTCTCGAAAATAATATCGTTTCTTTCTTGTGCCATTTATTTCCAGGTATTAAATTGTGGGAATAACCTTACGGCGCAGTTTACCGCCTGTTGGTGAATAACCTTTTGTATTCATTCCTTATTAATCTTTGAGAATAACCTTACGGTGCGGATTACGCCTGTTTGGTGAATAACTCTTCGTGTTCAAATTCTATTAAAATGTGGGAATAACCTTACGGTGCGGATTACGCCTGTTTGGTGAATAACTCTTCGTGTTCAAATTCTATTAAATTGTGGGAATAACCTTACGGTGCGGATTACGCCTGTTTGGTGAATAACTCTTCGTATTCAAATTGATGGGAATAACCTTACGGCGCGGATTATCGCCTGTTGGTGAATAACCCTTTTTATTTGTCTCGTGTGAAAATAATTTGTCTACACGAATTATCACATGACACTTTTATTCCATATTCGTAAGTGATATCATTTTCCTTTATACTCATAAGGGATACCATCTTTTTCATCTTCCATTATTCAAACTTACTATGGTAAGGGATATTAATTCCCTTCACCTTTTGTTAATCAAACCTGCTACGGTAAGGGATATTATTTTCTTCCATACACCTAAATCGAAACTTATTATGGAACTATTGCTTCTATAATTCCTGAAAATATTATATGTTCCATAATAGTTGAATTTCATTAATTCAACTGAACCTTCCTATTTTCTGAACATTTCTATTGAACTGTAATCGTTATTCTGAACTGTGGATCTTGAATATCATTTTTAAATTTCACTCCACATCATGTTGGCAATTTGGACATTATTTGAATCTGCACAAAGTAAATTTTCGATACTTATTGTTTATCCTGTTCTTCTGTTCATCATTTGTATCACTGTTATTTGTATTAATCATCAAGAATCAAGCTGTTGTGAATATCTGTGGCCGGGGGAACAGATGTGATATAATTGTTGAACAGATGATAGGTTAAAGGCGATATACTAGGTTAAAGGCGATACATCTGTTCGGTGTCTTTTATGACACGTGGTGAATGTTCTCTTTGGCCCGTAGTGCAAAGATGAACTGTTGGTTGGTATGATTATGACCAAAGGCTGAATCTGGTATAATCATGACCGTTGGTGTTATATTGAATGTCTTTGGCCCGTAGTGCAAAGACGAACTGTTGATCTGCATGATTATGACCAGGAACTGTGAAGTTGTATTATCTTGACTAATGGTATTTCAGATGATAAAAGTTGATGATATTTTTACTAAAAAGAGAAGCGAGTGGACATTATAGTCTGCATTATTCTTCTAATAGATTGTTCATTCCGCTGCTATTATTGATCTGAACATTGTTTAAGAATTTAACTACAGTTTTTGATATAAACCTTGTAGTCTATTGTATTCTATCAAGAACTCAACTGTTGAAGGCTAATGATAATTTATTCGTCATTATCTTAGTCATGATATTTCTTACTGGGCTATTTGAGCTCACCCTTTCTTTTGTTCCATTGTTTTTCAACAGGAGATGAAAACGTAACGGGGTCTAGCCGGGGGATGGAGTGAGAGTCCGAGGAATAGCTATCATAGTCTTCACGTGTTGTAAAATAGTGTGACAATAATAGTGAAGACTTAGTTGTGTATTATTATTATACACTGTATTGTTGTACGTTGTGCTTTGTTGTAATAATTTTGTTGTAGTCTTTTGACGACTCAAGTTTGGGCTGTGTGGGCTCAAATTTGGGGGCGTCACATTTACTCTAAAAAAATTAAATATCATACTTTTTATAAACAAAGATATAATGAATTTAAGTTACAATATTACTAAAAGTGGTTAGTGTTAAAATTTTAAAAAATTTGATACCAAAAAAATTATTAAAAATTGATTCAGGTTATCTTAACCGATTTTATCAGTTAAATTACTAGTTCAACTAGTGGTCAATTGGTTTAATTCGGATTTTGACCAAATTAGTTCAATCGGATTAAACTAAATTGGACACAAGACCGATTTTCAGTTCAACCGGTTGGGTCGGTCCGAATTTCAAAACATTGTTTGTAAATTATGTGAGTATGCGACAATTTTATCCTAACTGGATCTAATGGAATTGAATACGTGGTTTTTCTTATTACTAGTTGTTTAAAAGCATGTGCAATAGTGTGTTCTACCAAGTTAGTTAGCTTATAGATTAGCAATTTAGATATAATATATTTTCAACGTCTAGATTATGTTCTGTCTAAAAATCTCTTTTTGTATTGATTTGAAACAGGCGTTAGATTGGAAACACCTTGTATGGACTGATCCAGTGGCTATGGTGGGCTTGTTCACAGAGGCCAAACCATTTCAATGATGTGGTGGGCTTGTTCAGTCTCTACAAATTCTTGTCATTCTAGTTTATCGGAAGCTGTATTCATTATTGCGTTTTTTTGAGGTTGAAACCATTTGTTTCTTGCAACTATTTATCCGATATTTGGGTTCTTATATATCTGGTTCAAATTTCATTTCCCTATCCACATTTTCTTATGTAATTTGAAAAATGTCCTAGTGGTCATCTCCTGTGTTTGTAGGCCCAAAAGCTTATTTATTGACTAATTATTACTATTTACAGAAATTGCGGAAAGAGAAATAAAAAGTTATACTGCAATGAGTTATTTTATACACTCTCCAAAAAAATAAAATTCACAAATTTAGGAATAATGAGAATAGTTTATTCAATTCTAATGAAATAAATAAAAACATTTTTTTTTTCATTACATGAGAATGAATCGTTCTATTTCCATTTTGATTCTCACAATCCGAACTTAATATGGAATTAAAACAAGCTAAATCATTGGAATTCAACAAGATATGTGGGATGAAAAAGATAATGCACTTCGTAAATTTAACATTCAAATCAAGCTTGGAAAAATAAACTACTTGTGCATTGCAGGTTAGTATATCCTACAAGAACACTTTTTTCCCTTGTGGTTTGTGGTACGTGGGAGAGGAGGCACTCGTAGGGGTGTGGATTGGACCTACATTTAACTATGCAAAAGGCACGGGTGTCTAAAAGACTTCAAGGTTTAATGTAAGAATTAATATGCAATAATTAATTTTATCCTTCAATATAAATAGAAGAAGAACACCTAGAAAATATAAAAATAATAATATTGTGTACCTTTATTTGAAATTCATGATAAATGGAATAGAATTGATCTCTTCTTGATGAACAAGATACTATTCCATTGATACCCTAGATGGTGCTTTGATGAGAAACTTGGCCTTCGATATTATGAAATCCTCAAGCATATAGGATAAAGGGAAATGACCTAGTTTTTTTTTAATAATAATCTTGATTAGTAATCCTAGTGGGTCTACTCATCACAAGTGCAAAGTGTTACTTAAATAATCCACACTAGCCGATTCATACTAGACTTAATTAGAGTTCATATGTTATAATTAATTAAACTAATCAATTAGCTTATAATTACAATTAATATTATCCCACAAAATAATGTTAAATTCTTGCACTTGAGATATTGTTAATTGAAAATTAATTTTATATAAAAATAAATCACAGTTTAATCAGAAACTTTAAATATTTATGTGCGCTTTTGATAAAAATTATTAGTCTAATAACTACTCTAAAAGTCAATTTGGTCCCATAGAGCCTTGAACCCTGAATTATGGAGGTAACCATATGTTTTAACCAACACTGAGCCAACCTCGGTCACAAAGATCCTTAACTCGATTGAAATAAATTTAATATGGTAATGTGACGACCCAATAACAACCGAATTGAATCATCATTGGTTATCTTATCGTCAATCATCGCTTCATGATTCCAATGAATCCCATGTCTGAACTTTATTATCACAAAATATATTTATCTGTCACAAGACATACATACCTGATGAGCCAAATTGAATGCCTAAATTTTATTCAACGTTGACACATACCTTGATATTTTATATAATGACATGTCTACATATATAACACTCACGTGTTAAATATAACAGTTAGCCAAAACTGTAATTTATTATCTTTAATTGCATGCAAAAAACAATCATTATAATACTTTATATAATTTATCAAAAGTAATCATTACAGATAAAAAAAAACTTCATAAGAGCAAAATATATAACTCCCGTTGAACAAATACATCCCATGATGCATTTACGCCCAACATATATATATATATATATATATATATATATATATATATATATATATATATATTTAAAGGTATAAGACAAATAACTTTAGTTTAGGAGTTAAAAACCATATTATTTATACAAATATGTTGTACTTTAGGATCACCTATACTGACTTTTCCTTTGATGGTCAAATATTTATCTTTACGAGTTTGGCCATTGTGATACTTTAAAACTGTTAACAAAACCAATAGAAAAAAAAGTTATCACAATACAACTGGATAAGCTCAAACACAAAATCATCCAATAACATAAATATTTTGTGAAGGTTCCTAAGTACTCAAATAATCTTAGTAGTTTAGTTTCATACCATACCATAAAATTTATTTATGAATTTTTAAATAAATTGTTGCAACTGCATTAATATAAAATTTGATGTGGACTTTAGTTCATCCGTATTACTAGTAAAGTAAAAAACTGTACAAATACTCAACTTGCATGTATATCAGCATATAATCTCTTGTCACATTTAAGTACTTTAAAATCTTCTTGGCAGCACCCTATAATTGTTGAGGGTTCAACTAAAATTGCCTAAAAGACCCACTACAAAAGTAATGTATGTCTTAGTACGCAATTGAGCATACTAGATACACCCACTGAACTAGCATATGATATTTTCTTTATGGCTTCCTCTTGACATTGTCTTAAGGCAATCATTTACTGTAGTTATTTCCTAGAGAATCAAAATATTCTTAAGTTTGCAATCTAGCATACTGAATATTTACAAAATACGATCCACGTGTGTCGTCTGGAATAACCCAACAAACAGTGTGAATAAACTATATGAATGTCAATGGTAAAAGATAAATATAGCACTAAGGTCCTTTATGTCAAACAAATAATATATTTTCTCCCACTGACCTTGTAAAATAATAAATATTCTCCCACTAACATTGTTATATATACACTAATCTACTAAATTTTATTTAAAATCAAATTAAATTACTAAATTATGAAATCTATAGTACCACTACTTGAAAACTTGTTTGAGGCTATATATAGCCTATCTGGGTCTAAACCGTATGATCATCATAATCAGTCACTATACCTTTAAGTATCTTAATAAGTTGTCAATCACTGTAATGTCTCATAATTGAACATTTTCTCTCATTACATTTTACCATAAATCTCAATATGTATTAGAAACAACATCTGAATAAATTATTGGAGTTAACGCGCAACTAATATCATAATTATTCTCTCCAAGATAGACCTTATAGTATTTAATTATGACTTATTTTCTTTTCTTATTGAATCCATTAGCATAGGAAAAAAATGATAAAAATATCACCTTCACCCCAGACTTGTTACTATCTTGAATGATGTGAGAACAATTACCCTATTTGGCTACACTAAGTTCCAGTAACTTTGTTATCTGTGTAATACACAATTCTATTACATCTATTGGTAATGTATGACCTTTAATGACTTGGGTAAGCAACACGGTAAAATTGCAATTTGTCTTGTAAAATTAAATTACATAACTTTACATTTTAGATGATTAAGAATACGTTTTCTTTTGGGCCCCAACTCAAATGAGGAAAAGAAGAACAACTTGAATATATACTTAATTTAGGATGCCCAAAATTATTTTAAAGATTTTACCTTAAATAAAGATATATAGTAAATATGTCCTACTGATCACCATAATTTTTAGTATCACCACAAGAGTGATTTTACGTCTTTTGGCGACTTAATTTGCTCAATACAATCAATTTGAATAAATTATCTCAAATTTCTAAAAATTTGAAGTATTTGATAAACTTAACCCTTAAGTTGTCCAACATTGCATTATTTGCCTTAAGACTCACCACCCTAATAATCTTAATATTTTATTTATTTACCTCAACTATTCTTAATATTTAAAATTTTCCTTAATTAAAAACAAGTATCCATAGTAGAAAATAATGGTCAAGAAAAGCAAGAAAATAATAATTTCCTCATAAGGTGGCTAAACAAGAATTATTGGTGTCTTTATATATCTGATATAGTATACCAATATAATAGACTGATAATTTCTGTCTTATCTTGGTCATTTAAAATACCTTATAATTAACCGTCTACATATATCTCTATATTACCGAAGTCAAGAGTGAGTAAGAATATCAAACTTTATTAGTCTTTTCACTCATTCATTAGAAAGATGACCAAATTTTTATGTCACAATATGTATGTCTGTTTCTTAGATAAGAGTCTTTAAAATGTAATATTACAAGCATAAATATTTGCGAGAGCTTAATAACACTATACATAAACCACATGATAAAATGCAACCGCATATCATATTTGAATAAAAAAAAAATATGATCCTTAGAATCTTTTACTTCAAATGTATAATCAATTTTGTCTTATATAGAAACTAAATTTAAATCTTGCCTAAAAGATGAGACTTAAAGTATTTTTCTTTATGTAAGCTCAAAACCAAGATCTTGAATTAAATAGAGATCTCCCACAAATTATAGTATTGCATCTTTATTACTTTCAATCGTAAGCTTTTGATTCTTTTTTGATTTGCTTTTTACTAGTTTATGAATCTCTGTATAGTAAAAACAACACGACATATCACACCACTATTTAAACTCAATAAATTGGATATGTTTTGATAGATTAGATTCATGAATAAGAACTAAAAAATTAATACTTAATGTCACACGTTTGGCTAACCAAGTTTTATACTTTAGACAAGTCCACTTCTCGTATCCTTCTTGTAAAAGAAGAAACAAACTTCACTTTTTTTAAAAGAAGTCTTTTAAGCAATTAAATATGAAATTGATTAAACTCTTTATTAGTCCCTTGGGCAACTTGACTAGTATGATTTTTAGACATATTACCTCTTTTGTGACTAAGTGTTCAATACTTGTAGAATATAATCTTAATTAAGACTTGACAACAATTTAACATCCTTATAATAGTTCATAACTTTCACAATCTTAACCAAACGTTATAATTAGAGTTTACAATTGTGTCCTTATTTCTATATTTAATGAGACATATAAAACCTTTATATAACAATAGTTATCTATTCTGTAATATTATAATCCTTAGTTTTAATTTTTTTTAAAATTGGATCGATTTTAAACCTATATAATAATCATAATGTTGTTGATGAAGACGGTGACTATAATAATAATAATAATAATAATAATAATAATAATAATTTCTATTTACTTAAGAAAAGTAATTAAACCACTGAGATTTCACAAATATCATCAAGCAATCACCTTTGGGCAGAATTCTTAGGGGCTGTTTGATGGTAACTTAATGGGGCTGAATCTGAATCGGTCAGATGGGCTGAATCATTAAGTGCGTTTGTTTGCACTTAATGGCTGAATCGGTCAGACGCGCCGGCTGAATGGTTAAGGTCAGAAATTGTGGCTGAATGGAGAAAAAAATAAAAAAAAAAATAAAAAATAAAAAAAATTATATTATGTAATATTAAATAAATTTACAACAACCTTAAATTTTTTCAGAGGGGTAAAATATTAAAAATATGTCATTCAGATCTTTCAGATATGTCAATTATCAAACAACTTTTTTCATTCAGATTCAGATTCAGATTCAACTCATTCAGATTCAGATTCAGATTCAGCTCATTCAGTTTTTATCAAACACCCCCTTAGCATGACTCGCATAATAGCAGCTATGAGAATATTTATCACCTTTGGGTGTATAAATTATTCCAACTAGTCACTCCTCAAACACATGTTATATATGTGACCCTCTCAATTTTAGTTCATAATTTATCATCACTTTTGGGCAGACGATCACACACTAAAATTAGAGATATCTTATTACTACGGCATGAGACTGAAATCAATAATCTAATTAAGAATGTCACTTTGGCTACTACATCTTAATCAAACCCCAAATTATCATACCGGGATATACCTTATATTACTTTCACATTAAACTTTTATTTAATTAAATTAATTACAATTTAATCATAATCATATCATGATAATGAAATCAAATTTATGCCATTCAATTACATCTTTAGGATGTTGTGATTACACCTAAAACAATCACTTTCTCATTATATATAAATTTAAAATATCAATTATACCATATGTTGATCACATGAAAAAATTATACCAAACTTTATTTGTAAAATAAATAAATATACTTACAACAATTAACAATATCAAGTCCTTATGATATTATATACATCAAATTGTACATAAAACTTTAATTTCAAGTATAATATTGTATTTACAATCCATACCTAAATTATGACATCATAATTTTAAAACAACACTTATCATATAAAATAGCCCGCACAAACTACATATATGTACGTGACCATATAAACTGGTGCCCAAAATACTAATTCCATCTTTAATCATATAAAAGAAATATATCTTAAACATGTAGGTTATTACACTAATAATTATAATTTTAAGCAACTAATCCAATTTATAGCGAACATTGTACAAATATTCGTACCAAAATATCATATATTCTATAATCTATAGTTACATAATCATGCAAATCCGGATTATACGATATTATTTACACGTACAAGTTGAACTGCATGAATATATTGTACAGGATACTAAATTTTCAAATTTTATGAATGCATGGTACGGGATAATTATCAATTTCATTCAAATTGAATAATTTATATGTACGTCCTCAGTATTATAACAATCTATTATTGGCTCAATTATCTCAACCTGACTTCTCATGCCATTAACATAGAAAGTTAGAAACATTACAACAGGATGCAATCAGACTATAATTTGTTTTTGTTTTTCTAAGTGGGCCCATGATGTTGTCCACTTTTCTAGTACAAAGCTCTAGGAAGACGAAAAATTATTATACGATCCTGAGACATAATTACGTGACGTCATAAGATTATTCACATAATATTATTTTAATATGTATAATAAAAAAATATATTATATATATTAACATGACAGTATATTAATAACCTAAAACATTACGTAACGATATTTCAACACCTCTAACTACCTTCTCTAATGATACATCACACGCATATGGTCAAATTTTGACCATTATTACAATTTCAAACCCCTCTTATTTTATTACAGCCACAGCGCTTAAGCAAGTTTTAAATTTATTTTCTTCATAAAATAAATTTAGCATTCGGTATTGTTAAAAGCGAATAAGCAATTACCATAATTTTAATTGCTCTAAGTTATATTTTCTCCCCGTTCGAATATGGATAAATATGTTAATCTTCTACAACAATTATTTTCTATATGTAATTTTATTATGATTCTAAACTTAACCTAGGATAGCTTTGATACCAATTGCAAGAATTAATATGCAATAATTAATTCTATCGACAGATATAAATAGGAGAAGAATACCTAGAAAATATAAAAAATAATAATATTGTGTACCTCATTTGAAATCATTGATAAACGTAGTAGAATTAGTCTTTTATAGATTAACAGGGTACTATTTTCTTGATACCCTATATGTTGGCTTGATGAGAAACTCTTGATATTATAGGATCAAAGGAGATCACCTAGCTAATTCTTTATTTATAATAACAATGATTAGTGGACATACTAATCACAACCTAAAAAATTACTTAAATAATTCACACTAACCAACTATATTAGACATAATTAAAGTTTATATGTTACACTTAATTAGACAATCAATTAAAATGATTTTATGTAATTATAATTAATATTATCCCACAAAATAATATTACATATAATTATGGAAATATCGTGTCTTTCTATTTATTATTAATTAAAGAACTTGTTCTTTTGTTTTGTAAAGTTTCCTTTTCTATTGCAGATGTACAGTTTTTTAAGTATAATTATATAACTTTGTATTGCATTATTTTTTTAATTCCTGATAAAATTCAAAAAGTATGGTTCTCATTTAATAGAAGCCATTTGATTATTGATGATAATTATTATGATTATTTAATACGAATTCAAGATTACTGAGTATATTTTTTTTAATATACACCTTTTACTAAAATACTCCATATACTAATTTATGTCAAATAATTCACCAAAGAATTTTTGTCAAATAAAATTAAACGCTCAAAATATTGCCCAACTAATTATCAATAGTATTTAAAATATATATATTTAAAGTTATATTACTTTTGTAAAATAATAATTTATAATATATTAAATTATTAATGCATAAATAAAAATTAATTGACTATATCAATTTAAGCACAATAATAAATTAAACTTAAAATAATAAATAACAAAACAAGATGAATAATGGCGAATTAGAACATTTAAGAGTGTGTTTGATATATGGGTATTTAATTGGTAAACTTTTTATAATTATTTGTAAATAAGGATATTTATGTCCAAATTATTAAAATAAATAAGAGTGTGTTTGATATAAGGGTATTTACTTGATAAAGTTTTATAATTATGTATAAATAAGGATATTTATGTCCAATTTACTAAAATATGATGATTATTTTTGTTTATAAAAAGATCTCAAGTGATCAATATGGTAATTTAAGATTTATGTCCAAATTATTAAAATAAATAAGATCTATGTTGGGCTGAGATAGTTTGGGCCCGGGTTTGGACCCATACTAGTTTATTTGGTTGGTCCCTATTAATTCATTGGGCTGGGCCTGACTGAATTAGATATTGGACCCTTCATTTTGATGGATGAGCTGTTTGGAAGAGGAAAAACCAATTTACCTGGAAAATGAAAAGTCTGCTAACGGTTGTCTGAAAGAGAGACATTTATTTAGTTGATTAATGCTGGTAATTATGGCTGCATAGGCATATAAAAGGGGAACAACAGGAAAGAAAAAGGCTGGCTTATTTTTACTTACTATATCACACGCAGAACCAATTTTCCAGCATACAAACTCTCTATTATCAGAGAAACCTGTAACCATCAATATTATTCTAGTGAATTGTTCTTTTTCCCCGTGGTTTTCTCCCGATTTGGGTTTTCACGTAAATTTCTCGTGTCTTTACAGTAATTTCTCTGAATTATTTGTGTTGGATGTTTTATTTCGCTCGTTATTTTGTGATTTAAACGGGTGCTACAAAATTTGGCGTTAACATTGGCGCTAGAAGGAGGGCGTTTCTGTTTGAAAAATCACAGTTGAAGTAAAAAGCAGGTGTATTGCGATTATGGAGCATCAAGATAATAATGTGGAGCGGACAGGTTCATCAACACTGTGACGCCCCCAAATCTGGGCCCACACAGCCCAAACTTGAGTCGTCAAAATACTACAACAAAATTATTACAACAAAGCACAACGTACAACAATACAGTGTATAATAATACACAACTAAGTCTTCACTATTATTGCCACACTATTTTACAAAACGTGAAGACTATGATAACTATTCCTCGGACCCTCACTCCATTCCCCGGCTAGACCCTGTTATGTTTTCATCTCCTGTTGAAAAACAATGGAACAAAAGAAAGAGTGAGCTCAAATAGCCCAGTAAAGAATATCATGACTAAGATAATGACGAATAAATTATCATTAGTCTTCAACAGTTGAGTTCTTGATAGAATACAATAGACTACAAGGTTTATATCAAAAACTGCAGTTAAATTCTTAAACAACGTTCAGATCAATAATAGCAGCGGAATGAGTAATCTATTAGAAGAATAATGCAGACTATAATGTCCACTCGGTTCTCTTTTTAGGAAAAACATCATCAACTTTTATCATTTGAAATATCATTAGTCAAGATAATACAAATTCACAGTTCCTGATCATAATCATGCACATCAACAGTTCATCTTTGTACTACGGGCCAAAGATATTCAATATAGCACCAACGGTCATGATTATACCAGATTCAGCCTTTGGTCATAATCATACCAAACAACAGTTCATCTTTGCACTACGGGCCAAAGAGAACATTCACCACGTGCCATAAAAGACACCGAACAGATGTATCGCCTTTAACCTATTATATCGCCTTTAACCTATCATCTGTTCAACAAATATATCACCTCTGTGCCCCCGGCCACAGATATTCACAACAGCTTGATTTTTGGATGATTAGAATGATATAAATGATGAACAGAAGAAATAGGATAACAATAAGTATCGGAAGTTTACTTTGTACAGATTCAAATAATGTCCAAATTGTCAACATGATGTGGAGTGAAATTTAAAAATGATATTCAAGATCCACAGTTCAGAATAACGGTTACAATTCAATAGAAAGGTTCACATAAATAGGAAGGTTCAGTTGAAATAATGAAGTTCAACTATTATGGAACATATAATATTTTCAGGAATTATAGAAGCAATAGTTCCATAATAAATTTCGATTTAGGAGTATGAAAGAAAATAATATCCCTTACCGTAGCAGGTTTGATTAACAAAAGGTGAAGGAAATTAATACAAAGGGTTATTCACCAACAGGCGGCAATCCGCTCCGTAAGGTTATTCCCACAATTTAATAGAATTTGAGTACAAAGAGTTATTCACCAAACAGGCGGCAATCCGCTCCGTAAGGTTATTCCCACAATTTAATAGAATTTGAGTACAAAGAGTTATTCACCAAACAGGCGGCAATCCGCTCCGTAAGGTTATTCTCAGAGATTAATAATGAATGAATACGAAAGGTTATTCACCAACAGGCGGCAATCCGCTCCGTAAGGTTATTCCCACAATTTAATACATGGAAATAAAAGGCACGTCTTATGAGTAAGGAAGAAACAATATTATTATCGAGAATCAAATAATGATAATCCCTTACCATAGTACGTTTGAATAATGGAAGATGAAAAAGATGGTATCCCTTACCTCAACACGTGACTGGATATTGATTTAAATGAGGTTGATTAACCTGAACAGTACACGTATACTTATAGATCTTCACAAATACTCAAGATGACTTAAGCACACTTAGAGAGAACTTTCACAAGAAGTATTTAGAGAGAGAAAGAAAGAACAAGTAAGGAAGTTTATGAAAAATCCTTAAGTTAAGGCTTCTATTTATAGCCAAAAATCTTATCATTCATTTAATCTAAACCATTCATTTAAAGATCATCTTTTAATCTACACCATCCATTTCAAATATTATATTATCTTTAATCTACACCATTCATTTCATATCACCTAATAATCACCTAACTTTATATTATAAACAAATCAATTCAATTATTCAACAATAATTCACACTTTAATCTACACCATTCATTTCATATCACCTAATAATCACCTAACTTTATATTATAAACAAATAACTTTATCAATTCAATTATTATGACTAATTGTTATAAATACAGTAAAGTTAGCTCTTAGATATCAAGTCAATAAATTAATGAAATACAACTGTTTAAATATCATCATAATAGAGATAACAATAATGTAAAATAAAGCATACGTTACTGTGTAATGACAATTATTGATTCAATAATGTGAATTACTGTGCATATGTTACTGTGACAATTATTAGGTTCAATAATTTTAAAAACAGTGCAACAACAATTATTGAATTGATAATATAAAATATTATGCAGTGACAATTATCGATGAAATGATGCGTAACAGTTACGGTGTCAATTATCAGACCAATAATATGAGACACTATGCAATACCGTGTGTTACTGTAGAGTACCGTGTGCTACAGAAAATACCATAAACTACCGTATGCTACTATTCTTTTATCACCGGTATTTTAACAGTTCCGTTGACTATTTTTATTTAAAAAGGTTACTTCTGTCGTTTTCTATATCCGACAAATATTCCGTTGTGGGGTCCACCAATAATTTATTATTTCGGCGCCGTCGTACGGCACGAATATTCCCCGACCAAACGAATATTCCCCGACAAAGCGAATATTGTCCGACAAAATAAAATTTGCACATAACATCCTTAACTTTCAATTTTGTTAATTTAACCACTTACTGTTTCAAAAAAAATATATATGAAGAAAAATTAAATTTTGTATTTCATAAAATTCGGGGTCTTACAACCTCCCCTCCTTATGAAATTTCGTCCCCGAAATTGACGTACCTGACATATCGAAGAGGTAAGGATACCTAGATTTCATCTCAGATTCTAGCTCCCAGGTCATTTCCTCAGTATCTTGGTTCCTCCATAAAACCTTAACTTGAGGTATAACCTTTGAGCGTAGGATCTGCTCCTTCTTATCCAGGATCTTAACAGGTACCTCCTCGTATGTTAAATCCTCTGCTATAACGTCTGGTTCTAACTCAATGACGTGGTTTGGGTCCTTCACATATTTACGTAACATAGATATGTAAAAAACGTTATGGATGCGAGACATACTTGGTGGTAGGGCTAGTCTGTAGGCTACGGTTCCTATTCGATCGAGGATTTCAAATGGGCCAATAAATCGAGGGTTGAGCTTTCCTCTCTTTCCGAATCTTGTAACCCCTTTCCATGGAGAAACACGTAAGAATACATGATCTCCGACGTTGAAACTTTCGTCTCTCCGATGAAGATCAGCATAACTCTTTTGTCGTTCTTGTGCGGTCTGTATTCGTTGTCGGATCATTTGGATCTTTTCGGTCGTCAAGCGTACCAACTCGGGTCCCAACAATTTTGCTTCTCCTACCTCATTCCAACATATTGGAGAGCGACACTTCCTTCCATACAATGCCTCGAATGGAGCCATGCCTATGCTTGCTTGGTAACTGTTGTTGTAAGAAAATTCCACCAACGACAAGTACTTATCCCAACTTCCTTTGAAGTCTAATACACAAAGTCTCAAAAGATCTTCGAGGGTCTGGATCGTCCTTTCCGATTGTCCGTCCGTTTGAGGATGGTATGCAGAACTAAAACGTAGTTCAGTGCCCATAGCTTTTTGTAGACTGATCCAAAAGCGTGAAGTGAATCTAGGATCTCGATCAGAAACTATGGAAACTGGCATGCCATGCAATCTCACGATCTCATTTATGTACATACCGGCAAGACGTTCAAGTGAAAAGTTTTCTCGTATGGGCAAGAAATGAGCGGATTTGGTCAATCTATCTACGATGACCCAAATTGCATCTAAGCCTTGAGAAACTTTGGGAAGACCCGTCACGAAATCCATATTGATGTGTTTCCACTTCCATTCGGGAACCTCAAGTGGTTGTAATGGACCTTTAGGAACTTGATGCTCTGCCTTGACACGTTGACAAGTTAGGCACCTTGAGATAAACTCCGCAATCTCTCTTTTCATATTGTTCCACCAAAATGTATGTCGAAGATCTCGATACATCTTGGTACCTCCTGGGTGGATTGCAAACGGCGTGTTGTGTGCCTCCATCATGATTTTATGCTTTAATTCAGGATCGTTAGGAACACAGAGTCGAGAGTTGACTCGAAGTATTCCTTTCTCGTCGATTCTTGCTTCGGGAATGGCACCTTCTTGTACTTTCTTTATCATGTTTATCAGTTCCGGATCGGTAGCTTGAGCAGCTTTAATTTTATCGATTAAAGTTGGTTCTACTCGCACGTGAGCAATCTTCGAGTGGGTCCCTGGTGTCTTTAGCTCTATCTCCATCTTTTGCAAGTCGTACAAAATACACTTTTGTGTTGTCAGCAGTGCACTTGTACTTGCATAAGATTTTCTGCTCAAAGCGTCAGCTACAACGTTCGCCTTTCCCGGGTGATACTGGATTGTGTGGTCATAATCCTTTAACAGTTCAAGCCAACGTCGTTGTCGCATGTTGAGTTCCTTCTGGGTGAAGAAATACTTGAGACTTTTATGATCCGTATAGATATCCACTTTTTCTCCGTACAAGTAGTGTCTCCAGATCTTCAACGCGAAAACGACTGCTGCCAACTCTAGATCATGAGTAGGATAATTTTTCTCATAATCTTTGAGTTGTCGATAGGCGTAGGCTATAACATTTCCATGTTGCATAAGGACACAGCCTAGACCTTTGCCAGAAGCATCGCTGTAGATAACAAATTCTCCTGATCCTGATGGTATGGTCAGAACAGGAGCTGAAACCAGTCTCTTCTTGAGTTCTTGGAAACTTTTCTCGCATTCCTCGCTCCATATGAATTTTGTGCTTTTCCGAGTAAGCTGCGTTAATGGAGTGGCGATTCGAGAAAATCCTTCTACGAATCTCCGATAATAACCAGCTAGACCCAGAAAACTTCGGACTTCGGTTACTGTTTTGGGTTGTTCCCAATTTAGTACCGTTTCAATCTTCGCAGGATCGACTGATATTCCTTGACTAGAAATCACATGCCCAAGAAACGCGACCTCCTCAAGCCAGAACTCACATTTCTTCAACTTGGCATATAATTTGTTTTCACGGAGCTTTTGTAGTATCAATCTCAGGTGTTGTTCATGATCCTCGCGACTCTTGGAGTATATGAGGATGTCATCAATAAAGACAACCACAAAATGATCCAGATGTTCCTTGAATATCCGGTTCATCATGTCCATGAAAGCTGCAGGAGCATTAGTTAGTCCAAAAGGCATGACTAAGAACTCATAATGCCCATAACGAGTTCTGAAAGCAGTCTTTGGAATGTCCTCAGCTTTAACCTTTAACTGATGATATCCAGAACGGAGATCAATCTTTGAGAAATGTTGAGCGCCTTGCAATTGATCAAACATGTCATCAATCCGAGGTAACGGGTACCTGTTCTTGATGGTGACATGGTTCAATTCTCGGTAGTCAATGCACAATCTCATACTCCCGTCTTTCTTCTTCACAAATAGAACAAGAGCACCCCAAGGTGATGCACTCGGACGAATGAAACCGGTATCCAACAATTCCTGTAGTTGGACTTTTAACTCTTGAAGTTCAATGTGAGCCATTCGGTAGGGAGCTTTGGAAATGGGCTTGGTACCGGGTTCAAGATCAATATAAAAATCAATTTCACGGTTTGGGGGTAAGCCAGGAAGTTCTTCAGGAAAAACGTCAGGAAACTCATTAACAATGGGAATATCATTCAAGTTTGACGTATTTTTGTTCAAATCAGTGACATGAGCTAAAAAGGCTTGACATCCGTTTTTCAATAAACGAATGGCTTTATGGCTAGAAATAACAATTATAGATTTCAATTGTGACGCCCCCAAATCTGGGCCCACACAGCCCAAACTTGAGTCGTCAAAATACTACAACAAAATTATTACAACAAAGCACAACGTACAACAATACAGTGTATAATAATACACAACTAAGTCTTCACTATTATTGCCACACTATTTTACAAAACGTGAAGACTATGATAACTATTCCTCGGACCCTCACTCCATTTCCCGGCTAGACCCTGTTATGTTTTCATCTCCTGTTGAAAAACAATGGAACAAAAGAAAGGGTGAGCTCAAATAGCCCAGTAAAGAATATCATGACTAAGATAATGACGAATAAATTATCATTAGTCTTCAACAGTTGAGTTCTTGATAGAATACAATAGACTACAAGGTTTATATCAAAAACTGCAGTTAAATTCTTAAACAACGTTCAGATCAATAATAGCAGCGGAATGAGTAATCTATTAGAAGAATAATGCAGACTATAATGTCCACTCGGTTCTCTTTTTAGGAAAAACATCATCAACTTTTATCATCTGAAATATCATTAGTCAAGATAATACAAATTCACAGTTCCTGATCATAATCATGCAGATCAACAGTTCATCTTTGCACTACGGGCCAAAGACATTCAATATAACACCAACGGTCATGATTATACCAAATTCAGCCTTTGGTCATAATCATACCAAACAACAGTTCATCTTTGCACTACGGGCCAAAGAGAACATTCACCACGTGCCATAAAAGACACCGAACAGATGTATCGCCTTTAACCTATTATATCGCCTTTAACCTATCATCTGTTCAACAAATATATCACATCTGTGCCCCCGGCCACAGATATTCACAACAGCTTGATTTTTGGATGATTAGAATGATATAAATGATGAACAGAAGAAATAAGATAACAATAAGTATCGGAAGTTTACTTTGTACAGATTCAAATAATGTCCAAATTGTCAACATGATGTGGAGTGAAATTTAAAAATGATATTCAAGATCCACAGTTCAGAATAACGGTTACAATTCAATAGAAAGGTTCACGTAAATAGGAAGGTTCAGTTGAAATAATGAAGTTCAACTATTATGGAACATATAATATTTTCAGGAATTATAGAAGCAATAGTTCCATAATAAATTTCGATTTAGGAGTATGAAAGAAAATAATATCCCTTACCGTAGCAGGTTTGATTAACAAAAGGTGAAGGAAATTAATACAAAGGGTTATTCACCAACAGGCGGCAATCCGCTCCGTAAGGTTATTCCCACAATTTAATAGAATTTGAGTACAAAGAGTTATTCACCAAACAGGCGGCAATCCGCTCCGTAAGGTTATTCCCACAATTTAATAGAATTTGAGTACAAAGAGTTATTCACCAAACAGGCGGCAATCCGCTCCGTAAGGTTATTCTCAGAGATTAATAATGAATGAATACGAAAGGTTATTCACCAACAGGCGGCAATCCGCTCCGTAAGGTTATTCCCACAATTTAATACATGGAAATAAAAGGTACGTCTTATGAGTAAGGAAGAAACAATATTATTATCGAGAATCAAATAATGATAATCCCTTACCATAGTATGTTTGAATAATGGAAGATGAAAAAGATGGTATCCCTTACCGTAACACGTGACTGGATATTGATTTAAATGAGGTTGATTAACTTGAACAGTACACGTATACTTATAGATCTTCACAAATACTCAAGATGACTTAAGCACACTTAGAGAGAACTTTCACAAGAAGTATTTAGAGAGAGAAAGAAAGAACAAGTAAGGAAGTTTATCAAAAATCCTTAAGTTAAGGCTTCTATTTATAGTCAAAAATCTTATCATTCATTTAATCTAAACCATTCATTTAAAGATCATCTTTTAATCTACACCATCCATTTCAAATATTATATTATCTTTAATCTACACCATTCATTTCATATCACCTAATAATCACCTAACTTTATATTATAAACAAATCAATTTAATTATTCAACAATAATTCACACTTTAATCTACACCATTCATTTCATATCACCTAATAATCACCTAACTTTATATTATAAACAAATCAATTCAATTATTCAACAATAATTCACACTTTAATCTACACCATTCATTTCATATCACCTAATAATCACCTAACTTTATATTATAAACAAATAACTTTATCAATTCAATTATTATGACTAATTGTTATAAATACAGTATAGTTAGCTCTTAGATATCAAGTCAATAAATTAATGAAATACAACTGTTTAAATAACATCATAATAGAGATAACAATAATGTAAAATAAAGCATACGTTACTGTGTAATGACAATTATTGATTCAATAATGTGAATTACTGTGCATATGTTACTGTGACAATTATTAGGTTCAATAATTTTAAAAACAGTGCAACAACAATTATTGACTCAATGATATAAAATACAGTGTAATGACAATTATTAAATCAATAATGCAAAATACTGTGTAACAACAATTATTGAATTGATAATATAAAATATTATGCAGTGACAATTATCGATGAAATGATGCGTAACAGTTACGGTGTCAATTATCAGACCAATAATACGAGACACTATGCAATACCGTGTGTTACTGTAGAGTACCGTGTGCTACAGAAAATACCATAAACTACCGTATGCTACTATTCTTTTATCACCGGTATTTTAACAGTTCCGTTGACTATTTTTATTTAAAAAGGTTACTTCTGTCGTTTTCTATATCCGACAAATATTCCGTTGTGGGGTCCACCAATAATTTATTATTTCGGCGCCGTCGTACGGCACGAATATTTCCCGACCAAACGAATATTCCCCGACAAAGCGAATATTGTCCGACAAAATAAAATTTGCACATAACATCCTTAACTTTCAATTTTGTTAATTTAACCACTTACTGTTTTAAAATATATATATATATATATATGAAGAAAAATTAAATTTTGTATTTCATAAAATTCGGGGTCTTACAACCTCCCCTCCTTATGAAATTTCGTCCCCGAAATTGACGTACCTGACATATCGAAGAGGTAAGGATACTTAGATTTCATCTCAGATTCTAGCTCCCAGGTCATTTCCTCAGTATCTTGGTTCCTCCATAAAACCTTAACTTGAGGTATAACCTTTGAGCGTAGGATCTGCTCCTTCTTATCCAGGATCTTAACAGGTATCTCCTCGTATGTTAAATCCTCTGCTATAACGTCTGGTTCTAACTCAATGACGTGGTTTGGGTCCTTCACATATTTACGTAACATAGATATGTGAAAAACGTTATGGATGCGAGACATACTTGGTGGTAGGGCTAGTCTGTAGGCTACGGTTCCTATTCGATCGAGGATTTCAAATGGGCCAATAAATCGAGGGTTGAGCTTTCCTCTCTTTCCGAATCTCGTAACCCCTTTCCATGGAGAAACACGTAAGAATACATGATCTCCGACGTTGAAACTTTCGTCTCTCCGATGAAGATCAGCATAACTCTTTTGTCGTTCTTGTGCGGTCTGTATTCGTTGTCGGATCATTTGGATCTTTTCGGTCGTCAAGCGTACCAACTCGGGTCCCAACAATTTTGCTTCTCCTACCTCATTCCAACATATTGGAGAGCGACACTTCCTTCCATACAATGCCTCGAATGGAGCCATGCCTATGCTTGCTTGGTAACTGTTGTTGTAAGAAAATTCCACCAACGGCAAGTACTTATCCCAACTTCCTTTGAAGTCTAATACATAAAGTCTCAAAAGATCTTCGAGGGTCTGGATCGTCCTTTCCGATTGTCCGTCCGTTTGAGGATGGTATGCAGAACTAAAACGTAGTTCAGTGCCCATAGCTTTTTGTAGACTGATCCAAAAGCGTGAAGTGAATCTAGGATCTCGATCAGAAACTATAGAAACTGGCATGCCATGCAATCTCACGATCTCATTTATGTACATACTGGCAAGACGTTCAAGTGAAAAGTTTTCTCGTATAGGTAAGAAATGAGCAGATTTGGTCAATCTATCTACGATCACCCAAATTGCATCTAAGCCTTGAGAAACTTTTGGAAGACCCGTCACGAAGTCCATATTGATGTGTTCCCACTTCCATTCGGGAACTTCAAGTGATTGTAATGGACCTTTAGGAACTTGATGTTCTGCCTTGACACGTTGACAAGTTAGGCACCTTGAGATAAACTCTGCAATCTCTCTTTTCATATTGTTCCACCAAAATGTATGTCGAAGATCTCGATACATCTTGGTACCTCCTGGGTGGATTGCAAACGGCGTGTTGTGTGCCTCCATCATGATTTTATGCTTTAATTAAGGATCGTTAGGAACACAGAGTCGAGAGTTGACTCGAAGTATTCCTTTCTCGTCGATTCTTACTTCGGGAATGGCACCTTCTTGTACTTTCTTTATCATGTTTATCAGTTCCGGATCGGTAGCTTGAGCAGCTTTAATTTTATCGATTAAAGTTGGTTCTACTCGCACGTGAGCAATCTTCGAGCGGGTCCCTGGTGTCTTTAGCTCTATCTCCATCTTTTGCAAGTCGTACAAAATACACTTTTGTGTTGTCAACAGTGCACTTGTACTTGCATAAGATTTTCTGCTCAAAGCGTCAGCTACAACGTTCGCCTTTCCCGGGTGATACTGGATTGTGTGGTCATAATCCTTTAACAGCTCAAGCCAACGTCGTTGTCGCATGTTGAGTTCCTTCTGGGTGAAGAAATACTTGAGACTTTTATGATCCGTATAGATATCCACTTTTTCTCCGTACAAGTAGTGTCTCCAGATCTTCAACGCGAAAACGACTGCTGCCAACTCTAGATCATGAGTAGGATAATTTTTCTCATAATCTTTGAGTTGTCGAGAGGCATAGGCTATAACCTTTCCATGTTGCATAAGGACACAGCCTAGACGTTTGCCAGAAGCATCGCTGTAGATAACAAATTCTCCTGATCCTGATGGTATGGTCAGAACAGGAGCTGAAACCAGTCTCTTCTTGAGTTCTTGGAAACTTTTCTCGCATTCCTCGCTCCATATGAATTTTGTGCTTTTCCGAGTAAGCTGCGTTAATGGAGTGGCGATTCGAGAAAATCCTTCTACGAATCTCCGATAATAACCAGCTAGACCCAGAAAACTTCGGACTTCGGTTACTGTTTTGGGTTGTTCCCAATTTAGTACCGTTTCAATCTTCGCAGGATCGACTGATATTCCTTGACTAGAAATCACATGCCCAAGAAACGCGACCTCCTCAAGCCAGAACTCACATTTCTTCAACTTGGCATATAATTTGTTTTCACGGAGCTTTTGTAGTATCAATCTCAGGTGTTGTTCATGATCCTCGCGACTCTTGGAGTATATGAGGATGTCATCAATAAAGACAACCACAAAATGATCCAAATGTTCCTTGAATATCCGGTTCATCATGTCCATGAAAGCTGCAGGAGCATTAGTTAGTCCAAAAGGCATGACTAAGAACTCATAATGCCCATAACGAGTTCTGAAAGCAGTCTTTGGAATGTCCTCAGCTTTAACCTTTAACTGATGATATCCAGAACGGAGATCAATCTTTGAGAAATGTTGAGCGCCTTGCAATTGATCAAACATGTCATCAATCCGAGGTAACGGGTACCTGTTCTTGATGGTGACATGGTTCAATTCTCGGTAGTCAATGCACAATCTCATACTCCCGTCTTTCTTCTTCACAAATAGAACAGGAGCACCCCAAGGTGATGCACTCGGACGAATGAAACCGGTATCCAACAATTCCTGTAGTTGGACTTTTAACTCTTGAAGTTCAATGGGAGCCATTCGGTAGGGAGCTTTGGAAATGGGCTTGGTACCGGGTTCAAGATCAATATAAAAATCAATTTCACGGTTTGGGGGTAAGCCAGGAAGTTCTTCAGGAAAAACGTCAGGAAACTCATTAACAATGGGAATATCATTCAAGTTTGACGTATTTTTGTTCAAATCAGTGACATGAGCTAAAAAGGCTTGACATCCGTTTTTCAATAAACGAATGGCTTTATGGCTAGAAATAACAGTTATAGATTTCAATGGTTTAGTTGATTGAATTTGCATGACAGGTTGATTAGGAATATGAAAACTAATAATCTTATGAAAACAATCAATTTTAGCATGATGGGTAGTCAACCAATCAATTCCTAAAATCACATCAAATTCACGCATCTCCAAAGAAATAAGGTCAACAGATAATGTGAGGTTGTTGATTTGAACTAGGCAAGATTTATAGACAGTAGATGTAATGGTCATTTCTCCTAATGGGGTTTCAACTGATAAGTCAAAGTCCAAGTTTTCAGGAGTTAAGTTTAAACGCTGAGCACATGCAGGTGAGATAAAAGAATGGGTAGAGCCAGTATCTAACAAAGCGTAGACTTCACGAGAATTTATGAATAGCTTACCGGTTATCACCTCGTTCGAGTTTCGCGCCATTTGGGATGTCACAACAAAAGCTCTCCCTTGAACTACAGATTTTCCCTTATCCGCGCTAGCTTTTGGTATCATCATTGCAGCTGGACTTGATTTTGTGGCAGGACAGAACCGCGCAAGATGACCCTCTTTCCCACAACTGTAGCACTTTTTGGACTGCAGTGTACAGTTTGGGCTGATGTGACCTTCCTGACCACACCTATAGCATCTCACTGGTGGTCGATCTTCTCCCCTTGAAACTGGGGTCGGTGCTGGTGTTGGTACTGGTGCTGGTGCCCTTCCATAATTATTATGGAATCTCTTTCTTTTGAAATTGTTCCCACTAGATTCTCCTCTTCTGTTATTTGGTATGGAATTATCACCGAAGTGTTGGTTACCTCCTCGATGGTTCTCGTTCCTGTGGTTGTTGTCACTCCTTTCTCTATGCTGATCATTAACTCTTGGCTGCAATGTTTCATCTGTTTGCTCCACCCTTTGAGCCCTATCTACAACATCTGAATACAAACTAAATTTATGAGAGCTAAGTTGTTGACGAATTTTGAATCTCAAACCTCTTAGGAACATCCGACTCATTCGTGCTTCGTCATCCACAAGATGGGTGGCAAAGCGAGATAACTCGGCAAACTTGGCTTCATATTGGGAGACTGTCATGTTTCCCTGCTCCAGCTTAATGAATTCCACCTCTTTCATATGGCGGATGCTTTCTGGGAAATACTTCTCGTTAAACAGTTCTTCGAATTCTGTCCAAGACATTTCGAGTGCTGAAGGTTGGATACGTTTTACCGCTTCCCACCAATGGTCCGCCTCACCTCGTAACATAAAAGTGGCAAATGGCACCTTCTGATCATCAGCGCATTGTAAGACATCAAGTATTTTTGTCGTCTGCTTTAGCCATGCCTCCGCTTTGAGTGGGTCAGGCTTCCCGTGGAATTCAGGTGGTCCTAATTCTTTAAATTGCTTAACAGTGACCATCCTCAAATTGCCAGCGTTTCTACCGTTATTATTGACTGGATTTCCTCTTCCTTGATTCTGTATGAACTGCATGAAATTCCTAAAGAATTCATCGTTCATCATGTTATCCGGAACATTATTTCCTGAGTTGGCAGGAGGATTGTTTGGGGCCTCTTGATTCTCGGCTACATTTGCTTCAGGCATTCCATAGTTAACCTCTTGATTTTCAGATGCCATACTAAACTGTGGTCACAAAATAAATGTTAGTTCAAATAAACTGACTCATCACTTCATGTTCCTACATTCAAATCGACTCATTAGATAATAAAATCTATTTTAGGTAGGACACACTAGTGACTGATTCTATTCGTCTCTCCCCTCCTAGTTCTACCCCAGATCTCCATTAAAGACCATATCCCTAAGCTCTGATGCCAACTGTGACGCCCCCAAATCTGGGCCCACACAGCCCAAACTTGAGTCGTCAAAATACTACAACAAAATTATTACAACAAAGCACAACGTACAACAATACAGTGTATAATAATACACAACTAAGTCTTCACTATTATTGCCACACTATTTTACAAAACGTGAAGACTATGATAACTATTCCTCGGACCCTCACTCCATTTCCCGGCTAGACCCTGTTATGTTTTCATCTCCTGTTGAAAAACAATGGAACAAAAGAAAGGGTGAGCTCAAATAGCCCAGTAAAGAATATCATGACTAAGATAATGACGAATAAATTATCATTAGTCTTCAACAGTTGAGTTCTTGATAGAATACAATAGACTACAAGGTTTATATCAAAAACTGCAGTTAAATTCTTAAACAACGTTCAGATCAATAATAGCAGCGGAATGAGTAATCTATTAGAAGAATAATGCAGACTATAATGTCCACTCGGTTCTCTTTTTAGGAAAAACATCATCAACTTTTATCATCTGAAATATCATTAGTCAAGATAATACAAATTCACAGTTCCTGATCATAATCATGCAGATCAACAGTTCATCTTTGCACTACGGGCCAAAGACATTCAATATAACACCAACGGTCATGATTATACCAGATTCAGCCTTTGGTCATAATCATACCAAACAACAGTTCATCTTTGCACTACGGGCCAAAGAGAACATTCACCACGTGCCATAAAAGACACCGAACAGATGTATCGCCTTTAACCTATTATATCGCCTTTAACCTATCATCTGTTCAACAAATATATCACATCTGTGCCCCCGGCCACAGATATTCACAACAGCTTGATTTTTGGATGATTAGAATGATATAAATGATGAACAGAAGAAATAGGATAACAATAAGTATCGGAAGTTTACTTTGTACAGATTCAAATAATGTCCAAATTGTCAACATGATGTGGAGTGAAATTTAAAAATGATATTCAAGATCCACAGTTCAGAATAACGGTTACAATTCAATAGAAAGGTTCACGTAAATAGGAAGGTTCAGTTGAAATAATGAAGTTCAACTATTATGGAACATATAATATTTTCAGGAATTATAGAAGCAATAGTTCCATAATAAATTTCGATTTAGGAGTATGAAAGAAAATAATATCCCTTACCGTAGCAGGTTTGATTAACAAAAGGTGAAGGAAATTAATACAAAGGGTTATTCACCAACAGGCGGCAATCCGCTCCGTAAGGTTATTCCCACAATTTAATAGAATTTGAGTACAAAGAGTTATTCACCAAACAGGCGGCAATCCGCTCCGTAAGGTTATTCCCACAATTTAATAGAATTTGAGTACAAAGAGTTATTCACCAAACAGGCGGCAATCCGCTCCGTAAGGTTATTCTCAGAGATTAATAATGAATGAATACGAAAGGTTATTCACCAACAGGCGGCAATCCGCTCCGTAAGGTTATTCCCACAATTTAATACATGGAAATAAAAGGTACGTCTTATGAGTAAGGAAGAAACAATATTATTATCGAGAATCAAATAATGATAATCCCTTACCATAGTATGTTTGAATAATGGAAGATGAAAAAGATGGTATCCCTTACCGTAACACGTGACTGGATATTGATTTAAATGAGGTTGATTAACTTGAACAGTACACGTATACTTATAGATCTTCACAAATACTCAAGATGACTTAAGCACACTTAGAGAGAACTTTCACAAGAAGTATTTAGAGAGAGAAAGAAAGAACAAGTAAGGAAGTTTATCAAAAATCCTTAAGTTAAGGCTTCTATTTATAGCCAAAAATCTTATCATTCATTTAATCTAAACCATTCATTTAAAGATCATCTTTTAATCTACACCATCCATTTCAAATATTATATTATCTTTAATCTACACCATTCATTTCATATCACCTAATAATCACCTAACTTTATATTATAAACAAATCAATTTAATTATTCAACAATAATTCACACTTTAATCTACACCATTCATTTCATATCACCTAATAATCACCTAACTTTATATTATAAACAAATCAATTCAATTATTCAACAATAATTCACACTTTAATCTACACCATTCATTTCATATCACCTAATAATCACCTAACTTTATATTTTAAACAAATAACTTTATCAATTCAATTATTATGACTAATTGTTATAAATACAGTATAGTTAGCTCTTAGATATCAAGTCAATAAATTAATGAAATACAACTGTTTAAATAACATCATAATAGAGATAACAATAATGTAAAATAAAGCATACGTTACTGTGTAATGACAATTATTGATTCAATAATGTGAATTACTGTGCATATGTTACTGTGACAATTATTAGGTTCAATAATTTTAAAAACAGTGCAACAACAATTATTGACTCAATGATATAAAATACAGTGTAATGACAATTATTAAATCAATAATGCAAAATACTGTGTAACAACAATTATTGAATTGATAATATAAAATATTATGCAGTGACAATTATCGATGAAATGATGCGTAACAGTTACGGTGTCAATTATCAGACCAATAATACGAGACACTATGCAATACCGTGTGTTACTGTAGAGTACCGTGTGCTACAGAAAATACCATAAACTACCGTATGCTACTATTCTTTTATCACCGGTATTTTAACAGTTCCGTTGACTATTTTTATTTAAAAAGGTTACTTCTGTCGTTTTCTATATCCGACAAATATTCCGTTGTGGGGTCCACCAATAATTTATTATTTCGGCGCCGTCGTACGGCACGAATATTCCCCGACCAAACGAATATTCCCCGACAAAGCGAATATTGTCCGACAAAATAAAATTTGCACATAACATCCTTAACTTTCAATTTTGTTAATTTAACCACTTACTGTTTTAAAAAATATATATATATGAAGAAAAATTAAATTTTGTATTTCATAAAATTCGGGGTCTTACATCAATGGTTTAGTTGCTTGAATTTGCATGACAGGTTGATTAGGAATATGAAAACTAATAATCTTATGAAAACAATCAATTTTAGCATGATGGGTAGTCAACCAATCAATTCCTAAAATCACATCAAATTCATGCATCTCCAAAGAAATAAGGTCAACAGGTAATGTGAGGTTGTTGATTTGAACTAGGCAAGATTTATAGACAGTAGATGTAATGGTCATTTCTCCTAATGGGGTTTCAACTGATAAGTCAAAGTCCAAATTTTCAGAAGTTAAGTTTAAACGCTGAGCACATGTAGGTGAAATAAAAGAATGGGTAGAGCCAGTATCTAACAAAGCGTAGACTTCACGAGAATTTATGAATAGCTTACCGGTTATCACCTCGTTCGAGTTTCGCGCCATTTGGGATGTCACAACAAAAGCTCTCCCTTGAACTACAGATTTTCCCTTATCCGCGCTAGCTTTTGGTATCATCATTGCAGCTGGACTTGATTTTGTGGCAGGACAAAACCGCGCAAGATGACCCTCTTTCCCACAACTGTAGCACTTTTTGGACTGCAGTGTACAGTTTGGGCTGATGTGACCTTCCTGACCACACCTATAGCATCTCACTGGTGGTCGATCTTCTCCCCTTGAAACTGGGGTCGGTGCTGGTGTTGGTACTGGTGCTGGTGCCCTTCCATAATTATTATGGAATCTCTTTCTTTTGAAATTGTTCCCACTAGATTCTCCTCTTCTGTTATTTGGTATGGAATTACCACCGAAGTGTTGGTTACCTCCTCGATGGTTCTCGTTCCTGTGGTTGTTGTCACTCCTTTCTCTATGCTGATCATTAACTCTTGGCTGCAATGTTTCATCTGTTTGCTCCACCCTTTGAGCCCTATCTACAACATCTGAATACAAACTGAATTTATGAGAACTAAGTTGTTGACGAATTTTGAGTCTCAAACCTCTCAGGAACATTCGACTCATTCGTGCTTCGTCATCTACTAGATGAGTCGCAAAACGAGACAGTTCAGCAAACTTAGCTTCATATTGAGAAACTGTCATGTTTCCCTGCTCCAGCTTAATGAATTCCACTTCCTTCATATGGCGGATGCTTTCTGGGAAGTACTTCTCGTTAAACAGTTCTTCGAATTCTGTCCAAGACATTTCGAGTGCTGAAGGTTGGATACGTTTTACCGCTTCCCACCAATCGTCCGCCTCACCTCGTAACATAAAAGTGGCAAATGGCACCTTCTGATCATCAGCGCATTGTAAGACATCAAGTATTTTTGTCGTCTGCTTCAGCCATGCCTCCGCTTTGAGTGGGTCAGGCTTCCCGTGGAATTCAGGTGGTCCTAATTCTTTAAATTGCTTAACAGTGACCATCCTCAAATTGCCAGCGTTTCTTCCGTTATTATTGACTGGATTTCCTCTTCCTTGATTCTGTATGAACTGCATGAAATTCCTAAAGAATCCATCGTTCATCATGTTATCAGGAACATTATTTCCTGAGTTGGCAGGAGGATTGTTTGGGGCCTTTTGATTCTCGGCTACATTTGCTTCGGGTATTCCATAGTTAACCTCTTGATTTTCAGATGCCATACTTAACTGTGGTCACAAAATAAATGTTAGTTCAAATAAACTGACTCATCACTTCATGTTCCTACATTCAAATCGACTCATTAGATAATAAAATCTATTTTAGGTAGGACACACTAGTGACTGATTCTATTCGTCTCTCCCCTCCTAGTTCTACCCCAGATCTCCATTAAAGACCATATCCCTAAGCTCTGATGCCAACTGTGACGCCCCCAAATCTGGGCCCACACAGCCCAAACTTGAGTCGTCAAAATACTACAACAAAATTATTACAACAAAGCACAACGTACAACAATACAGTGTATAATAATACACAACTAAGTCTTCACTATTATTGCCACACTATTTTACAAAACGTGAAGACTATGATAACTATTCCTCGGACCCTCACTCCATTCCCCGGCTAGACCCTGTTATGTTTTCATCTCCTGTTGAAAAACAATGGAACAAAAGAAAGAGTGAGCTCAAATAGCCCAGTAAAGAATATCATGACTAAGATAATGACGAATAAATTATCATTAGTTTTCAACAGTTGAGTTCTTGATAGAATACAATAGACTACAAGGTTTATATCAAAAACTGCAGTTAAATTCTTAAACAACGTTCAGATCAATAATAGCAGCGGAATGAGTAATCTATTAGAAGAATAATGCAGACTATAATGTCCACTCGGTTCTCTTTTTAGGAAAAACATCATCAACTTTTATCATTTGAAATATCATTAGTCAAGATAATACAAATTCACAGTTCCTGATCATAATCATGCACATCAACAGTTCATCTTTGTACTACGGGCCAAAGATATTCAATATAGCACCAACGGTCATGATTATACCAGATTCAACCTTTGGTCATAATCATACCAAACAACAGTTCATCTTTGCACTACGGGCCAAAGAGAACATTCACCACGTGCCATAAAAGACACCGAACAGATGTATCGCCTTTAACCTATTATATCGCCTTTAACCTATCATCTGTTCAACAAATATATCACCTCTGTGCCCCCGGCCACAGATATTCACAACAGCTTGATTTTTGGATGATTAGAATGATATAAATGATGAACAGAAGAAATAGGATAACAATAAGTATCGGAAGTTTACTTTGTACAGATTCAAATAATGTCCAAATTGTCAACATGATGTGGAGTGAAATTTAAAAATGATATTCAAGATCCACAGTTCAGAATAACGGTTACAATTCAATAGAAAGGTTCACATAAATAGGAAGGTTCAGTTGAAATAATGAAGTTCAACTATTATGGAACATATAATATTTTCAGGAATTATAGAAGCAATAGTTCCATAATAAATTTCGATTTAGGAGTATGAAAGAAAATTGTAAGACCCCGAATTTTATGAAATACAAAATTTAATTTTTCTTCATATATATTTTTTTTGAAACAGTAAGTGGTTAAATTAACAAAATTGAAAGTTAAGGATGTTATGTGCAAATTTTATTTTATCGGACAATATTCGCTTTGTCGGGGAATATTCGTTTGGTCGGGGAATATTCGTGCCGTACGACGGCGCCGAAATAATAAATTATTGGTGGACCCCACAACGGAATATTTGTCGGATATAGAAAACGACAGAAGTAACCTTTTTAAATAAAAATAGTCAACGAAACTGTTAAAATACCGGTGATAAAAGAATAGTAGCATACGGTAGTTTATGGTATTTTCTGTAGCACACGGTACTCTACAGTAACACACGGTATTGCATAGTGTCTCATATTATTGGTCTGATAATTGACACCGTAACTGTTACGCATCATTTCATCGATAATTGTCACTGCATAATATTTTATATTATCAATTCAATAATTGTTGTTACACAGTATTTTGCATTATTGATTTAATAATTGTCATTACACTGTATTTTATATCATTGAGTCAATAATTGTTGTTGCACTGTTTTTAAAATTATTGAACCTAATAATTGTCACAGTAACATATGCACAGTAATTCACATTATTGAATCAATAATTGTCATTACACAGTAACGTATGCTTTATTTTACATTATTGTTATCTCTATTATGATGATTTTTAAACAGTTGTATTTCATTAATTTATTGACTTGATATCTAAGAGCTAACTATACTGTATTTATAACAATTAGTCATAATAATTGAATTGATAAAGTTATTTGTTTATAATATAAAGTTAGGTGATTATTAGGTGATATGAAATGAATGGTGTAGATTAAAGTGTGAATTATTGTTGAATAATTGAATTGATTTGTTTATAATATAAAGTTAGGTGATTATTAGGTGATATGAAATGAATGGTGTAGATTAAAGTGTGAATTATTGTTGAATAATTAAATTGATTTGTTTATAATATAAAGTTAGGTGATTATTAGGTGATATGAAATGAATGGTGTAGATTAAAGATAATATAATATTTGAAATGGATGGTGTAGATTAAAAGATGATCTTTAAATGAATGGTTTAGATTAAATGAATGATAAGATTTTTGGCTATAAATAGAAGCCTTAACTTAAGGATTTTTCATAAACTTCCTTACTTGTTCTTTCTTTCTCTCTCTAAATACTTCTTGTGAAAGTTCTCTCTAAGTGTGCTTAAGTCATCTTGAGTATTTGTGAAGATCTATAAGTATACGTGTACTGTTCAAGTTAATCAACCTCATTTAAATCAATATCCAGTCACGTGTTACGGTAAGGAATGTCATCTTCTTTCATCTTCTATTATTAAAACTTACTACGGTAAGGAATGTCATCTTCTTTCATCTTCTATTATTAAAACTTACTACGGTAAGGGATGTCATTTTTTTTTCATACTCTCAAATTTACTACTCGTAAGGGATACCATCTTTTTCATCTTCCATTATTCAAACGTACTATGGTAAGGGATTATCATTATTTGATTCTCGATAATAATATTGTTTCTTCCTTACTCATAAGACGTGCCTTTTATTTCCATGTATTAAATTGTGGGAATAACCTTACGGAGCGGATTGCCGCCTGTTGGTGAATAACCTTTCGTATTCATTCATTATTAATCTCTGAGAATAACCTTACGGAGCGGATTGCCGCATGTTTGGTGAATAACTCTTTGTACTCAAATTCTATTAAATTGTGGGAATAACCTTACGGAGCGGATTGCCGCCTGTTGGTGAATAACCCTTTGTATTAATTTCCTTCACCTTTTGTTAATCAAACCTGCTACGGTAAGGGATATTATTTTCTTTCATACTCCTAAATCAAAATTTATTATGGAACTATTGCTTCTATAATTCCTGAAAATATTATATGTTCCATAATAGTTGAACTTCATTATTTCAACTGAACCTTCCTATTTACGTGAACCTTTCTATTGAATTGTAACCGTTATTCTGAACTGTGGATCTTGAATTTCACTCCACATCATGTTGACAATTTGGACATTATTTGAATCTGTACAAAGTAAACTTCCGATACTTATTGTTATCCTATTTCTTCTGTTCATCATTTATATCATTCTAATCATCCAAAAATCAAGCTGTTGTGAATATCTGTGGCCGGGGGCACAGATGTGATATATTTGTTGAACAGATGATAGGTTAAAGGCGATATAATAGGTTAAAGGCGATACATCTGTTCGGTGTCTTTTATGGCACGTGGTGAAAGTTCTCTTTGGCCCGTAGTGCATAGATGAACTGTTGTTTGGTATGATTATCACCAAAGGCTGAATCTGGTATAATCATGACCGCTGGTGCTATATTAAATATCTTTGGCCCGTAGTGCAAAGATGAACTGTTGATGTGCATGACTATGATCAGGAACTGTGAATTTGTATTATCTTGACTAATGATATTTCAGATGATAAAAGTTGATGATGTTTTTCCTAAAAAGAGAACCGAGTGGACATTATAGTCTGCATTATTCTTCTAATAGATTACTCATTCCGCTGCTATTATTTATCTGAACGTTGTTTAAGAATTTAACTGCAGTTTTTGATATAAACCTTGTAGTCTATTGTATTCTATCAAGAACTCAACTGTTGAAGACTAATGATAATTTATTCGTCATTATCTTAGTCATGATATTCTTTACTGGGCTATTTGAGCTCACCCTTTCTTTTGTTCCATTGTTTTTCAACAGGAAATGAAAACATAACAGGGTCTAGCCGGGGAATGGAGTGAGAGTCCGAGGAATAGTTATCATAGTCTTCACGTTTTGTAAAATAGTGTGGCAATAATAGTGAAGACTTAGTTGTGTATTATTATGCACTGTATTATAGTACGTTGTGCTTTGTTGTAATAATTTTGTTGTAGTCTTTTGACGACTCAAGTTTGGGCTGTGTGGGCCCAGATTTGGGGGCGTCACAGTTGGCATCAGAGCTTAGGGATATGGTCTTTAATGGAGATGTGGGGTTAGAACTAGGAGGGGAGAGACGAATAGAATCAATCACTAGTGTGTCCTACCTAAATTAGATTTATTTTTTATCTAATGAATCGATTTGAATGTAGGAACATGAAGAGATGAGTCAGTTTATTTGAACTAACATTTATTTTGTGACCACAGTTAATTATGGCATTTGGAAATCAGGAGGTTAACTATGAAATTACCGAAACAAATGTAGCTGCAAAACAAGAGGCGACGAATAATCTTCTTACAAACTCAGAGTTGAATCATTTGCCTAAGGCAAAAATTATGCGTGTTCTATCCAGTAAGGATGAAGGTGAAAGCTCTGCTACAGTCGTTCCAGATCCATTCTTAGATGCAATTAAAGGAAGTAACGAACTTGCGGAAATTATTGCCTTTAATTTACTCACTAATTGGGAGAGTGATATCACCTGGTTATGCTCTATAACAAAGGATCAGAATATATGGACTTTTCATATTAGTCTTTGGGATTTATGGTGTTCCAGCTATGATTTTCAAGATTATTTAAAAACGATGTTTCTATACTTTTGGGCGTTACAATTTAGAGGAATTCAGGTTAAGTTAGTCACTATCGTGGAAACTGCAGTCTATCGAAAATACTATTTTAATGGAAATCATTGGTACCTTACTACTGATGAAGTTGATGAACCCGAGAAACAGTTTGCTAGAAAATTATTCAGTGGTATTCCCATGGTTGAAATACGTGAAGATCCGAATGAAGTATTCGGGATTCGATTTGACGATAACAGTCAAGAAACCGAATGAGATGATAACCGGTAAGCTATTCTTAAATTCTCGTGAAGTCTATGTCATGTTAGATACTGACTCTACCCACTCTTTTATCTCACCTATATGTACTCAACGTTTAAATTTGACTATTGAAAACTTAAATCTTGTCTTATCAGTTGAAACCTCATTGGGAGAAATACCTATTACATTTACTATCTATAAATCTTGCCTAGTTCAAATCAACAACCTCACATTACCTGTTGACCTTATTTCTTTGGAGATGCGTGAATTTGATGTGATTTTAGGAATTGATTGGTTCACTACCCATCATGCTAAAATTGATTGTTTTCATAAGATTATTAGTTTTCATATTCCTAATCAACCTGTCATGCAAATTCAAGTAACTAAACCATTGAAATCTATAACTGTTATTTCTAGCCATAAAGCCATTCGTTTATTGAAAAACGGATGTCAAGCCTTTTTAGCTCATGTCACTGATTTGAACAAAAACACGTCAAACTTGAATGATATTCCCATTGTTAATGAGTTTCCTGACGTTTTTTCTGAGGAACTTTCTGGCTTACCCCAAACCGTGAAATTGAATTCTGTATCGATCTTGAACCCGGCACTAAGCCCATTTTTAAAGTCCCATACCAAATGGCTCCCATAGAACACCAAGAGTTGAAAGTTTAATTACTAGATATCGGTATCATTCATTCTAGTACAAAACTTATATCGAGCGAGGAATGCGAGAAGAGTTTTCAAGAACTCAAGAGGAGACTTGTTTCAGCTCCTGTTCTGACCATACCATCAGGATCAGGAGAATTTGTTATCTACAGCGATGCTTCTGGCAAAGGTCTAGGCTGTGTCCTTATGCAACATGGAAAGGTTATAGCCTACGCCTCTCGACAACTCAAAGATTATGAGAAAAATTATCCTACTCATGATCTAGAGTTGGCAGCAGTCGTTTTCGCGTTGAAGATCTGGAGACACTACTTGTACGGAGAAAAAGTGGATATCTATACGGATCATAAAAGTCTCAAGTATTTCTTCACCCAGAAGGAACTCAACATGCGACAACGACATTGGCTTGAGATGTTAAAGGATTATGACCACACAATCCAGTATCACCCGGGAAAGGCGAACGTTGTAGCTGACGCTTTGAGCAGAAAATCTTATGCAAGTACAAGTGCACTGCTAACAACACAAAAGTGTATTTTGTACGACTTGCAAAAGATGGAGATAGAGCTAAAGACACCAGGGACCCACTCGAAGATTGCTCACGTGCGAGTAGAACCAACTTTAATCGATAAAATTAAAGCTGCTCAAGCTACCGATCCGGAACTGATAAACATGATAAAGAAAGTACAAGAAGGTGCCATTCCCGAAGCAAGAATTGACGAGAAAGGAATACTTCGAGTCAACTCTCGACTCTGTGTTCCTAACGATCCTGAATTAAAGCATAAAATCATGATGGAGGCACACAACACGCCGTTCGCAATCCACCCAGGAGGTACCAAGATGTATCGAGATCTTCGACATACATTTTGGTGGAACAATATGAAAAGAGAGATTGCGGAGTTTATCTCAAGGTGCCTAACTTGTCAACGTGTCAAGGCAGAACATCAAGTTCCTAAAGGTCCATTACAATCACTTGAAGTTCCCGAATGGAAGTGGGAACACATCAATATGGACTTCGTGACGGGTCTTCCAAAAGTTTCTCAAAGCTTAGATGCAATTTGGGTGATCGTAGATAGATTGACCAAATCTGCTCATTTCTTGCCTATACGAGAAAACTTTTCACTTGAACGTCTTGCCGGTATGTACATAAATGAGATCGTGAGATTGCATGGCATGCCAGTTTCCATAGTTTCTGATCGAGATCCTAGATTCACTTCACGCTTTTGGATCAGTCTACAAAAAGCTATGGGCACTGAACTACGTTTTAGTTCTGCATACCATCCTCAAACGGACGGACAATCGGAAAGGACGATCCAGACCCTCGAAGATCTTTTGAGACTTTGTGTATTAGACTTCAAAGGAAGTTGGAATAAGTACTTGCCGTTGGTGGAATTTTCTTACAACAACAGTTACCAAGCAAGCATAGGCATGGCTCCATTCGAGGCATTGTATGGAAGGAAGTGTCGCTCTCCAATATGTTGGAATGAGGTAGGAGAAGCAAAATTGTTGGGACCCGAGTTGGTACGCTTGACGACCGAAAAGATCCAAATGATCCGACAACGAATACAGACCGCACAAGAACGACAAAAGAGTTATGCTGATCTTCATCGGAGAGACGAAAGTTTCAACGTCGGAGATCATGTATTCTTACGTGTTTCTCCATGGAAAGGGGTTACGAGATTCGGAAAGAGAGGAAAGCTCAACCCTCGATTTATTGGCCCATTTGAAATCCTCGATCGAATAGGAACCGTAGCCTACAGACTAGCCCTACCACCAAGTATGTCTCGCATCCATAACGTTTTTCACATATCTATGTTACGTAAATATGTGAAGGACCCAAACCACGTCATTGAGTTAGAACCAGACGTTATAGCAGAGGATTTAACATACGAGGAGGTACCTGTTAAGATCCTGGATAAGAAGGAGCAGATCCTACGCTCAAAGGTTATACCTCAAGTTAAGGTTTTATGGAGGAACCAAGATACTGAGGAAATGACCTGGGAGCTAGAATCTGAGATGGAATCTAAGTATCCTTACCTCTTCGATATGTCAGGTACGTCAATTTCGGGGACGAAATTTCATAAGGAGGGGAGGTTGTAAGACCCCGAATTTTATGAAATACAAAATTTAATTTTTCTTCATATATATTTTTTTTGAAACAGTAAGTGGTTAAATTAACAAAATTGAAAGTTAAGGATGTTATGTGCAAATTTTATTTTATCGGACAATATTCGCTTTGTCGGGGAATATTCGTTTGGTCGGGGAATATTCGTGCCGTACGACGGCGCCGAAATAATAAATTATTGGTGGACCCCACAACGGAATATTTGTCGGATATAGAAAACGACAGAAGTAACCTTTTTAAATAAAAATAGTCAACGAAACTGGTAAAATACCGGTGATAAAAGAATAGTAGCATACGGTAGTTTATGGTATTTTCTGTAGCACACGGTACTCTACAGTAACACACGGTATTGCATAGTGTCTCATATTATTGGTCTGATAATTGACACCGTAACTGTTACGCATCATTTCATCGATAATTGTCACTGCATAATATTTTATATTATCAATTCAATAATTGTTGTTACACAGTATTTTGCATTATTGATTTAATAATTGTCATTACACTGTATTTTATATCATTGAGTCAATAATTGTTGTTGCACTGTTTTTAAAATTATTGAACCTAATAATTGTCACAGTAACATATGCACAGTAATTCACATTATTGAATCAATAATTGTCATTACACAGTAACGTATGCTTTATTTTACATTATTGTTATCTCTATTATGATGATTTTTAAACAGTTGTATTTCATTAATTTATTGACTTGATATCTAAGAGCTAACTATACTGTATTTATAACAATTAGTCATAATAATTGAATTGATAAAGTTATTTGTTTATAATATAAAGTTAGGTGATTATTAGGTGATATGAAATGAATGGTGTAGATTAAAGTGTGAATTATTGTTGAATAAATGAATTGATTTGTTTATAATATAAAGTTAGGTGATTATTAGGTGATATGAAATGAATGGTGTAGATTAAAGTGTGAATTATTGTTGAATAATTAAATTGATTTGTTTATAATATAAAGTTAGGTGATTATTAGGTGATATGAAATGAATGGTGTAGATTAAAGATAATATAATATTTGAAATGGATGGTGTAGATTAAAAGATGATCTTTAAATGAATGGTTTAGATTAAATGAATGATAAGATTTTTGGCTATAAATAGAAGCCTTAACTTAAGGATTTTTCATAAACTTCCTTACTTGTTCTTTCTTTCTCTCTCTAAATACTTCTTGTGAAAGTTCTCTCTAAGTGTGCTTAAGTCATCTTGAGTATTTGTGAAGATCTATAAGTATACGTGTACTGTTCAAGTTAATCAACCTCATTTAAATCAATATCCAGTCACGTGTTACGGTAAGGAATGTCATCTTCTTTCATCTTCTATTATTAAAACTTACTACGGTAAGGAATGTCATCTTCTTTCATCTTCTATTATTAAAACTTACTACGGTAAGGGATGTCATTTTTTTTTCATACTCTCAAATTTACTACTCGTAAGGGATACCATCTTTTTCATCTTCCATTATTCAAACGTACTATGGTAAGGGATTATCATTATTTGATTCTCGATAATAATATTGTTTCTTCCTTACTCATAAGACGTGCCTTTTATTTCCATGTATTAAATTGTGGGAATAACCTTACGGAGCGGATTGCCGCCTGTTGGTGAATAACCTTTCGTATTCATTCATTATTAATCTCTGAGAATAACCTTACGGAGCGGATTGCCGCATGTTTGGTGAATAACTCTTTGTACTCAAATTCTATTAAATTGTGGGAATAACCTTACGGAGCGGATTGCCGCCTGTTGGTGAATAACCCTTTGTATTAATTTCCTTCACCTTTTGTTAATCAAACCTGCTACGGTAAGGGATATTATTTTCTTTCATACTCCTAAATCAAAATTTATTATGGAACTATTGCTTCTATAATTCCTGAAAATATTATATGTTCCATAATAGTTGAACTTCATTATTTCAACTGAACCTTCCTATTTACGTGAACCTTTCTATTGAATTGTAACCGTTATTCTGAACTGTGGATCTTGAATTTCACTCCACATCATGTTGACAATTTGGACATTATTTGAATCTGTACAAAGTAAACTTCCGATACTTAGTGTTATCCTATTTCTTCTGTTCATCATTTATATCATTCTAATCATCCAAAAATCAAGCTGTTGTGAATATCTGTGGCCGGGGGCACAGATGTGATATATTTGTTGAACAGATGATAGGTTAAAGGCGATATAATAGGTTAAAGGCGATACATCTGTTCGGTGTCTTTTATGGCACGTGGTGAAAGTTCTCTTTGGCCCGTAGTGCATAGATGAACTGTTGTTTGGTATGATTATCACCAAAGGCTGAATCTGGTATAATCATGACCGCTGGTGCTATATTAAATATCTTTGGCCCGTAGTGCAAAGATGAACTGTTGATGTGCATGACTATGATCAGGAACTGTGAATTTGTATTATCTTGACTAATGATATTTCAGATGATAAAAGTTGATGATGTTTTTCCTAAAAAGAGAACCGAGTGGACATTATAGTCTGCATTATTCTTCTAATAGATTACTCATTCCGCTGCTATTATTTATCTGAACGTTGTTTAAGAATTTAACTGCAGTTTTTGATATAAACCTTGTAGTCTATTGTATTCTATCAAGAACTCAACTGTTGAAGACTAATGATAATTTATTCGTCATTATCTTAGTCATGATATTCTTTACTGGGCTATTTGAGCTCACCCTTTCTTTTGTTCCATTGTTTTTCAACAGGAAATGAAAACATAATAGGGTCTAGCCGGGGAATGGAGTGAGAGTCCGAGGAATAGTTATCATAGTCTTCACGTTTTGTAAAATAGTGTGGCAATAATAGTGAAGACTTAGTTGTGTATTATTATACACTGTATTATAGTACGTTGTGCTTTGTTGTAATAATTTTGTTGTAGTCTTTTGACGACTCAAGTTTGGGCTGTGTGGGCCCAGATTTGGGGGCGTCACAAAAATAATATCCCTTACCGTAGCAGGTTTGATTAACAAAAGGTGAAGGAAATTAATACAAAGGGTTATTCACCAACAGGCGGCAATCCGCTCCGTAAGGTTATTCCCACAATTTAATAGAATTTGAGTACAAAGAGTTATTCACCAAACAGGCGGCAATCCGCTCCGTAAGGTTATTCCCACAATTTAATAGAATTTGAGTACAAAGAGTTATTCACCAAACAGGCGGCAATCCGCTCCGTAAGGTTATTCTCAGAGATTAATAATGAATGAATACGAAAGGTTATTCACCAACAGGCGGCAATCCGCTCCGTAAGGTTATTCCCACAATTTAATACATAGAAATAAAAGGCACGTCTTATGAGTAAGGAAGAAACAATATTATTATCGAGAATCAAATAATGATAATCCCTTACCATAGTACGTTTGAATAATGGAAGATGAAAAAGATGGTATCCCTTACCTCAACACGTGACTGGATATTGATTTAAATGAGGTTGATTAACCTGAACAGTACACGTATACTTATAGATCTTCACAAATACTCAAGATGACTTAAGCACACTTAGAGAGAACTTTCACAAGAAGTATTTAGAGAGAGAAAGAAAGAACAAGTAAGGAAGTTTATGAAAAATCCTTAAGTTAAGGCTTCTATTTATAGCCAAAAATCTTATCATTCATTTAATCTAAACCATTCATTTAAAGATCATCTTTTAATCTACACCATCCATTTCAAATATTATATTATCTTTAATCTACACCATTCATTTCATATCACCTAATAATCACCTAACTTTATATTATAAACAAATCAATTTAATTATTCAACAATAATTCACACTTTAATCTACACCATTCATTTCATATCACCTAATAATCACCTAACTTTATATTATAAACAAATCAATTCAATTATTCAACAATAATTCACACTTTAATCTACACCATTCATTTCATATCACCTAATAATCACCTAACTTTATATTATAAACAAATAACTTTATCAATTCAATTATTATGACTAATTGTTATAAATACAGTAAAGTTAGCTCTTAGATATCAAGTCAATAAATTAATGAAATACAACTGTTTAAATATCATCATAATAGAGATAACAATAATGTAAAATAAAGCATACGTTACTGTGTAATGACAATTATTGATTCAATAATGTGAATTACTGTGCATATGTTACTGTGACAATTATTAGGTTCAATAATTTTAAAAACAGTGCAACAACAATTATTGAATTGATAATATAAAATATTATGCAGTGACAATTATCGATGAAATGATGCATAACAGTTACGGTGTCAATTATCAGACCAATAATATGAGACACTATGCAATACCGTGTGTTACTGTAGAGTACCGTGTGCTACAGAAAATACCATAAACTACCGTATGCTACTATTCTTTTATCACCGGTATTTTAACAGTTCCGTTGACTATTTTTATTTAAAAAGGTTACTTCTGTCGTTTTCTATATCCGACAAATATTCCGTTGTGGGGTCCACCAATAATTTATTATTTCGGCGCCGTCGTACGGCACGAATATTCCCCGACCAAACGAATATTCCCCGACAAAGCGAATATTGTCCGACAAAATAAAATTTGCACATAACATCCTTAACTTTCAATTTTGTTAATTTAACCACTTACTGTTTCAAAAAAAATATATATGAAGAAAAATTAAATTTTGTATTTCATAAAATTCGGGGTCTTACAAACACCAACTGTTAGAGGTTCGGTCAAGGATAGGTTGGGTCCTTTCCATCAAAGGGGAGGATCCATGGCGTCGCACTCTAACTCAGCTCGTCAACGGTTGTCTTCCTTTGATTCTCCTGGTTTGGGACATGACAGGGAAACCATTCGACAAGATTCTGTTCGGGAGCACACGGTTGCAGGAGGAGATCTCCATGAACAGAGGGAATCTATTAAGCGACAGAGGATCAAAGCGGCAGAGGAGGCTATGTTATCTCTTCAACATCAGCAAGAAGGGTGGGCTGCTCTACTGACAGAGTTGAAAAGGGATGAAGGACCACAGAACACAATACAAGGGTCTGGAATACAGACACCCCAGAGTAGAGGGGTTCGGGGACGGGTGAATGACCCACCCACATCACAGTATGGAGGCGGAAATAGCTATGGCCCACCAAAACCACGATCGGAGCAAGTGGGTGGAGAATCAACTCCCTTTCGGGATAGGGAATCTATTTATTTAGAACGGCGGAGGCGTTCACCATCCCCCCAAAGACGACATGCCCGAAGCAGGAGCCCGAGGATGGGTTCGGGGTATGTGCAGGTGGATCGAGAAATCAGGAGCCCGAGGAGAGGTTCGGGGTATGTGCCCGATGATCGGGAAAAACGAAGTCCAAGGAGAGGTTCGGGGTATGTGCCCGTGGATCGGGAAAAACGGAACCCGAGGAGAGGTTCGGGGTATGTGCAGAATGATCGGGATGTTCGTAGCCCAGGGAGTGATGTTGGGGCCGAACCTGATCTCCAGAAAACTAATGACGGTGATAATCCCTTATTGAAAAGGATGGCAGAATTGGAACGACAACTAGCCGAAGTCAAGGCAGTAGCAAAGCCGACGAACACCAATTCTCCATTTTCTGCTGCAATCAATATGGAAAAGGCTGATCCGAAGATGAAGTTGCCACCATTGGAGTCTTTCGATGGCACCGGTGACCCCTATGACCATACCAATTCCTATGAGATTGTGATGGGGTACTACAACCATTCAGATGCGGGGATGTGTAAAATCTTCATAACAACCTTGAAAAAGGCAGCAAAGCAGTGGATCGTGTCTCTGCCTTCGGGAAGCATTAATTCATGGAAGGAGTTGTGTGACAAATTCCATGACCGGTTCGGCAGCAACAAAAGAAGGGGTAAGCTGACTGCATCGTTGATGCAAATTAAACAGAAGGGAGATGAGACCCTTAACCAGTACGTGCAAAGGTTCAGGGAGGCAGCAGGGGCAGTGGTCAACCTGGATATGACCCAGGCGTTGGGTTTCTTTACAACGGGGTTGGACATCTATAGATCAAAGAAGCTAATGAAGAATATCATGTTCAAACCACCGAAGGATTTGACCGATGCTTATGAACGAGCAGAGAATTTCATTGCAATTGAGGAGGCCATGACTACTTTGTCCAAAAATCAGAAGGGATCTGATCAGTACAAACATAAGGAGGGGAAGTCGGATGTGATGGATAGGTTGGGGCCGAGGGGAAATAATCAGGCGAACAAACCACCCGCCCAACCCAGGTTTGGACAAAAATCATTTACTCCACTGAATGCTGATCGGGTGCATGTGCTGAATGAAATCAGGGGTACACAATTTTATGAACCACCTCGGAGTAAAAGGGGTTATGAAGGATTTCAAAATCAGTACTGTGAGTACCATCAGTCTAGGGGACATGATGCTGAAGGATGTCCAGACTTGAAGAAGCTGATTGAGAAAAATATACAGAGCGGACGATTACAACATTTTGTGGCCGGGCGAACAGTCCCGCAGGGGGTTCGGCCCCAAAAGAACAATCAGAATGAGGCCAGTGGGAGTCAGCCGAGGCGAGTAATTGATGTCATTAGTGGAGGTTTGCCCATCAAGTCATCGGGAAAGCGCAGGAGACCCACTTCGGATACGGTGATGGCTGTAACAGAACAGTCGATTAAAACAGAACGATTATATCCGGGGTCGGTGATTTCATTTTCGGATGAAGATTATCCGGTTGACTCAGTGGAGCCACATGAAGGGGCATTGGTGATAACTGCCCAAGTAGGGCCCGTCGATATGAAGAGAATAATGATCGATAACGGGTCTTCGGTTGATGTGTTATATAGTCATGCCTACCAGCGCATGAACTTGGAGGGGATCAAGCTGGAGGTTGGCCAGGAATCGCCATTATATAGGTTCGGGAATGAAGCGGTGCCAGTGATCGGCATAGTTGAGTTGCCCATGGTGTTCGGGGAATCTCCCAAACAAGTGACAGTCAACGTCAAGTTCTTTGTAGTACAAGTAGACTCGGCTTACAATGTCATTCTTGGAAGGACGACGTTGTCAGCACTCCAGGCAGTTACCTCAATTGCCCACTTCAAAATGAAGTTCCCTACCCCATATGGGGTTGGGGAAGTTAAGAGGGATCTTGACATTGCCAAAAGGTGTTATCGGCATACTCTTACAGCACCGATGATCGGGGTCAGTAAGATGAGACAAACTTTGACAGTGGATGTTGAGCCTTTCACCGAGGGAGTTACCGAACCATTGGCTTCCCCAGCTAAAGAGACGGAAGATGTGGAGCTTATTCCGGGGAATAATGAGAAGCTGATAAAAATAGGGGCTGGGTTGCAAGATACTTTGAAGAAAGGGTTAATTGAACTACTCAGAACTTATACTGATATCTTCGCCTGGACACCCCGAGACATGCCTGGGATGGCAGAAGACGTGGCCATTCACAGGTTGTCCGTCGATCCCGAGAAGAAGCCTGTCTTTCAGAAGAGACGAATTTTTGCTCCCGAACGCCAAAAAATAATTGACGAAGAGGTGGGAAAGCTGTTGGATGCCGGGATTATTGAAGAAATTGAATACCCGGAATGGCTTGCAAACGTTGTGTTGGTCCGCAAACAAAATGGGAAATGGAGGGTTTGCATAGACTACACAGACCTGAATAAAGCATGCCCTAAGGACTTCTATCATCTGCCACACATCGACCAGCTGATCGATGCTACTTCGGGGAATGCTATACTCAGCTTTCTGGATGCCTTTTCGGGATACAATCAGATTTTGATGGACAAACAAGACATCCCAAAGACATCCTTCATTACTCATCGGGCTATTTACGCATATAACCGGATGACCTTCGGGCTGATCAATGCTAGGGCAACTTATCAGAGGATGATGAACAAAGTCTTCCGAAAACAAATTGGTCGGAACATGGAAGTGTACGTAGATGACATGATTGTTTGGAGTGCCAGGGTGCATGACTATTTGGATGATTTGGAGGAGTGCTTTCGGACAGTTCGTCATTATAATATGCGGTTGAACCCCACTAAGTGCACCTTCGGGCTCGGCGCAGGCAGATTTCTGGGTTATCTAGTTAGTAAGAGGGGGATAGAAGCCAACCCAGAAAAAATTAAGGTAGTCATTGATATGAAGTCTCCGAAGACTTTCAAGGATGTGCAGAGATTAACAGGTCGGATAGCTGCTCTTCGGCGATTCATGTCCCGATCGGCCGAAAGGTGTTTGTCGTTCTTTGACACCCTGAAAGGGCCGAAGAACGAAAAATCATTTCATTGGACTTCGGATTGCGAGGATGCATTCCAAGGCATCAAAAAATATTTGTCTTCGGCTCCGCTGCTGCAGAAGCCATTAAGTCGGGAGGTGCTATACATATATTTGGCTGTAAGTGCATTGGTTGTTGGGGCTGTGTTGATTCGGGAAGAGGGAGGCCGACAGAATCCGGTCTACTATGTTAGTCATGCCTTGAGAGATGCGGAAACGAGGTATCCCAATCTAGAGAAGTGTGTCTACTCCATGGTGATAGCTAGCAGAAAGCTAATGCATTACTTCCAGGGTCGGGTAATAATTGTTTACACCGATCAACCTTTAAAGAAAATTCTTCAAAAGCCCGATGCATCGGGAAGGATGGTGGCTTGGGCTGTTGAGCTAAGCCAGTTCACGATCGAATACCATCCTCGGACGGCGATAAAGGGCCAAACATTGGCTGATTTTATGGTGGAGTGCATGTTCTCCGAAGAGGAATCAGTTGGTTCTTCGGGGTCGGAAGTAGCACTGATAGCTGGGGGGCAGCCAGATCCTTCTCATTCTTGGACTTTGAGTGTTGATGGATCATCCACAGCAGACTTGAGTGGAGCCGGTGTAATTTTGACAAGTCCTGACGGTTTCAGGGTCCAACAAGCAATCCGGTTTAGATTCAAAGCGACCAATAATGAGGCAGAGTACGAAGCTATATTGGCTGGCCTAAGATTGGCTCGAAGTTTGGAGGTTAAGAGTTTGCTGATCATGAGTGATTCCCAGCTGGTGATAAAACAGATTCAGGGAGAATACGAAGCTCGGGGTACTAGAATGACAAGGTATCTGTCCGAAGTGAAGAGTGTCCTACAGTACTTTATCTCTTATTCATTACAGAACATTGACCGAAGTGATAATACTGTGGCTGACGCCTTATCAAAGCTTGCTACTACCCCGAATGAGTCTTTGCCGGGGTTGGTTGAGGTTGATCGGATGTTTTTTCCTTGTTTGGCTCGGGGGGTGTTGTGTTGATGGTTCGGGGGTTGGAGTTTTTTGTTGATCGGGGGTTTGCTGGGTCTGTTTATGAGAAGGGGGTCGGGATAAATCTGGTTGTGATTTGGAAGAATGGGAGGTTTTTTGTTTTTTGGTTTTTAGGATTTTTCGAAGCTCTGACTCAGACATATCAAAAACACTTCGTTTTTTGGATATCTCTGGGCCTTTTCTTTTTGGGGCCTCCGAAGTAGGGTCGGCCGAGACGGTGGAATTGTATGGAGGGTTTCCCGAAGAGGGTTGTGGTTCGGCCTGAGGTTCAGGCTCGGTTTGTATGTTTGTTTGGGCTTCGGTTTGGGGGGCAGATTCTTGTTGTAAGTTTGTTTGTTTGGCTCTTTGAGCCATCGGGTTTTCACCCGAAGTGGTCGAAGAAGAAGAACTCTTCTTTCTTCGGATTAAGGGTTCAGCAGGAGGCTCAGACTCTTCCGAAGAGGCAGGAGACTGAATGAAGATGGGCCCCTCCTGGGTTTGACCTTGGGTGATCGGGGGAGGGCCGGAAGCATTCCCTTCCGAACTGCGAAAAAGCACTACTGCACAGAAGATGGATAATTATAAGATAGACAGATTAAGATGAAATTTTATAAGTGATTTGGGTACTTACTTCCATGAGCATAAAGCCAATCTTGGTCAGAAAGAAGGTTGTTGGGCCAGAGGTCGGTCGGCATGGAAGAAAGAAGCTTTTCGAGATCGGCCTCCCGAACATCCTCAATGTGGTCAAACCCTAGGGACGCCTTGCTCGGTTCTCCCCAGGGTGGTAGAAGAACGGTATCCGTTCCTCGGATGAAGAACCAAGAGGAGTGTCATCCTTTGTTACTTTGGGGGGTGGCCATCCAGACTTTCCGATTGGCGAATCGGGTTAAGATCTTGAATCCCTTTTCTTTTGAGTTGATGAGTTTGAAGTAGCTTAAGAACAGATCTAGGGCCGGATCCACATTCTGATCTCGGTAATGGGCTATGAAGCAGATCAGGTGAATATAAGAGTTGGGAACAAGTTGGGAGAACCCGATCCCTATAAACCCTAGAAACTCAGTGATGAAAGGATGGAGAGGGAATCGGACGCCATGTTTGAGGGTTAGGGATGGAACTCCTATCCAGCCCCCCTCGAGTTGCCAGAACATCCTTTCATGAGGTTGGGGAACTCGAAGCTCGTACTGAAGCGGGATCTGGTACTCATGACGGAATGATTGAAGCTTGGCGGGGGTTACAGATGACGGGGTGTTCGCTGCTAGGGCGTCTCTATATATTCGCCGGATGGCATTTTCTTTCTCCCTATCAAATGTAGGTTGGGCTTGAGAAGAAGAAGCATGACCTTGAGCTGCCATGGATTCCGAGAAGAAAATTAATTAAGGATCTTTCAGAAACAAAGAAGGAGAGAGAAAGGGGGATTTCAGAAAATGAGTAGTGTGTTAGGAAAAAGACTTTTGGGGCTTTTATAGATGAAAATTATACATACAGGCGTCAGTTTTGGGGTGTAGGGAGGCGCATGAACTTCAATAGGCGTCAGTTTTGGGAGTGTAGGGAGGCGCTCAAAGATCAAACGGAAGCAGATTTGGGGGAACGTGATAGGAGGGTGATGATCGTGTGCCAGACGTGGGGAGTTAAGGCCTGTTTGGATATAATCAGTTACGAGGGAAATAAGAATGTTTGAATTACTCTCCTATTTAAGGCTCTTAAAAATAGGAGAGTGGGGGGCAATGTTGGGCTGAGATAGTTTGGGCCCGGGTTTGGACCCATACTAGTTTATTTGGTTGGTCCCTATTAATTCATTGGGCTGGGCCTGACTGAATTAGCTATTGGACCCTTCATTTTGATGGATGGGCTGTTTGGAAGAGGAAAAGCCAATTTACCTGGAAAATGAAAAGTCTGCTAACGGTTGTCTGAAAGAGAGACATTTATTTAGTTGATTAATGCTGGTAATTATGGCTGCATAGGCATATAAAAGGGGAACAACAGGAAAGAAAAAGGCTGGCTTATTTTTACTTACTATATCACACGCAGAACCAATTTTCCAGTATACAAGCTCTCTATTATCAGAGAAACCTGTAACCATCAATATTATTCTAGTGAATTGTTCTCTTTCCCCGTGGTTTTTTCCCGATTTGGGTTTCCACGTAAATTTCTCGTGTCTTTACAGTAATTTCTCTGAATTATTTGTGTTGGACGTTTTATTTCGCTCGTTATTTTGTGATTTAAACGAGTGCTACAAAATTTGGCGTTAATAATCTCAAATAATCTTATTTTATTTGAGTTAAAAATTTTGAGACCCCTAACATTATTCTTTTTTAAAAAGAACAAACCTTTAAGAATATAGAATTTTAAATTTAAGTACTGTCAATATATATATATATATATATATATATATATATATATAGAGAGAGAGAGAGAGAGAGAGAGAGAGAGAGAGAGATTAATATTCACTTCTGCATGTTTAATTTTCATGAAAAATTCACCACTTCATATGCACTCTGTCGTGCCTAAGGTGGTTATGTAATGAAAAATGCTGGGTCATTAACGCTTGATAACGTGTATTATACAAGTCATCAATACTTTTCTTGATGTGTTTAGACAACAACTATATTTAATCGCCTTTTATTCAACTCATGTATATATTTAATCGCCTTTTAATCAACTCACGTAGTAACAGTAAAAATTGACAGACAGGGGTTTGGTTAAATTTTTTCTTTTTCTTTTTGAAAAAATAAAATAAAATCTTGTTTCTCAACCACAACACCATTCTTTTTGTGATATCAAGGATTATTTCTTTTCTAAATAAAAAAGATTGAACTGTAGATATTGGGTGCATGATTGCATCTAAGAGAGGTCTCTGACATTGGGGTGCATGCAGATGTCAATGGTAAGAGGCTATTCAACATTCTACTTGCCATTTAAGAGTTTTCTTTATAGAATAAAATAACACAATGTTGAATACATCATTGAATCAATCTTCAACTTGTAATTAAGTACAACTACCTCCGTTGCTCTACATACACTCTCCAAATGGAAACAAATATTCAAAGACAAATTCTAGAAAATTAATTGCTACACGCACCCCCCTTCCTTGGAATGATGCGCATGCATGTATATATCCTCCGAATATTCATAAAAACTCGGCAGTGATTCCCAATCTTTATTGCTCGAAAAATGATGACTTCTTGATGAATAACAATTTCCGTCTCGACCCATCCTTCTCGTGTGTTCTTTCTTAAATGTATCTCCTCACGAATTTACACCAGGCTTGTAGGTAGCATACCTAAATGCCGCCATGAAATAAGATCAGCAATATTTGAACATCTACATTTTAACTATTTTGGACAAGAAACATATCGACCTCCAGATTCTCAGTTTTTTTGCCTCTTTTGTCCGGCATCAGAAATGTGGATCATAAGCTGCATGCAACCAATCGGCTTCTTATTTTTTTTAAAAAAGAAATAATAATAAAAAACCACTAGCAGATATTAAATCCGCCAGAATATTTAGATATTTATAGTTGTGCACCTTCGTCCAAACATAAAACGTAAAAAACAAGCCACCAAGAACAGGCAGTCCTGCAAAAATTAGAGATTGAATTAGCTGCCCTGCAGGAGCACACTCTAATGGAAATGGGAGAAAGTAAATAGACGTGAACCTTTTTTCTGGAGAAATGCAGAAGTCAACCAATTAATGCCAGATGGTCGTCCGATAACGAAGCCAATAAGGTTAGCCACCTGTAAAATAAAAGCTCAGAACTTACATCTAATGGAAACTTTCTTCAAGGGGAGTAACCAGCTCACCCTACCAAAAGGAAAAAAATTAGAGGGAGTAGCAAGTCCTCAACTCAATGTAGGACTGACCTCCATTCCATATCAGTATCAGGGTTTTTATTTCCTTCCTAACAAGTATGGAGGGTAAATGTTTTGAATTCTCTATTCTCCATTCTGTAAAACGTAGATGAATATAAACTAAATGTATTGATGATCAGGGCACTAATTCAATTTTCCATTTTTATATAGGGCATCATACCCTTTTTTGTATATTTAAATGCCATACAATTTAAGGTTGGAGTTCATTCCTAAAAATTTCTTGGACTAGGGATTTATTACAATTTGAATGATAATGCAAATGCTATACATGAAGAGTATAAAAAATATTATGAATTCCTACTATTCTTACTATATAAAGGAAGAAACTTTATAAGATGAAAGAGAGAAAAGAAAGCCTGGGGAACAAGTAGTCCATCAGTGCACCCACTCTATAAGAATTGGGAGAAAAAAGAAAAGAGAGCAGCTCTATAATCAGAAGAAAGATTGGAAACAGATATTTCTCAAAAAGGAACCCATGCAGAGGCCTAGCAAAGAATAAGATCCTATCTTGAAACAAATTGATAGATAAATAGCTCTCTTTAAGAAGCTGGTCATTAAGCTAGCAAGAAACAACCCCCCCCCCCCCCCCCCCCCCCCCTTCCTTTTCCCACTCTTCAACCCCAAAACAAATTAAACATTAAGAAAAAAGAGAGTAAAAGAGTGCACTTTTAAAGCATCTTAGCATCCTTCCTCCATCCAAAATCTTTGAACCGGATAAACAGCTAATCCTTCACCAAGCGGGACATGCCCACACCTCCTTAACACCAAAAATAGAATTTCATAAACCCAAAAAAACAAGACAATGCAATAATAAATGAGAATGTGCCTAATTATTTGCCTACACATAACACATGCATAAGGATAAAGCCTAGTGCGGTTTGTGCAGGCTGATAAAGATCATTAGTATTCACTCATTGTAAAGTCATCTACTAAATAAATGTGGAGATTTTGAAAGGAAACTTTGCCTTCCAATTTATAGAAGGTGAAGGAAACTGAACTGGGACATGAGAACGAGAAAGGAAAGAGAAATAGCTCTTACAAGAAAAGCTACGGTAGGAGTCTACAGTCTTATAAATTCTTACTAGTGCGGAAGTAGCACATAATACAATCTCTACTGATGTAAGTTGCTAGTATTATTTCTCACAACAGACGGAGATATGTTTTTCCTTGTTATAGAATGGCTTACTGGAATGATTCAGAAACATTTTATCAGTTATCGCGATTTTGAATCTAAAAAAATAAATTTAGTCAAATTAGTTTATTGCAACAATAAAATCCATTCTCAAAACTGCCACTGCTTCTAAATCTCAAAACTATGATTTCAGGTAGTGGTCCGGAGAAATTTGTTCCATACTACTACAAAATATTTGAACTTAAAATGCTACAGGAGACGACAAGATTATATGCTCAAATTCACAGGTGGTATAAAGACATTCTTCTTTTTTTTACAACTAGACCACATATCAGGACATTACATGAAGAAAATCTATAAATCCAACGTTAAAGGTATGTATTGGTAAAGAATCAAAAGATGGACCATGAGACAAGTGATTGTAACAGCACCGGCAACTGCAGCATTAAGTTCACGCCAAATAATTACCCCAAAAGTGCTTTGCACCTGTCAAAATAAGTAAAGCACTTGAGGGCCCTCAAAATAGAAAAGATTCGATAGCATCTGAAAAATTATGACAAGAGAAAGATTCTTTTTGGTCAAGATTCAAGAAGTAAAGCACTTGAGAACCCTCAAAAGAAAGTTGTGGAATCTGTACAACGGGAAAAAGGAATACACATAAAGTAGGTGAGCCATTTAAGGTTGCAATTATAAGCATGTATTGACCATTACTGATTGTCAAAGTTGACTTAGAAGACATGACTATATCAGCCTTTGAGTTCAACGACAGCCATGTCTAACTTTAAAGCATAATATTAAGTCCTTTCTACTAGTTATATCAATTTCTCATCCTACACACTCCTTGTAAGTACGTCGTCAAGCAGTTAGGATAATACAAACGCAATGAACTATGTTTTTCTAACACATTAAAGAAAAAGACATCAAAGACATAACCGAGGAATCATGTTCCTAACAAAATTAACCAGTATTTACGTTTATGTGTCGCAACATCTAGAAGTCATTAGTTGTTCCTCAGGCCATTAGGATGTAAGATTCGTAGTTGACTTCCATGCAACTTCGTAAATTATCTCCAAAATGATAATTTGCTTACAGAAAACCCAAGCTTATCCAAAATTTAATAACATCTGACCCAACCAAAAGGATGGTTGGGAGGATAAAGAATTAAACCCAGATGACCCCACCAGTCCAAGATGCAACCTTTTTTGAATTGTGGATATTTTACATTTAATAGATAGGATAGAAATATAGTAAGAATGAGAATATTACATGACACTATAAAAACTGCTGCAAAAAATTTCTATGAACCTTTTTCCCTTAATGAGGTTAAATTTTAAACTTTAAAACTAAATCCAATCAAAAGAATTGCTAGACACAGAACTAATGTTGTGGATTTCACAATCATCTCGGGAATAAAGAATAAACATGTTAACCATGCCCATGAAAGAAGCTTCCTGAAGCCAAGGCAATAAGCTTTCAGACGAGGAGCAAGGATCGAGCAGGGTTATAATAAAGTAACTGATGCTAAATAAACAAAAGAATCTAAAGTACCACTCTAAATCATGCCATATAGCGACAAATGTGAAGATGACCCATACGTTGAGCAGTTTTCTTTGAGAACCACCAAGAGGAATGTACATTGTTGGGATTGGTTCATACTTCTGCGGGTTCGACTAATGGCCACTACGATAGGGTGGTCGGAGGTCTCGCTCCCTGGTGAGCGAGTGGCTGCCCAGCTCACCGGTGAGCTGGCGGGGTTACTAATGTATTGGGCTTGAGCCCATGTTATAGCAGCTAGGGTTTTCTAGTTACTATAAAAACAATTGTTTGGTGTGTGAATTATTGTAGAGCGTGTGAGACATCTATTGAATACATCAGACAAGTAGGACTAGCCAAATTGGTGAACCTGGGTACGTATATCGCGTGTTCTTACTTTTCCGTTCTTCATCTTAAATTTTAACATACATGTACCTAAAATTGTAGTCAAATATACCCTTTCATTGTGAATAAAGAAATGCTAGAGATATGCAGCATAAAATCTATGAGCGCCCCTCACAAGCCATTTGTTGAAGGAAGCATGCCAATATTTCCAAAAGGTTTCCAAGTTATGGCAATTATTTATACACCTTGGCCTATTCTCAGGTGTCTCGATGCCACTTATCTACAACATATAGTGACATCCAACAATTATTGTCCTATATAAAAAAAGATAAAATGGAAGATGATCTCAGGTGTAGAATTCCAACAAGCCTACCAGCTACCAGAACCGAAAGAAGCGTCAAATGAGAAGAAACTTGAGCCACATGAAGATTAAGACCTGTCCAATATAAAGAACGAAGATTACACCAGAATTTACACAGCAAGCCTCACATTATAATTTTTTCAAAGTGGGGGCTAACTGCAAGAGGAAGGACTTATATGACATTCTACTTTAAACAAAGTAGCAGAATTAAGAGATTGAATCCTTTATTGCTTTATGAGATCAATGGATAATAGTATATTATATATCAGTTTTCTTTAATTTAACATTGGAAAGTTTCATATCAAATTTCCACATTTCAAATAATTTGACCAACATACCTTCAGAAGTTTCCTTTTCTGGCTGGAAAACTTCTTTATTATACCTTCTTAGATCTGGAATATCTAACAAACCAGTAGTCTTTAGTTGAATTGTCAAACTGAAGCAATGATGCAAATCATCTCCAAATCTAATCTACTTCCCCTAAATTTTTATATATCTATCTTTAACAGCTTGCTTAATAATTTGCATCACTCACGCAGAAGTAAACTGTTATTTTGCGCCAGTTTTGAAATTTTGAGGACATTCTAAGGGAGACCACTGGTTTTTGCCATATTATGCTGATGTTTTCCATAAGAGAGGTTCGAGGAAATTCCAATGCCATGGAGACTTTAAGGGACGAACATATTTCATAATCTGGTTCCTTCTGCTAACCCTAATATTCATATCTATTTTTATTTTGGATAAAACCAATATTCTGATCTATTGACGGTACATTCAATTTCTTTCCAATCCATATTTTAACTACTAGGTTTTTATACTTTTCAAACGAACTACTTGTAACTTTTAACATCATATTAATTCTTGGTTATTATAATGAACACAATTTTAATATATATTTGAACTACCTCATACCTACTCAAGGAGAACTCTAGCATTTTTAAATGTCAACATCTCATACACCGTATCCAATGCTGAAGACGTCCACTGGAGATAACTGTTTCCACAAGCCACTGAAAGCAGAGTAACTCAACTCATCAAATAAAAGAAAACATGAGCAGACGGAAGTCTGTTGTCATCAATGAGGAGTAGCCTTGATTTTTTAAGATATTCACCTGAGAGCAAAGGCATTATAGTAGCAAAAATGTGTTATTAGTTCCATTAGTAAAAGACTAAGAAGCCAACGCAATCCATACCAAGCCACTTTTCTTAATGAATGATTCTTTTGTGGGGTTCCTAGCTGCAAGAAGAACACATCAAGTTAGATGAGACTTCTTGACATCATTCCACATGAACAAACTGTTGACTGTCTAAGACAGAAATACAAATACATGTGGTTATATTTCTGTCACGAATCCAGAACTTCAGTAGCACGTAGAGGCACACACAGAAATTCTGATATATGTATCAAGTATTAACACGTTAAACAAAAGGATAAAACAGCAAACAAACATCACAAACTTGTGAAGCAAATGCATTGTGGCTTATAATTGGTCCAGTAATATAGAGTGGTGCATATGCCAAATAACATAGGTATATAGTGAAAGAGAACTTGTCATCCTGGACACTTCTCTCCTAAAAGAAATAATGTGGGGAGGGGGAAGGAAATAAACAATTGAAAAACTGAGGTGTAAGTTAAACAGCTAAATTTAGCAGATAAAAGTAATACCAAGTTTCAAGCTGAAGTAATTGACCTGTAATAGAAAGTAGCATGTTTTTCCTGATAAAAACTCGTTGCACCATTGTATGTGCTTCTACAATCACGAGAATAATTATATAAAACAAGCACAAAAGTTATTATTTAAAATTCATTTGCCAATGGCTTGCCAACATTAAACATGAACTAAAAGTATCAAGCAATAAACTCAACCTCAGAATCAAAATGCATAAAAGTACGTGACTATTCAATTTATGTGACAGTAAGGTGCATAATATTGAACATATTTAATTAAGATGTCGATCGACAGGCATGTATAGTTAATCGGCACAAAAGAATGCATATTACTTACTGCACTACACTACATCTTTGTTGGATTTCTTGAGTTGTCCAGAGTTCCTTACTCTCCGCACAGCAGAGAGAATATCTCCAACAAAATTTCAACACAGAAAATCCACGTGTTAAGAATATTAAAAAGAGGTATCCATTACTCGTTGCCAAAAGGAACATCCGAATGGTAATTAAACACAAGCTCTTATCCCTTATTTAAGTAAGCAGTATAACATCTTCTATTCCATTTTACCAATAGCTAGAATAAAAAGAAAAGGTCTTACCAATTATAATATATTCTGTACATGTGTCTATGCCTTCATTCTCACAAACCCCCACTCCATTACATTTCCATTGATAATGTAACCAAGGGTTGCATTATTTTAAATTTTTTATAAGATAAAAGAATCAAAGTTGCATAAGCCCGAAACTTGTTTGAATTTGAGTTGGTTGCTCTAGTACATTAGTATATTTTGTTGATTGAACAAATTATGAGAGAACTGGATGAATATTTTGGTATCGATCCAACAATCAATTAATTGAAGGGTTGTGGATTATATTTGTCCCAAAGAATTGTAGTCTGGTTATACAACACTAGAATTTGGAATTTTGCAAGTAGAATTACATGACAGGGTCACAAGGGGAAGCAATTTCTCAAGAAGTTTTAAAGAAGACTTTTATGGATGAAAATCGCAGTAGCACAAATACCTTCCGATCTAAATGAGAACTGTGATCTTTCCAGTGGTAGTCGTATCCAAAGCTTAGTATACGCAAAACAACTGCCGACAAGTTAAGCCAACAAATGGACTTTATAACCAAACTAAACAAAGGAATATGGATTTCATTTCTTATTTGAATGAAAACAATCACAAAAAGAAGGGCACAACTGCTGGATGCATCTATGATTAATCTTTATTGATTACAAGCGTTGATCTTTTGATTATTAAAAAAAATAAGAAGTTTTTGTGGGTATTGGATGCCACACTTACAGATAATCCCGCAAGACTTGTTTGAGAACGCAAAGATCGATCTATGCTTGCAAATATGATTATGCAAATGTGTTGTTAGACTGACCCTTTCTTCTTCTTTATTACATCTAACTTTTTTCCTCCGTTTCAGTTAATATACGCTCAGTTATGAAGGATATATTCAACTACATAGAATACCTATGTAGAAGCTACTAAGTAGTACGCAGCACACATTAAATACATGATATAAAATATTCAAGCTATAATTTAACTTGGGCGAAAAAATAGTATGTATCTACATTCCACATCCATGCCTTGATTAAGAGAAAGCTATGCATCATCATTTCATAAATTCAGTTGTAATCAAGTTAAGGTGAAGGATATGTTGTTTTGAATGCATATGGTCAGACTACCAACTCCAACAACTTGAATATTGCCACTGACTAATTGAAAATTATGATTACTAGCAAACTACTACTTCTTTTGTGTAACTTTGGAATTTTGAAAAAAAAAAAATCCCCTCAATAGAATAGTTTTATAATGCTGAAGAGAGAAGATATTAAAAAAAAAGTGACTGCACTTCTGCATATAAGAGAAAACCATAATTGCAACTAAATTCCCAGGGGTGAAAGAGACAAAGAAAGTACCAAAGTTGAAGCAGATATACCATCTAAAGGCACCCCGAAACTTGTCTAAATAAGCCAAACATTGCCTGTGCCAGTAAGGAAATAGAATCATTAGTGAGTAAACATACTGATATAGCGCAAGGATTTGCTTCACAAAAGTCATCCCATCACGTGAATCAACTTGAAATCAACAAAATATCACTCAACCAAAAATGGAGAATGAATACCCCTTATATATACGGTTCCATATCAGAAATGATAGATTAAAAAACCAAAGTACAAACAAAAAGTACTTCCTCCGTCCAAATAACTGCATAAACAAAAATCTGGTTAATATTACAAAAATTGAAGCATCACATGGTGGTACTAAGATGGCTGCTAAAAGCTTCAGTTAAAAAAATACAAAGATTACTTTTTCAAAAATACTTTTGAGCGGAAAACAGATCATATTACGATTAGAAAACAACATTTAATGTATCTTAGCAAAAAAAATCTCAAATATATCATTTCTAAATCAAGCACACTACAAGAAAATTTACAGAGGCATGCCCCTACAAGTTTTATCAGCAAATTTTGTTAAAGAAAGGACAAAAGGAATAAATTATAAGTTATAAAAATGTTTTGTATTTGCTGACCTCAAAAAATACCCAGCATTATACCTACTTATTCTATAGAAAACCTGAGCTAGGTGCACCCGAAAGAATCAATAATCTCTATGAACATCCAAAACAGCAACACCAATAAAGGCCCCCAATGGCCTAGAAATAGGTATGGAAAGATACTCGATCCCAAAGTAGAGGAAAAGAAAGATAATATCAATGAAGATATTCGAAACCTCTATCAAAATGTCCTACAGAATAGTAAAAGAAGCATGTATCCTCAAACCTACTAAAACCTATAAACCTGGTCAAACTATCTAATGAAAAAGGGCATACCCAAGGCTCCTCATAAATTCCAAACAGAGATAATTCCACAATCCCCTAACCAGCGACTGAAGAAACAAGTGCTCATGACACTCAAATTTATGCTTCGAACGGAACCTTCTCTGCAGCGAATTACTAATATACATTCCTCTTCCCCATACTTTGGGACAACTTACGTATCCAAAAAAAATTATATTGATATTGTCCTAATTAAGAACTGAAAACTGAACACAAGGAACCTTGGCCTACGTATCACCGTATAACATAAAACAACATATCAATTCAAGACAAGCATTGTATATTACCAAGAAAATTATATATGTAATTTTCAATTAAAGATATTAAAGTAACGACTCTCCTAACAACACCACAGAGTATGGTACAAGTCCATGTTTGCACTTCAAAATTCATCTAGTAAACGTTGTAAACTTGTAATTAAAATTATTCTTGTATTATAATTACCTTCACAAACATAGGTAGAATATTCCTTACACAGCAACACAAAGAAGAAAAGACTCCAACTATGAAGAACAATGACATTAAATAAAATTTAAAACTGACGCACCTTAACTAGAAGAAAATTAGCTGACATGATTGTGAGGATGAATATGATGATACATTTGCAAGAAGCTGAAGTTAGTGAAAAACAGAGAGACTATGTAAATAGTTATGCATTACTGTGAACAAAGGACATACTAAGCTCCATGTAAATATGCTAAATAAGTCAAAGATATCACAAGCCAAACTATGGACATCCCAAATGATAGTGTGTTCTAAACATGTTGGCCACTAAGGTAAAAGTCCCGAAAACAATGGTAAGAATGGGTAAGTTCCAACGAAAATTTCTCCATTGGGCATCAGACATATCCTACATAAAAAAGAGGAGAAATTAGCATCCAGACAAACCCTTTAATCATTTATTACAGCTTGAACTGTGACAACCATTTGATTCAAGATGCATGATATGTACAAATATTGTTCTACAGTACTAGTTCTGAATATCCGAGAATATATAAACACTAAAGCAATTATACAAGCCAAAGACTGAAGTCTACAACATTTAAGATGATGACAAGTGATAAATTATTTCAGGAGATAGAGAGAAACATACATTTAACCTATTAGGAAACCATCCACCGTGTAAACCCTTTAGTTTAAGAGTATAATCTGTACCAGCGGTATACCAAATCAAGAAAAGGAAATTAATAAAAATGAATATATATCGCAGATAAGAAAAGGATGTTGATAAGATAAACACAAAGTATAATGAAAAAGAAAAAACCTTGGGAAAATTGGAGGGAACAATGAATCATATAAACATAAAAGACAGCTGTGTATAGAATGAGAAATGTGAGCTCTCTTTTCTGCCATGAGCTATTCATGCCTGCTCAACCAGACTCAAACAGCCTCACTGCGAAAAAATGAGATATGAATTGCATTTCACCCATTCGGTTAACAAAAACTAACCACAAGCAATATTGTCAGAGCTGATATATCATGGCATTGAAAAATTGCACACTTTTACTCGTAATTCTCCAAAATAATAGCAATCTCAAATACTATGTTCCTCAGTTTAAAATTTTCCAAATGACTTTCAAAGGAAATAATATTACAGCTCTGCTTTTTTATTTAGACTACAACAGTTAATGTATAAAATTTTATGTTCCGAAATTATATAAGTTATATCAAATTTGTCATTTAGGTGGCTGACGCAAACCATCAGTTAGCAGAATTGTTTTTTTTTTGTGGAGTTTTTTAGCCTATGCTCTACTAAATGTGTTGTCAATTTAATCATAATCAGTTCTAAAATTTGCAACAATCCAAGTATTTTGCCTTTTGCTAAAAAAAAAGAAAAAAGGAAATGGACAAACTCAAATAATGTATAGTAAATTTACGTCTAAATGGCTTGCAAAACCTTAGGAAAACATAAAACCAGGAAGATGATATGTCCACCAAAATTTTACACCAATATACACCGGAATTGTTATGGATGCAACATTATATTTTCCTCTAAATTGAGATATAAAAATTTGCTTTGTTAATTGTTTTGTGTTGGAGAAATTATACAAAATATCCACAGAAAATGTAACCAATGCAACTTTTTCTATACAACTATTATCAAAATAGTTGCATGGTCAATTTTTTTAATTTTTTTGCTGGAAAAGTTACTTTTTTTCCCTATTTAGATATAGAAACAGTTACTTTGTCAATTTTTTGTCATATATATATATATATATATATATATATATATATATGAAAAAATAATTGCATTGTATAATGTTGCATGAAGTATATTCCGTTTAAGTTTTTCTGTGGACATATCATTATTCTTCTAGTTAATAAATATGCATAAAAACATAAATTGAAATTACATTGAGTACATAATTATGTGTGCATTTGTGTGGAATATGTTCAGTGGATGAAGAATGAGAGAGAGATGTGGTTTATTACCCTGAAAATGGATCAATCTCCGCGGTGGCGTTTTCCGGTGGTTGTGGTGGTCCGATGGTGCCACAACTACTTCGTCAGTTTAGAGAAGCTGGGAGGAATTATGCAAAGAGAGAGAAACCAAAAACAAAAAAACAATATACATATATTCTATTATACTTTTTAATTTTAATAAAATTCAAAAATTAAAACTATAACTCAAAATGGTCAGTATTGTAATAACCATGAATTCTATTAGTCATTGTAATTATAATTATTAAATAATTATCAATGAATTAAAAATTTTGTACTAATTAATTGTGTATTAGATAATTAAATAAATGTACTTGTGTATGTATATTTATCTAAAGAATTAAAGCAAGGTGTATAATTAATTAAAGCAAATCTAATTGGATTATGTTTTAAATTCAAATGAGTTGTTAAACTAGGTCAATTAAATTTACCAAGTAGCCTATGTAATTAATTTAATTATTAGTCCATGTAATTAATTAAACAAGCTCAGTGCTTATTTTAATTAAAGGTAGCATAGTATAATTAATGTAAGCCCAATGTGTTATTTAAATTGAGCCCAAAACAAATTAATTGAATGAGCCCAACTTATTTAAATCCTAGTCCAAGGTAGAGCCCAAATAAAAGTCAAAAATGATAGTCAATCATTATATATAATGAATATACATATAGGAATATATATGTATATATAATCTATTAAAATTAAAGGAAAATTGGACCAATTTTATGTGTATGGCCGATCAAACTAGGGGATCCACCAAGGGTGGCTTGATTTGCTAGGTTGCTTTGTTCGCACATTTGGTTTTGGTAGTTCAACCACCCATGTCAATCACCTTGTCATTCTTCATGTCAATCCATCAAATAGTAATCACAATTAGCCTCTTAATTGACCAATGCTAGTTGATTAGGGAGTTAATGAAGGCTTACCAACGTCCTATAAATAAGACCTCCACCAAGCTTTAATAGGTTGGTCATTTCATTTCCTAGAAATCCTAGAGAGAAAAGGAAGAGTTATAGTGATAGTTGAGAGAAAAACACTTTGAGTGTGGAGGATATTGCTAGAAGAAGAGCTTGGTGGATGACCTATAGTCTCATAACTTACTTTTGAAGGAGAAGGAGAAGAGCACACAAGTCCAAGAGGTTTAAAAGTGCTCCAACTCTTCCTTAGTTCATTTTATGGTCTATATATGTTTTATATGATCAAAAATATATTTTTAACCTATCAAAACTTCTTTTGATGATCTAGAAGTCTAAAACTATGTTATATTGGTATATTCATGGTATGATATGTTTAATACATGTTTTGGTATGTGTTGATTGCATAAAAATGGAAGAACAATCCATATTAACCTTTACCGGTAAAACCCTAGTCAAGCATGTTATGTTTTATGTTGTAACTTGAAATGTACAAGTTGGAAAATGGATTTTTATGGCTATAAAGCTAGATCTATGAGTTTTAAAGAAAAACCCTTTTTGAACCTTTCAAAAATATTGAATAACAAATAAGTTATAGCTTTTATCGCAAAACATCTCATTTTAAAACCCTAATGCACAACAGTCCACTTTGAGCCCATTTTTCGTGATCTATACATATCCAAAAATGTGTTTCAATGATGGAATATTGTAGTTCAAGAATATACGAATCCAACAAGACCAATTTGAGGTCATTTGGATTTGTAGATTTCATTTTATGTAAGTTTTAACAAAGGATGTAAAAATCACAAAAACAGAACACAAAGTAGCAAACTTTCTGCAAGAAATCCTTGGACCAGGGCGCTTAAGCGCCTAACTCAGCACTCCAGGCGCCACCTTGAGCGCCTAGGCGCCTGTATGAGCGCCTGGGTCAGCTGACGTGGCCTGGGTTGGGTCGGGTCGTGCCGGAAATGATTTCGGGTCGGTTCGGGTCGAATTTGATTAATTAAATGGGTCAGGTAATATTTTACATATTAATATAATTAATATGGGACCCAAATAAAATAATTATTTTTTATTTAAATAAACTTTAAATAATAAATAATATTTCAGGAAATTAATTATTACTTAAATAAAATAATAATTAAACAATGATTAATTAATTATTGTCTAATTGTTATTAAATAAAGAATAAAGGGAATTAAAAGAAATTAATTATTTATTATTTAATAATAAATAAAGGGAATTAAGAATAATTTATTGAAGTAATTAAAGTAATTATTTATTTTTAATAATAAATAAAGCAAATAGGTTCATCAATGGTTACTTAATTGTTGAATAAAATTAATAAAATTAATATTTATTATTTAATTAATATTAAATAATAAATAAGGGTAATAATTAATAGATTATTATTTAGTTGATATTAAATAATAATTAAAGTAGAATTTGGATTAATAATATAAGTAAATAAATTAAATATTATTAAATAATTAATAATATTAATAAATGAATAAAATATTATTAAATGATTAATAATATTATAAGGTTAATAAAATATTATTAAATGATTAATAATATTAGATAATTAATAATATATTATTAAATGATTAATAATATTAGATACTTAATAAAATATTATTAAATGATTAATAATATTCAAAGACTAATAAAATATTATTAAATTGTTAATAATATTAAATAAGTGTGTAATCTATATTAAATATTTAATATAGGTTTTATGTGATTGAAATATTATCAAGTGATGATAATATTTCCTAAGTGTTTATATACTTTTAACTACATAATTATTTGGTTAAGTGTTAGAGGTGTAAGAAGTATAGAGGTTATCATATAAATGTCTATATGATGCTAATTTAAAGATCAACTTGATTAATTGTTAAGTCTACTCAAAGAGAATTAAATTGAATTGATTAGCAGTAGACTACGTACGAGGCAAGTTCTCCAAACCTTAACTTGTATTTATTTTTGCAAGTTCTCTAACCCTACTCATTTATTGTTGAACAAGTTTTTATACTTGTATTTATTGTCAGAGCTTGAAGTGGTTTAATTATTTAAAATTATTCCACATCAATATTGTTTACAAAATCGCACTTAGTGCATTTGAAGCCTAATAGTTCTTGATTCATCAACTGTATTAAAAATGTCTAAAGCTAATTGTTCAGCTAGACATTGCGTTTATAAATTCAATAACTTGAATACTTTTAAAAACTTATCCAAACTATTGCTTGGTGCGGATTCTTATATTAAGTCTGAGAATTGAACAACCCTAAATAAAGGGATTTTATGTTGGGAAACCGGCTTTGGCGCCAGATGACTAAATGTAATGCATATACAGCGGGTTGAATAGACTGATCCCCTTGAAAATCAAACTACTGAAAGGGTCAGAGGAAACTCTATTATACCCTTGTTAGTTCAGGGTCCTTAGTGGTCACTCAGCATTTTAAGATTCAAATATTCTGTTTAATAAAATTTGAGTCTTGTTCCATTCACAATTGTTATATCTATTGTTGAAACCATTGATAACATCTCTTATTCATTCATGATATAATAAATCTCTATGATTGTTCTTAACTTGCTGAGCAAACTAGTTGTTCATTCTTGCTATATCATGAACCATTTTCAGATAAACCTGACTGCTCAAAGAAGGATAAAGGAAAAGGAAAAGTTAGAGCTTAAGTTAGCTTATACATGCTAATTAAATGTTTAAATATGTATTTACTGTTGATAAATCTTTTGTAATTCCTTATAATAAGAACTGTTTATGTTAAGGTTAATAGACCCTGGTATTATAACCTTTTATTAAGGAACCAATATGTATTATTCCGCTAAGTTTAAATACAATGTATGTATTTAATTATTAGTAATGTATTGAACAGTGAGAACCAAACCCGAGGTTATGGAATCCAAATTTGGGGTCATCACAAGTATAGTGTATAGATCAAATTTATTATGTCTCAAATGACGAATAATATTAGAGAAATATAAATTTTAATTTCAAATAATGAGTCTAAGCTCAGGCCATAATTTTTTTTTGATACATTGATGATATATGCCATGGCAACACTTTTACCAACAAAAGTGTATGCGATATAACAGTAATAATACTATATATGCACAAATTATTAACAAAATAGTCACAACAAGTTTTGAGTGATTTCATTTTATTATTTATTACAAATATAATTTATTTAAATATTCCTAATTTTTATTATGTGAAGAAGAATCAACTCTTATGAGTTATGAATATGAAGGTGTAACAACTCATGGTAAATTTCAAATTTAAGTCAAATTAACCCCAAACATGAGATTGTTGTATTATAAAAAGTGTCCTTTCATATATTGCGATTTTTGGTTTTTGTCATATCTTTAGCATATTATCAATATTAGTTATTCACGTAATTGACAACAATAAAAAATTGATACAACAAGATATATTATCTTCTTTATAAAAGATACATCTAATTTAAAATCACCACACAAATATTATTTAACGTTTCTAATTCTTCGATTAACTTCTAAAAATAATATTACTCAAAAAAACAAACCACAAAATTTGTTAAGCGCTCACACGGAGGCTAACTATTACTTATTGTAAATAATTAGTTAATTCTTGAATAAATGTGTTTTAAATAAATTTTTGTTATTTATGAAATTTAAAAGTCAAACCAAACTCTGATTTTTATTTGAATGTAACCAATTTTTTTGTTTATGGGTAACACATTCAAATAGAATAAAGTATGGGGATGAAATTGAAATAAACGGAAGAAAATTAACTACTCCGCTACTAATACGCGCGCATTAGCTTTACAAGTAAGCTACAGGGTTTCCAATTTTCCATATAAGAACGAGCTTCAAAATAAAGCTGCTATGTTACTTAACCGACTCCGTCTCAATCCCCTATATAAACCCCAATCATCGATTATCCTGAATCTCCATAATTCCACGCTACTTTTACTCTCACTTTCTCTCTCCTCTCTCAACAGATTCTGCAATTGCCACCATGTTTTCTTCTACTCGTAAGTATCCACATTATATATCTCATTAATTTTATATACATGCATGATTGTATGTATGTTAGTGTTCGTGTTCATAGTTTGTGTTTGATTTCTCTCGTTTAATCTTTATTTGAATGCTTGTTTCTGTTTAATTTGTGAATTAGGGAGTAAAGTTATGGTGTTTGTGACCCATTTTGTTATTTGTTTGTTTCTTTGTCATTAATTCTTGTTTAATTGGTTTACGGTTTGATATTTTCCGGTTTTCTGTAATAATCTGTTTTTTATTTATAATTTTCATGTTAGGATAATCATCAATATCATACAGCACATATGTCCATTTTATCATGTTCATGTCAACTTTTGTGTGTATTTAGTTTTAGGGAAATTGTTGTTTGTATATACATATATAGTATGTATAATCATTTTTATAGGAATTTATTAATTCTTATAATGTTTTTATTACACATGCAACAGGGCACACAATTTAATTTTATAATATTTTTATGGAAATCTCTATTTTTTTGTCGTTCTTCTTGTATTCGGTGAGTAATTGACATTGAAATACCGAAATACTGCAAAATATTATCTATCGAATTAATCTTCTTCTTCTTTTTTTTTTTTTTTGGGGGGGGGGGGGGGGGGGGGGGGGGGGGAGAGAGGTTGATTAATTGTGATTTTAACAATGATTTCCAGAAAAGCAAGACAAAACCTCTGAAATCATCATATGATCTTTGCACTTTTTCCATTTTTTCATATGTTTTGTTGAGATTATGCTTTCTGTACGACCATTTTCTTGGTGAACGGGTGGGGGGGGGGGGGGGGGGGGGAGGTGTTGATTAATTGTGATTTTAACAATGATTTCCAGAAAAGCAAGACAAAACCTCTGAAATCATCATAAGATCTTTGCACTTTTTTTCCATTTTTTCATATGTTTTGTCGAGATTATGCTTTCTGTACGACCAGTTTCTTGGTGAACTTTATGGTAATTACTTTTGTTTTATTAGCAGCTGGTAATTACTTTTTTTTTCTTAGCAGCTTCTATGAATTCGACAACTAATCCATTTGGACCCCAATTTGTATTTGGGCAAAGTAGCGTGCCTAGCAGCAGCACAAGTTTTGGCTCAGCTACTGGAGCTTCAGTATTTGGTGGAGCTTCAGCAGGGGTGTTTGGAGCTTCTGCTTCACCTTTATCATCAACATTCACAACTCCGCCATCTCCTGCATTTGGGTGTTCTTCATCAGGTTTTGGTGGTTAGTACATTTAGATATTCACATTCTATATCTAATAATATATACATGCATGAGCATGATTGTATTTGTGCATGATTGTATTTATATTAGTGTTAATGTTCATAATTTTTGTCTGATTTTTCTCACTTAGTCTTTTATTTGAATGACCCAGTATGCTGTTTGTGCTTAATTTGTGAATTATGGGGTAAAGTTATGATTTTTATGACCAATGGCGTTATCTGTTTCTTTCTTTCTTTCTCATTAATTCTTGTTTTATTGGGTTACTGGTTGATATTTTCCGGTTATTTTCTGGAATCACGTGTTTTCTTTTGCTTATAATTTTTATGTTAGGATAAACCTTTCTGTCATATGTTCGTGAGTAATTGTGTACATCTTTCACACAAATTAAGAAAAATAAAAGTAGATGTGAGACTATTAATAAGTTCAAATTTTACCCACGCTGAACCCCACATAAGTACATACTATTCTTTCCTTTTCCCTAAAAGGAGGTGGACACTACATTTTGGGTTAAATAGTCTTAATATAACATTTTGAATTTGAATTCCGTAATTTAGACATCTTTTAGGGGACATTTTTTTTGTACTTTAGACATCTTTTATGGGATAGAGAGAGTATAATTTATTTGCAGATAGTTTGTACAATGTTTTTTTTTTTATAGAAAGTTCTTAATTCTTATAATGTCTTTATCATACATACACCAGGGCACACAATATACTTCTATAAAATTTTATTGATTCTGTGGAATCATTTTTTTAAGTTATTGAAATCTCTGTATTTTTATTGCTCTTCTTGAGTATTTTGTTAGTAATCGTCATTGATATACCGAATTCCTACAAATATTATCTATTGTTTGATTTTAATAATTGTATTGAAGTAATCCTTTTTTCTTTTGGAAAAAGTGGGAGGGTTGATTACTTGTAATTGTGACAATGATTTCCATAAAGCAAGACAAACATCTGAAACCATCATGATCTTTGTATTTTTTCCACTTTTTCACCTTTACATTTCCTTATACTATATGTTTTATTGGTACTATGCTTTCAATACGACCAATTTCTTGGTCAACATAATGGTAACTTTTGTTTTCTTTAGCAGCTTCTATGAATTCTTCTAATAGTCAATTTGGACCCCAATATGTATTTGGGCAAAGTAGTCATCTAAATGGTAAAGTGACAGTGCCTGCGCCCACTAGCGGCGTCACAAGTTTTGGCTCATATACAGGAGCTTTAGTATTTGATGGACCTTCAGAAGGGGTGTTTGGAGCATCTTCATCAACATTCACAACTCTGTCATCTCCTGCTTTTGGGTGGACTTCAGCAGGTTTTGGTGGTTAGTACATTTCGACGTAACTTCAGCTTCTTATATGTTTTAGTTGATTTTGCCAATAGCACTCGTCTTCTTTGTTCCTCATATCTTCTTGTTTATGTATTTGCTGGGATATAAATTTCTGTATCACTAGCTCCTTAGTGAAGACTAGGATTATATATCGGTGATGTTATGAGTTTCATGACAAATTACTATATCTGTTTTTATATCTTGTATTTGTCATTACTTCTTGCCTTCTGGACTCTGTATAACTCTATTAATATTTTCTTTAACCGTGTGTTTGTTTTTTTTATTTTATCTCCATGTCACAAATTTCCTCTCCCTCATTCAGCATGTGCATTCATGTTTATGATGCTTAATCTTAATTTTTCTGTGTGATCAGGTTCAGGAAAATAGTTATAAATTTAAATTAGTAATGCATATAGATACAGACTGTAATATCCTTTGACTCAAACTTCTCATGAATCATGATGTCTGTTTTACTTATGCTCCATGGAAGCGCCCAATATAGTTGCTAAAATTTATGGATTCTTTGGAAATTGTTATGTTAGTCATTGAACGCTCTAATTTTTTCGTGTTCTTCTTGAGTCGTTGGTGAATGGTAAACACTGATATCCTGAATTACAACAAAAAAATTGTCTTCCATTTGATTTCAGTACCTACCAGTCCATTTGGATCCCAGTACATACTTGGGCAAAGTAGCAATCCAAATGGTGCAGAAGTGTCTGCCCCCAATAGCGGCGTAGCACCTTTTGGCTCACAGGCAAGAACGTCAGTATTTGGTGGAGCTTTAACGGGCGTGTTTGGAGCAACTGCTTCTCCTTTATCATCTACATCAACATTAGCTACTACATCATCTCCTGCAATATGGGACTCTCCATCCAGTTTTGTTGGTTAGTACTTTACATAAATTGTTAGAAAATTTTATTATGGGAACTTGGGTCCCACTCACTATTCATGTGAGAGGAGCCATTATTTATTTATTTTATTTTTATTTTTTTGGGGGGGGGGGGGGGGATATAGACACAAATAATAACTCTATAATAACTGAATGGACCCACTTGCGGTGCAATTCTTTTGGTTTGCTAACTAGGGGTCATTTTGGTGGAATTTCAAATGGGCATGTTTTGGAAACTTCTTCACAGTCATCTTCTAACACTTTATTTACTAAAAAGATAGCGCCCTTAGTTCAGTTTGGTAGAACGTGTGCTTTTAAAAAAGCCATGTCATAGGTTCAAATCCTATAGAGCGTGGTTTTGTTTGGTTAAGTCTAATTGCAATATAGGAGAAGTTAATCATGTATTTTGTTATATTAACAATTAAATGTAGTAATTAATTCTACTCAATTTGCAGGAGGCGAAGCCAGATTGCCAACATTTGGGATTATAGACTCTGAACAATCAACTTTTGGTGTTATACGTGGAGGAAGTAGAGCAACATCTTACACTGGAACCGCTGAGGTGGATAGTTCACAAATAGCTGGAAGAATAGTGTCTATATCTGCCTTGCATGCTCATAAAGATAAATGCCATGAAGAATTGAGATGGGAGGACTACAAGTTAGGAGATAAAGGTATGCTTGAATTCTTATGTCTGGACTGCACATTTGGCCAGCTTGTTTACAAATATGTCATACCAATTGTTTGGTTACCAAAGAGAAGTTGTAAAAACCCTGTGTACATTGTAGGAACACAAGTCAGAATATCCACATGTGATGGAATAGGCTCTGGACAGTCCGCACTTGGTAGCCATTATTTAGGAAGCAATTTAGCGACTTACACTGGAACCCTTGAGGTAAATGGTGGAAGCAGTGCTGGAAGTCTGTTGTCATTATCTGCTATGCCAGTTTACCAAAATAGAAGCCATGAAGAATTGAGGTGGGAGGACCATCAGCTCAAGAATAGAGGTATGTATGCTTGACTTTTCTGTGTATTGACCATCACCATTTGGTACCAAAAGATGTATTAACTTCCTCTTCATTGATTAATTTCAATCTACAGGTGAATTTGGAGATGGTCCTGCCTGTTTACAGTCAAATCCTTTTAGTAATCCTTTGTCTAGATCTGATAACTCATCTTTGAATCCTATATCTTCCTCTATCACATCAAATATATTTTCCCCCAGAACGTCATCCTTCAGCTTTCCAAGCTCTGAAGTGTCTACACCTGCATTTAGTTGGCCTCCCTTTAGCACATCGTCCTTTGGTAATTCAATCTGGACAACCTCATCATCCAAGCCTCCTTGCACAGCAGTGATGGTGGGATCCAACTCTTCCCCATCTCTTTCTGATCCCTTTAGCTCACCTACTTTTGCACCATCCCCTTCTCTTGCCAGTTCTGTGTCACCTACGTGTCACTCATCTGAGAATCCCTTTACTTCAACAACTTCCAATCCATTTCTTCATCAAAATTCATCTGCCTTTACCTTTCCAGCCTTTAGCACACTGTCCACTGCCAACTCTTTCTTGGACAAATCACGTGGGGCTCCTACTTCACTAACTCAGTCTGTCCCTCCTTTTGGACCCAGTACATTCTCATCTTTTTCCAGTCATCCACCCATTTCAACTGCATATACATCAACTCCGACAATTATCAGTTCATCAGCTCCAGGAACAACTTCCTTTGGACCCAATTTACTCAATTATACTTCAACTGCTTTTGCACCATCACCTTCTATCTGCAGTTCTAATTACGTAACAGCGTCACACGCTGCACTTGTACCTGACAATAGCACTCAATCTCTTTTTGCTCCATCTCTTTCACCACCACCTCCCTCTATCTCCAGTTGTACATCTTCAAGACCTAGTCCTGGCTTTAGCTTTGTAGAAATTACGCCCTCAGTCACTCAGAAAAGTTCTTTATCCGATCAGATTACTAGCTGTTCATCTGGTAACCCATACACGTTCACTTTTCCATCAATGACACCTGGATTCAAGGTTAATTTCTATTCAAGCAAACCATACCAGATAATACATGTACTAGTTTAGGATGACATTGGATAGTTATATTGGAGCTTTACTCTGATGGAGAATGTGTTTTTTATGTCTATAATTGCAGCCTTCTTTCCCCAATCCTTTTCAGCAAGAACAAACTAGTCAGACAGGAGGTGCGTTCCCTAGTAGTTCAGCATAGATAGTCTTAAATGTCATACTATTTTCTGTTAATGATAGGATACTTTGGATTTCATGGTCTGGTATTTAATTTTTATTTTTGCCCTTCTGAAAGGTTCAAATGGCATTGCTGGTGTTACAGAAGTTGGTGGACAAATTACCTCAGCTCAGCAGTATGCTTCATCTGACTTCTTATTCTCCTTTCCCTGAATTACTTTAATTGCTAGTGCTAGTGATCAGAATTTAGTATGAACAATTTTACTGTAAGAGTATATTGCATTTTTCATTCAATTCTTGGTTTGGACAGACACCGTAGTTCTTTCAGATGAGTCAACATTTTTACTGCTGGTGATATTTGGATATTTGGTATCATTTATAGATGTACGTTTCTCTGTTATGGAGATCATCAATTGCTGAAAGTAACATATATCTGCCTGCAATATCTTGATGAGCTTCTGTTAAATGCTATGTACAGTAGTGGTGTTTATTTTGTGTCATAGGACGTAAAAAACTTTCATGTAGGATCTTTTTGCTGTTGTAGGAAAACAAAAAAGTAACATATATCTGCGCCTGCAATTTCTTGACGAGCTTCTGTTAAATGCTATGTACAGTAGTGGTGTTTATTTTGTGCCATAGCACGTGATGAACTTTCATGTAGGATCTTTTTGCTGTTGTAGGAAAACAAAATCTCTCTTGCAATAGTCATTTTTTCCTAGAATGATGTCATGAATTGTATATTAATAATGTTATTCACTACTTCATGTGTGATTATACCTTTTTCAGGTTTCCCTATCAGAGCACTGACTCTATGAAGCAATCACCTGTTCCTAGCCCTTTCAGAACATTGCCCCAGATGTCAACTGATGACCCTAGAGCTACACCAGTAGTAAGATATGGAATTTCCAGTATACCTGTAAGTTTTGTGCATATACAAATATTATTTACCATTGGGTGCAAGAATATGCATTAAATGGGCTCTACCTTGTTAGCTATGATTAAGGACATATAGATAGGTTCTGCATTTTATGAGAAAAGTTTGTCTTGTGAACAATTCTACGAAAAGGTACACAGTTTTCTTGTGTGCATATCGTGGAATGAGATAAGTAAACAAACTAAAATCAAATTTAACAAGGACTAGGGTTTGGGATTAACAATAAGCAACTACAATGATAATATATGCAAACATGTATATTTGTGTATTTTGTGATCATAATATCACACACATTAATGTTTGCCAGTAGAGACAAATACGCAGGTCTAAATATGAAGATCATAAGATTTATAAACCTGGTGTGGTTTTCCATAAATTTTAAAAAGTTGTATCCAGCTCTGCTTCTGCATTGTATCTGCATACAAACAAGTATGAGATACATGACTTTGTTGGTCTACCATAAATTTTAGACAAATTGCATCCTTCTATAAAAAAAATTCAAGAGCACCCCTACTCCTGCATTATATATGAAGAAATGTGGAAGTGATGTTTAATATGAACAATTATGAGACACATGCATTGTGTCCACAAGTGGCTTCACTATATAACACCCAAGTCTTTTACCATTTTCAATATGTTTTTGAAAAGCTTAATATAAGCATCTTAGTTGCGCATTATAAAAAACTTGCTTCTTTTATCAACAGGTCTCTGAAAAGCCTTCTCCTGTCAGAAGTTCCTCCCTGCTGACTATCAGACACTTAAGTCACAGAAAAAATTGGCTGTCAACTCCGAAATTCAATCCTAAAAGAGATGGTCCAAAGGTAAGAATCATGCACAAGTTGAAATTGGTATCATTTAATTAGATCCTGATCTCTCCCTTTTGCCCTCCTTAATGGATGGAAATAACCATGAAAATATTGGTATGTTAGTTGGTCACTTAAATGCTATATGCAGGTGCCATTTTTCAGTGATGCTCACACGACTCCTAGTGCAGCCAAGGCAGTGGCTCTATTGCCTAGGGAGAATCCAAGATCTTTAGTTATTGGTCCAACTGAAGAGTGGAATCTGATGGCTAACTTTGAGAATTCTTCTGTGGTTAAGCATACATCCATTCACGTGTATGAGAATGGTAAGTTCTTGGTAAAATAAGCACAGTGGTTTATATTTGCTCTAAATTCCACAATTTCAATATATTTTAATCGTTGAAGCTTTTACTTTAGTAACAGTGATAATATGTAGGTATAAGAATAAATGGACTCATACTACTAAGTTTCACATTTTAATGGTTGTCTTCTTTATGGCTCAAGTAGTATAAATGCATAAGTAATAAAGATCAATTGATCTTCTTTAACTCTCATGTTTATCCCTTTTTAAATTTGAATTATATTTATGATTGTGTCAAATATTAAAATGTACTGTTTTCTAACTTCTGACATGTTTTTATTACCTTTCAGGTAATGTTTCTGTGAAGGTGTCTGCACCTGTTGTGGAAGATTCCTTATACCCAAACAAAGATGGTAAGACGTTGATACATCATTTAAAAATTTTCTTCTCCTGGATCCTATATCTATTTCTAATGGTTGTTTCTCACATACATTTATTGCTGGTTTGAGATGAAAAATAATATGAGAATTGGTCTGGAATAGAATCAATTTCAAAATTGAAAGATCAGTAGTTTATGAAAAGAAAAAGAAAATGACGATATTTATCTTTCACATTTAAGTACTTTCTTCTGTTAATGCTGTCCCTAGTTATTTTCTGCTTCTTATATCATATTGGCATTATTTGCATATATATGTCACAGTATCTACAGGTGCCTTTAACTTAATTACTTTTTATTTTCAATTAATTACATGTCTGTTTATTCAGATGAATTCTGTGTCTACCTTTGTTTCAAATTTCAATGGAATTTCCTAAGACAGATCTACTCTCTGTTTCTCTCTTCTTTTTTTTCCTTCTATTGTTCTTATGAACTTTGTTAATTAACGGTGTTAGTATAATTAATCTGGTAAATTTAAGCATTTACTTACATTGTGTTTTTGAAGATACTAATGGTCCTATTTAGATAGGAAAATAGGAGTAGTAGTGGGGGAACATTAATGCTTCATCAAGTAATTCCATTATATCATACATTTTTCTTCTAATCATTGTTCTTTTTTTCTTTTTATCATTTTTTTGGCCTATTCTGATTCAAAGCTAATTCTCTCGGAATGTTGCAGGAAACTCGGATCAAACTAGCGCAAGTAGTGCTGCTTCTGCTGAACACAACCATAAACTCGATGGGGTTCATGATGATCATCAAGCGCCAAGGGGAGATTCTGCAATTGTTGAAGAACCCGCACTCAAAATAACATATTCTTTTTCGAGCACGGGTTTTTCTGGTGGTGCCTGATGTTATGAAGCTGATGCCAAAACTCAGACACACTGACTACTACGTTGAACCACGAATTGAGGAATTGGCAGTAAAAGAAAGCTCTAAATCAGGGTTCTGCAGCCATGTGAAGGACTTCGTTGTTGGGCGGCTGGGTTATGGGAGCATCATGTTTTTGGGAGAGACAGATGTCCGGGAGCTTGATATCGAATCTCATGTCCAATTCAATTATCGCGAGGTGGTTGTTTATATGGATGAGACCAAGAAACCCCCAGTTGGGCAAGGCTTAAACAGGCCAGCTGAGATAACTCTATGTAACATCAAATGTATTGACAAAAAAACTGGGAAACAATACATTGATGGTCCAAAGGTTGACAAGTACAAAGAGACGTTAATGAAGAAGACAGCAGAACAAGGTGCAGAGTTTGTGTCATATGATCCCGTGCAAGGGAACTGGAAATTTAAAGTCCAGCACTTCTAGCTGCCGCTGGTGTATGAAGGTGGTTCCTTGAGCTGTTTCTATAATAGGTCAAGGTTAAGAAGATGGGTGTTTTGCAAGATTATTCAGAGGAAGAATTTGGTCATTATCTCCATGGTTGTTCCATGTTCGTGTAGAAGAACTATCCGATAGTTTTGGAATCTTTGCAAACTTGCATTGTCCGTGTCAGTGGAGTCTATACTTGCGCTTTAGCACTCAAAATTTGTTCCATCTGTGATCTGGTTTGATTTCGTCGTGATTGCATTGTCCATGTCACTAGTCTGTAGTTGCACTGTAGCATTCTAAATTTGTTCCGTCTGTGATCTGGTTTGATTTCATCGACTTGTCTTGCCATTGATACTGCTTCATGGTTGATTTGTCCTGAATGTTTTTCTTTGATAAATATATAGTCCATTTTGTTTCTTTTTTATTTGTACTACTTTTCAGTTTTCTGTTATTCGTATATGGGGGAAAACAGTGAAGGACAACGCTCACTATTTCTGCGCATGTTTGGGGGTGTTTGAAGTCATTAAACCCATGTCTGAAAAATGGGAAGGGAAGGGAAAAAAATACTCTTATTAAACTCGACACAAAACCCAAATTTTTGTATCCATCACTAAGGATGTTATTACAGGATGGAGTATTGTCCAGTCTCATGAGGCACATAACTGAGTGCAACAAGTTGACATATCTATCACTAACGTTATGTTTGTTTATTAATTCAAAATGTCTTATTTATTTTTAAATTTGGACTTGAGACTATTACTTCAGGATTATAAAATAACTTAGTATGAAGACTATTTAATACTATGTTCAACCGAGTATTATAATTTCAACCATTTGAGACTAAAAATTTCTAGACAAAATTAACCTCCACCTTTTGAATTTATTATAGATTGACTTTATGTGAAAAGTGAAAGGAGAACAGTTGAGATTAATTGATCAGTGTTTTAAAATTGGAACGGAATAAGTATCAATTTTATACTTAATAATTTTTTTAATGAATTTATGTTTTAAATTATTTTATTAAAAAAAATGACATTAATTTTAAATTTTGAAATTTCACAAATTGACTATAAAAGTCATTAATTAAAACTATTTTTACTAAAAGAAGGAGTATAATATAAAGACATCGTTGTTCCAATTTTACAAACAGGGTCATTTATGTCACGTCTTCGTCCACGGTTTACTTGCGATGTCTGATCATTGTCACTAAAACATTTGTGGAAACCTCACATCTCACTGTAAAAATTTTAAATGGTACCTCTAATTGTAAAAATATAAACCTTTAATTTATAAAATACTACCTCCGATCCAAACAATGGGAATGACGTTTTGAAGTTAATTTGAGATTTATTTTATTATTTAAAATTGATATTAGTTAACTTTGTTTTAGATAATACAATTATAAATTATTTAAATATTATTATTAATTATAAGAGGTTTTCTAAAGTTAAGTGAATACATTTAATTTTAAAAAAAATATTTTATCTTAATTTTTAAAAATCAAACTTGATCTTTCTCTTTTGAAAAGGAGGGAGTAGTCGAAATACTACCCCTCTTTCAATTCACAACAAAGAAAAAATAAAAAATGGCGACGCGAGGACTAAGCGGTTGAAGAAAAAATAACAAGTAGTTGAAAATTGTTGAGTATTCCGTACATGAAATTAATTGATGCTAATTTATGATTAATTGATTTTCAAATATTTTAAGTAGAAAGAATATTGTGATACACCGTAAACTCACTTACTTATTTCAGCACCATTTAAAAGCTTATAATTAATTAATTGTTCATCATTTTTTAATGTATAAATAAGTTTAAATTATAGTTTAAAATATGTTATTATTAGTAAGGGTATAATAGTCCAATTGATATTTTTATATCCAATTCTTTAATTAATTCTGAAAAAAACAAATATAACATATGATTATTTTAAATTATCTCATGAATAATTCCATAAAAAATAAACATGTAATTATAATTATTTAATCTCTTATTATTATAATTACAGAATTATAATCCTCACAAACGGGATGTTATTACGGGATGGAGCATTGTCCAGTCTAATGAGGCACGTACATACTTGAGTGCAACACGTTGACACTGCTCACAGCTAAGAGGAAGCGGCTTTTCTGGCGTAGGTTTAGGATTCAGGTTTCTTTGGGGGTCCAACACTGATGATTCCTGCAAACTTCCCCGTCTTCTTGACTTTAGTTGCGACAAACACAGGATCAACATCTCCAATAACAGTTAGCGTTCCCTTCTCACCATTCACGGATACCTGATCGATTCCTGTTCAATCAAACTGAAACTCAAGTTAGTATATCATCCCTATATATTTTAATTTCCTTATGCTATATATATATATATGCAAGTTAAATTAACTGAAACATGTGCCTGAAATTTTGGTAACTGCTTTGAGCACTTCAGTCTTGCATTTCTCACACTGAATACTCACCTTCAGCTCAATTTTCTGCTGATTATATATATTGCATGAAAACAAAAGAACTTAAGGTTTGTACAATTTAAGAAACTCGGAAAACTAAATATATACATACATACATACATACATACATATATATATATATATATATATATAAAGAAAAAAAGGGCGAAAAAATAAAACTAAATAAATATTAGTAGTAGAAAATATATATAGCTCATTACCTTCATTGTGTCCTATCTTTTGCAGCTCAAGGTTGGAATGGAGATGTAGCTAATTGTAAAAGACTTGCTTATATTTAGTTTTCCACTGCCGTGGTCAATCCGCCTTTGAAATTTATGAATCGGTATAAACTAATATTAGGTATGTAATTAATGATTTCAAACTCTAGAAACTCTCTTTCAGAACCCTCCATGCAGTTTCCCATTAATTAATTGCCGTGTTCGAGATACCGAAAATTTCGTTGACTAGCTTTTTCTGGGATACGACCTGAACAAGAAAGATAATGGTCGGCCCTAAACCAGGTCCCAAAATGACATTTTTCTTAAATATATATATATATATATATATATATTTTTTTTTTTTTTTTGTGCATGCTTGCCAAGTACCAATAAAATATTTTGAGATTGAATTTTGTGACGAGAAAAAAGAATAAGCATAAGTGCAAAACATTCGAACACTACATTCATTTTAATCATTAAAAAGTGGAATATGAATTTTATTTTGAATGTGACTTACAACTAACTGTGGAACTATAAGTAACAATATAGAATAATAATAATATGTCATCTCCTTCTTTACGGGGTCTTATGTCGATATTTGATATCAACATAAATTTATCGTCATATATAACAACACATTTTTGAAGAATTCATGATCTCGTGACATTTTTTCGCATAAACTTCAACTACATCAATCACTATTGTGAATAACTTTGAACTTTCTATAGACTAAATTCCACAAAAATATAAGACTAATTATAAATTATTCTCAAAAGTCTCGTCATTAACTTTTTGGATTATGTCGAATGGTAAAAGGTTTGAAGTTTGAATCTTTTCAAAGGAAAGATACCTTGTGGAAATTTCACATTTTATTGTCACTATTCACACAAAAAAGAACTTTAGTAACTTAATTACAGCAAATTTTAAATCGTAAACAAAGGGAATTGGAATGTAACCCTTCTACTCACTCGAAACACCTCAAGCTTCAATAAATGAATACACCACTTCAAAGATATGCCCCGTTACACAAGACAAGTCTATTTCTTGATTGCAAATTTAGTCTTAAACTTCTCAACCTCAATGTTATCAATTTGCAATGCTTTTGCCAACACATAATCCGGCACCGGCGGCGAGGTGGCAAACAACGAGGGGGCGATGGGCTGAACACCGGGGTACTGACTATTAAACGCGGCAATAACAGCTGCAGGAACATACCCATTGTTCTTTTGGTAATGAATTAGTCCTTTTGGGAACACAAATATTTCGCCCTGCTTAATTTTCTTGGAAATGAGGACATTTGATGTGGTTATAAATCCCATCTCTAGTTCTCCTTCGAGCACGAATACGATCTCGGAGGCACGTGGGTGGTTGTGGGGCGGGTTTAGGCCGCCAGGGGCATAGTCGATTCGGGACATGGACAGGCCAAGTGCATTGAGGCCTGGGATTTTCATGACACTGGCTGCAGTCCCTATTGAACCCATTGACGAGTTGATTTGTCCTGGCTTGGCCAAGCCGGCGAAGAAGAAATCTTCAGCTGTTATTTGCTCTTTGCAGGCAAATCCATTCACTTTCACTCCTGTTTTGCATACAAGATGGAAATGGACTGTTTGGTTATAAATTACAATTGAAAGTTGAAGTCCCATATCTGGATTTGATGAGAAAATGAACAAGTCCCCTGTCCCCCTTCATTTTGTCACCCTTTTCTTATGTAGATAGGTAATTTAGCTCCGTTTGTTGCAGTTTCAGGTTATAATTATTAAATTATAGAATAAAGAGTATTTGAGAATTTAATTGAATACTTAATAAACAAATTTGAGCTCTAGACATGCATAGTACCTTAAGCTTTTGAGTAAGTTGAGCAACAGCCAAGGCCTACATTATGGCCTATAGGCTCCACAACATAGATTATCCAATTTTTAATATTTCAAATTGTTGATTAATCGGGTGTATGTTTTTTGTTTTTCATGGCAAGATATAGCAGTACTCAACTAAGAATGTCAAAATCAGAAAGAAACAAGAAATGTAAATAGAACAAAACCCACAACAACAAAAATGTGTTGGGAGGGTTTATTTTGGCATTTCAAGACATTTCTCTTTATTTCTTAGTTTAATTTGTTTTCTCCTTTGCAATTGACCAATTTAGCACAAATCATGGAGAGATGATCATGGAAAGATTATAGCTTTGGTTTGTAAGAACATATACCAGAGGAGAGATCAGCCACACAAACATCTTGAAGCAAGTCAGGATCTGCAGAAACAGAATTAAAGCCAATGGCAGCCACCATCACCATCGCCACCATCACCACCACCAGTAATTTATCAAAATCCGCCATGATTTGTTAATGAATAATATTGTAATGAAACCAAAAAGGGTCACAAAAATTAAGATATGAAAAGAAAGAAAGAAATGTGGAGAATTATGTGAGGGAGATAAAAGGTGGTGAATTTGAATTGGGAAATACAAATGGTTGGGAGTTGACAAATTCTTTGGAGAGAGAGAAAAATGGCTGGGGAGTTGAGGAATGAATGAATGGCAAAGCACAATTGAAGCTCATGAATGGTGAAGGATCAACTTGTTATTCTTGCCCACGAAAGATTATTAAAATTAAAACACACAACCTCCTCTGTTCTGAATTATAAAGATTACTATTAACTTTTTAAAAGTTAATTTATGACATTTATAAATTTAAAATTTACATGATTTATTTAAAATTTTAAAATAATAAATCTTATAACTAATAATATTTTTTAAATAGTTTAAGATATTCTTAATTGTATTGATATAAACTAAATGAATTATCTCAATTTTGAGTTTAAAAATATTTGAAATTGATTTTTCAAAAGTTAATAGTAATCTTTCAAAATATACCATATTTACCGATGTAGAACTAGGGTGTTATAAACTCCCTCATCAAATCCATGTGTTGTATCATTAATATATTACTGGGTCATCTTAGCTCATCACAGGTTTACCAAAAAAATTATAATTAATTAATAATAGCAATTTAGGTCCTTATATATATATTTAAATATCCTACGTTAACCGAAATGAGATTATGGTGTTACAAAGATGGTATATAGTATCAAGGCGATATCTCTGTTCTTTTTTAAAACTTTTATTCTTTTGATAAAACAAATAAAAGGTAGGTAATAACAAAAATTAATAGTGGAGACAAAATTAATTATATAGGCAAGTAGACACTTGACTAATGATAATAGGAGTGACAGAAAGAAAAAAAATATTTCTCTCTCTAATTTTGTGTCGTGCGTGATATAAACGTGTAATGTCACTACTGTATTATTAGTCATTGAATTAGAATTTCTCAGTTGGTGCCCATAGATTTTTCTTAATACTTCCTCTATTTTGAATTATTAAATTATTATTAATTTTTTTTAAAATAATTTATTATATTTTTAAATTTAAAATTAATATAATTTATTTAAAATTTTAAAATAATTAATCTTATAACTAGTAATACTTTTAAATAATTTATGATATTCATTATTATATTGATATAAACTAAATAAATTCATGTCAATTTTAAATTTAAAAATATTTAAAATTTTTTTTTTTTAAATCAGTATTAATTTTATAATTTAGAACGGAGAGAGTAATATTTTTATAGTTTTATTATAATTCCCTTTTTTACAAAAATGTTACGCTCAGGTCAAATAGCCCATGTGAAATAATAAAAAGTAATTGTAAAATATAGAAACCAAATTTCTAATACTTCTTTTGTTATAAAAGTAGAGATGAATTTCCAAAATAACAACTTTAAAGAGAAAATTATATTCTCAAATGATAGCAAAAAAATGACAAATTTAGAACACGTTATTTATAGTGCTAAAATAAAAATATATTTATAATTTTTTGATGGGCTAAAAATATATAAATTTAATTCTGAAATGGATTTAACACACTACCATGCATTCCTTAATCAGAAAAATAGTTTAATAAACGAAAAAAAAACCAATAAATTAAATTTCCACTTCAGGAATGGAACCTGAATTCTTTGATCTTAGGAATTAATGGCCATATACTACAACGGATGCTTGTTATTTACCAGTATTTCTGTATTTATACATTTTTTTCACATGAATGCAGTTCATAAAGGCGATGTGAATAATAAAAACTAATTATAAAATATAGCAGTATAAGAATTAGAGATATATTTTTTAAAGAAAAAGTTTTAAAAATAATTTATTTTTTAAATATTTATTAATAATTTAGTAAAAGTGATGTGATATTAGAAATGATAATTTAAAAATAATCAAATAGGAAAATGTTATTTATAGTCTTACAAAATCTAAATGTATCTTTAGTTAAAACCTACTAAAAAGAAAAATATAACTCTAACTCTAAAACAATGGAAATAATATACTTTTTTTTTATTTGTCCTAAATTAATTGCCCTATTTCTAAATTTGTATTATTTTTGCTCACTTTTTTTCAAGTATACCTCCACAATTTCTAGATACATCTAATTAGTTAGGGGAAAGTGAAATCATTAACAACTTAACTATCTTGAAAAAATAAAAAGTTGATTAAATGCTAATGTTAATTATGTGAATATAAGTAATGAAGTTTTAAAAATTGAAAGATACTTATATATTAAATGAAAGAAAATGAGTTGGTGATATTAATTTAATAGGGATATATTAGAAATAATTTTTTTACCTTAATCCGTGTGTCATTTAAAAAGTGGACATTTAATATGGGACGGAGGGGGTAATAAAGTAGACTATTTTTATTATGATGAAAGAAAATACACTATCATGCATATTTTTAATTAATCAACATAATCATATAATAACTATACTCGTTTAGTGGGACCTTTAGGTCTCAGGTTCAATTCTTATTTGTATGAGTTTATTTATTCATTTGTGTGAAATATATTTCCTCCTTTATATGAGGTTTAATTGTGAATTTATTTTCTCCTTTTCTATGTGAGGCTTGATTAATTATTAATATTCTAATAATTATTATGTAGTTGATTAGTGTGACAACTCTAAAATCGGGTTCTTTAACTTCGGGTTTGGTTCTCACTGTACAATACTTAACAACACTGAAATACATAAATTGTATTCAAACTTCGCGGAATAATACAAAAGGTTCCTTATCAAAATGCTACACTTTCCAATGTCTATTAACCTTAATCGTAACATTTCATATCTTAAGGGAAATACAAAAGATTTACAAAGGAATTTCATAACAATAATTTAAATCTAACATGCATCTAATAATCTACGCATTTGCTTTTCCCTTGCTTTTGTCTGATTTAGAACATTCGGGCTTAGCTGAAATATAGTCATGATATAGCAAGAATGAGCAACTAGATGGCTCAGCAAGTTTATAAACAACAACATAAGATATATCATAATGAAGGAAAATAACTTCAAGGTTTTCAACAATAACAATTGTGAAAAATATCAAGAATCAAAGTTCAATATAAGAATGGATTGACTCTTTACTACTGAGTGGTCTTTAATGACCATGAACTGCTATTAAGGTAGAACAAACATACAATGTCTGACACCTTGTTAAAAATAACGGGACACTCGAGGAGATCATTCCTCTTATGTCCTATATATATGCATAACATTTAGATTTCTTGCGCAAATTCGATTTCCCGACAAATAAAAATCCCCTTTAACTAGGATTGTTCATTCTCAATCTTACTATAAGGATCCGCACCAACAATTGGTTTGGATAAGTTTTTAAAATATTCAATTTGATGAATTTAAATATGCATTGTCTAGCCGAAATAATTAGCTTAGACATTCCTAAACAGTTCTTGAATTAATGTACTATAACGTTTGCAAAAGCACTAAGTGCGAATACAATAATAAATAATAATGTGGAATAATTTTAGATAATTAATCCACCTTAAGCTCTGTCAAATAACTACGAGTGTAAATATTTGATCAATAATAATTGAATTGCTCAATGTAATTATCGTTGAAGAAAACTTACAACAATAAATACAAATTAGGGTTAAGAAGAAACTTGCAACATAAATTACAAGTTAAAATGTAGAAAACTTGCATCGTGCATTGTCTACGGATAACCAATTTAATTTAACAATCCTTAAACGGACCTAACAATTAAATCAGTTTGATCTTGAAATAGTATCATATACACATAAGTATGATGACCTTTATAACTCTTACGAACCACGTAATTGAATAATTATGGGTATTTAAATACTTAAAAAATATTATCATTACTTAATAATATTTCACACACAAAGAACCTATATTAACTATTTAATATGGTTCAAACAATTATCTAATATTATTAACAATTTAATAATATTTTATTAGCCTTATAGTATTATTCATCATTTGACTAAATATAAATTAGTACCCTGAACTTTTAACGTTTTTTCACTTTGGAGATTGAATTTTCAATTTTTTCAATTGAGTGATTAAACTTTTAATTTTTTCTACTTTGGGGATTGACTTATCTGTTTTTTCAATTAGGGGATTGAATTTTTAATTTTTTCCACTTTGGGGATTGTCTTCTCAATTTTTTTAATAATAATAATAATATAGTAATAATAATAATTGTAATAATAACAATAACAATAACAATAACAATAACAATAACAATAACAATAACAATAACAATAACAATAACAATAACAATAATAATAATAATAATAATAATAGTAATAATAATAGTAATAATAATAATAATAATAAAAAAAAAAAAAATTTGATTTTTGAGTTTTTAGGTTAAACTTAGTTTTAAAATTTAAAAAAAAAAAAAAAAACTCCACCTGTCAACTAAGACGACGGGTGGAAATTTTTTTTGATTTTTGAATTTTTTTTTTTTAAACTTAGTTTTTAAAATTTCAAAAAAAAAAAAAAAAAAAAAACAAACTTCACCCGTCAACTAAGATGACGGGTGGGAAAATTTTTTGATTTTGATTTTTTTGGTTAAACTTGGTTTTAAAATTTTTTTTTAAAAAAAAAAAAAAAAAAAAAAAAAAACTAAGTTGACGGGTGGAGTTTGTTTTTTTTTTTTTAAAATTTTAAAACTAAGTTTAACAAAAAAAAATCAAAAATCAAAAAAAAATTCCACCCGTCATCTTAGTGTGGGTGGAGTTTGTTTTTCTTTTTTCTTTTTTTTTTAAAAATTTTAAAAACTAAGTTTAAAAAAAAAATCAAAAATCAAAAAAAAATTCCACCAGTCGTCTTAGTTGATGGGTGGAGTTTTTTTTTTTTTTTTAAAATTTTAAAACTAAGTTTAACCTAAAAAATCAAAAATCAAAAAAAAATTCCACCCGTCAGCTTAGTTGACGGGTGGAGAATTTTTTTTTAAAACTTAGTTTAAAAAAAAAAAAAAGAATTTTTCACTCCACCCGACATCTAAGTTAACGAGTGGAGAACTTTTTTGAAAAATAAAATTCACTCCACCCGCTAACTAAGATGTCGGTTGGACTATGAATTTTTTTTTTTTTTTTGTCCTACCCGTTATCTTAGATAGCGGATAAAAATCATCTCATCCTTTAACATTATTATTTCAACAGTTGAAGATGCGTTTGCTGAAATAGTATCTATAGCAAACGCTTGCTATAGATCATTCCCCATATATATATATATATATATATATATATATATATATATGTATAGGAGAGAGACGAACAAAAAAATATGTGGTATCACAATTATTATTAATTTTTGACGTAGAATTTTTTAATTGTTACGTAAGATATCTAAGTTTTTAATCTTACACAATCTATCTACGGTCACTTCAAATATAAAATAAATTTAATTTTCACTTAACAATTAAATCGCACAAAAAGAGAATGTGAAAATATTCAAATTTCTATTTGATTTAAGATTATGGAGCATTGTAATTATTAAAATATTATGTAAAATTTATGCAGCTAAGTAATGCACATATGTTTACAGAGGAAGGCATTAATAAAGATTAAGAAAATCATTAACTATATGAAGAGAGACAACTGGGCAATAAGTCTGAGAAAATGAGAACAATAGAAAGTCACAAAACAATAGAAGTTTGTTTTACAAAATTTATATCAGTATATAAGATCAACATTTCTCATAATACTCGTGGAATATGATTCTTTTAAATAAACATCCTACTTCATTGTGAAGATCTTACTTGGACGGAGTTTGCTGCCTACCATCTGGTATAGAAAACAGAACTATAGGCTTCGAAGGCCTCACAAAAGGAACATCACATCTGAAATAACCCTTTCTTTCCAGCTGCAATATCTCCCCTTGCTTCAAGCTTCTCATGTTTGAATCCCCGTATGCTGCCATTTCCTTCTTCGTACATGGGTTAAGCACATCAAGGAAATCTTCATCTTCATCAAGCTGCAAGAGTAAACAGTTACACACACCAGTTATTAATTAATAATCCATTACACAAACTATAACTTTATTGTTCAGCTCATTATGAGCAAGAATGCAGCAAGATTTTTTCATTTAGAAATAGTTGTACAACACAAACTCGAACACAAAACAAGTTAGACATTGATGCTAAAGAAAACAATCACCATGCGCACCAAGCATGTTGCCATCAAATATGTGATATATATAATGATTAGAGCACCTATTTAAGAGATCATTTGCAATAAGCCAATGACAATAGGTGTACTATAGTGATTATACGATATATGCACTACAGGAGATTAAATTTAAAAAATCAAAACTTTTAACTTTCCGTCTAATGCCTCAAAATGGATATCAGCTAAGATGTTAAAAAGAATTCAGGGTACCATGATCAGAAAATCATTTAAAAAAAACAAACTTGCCCAGCAGCATTGTAAGAGAAAACATGTAAAATCACAAAATTTATGCTAAAGAATAATTTTAACGTACCAGGATCTAAAAATCATTCGAAAATTGCACCAGTAATATATAAGACAGCATGTATGTTTTTGACTCCTCCCCAAGAAAAGGAAAAAGGAAAGAAACTTGATATCCAGGAAAGTAGAATATACCTTCTTTTTTGTGATTAGATAATCAAACTCCATCAGAGAGAGTGTAACAAGTTCGTTCGTGTCTGGCAGCCATGTAAGTTTCAACTTTGTGCTCTTGACAGATCCTCCAGGATTCAAAACCCCAATTAACTGATTGATGTTTCCATCTTCATACTTACTGATTTCTCTTACTATGGCATTTCCCCAATCCATCAAAGTAATTTCCTCATCTACCGAGATGGATTTAGCATCAGCAAGGTCTATCCATATTCTCTTTGTGAAAGTGGTGGTCTTATCCCCTGCACCAGCATATTTCTTATGCCTTGGTATGATGCGCACAAATGGATCATCAGGTCCATCCTTCAAAGTCAACAAGATACGTTCTGCAGAGACTGCAGTGTGTCTAGGACAAACAGGATCAATAATTTTCTTATTGATCGTCCACAATTTGTCCCATTCCATAAGATTGAGATTTTTTGATGCCCCCTGAAAAAAGGAATCATCAAACCATGTTCAATTTTAAGGCCCTTGCTCAAGCTCTTTTACAGCCCCATCCTCAGCCCTAAAACCCTCAATGGTATAAGTAAATTTAAAAAAAAGTAAAAAGACAAAAGAAGAAAGGGGATAGGGAAGTCAAATCATGTATGAGCATTATTACATTTGAATGCTATTATCAGAGTAATTATTCATATTTTTTGCTTAATTACTAAAACACAAACTGAGTGCAACTCCAGCTGACTTATGATGAAATACCAAAGATCCTAGAAACTTACTTGTTCAAGAATGAATTGTATCAGTGCCTCAATTTGCAGACCTCTACGTACAATACCCTGGACAGTTGGTAATCGAGGATCATCCCACCCGTCAACCTTTCCATTTTGAACAAACCATAGAAGCTTGCGCTTGCTAAGAAGCGTATAAACCATATTTAATCGGCTAAATTCATATATATGAACCTTTCGAAGTCCCATATCCTCTTGAATCCTGTAATACTGAGCATTGCGATCATGATACTCACTAGATCGAAGTGCATGGGTAATACCTTCTTCGGCGTCAACAAACGGACATGCAAAATCATAAGTAGGGTATATTTTATATTTGGAACCAATCCTATGATGGGGAATAGGATTGCAACGGTAATATACTGGATCCCTTAGGGACTTGTTTGGGTCTTGCATGTCCAATTTTCCACGGAGGCAGCACATCAAACCCCTTTCTGACCCAGCAATCATTTCCTTCCATAATTTCATGTTCTCCTCTGGAGTGTTCTTCCTACATTTTGATTCAATTCCATCCATCCTTTCTTTCTGCATCTGCTCACGTGGAGTATCGTCAATGTACGCCTTACCTTCCCGAATCAATTTCTCAGCCATTTCCATCAGGCGGGGAAAGTAATCAGACGTATAGGTAATATCCTTGTACTTGATACCCAATGTTTTAATATCAATCAACAGATTATCCACAAATTCATTGCTTTCTTTTGCAGGATTTGTATCATCAAAGCGAATGATAACTTTACCATGATACCTATCAGCAAAATATTGATTCAAAAGTGCTGCTTTTGAATGCCCAATATGAAGATAACCACTAGGCTCAGGTGCAAATCGCAAGCAGACTTTTCCATCTTCAGCATTTGGGAGATCTACTTCAAATGTTGGCCGTCGGCCTACTATTCCCTTCTCAACATCGCCAATTAGATTCTTGGAAGAAGCATTTGAACCCTGTTGCTCCTTTTCTTTGGGGGTTGCTTTTGACTTAGCTGAGCCTTTTTTACCAATATATTTTGCTGTAACTTCATTTAAAACAGCTCCATGTTCAACTGATATTGAGTTGAACCACCGTACCAAATTTGGAAATTTTTTTGACTCTCTCAAACCTTCCCATCGCCGCCCAGTTACTACAAAAAGTATTATTACCAATCAAAATAGTGCTATGAATTGTAGAAATAAAATAAGTACATAATCTAGTGCTATGAATTGTAGAAATAAAATAAGTACATAATCTATAGGATGCACACAAACTATTACCTGCAAGATCGGACTAGACATAAAATAAGTACATAATCTATAGGATGTGCACAAACTGCAGATCGGACCAGACATAAAATAAGTATATAATCTATATGGTGCACACAAACTATTACCTGCAAGATCGGACCAGATTGCTAAGTCTGCGATTGACAGACTATAACCAACCAAAAATGTGCTATGGAGCAAATAGCTATCCACATACCTACATGCTCCCTCAAATTCTGAACCCAATGTAAAGACAGGAGCATAGTCGAGCCATTCATCTATCTAGAAGAAGAAATAAGGGAACAAACTAAAACCATTAGCAATACTAAACTCAGTAAACAGTTTCCAAATTACTCTTAAAATTCTGAAAAGAAAGACAAGTTAAGTTCGAAGAAAAACACCTGGGTAGACTCCAAATCGTCCCTCTTGTACAAATTGGGAATGTTTGCTGCTTTTCGACCAAGATAACGAAGAAGCGTATATGTCCCATTTAACTTCGATCTGAATACACATTCAAAATTAAACTAAGTGCCCAATTCCAAAATACATATTATTATAATATAGATAGATAGCCACATAGCGAGAACTTCATTTAAATTCTCCTCTTTCTCTCTTATATTAATTGAAAGTACAAGCCACGTTTTATAGCAGGATCGCAAGGGTCCGTGAAGAAAACTAACTGTAAGATTACCGGTAAATCGCCTGGATACATCGATAATATATGTTCCTAAATACAACTGCTTTCTGTATAACATATATTCATATATGTGGAGAAAATCAGAGTGAATGTGTTTACCCATTGGGGAGGAGTAAAGTTGGAGCAGAGCCGGAACTGAGAGTGGCTTCGTCGGAGATTGGAATTCCGGCCAGTTTAGCCGTCGCTATGACCGATAACGGCGGTGCATCGGCCGCAAACCGTAGCTTGATATCCGCCATCAGACAAAATCTAGTAGAGAAAGAAAGTCGGAGGCGATTTGAGGGTTCGACTGTATGTAGTCAAGCTTGGCCTTTTTCACTTATTTCACTTATAAAAGCAACGTCGCGTTGGGGCTGCAATCGGGTTGGTTCCTGTGGGCGGTCTCGTTTTTTGCCGGGATGCAAGTGACGGTTCCTGTGGGCGGTCTCGTTTTTTGCCGGGTTACAACTTGCAAGTACGGTTCCTGGTTAATTATTATGTTGTGGAATTAGGTGTGGCTAAACTGCTAAAGACTAAAAGTTTATAGTGTCATAAAAATAAGTATAAAGTGTTATTAAATTTATATTTTATTTATATATAATAATAATAAATTTATATCAATTGTAAATTCTTATGTATACGAAGATATGAGATAAACAGGAATTAAGAGGGAAAAATCACTCTAATTTATTCTATTTTATCACTTAAAATTTCTTTTTAGCCGCAATCTAATTTTATCGTAACTTTGTTGAAATATAAATTATTTCTCATATGCAAGTATAACTTTTTAATATGTGTGCTTATATATATATCAACAGAGTAGTTTACTAAAATTAGGCTTTATCTACCTAAAGAATAACCATAAACCCATTAAAAAAAAACTAATCCGATTGTTCAAAATATTTATAACTGCGAGCCATCTTCATTTTTCAACTAAACTATTATCCTCAGAATAAAATTACTGGGCAGGAATAGTATAATTTACTTGTATTAAATATCACCAAAATAAAATAAAATTGTATAGATGTATAAATAACATACACTCTATGGATAGTCATGTATAAATAACTATGCTAATAACCCCTTATCGGAATTTACATATGCTTTCTACCTCTACCAAACTACAAACCCCTCCCTTTCAGCAGTTAACAGGCTTTCCCACCAGCACATTAACTTCAAAGAGGCCTGAAATTTGCAGAAGCCACTCGCAAAGAACAAAGGCTAGTTTATGCATTCTGGATTGATGAGGCACACAAATGGCAGGATATCGACGAGCAGTCCATAAAGCTGAGGAAACCTGAGGTATATATATCAACAGTGTAGCTTCGTAAAACTAGACTTTATCTACCTAAAGAATAACCATAAACCCATTAAAAAAAACTAATACCATTGTTCAAAATATTTATGAGTATAACTGCAAGCCATCTTCATTTTTCAACTAAATTATTATCCTCATAATAAAATTACTGGGCAGGAATAGTATAACTTAGTTGTATTAAATATCACCAGAATAAAATAAAATTGTATAGATGTATAAATAACATACACGCTATGGATAGTCATGTATAAATAACTATGCTACTAACCCCTTATGAGGATTTACATATGCTTTCTCCCTCTACCAAACTACAAACCCCTCCCTTTCAGCAGTTAACAGGCTTTCCCACCAGCACATTAACTTCAAAGAGGCCTGAAATTTGCAGAAGCCACTCGCAAAGAACAAAGGCTAGTTTATGCATTCTGGATTGATGAGGCACGTCAAAATGGCAGGATATCGACGAGCAGTCCATACAGCTGAGGAAACCTGAGGCATAAACCCAAAGGTAGCATTCGTGGCAAATTAAAATTGCAAGGAGTAGCGTAAAGACCTATTCAAAAAATCCAGACATAACGAAATGTGCACATGATGTTGGTTGATAAGCCCAATCTAAGTGATAAACAGACAGTTTCTTTAATATCAAACGTCTGCCTGTTCATTACCAAACACAAACTGCTTATAAGCACAAGCAATAATCAAATCAACAATCACGTTGCTTAAGCAATCACAAACATACTCTCTGAATCAACACAATTTGAAAGTACATCGTGTGTTAGAAAATTATTAAGTAAATCTTTTTTCTTGGAATAAAAATTCATATACGCAAATGTCCTTTTTATTTAATAGAAACATTTTGGTCCTCGAGTATATTCTGATGAATTGATACTTGTTTGTTTCACACTTTCATCACCCCATTGTCTTGTAACAATTTCTCTGATCATATGCATGGATATGGAGCTTCCACTTTTAAGCAGTGCTGAAAAACAGATGCTCATTCTTTTACTATTTTATTTTTGTTAGAAAAAATAATTAGAACATATGAAACATATTATAATTTCCTGAAATAGGAGTACATGTACTCCAACATCACTAGCTTACAGTTCACAACAAACTTTGTACACTTGATGTTTATTAATTTTATATTTTTAAAGATCTTTCATTTGAAAAAGCATCAAACTTTCAAATGTATCATGTTCCAAAAGTCGGGACTCAACCAAATTTGATATAAGTTATGACAATAAATAAATAAATAATTGTTGAAATTATATAGTAAATACTCCCTTCATTCAGATTTAATCGACTATATATCATTTGTTGATTGAGGGTTTGTGCCATGAGTTTTAAGATTTTCAAAATATAATTTTGTTTAATTTTTAAACAATATTGAGATTGACTCATATTTTAACAAGTCTAACTGGCATACTTCAATAAGACTTCCCCGTTTACAAATGAGATGACGAGAGGGTTGCACCCAATTGCCGCTAGGAAAAATAGCGACACTAAAATGTTATCACGACTAACATGTTTACACTACGCAATCAAACATGTAAGCTTTTGAGTCCCCTTATGGACTTCCATATTCAACTGTCATTGTCATAAACTATTATAAAAACATACAAAATTTTAATTTTGAAAAAAGAAGCAAACTAATCCCTCCACCCCACAAAGGATGTCAAAAATACTACTTTGTTTTGAAAATTAGATTATATATTTAATTATTTAAGTTAATTTTTAATATGTAAAGTTAGTATAATTTATTTAATTTTAATTCAAATGAACGTAATTATTGTGTACTAATTAAGATGATACTATTTATTATTATATTTGTTACTTTTAAAATTTTAATATTTCATAAATTAACTTAAAAATAAAAATATATCTATAATTTAATGGAAGGAATAACACGTCCCCACTTGTTCACTAACATTCATACTCCATCCATGTCCGCAGGGAGCATGATATTTAGATGAATGTTTGGTATTAAATGCCATGGCATGATCAATTTATTATTTGTGTTGGATGAGACATTAATTAAATATAGAAAGTATAATAAAAATTTATTTTGTAAAATATGTTTCTTATCTCGAAAAGGAACCAATATATTTGATATATTGGAGAAAACTAAATTTTGCATGCTTTTATAATATACTACACCATAATAATGACTTACGTGAGTATTCTTTATGATATCGAGTAGTACCAAGATGCCAAGTTTACCCATACACATTCTTTTAAGTACAACAAATCAACGGATGCATTCCGATCGAGTTACTACAAAGAAGAGCATTATTACAAATCAAGATAGTGCTATGAATTGTAGACATAAAATAAGTACATAATTTAGAGGATGCACACAAACAATTACCTGCAACACTGGATCAGATGGCTAAGTTTGCGATTGACAGATTATATTACCAACAACGACAACAACAAAAAATCGTGATGCACCAAATGAGTCTCCAAATGGGTAATTGAACTTCTCTCAAATTCAAAGAAATGAGCACAGTCTAGTCTAGCCATTCGTCTTATCTGGAAGAATAAGTGAGCGCAAAGATGTGACTTTTTTAGGGACAATTGAGTCAATTTATTCACATAAAATAACCATTAAAACCTTGTATATTTAAATAATTAGATATCATCAAAGCACTGTTCATCTTCTTTCCCGACCATCTGTTGCTAACAATCATGTATAAACTTTACTCTTTCTTTCTCCCCTTCCGGATCTATAAATATATATGTATGCATATATGTATAAATATATACTTTTAAAATTTTAGTATTTTATATTTTAATATTTCATAAATTAACTTAAAAATAAAATATATCTAGAATTTAATGGAGGGAAGTAACACGTCTCCACTTGTTCACTAACATTCATACTCCATCCATGTCCGCAGGAGCATGATATTTAGATGAATGTTTGGTATTAAATACTGTGGCATGATCATTTGTTGGACGAGACATTAATTAAATATAGATAGTACAATAAAAAAATTATTTTGTAAAATATGTTACTTATTTTGAAAAGGAACCAATACATTTGATATAGTGAAGAAAATTAAAATTTTGTATACTTTTATAATATATTTTATGATAATGGCAATTGAATATAAAAGTTTGGACCCAAAAGCTGATATATTTGATTGCGTAGTGTAAGCAATTGTGATAAATTTTTACAGTATATATATATGGTCCTGTCACTATTTCTCCCAACGGTAGTTTGAAGCAAGTTATATTGGGGGCATTTTGGTCATCTGTCATGTCATTGGAAACGAGTAGCATTATCGTTATTCTTTCTAGCGGTAGGGATGGAACTCAGTCAATTCTCGCTCCTCTAAAATCTTGATTAACGACTAGATCATAGTTGTTAAAATTCTCATTCCTCTATTATATTGATTAACGGCTAGATCATGGTTGTTAAAATAGTGTCAATGACAACTAATTGTCACGAGTAGAGACTTATATATATATATACACACGAATTTCTTTAAAAAAGTAAATTATTGTGTAGTCACTTATTTGAAAGATTGTAATAGACATGATATTCTTAACTTTTATGTTTTGTGTAATGAATTTGAATTTATCTTTTGCTTTGTTTTTTTTTAATTTCTTTTCTAGTTGAGTTTTATTTGTGATGAGAATTTAGTTTTGAAGTTAAAAATCGTAATAAATAAAAAATAAAAACAATATTACAAAAAAAATTACAATTTACATTCACATTAAGATATACTACCATCTTTCCTAAATATAAATTATTATTTTAATTTTTGAAAATTAATTTGTAATATTTTTAAATTTAAATTATAACACATAAATTTTTAATTATAGAATTTTTTTAATTTATAATTTTCATAATTATATTGACTATAAAATATAATTAATTTATACCAATTTAAGTTTAAAAATATCTTATTTATATTTTAAAAAATCAACATTAATCTTATATTTAGGAATGGAGAAACTACATAACACAAAATATAAAATGACTAAACAATGTACAAAAATCATTGACCGATCATGGCAAAAAATATAAACATAAAATATATCATAAATCCCTACAAAATAAAAATAAAATTATCAAAAAAATTCAAACGTAGCCCACTCTTTGCACTGAGTAGCACAAAAATAGTCCATAAATCCGCAAGTTAAGGAAATTGTCCTTCAACCTTAAAATCTAGGAAAAATACATTATATATTTAAAATCACAAAAAAAAAATCCCTTTTAGGAAAAAGATTCACTGATTTTTTTTTTATCCTTTATTCGATTTTAAAATCTCTCTATCTCTATTCTTACTATCATAATTATCTACTTTTCATTATCAATTGTTAAATTTATAAATTTATTTAATTTTTATCAATAATTAGTCATATATTATTATTTTAATAATATATTTTAGAAAAAATAATAAAAAAATTTAATAAAAAATCATCCTATACAATATTAATTTATGATTACTATAATTAGTATACTAATATAATATAATATAAAAAATATATATATAAATAATATAATAATTCCAAAATTCTAAAATAAAATTCATGTTTTACACCGGATCATGAGTTAATTTTTTGTAAAAGAAAAGAAACGTATTTAAACATGTGACAATTATACTTATTAGTGGCCACTTCAAATGGAGCCTGCAGTGGCCTACTAACTAGTATGGGCCACTTAAAAACCGTTGGCGAGAGTTGAACCCAGATTCTTTATGAAAGAGAAAGAATCGCCATGTGATAGTGATACAACTAAAATTATGGTCGTGTTGTTTGTGATTTGTTATTAATATACAACAATATTTGTTAGTAATCCTTCCTCCCTCCTCCCTGAAATAAATATCTTTTACTAGTTTTTGTGATTAAATTTATTATTTTTAAAATTCGTTTTATATATGTAAAAAGATATCTAATTACACATAGGTTAATATGTATGTATATAAGGGATCCTAAATTACTATCGATAGTGATTTTAATTATGAATAAATTTAGGGGTGCACAACGATTAGTTTGGTCGATTTAGTCTGTAAAAAAATAATTAAATCATTTAAGTCGGTTGTAAAAAATTAAAAATCAAAATGACCCAAATTTTTACTATGTATTCGGTTATCTGTTTAATCTATCGGTTTAATCGGTTATAAAACTTAAACATGAAGAATAAAATTAGTATATACCTTTGTAATGTTAAAATGTTTGATTTAAAATTATTTTCAACAATAAGGACATGATCATTTTCATTCATATATCAAATTGTTGTTTAAATGTACAAACATAAGCCAAGGCTACAAAATGGTATTTACATGATTATCCAATTTCAATTCATAGAGAGAGAGAAAAAAAAATATACAAGATTCATTTCATCATAATATGAAGCAAGGGTTCAAATTTTCTTTCTATTGTTCCAATCATAATTAAACATTTATTAACGAGTATTTTTCAAGGTACTTAACATTGAAAAAATAATTTAATATTTCGGTTCGGTCAGTTTCGGTGATTTTAGCATTTAAACCGAAACCGACCGCTATATCTTCGGTTTATTTTATTTATTTATTTTCAGTTCATTAATTTTATATTTTTCAGTTTAATTCGTCTCGGTCGGTTATTTTCAGTTTATTGGTCACACCTAAATAAATCTATAGATACATCCATTTTACTCTCTTTTTCCCGATAAACAAGTTCAACAATCGTTTTGGTGATTTTAATTATGAATAAATTTATAGATACATCCATTCTACTCTTTTTTTTCCCGTTAATCAAGTTCAACAATCGTTTTGGTCAAATAAACAACTTGTGTATCATGAAGAAAGAAGTAATTATTATCTTGTGTTAGTCCGTGGTAACTGATAGATTAAGATAATATAAAAAAATATATTATTAAGACAGTATATTAAGTTGTAGTATGATATGATTTAATTCGGAGATCCAAGTTGTTATTACGAGTGACTAACTAAGGCTCCGTTTATTTTATAAAAAACTTTAGTCAAAAAATATTTTTCGGTGTCATCGACGGTTAACAGAAAATATTAACAAAGTAAAACAAATAAAATGACTTTATGATCTCTATTCGGTAGGTCATTTTCCAAAACACATCTCTTTCTTTATTCTCTCTCCTTTCATCTTCTTCACCCTCTTCTCTCTCCTGGCAGGCATCTTCTTCTTTGGATGTGGTTATAATAAATTTTGATGTTGTTAATTTTATTTTATTTTTAAATGTAATTTTGATGTGGTTATAAATGAATGAAAAAGCACAATTGAAGCCCATGAAGGGTGAATGGATCAACTTCTTATTTCTTGCCCATGCAAGAGTATTTAAATGAAAAAGATTTGCTACATTTATCATAACAAAAGTTAATGGTAAGACAAAAAGGAAAAATATTTATCTCCCATAATTTTATGCCGTGGGTGATACAAATGATGCGATATTATTATTAATTTTTTAGTCGTGCGCGATGTAAATGTATTTTAAATTTTTAAAATGATCAAAAAATTATTATTTGAATTGTGAAGCACAGGAAATAATAGAATTTATTGTATATTAATTAATTATTTAGCAATGATGGTGTGATACTAAAAATGATGACCAAAAATACTTGCTCTGTCCTCAAAATGATAATTAAAATATTTTTTTAACACAAATTAAGAAAGAATGTAAATTAGAGTAAAGAGATTAATTTTTTTTAAGTTTATTCTTAGTGATCCCACCAATTACATAAACTGATTAGCAACTTTATTTTTTTTATACTAATGGATCCTATTAAATGATATACTTACATTTCACTTCATGTACTTTTAGTCATCTTTGTGAGCGGTGTTCTAAAATTCCTCGTCTAGGTTCAATTAATCTCTGTCTATACACTAGGCAGTCCCTCTACCGTCTTGATTTGACTAGGTGACTAAGCCCCCGCCTAGACAAAATCTGACATTTACTTTGAAGTTCTACAATACCAGTCCTCTATTGCTTTTATTTGGCTAGGAGGTTAGGGCCTAAGCGAAATTTGACCTCTATTTTGAAGTTCTATAATACTTAAATGAATTTTTTAAGTTTTAAAAAATTATTTTTTGATAATATTTTATGGAAAACTTTTTTTAAAAATAACATATATTATATATTTTATATAGTATAATAAGTATATATAATACAAAAAATAAATGCATGAGATCTATTAAGAAAACGTTCAGGAAAACTTCTAGGCGACTTGGGTGTTAGACGCGCTCTCGTCCGCCTAATGATTTCTAGAATACTACTTTTAAAGATAAAAAAAATTATACCTTTAATCATTATTTTAAGAACAGAAGAAATAATAAATTAGAAAGATACCATTTATAGTCTTAAAATATGTATCTCTAGTTTCAAAATATATTAAAAAGAAAAATATAACTTTAATTCAGAAATAAAGGAAATAATATAATAGACAAGACTATTTTTATTATGAAAAAAAAAATACACTATATCATTGATTCTTTAACTAAGAAATAGTTAATTTTAATTTTTATTTATGTGAATTTATTTATTTATTTATGTGAAGTGTGTCACTTTTCTTATGCGAGGCTTAGTTGTAAGTTTATTTTCTCATTTTTTATATGAGGCTTGATTGATTATTTATATTATAATAACGATTATGTAGATGTTTCACGTTGGATGATTTTAACTGGCCACTGTCATTTGTATTTTATTTTTGCATAAACCCAAAAACGAAATTTACGCTGCCAAGAGTTGAACTCAAATTCTTTCATGGACTTTGTTACTTGTTTGTATTTTAATATTTATATGTTAATCACTCTATTGGGGGAAAAGTCACTAAAAAAAAAAAAAAAAAGAAAAAAGAAAAAAAAATCTTTACTATATAAGAATGGCCATATGCTACTGTGGATTTTGTTATTGCGTTGTTTGTATTTTTGTATTTATACACTAATTTCTAGAGTACCCATTAAGAAGTTTATTACTTCCTCCGTCCCCAATTAAATACAAAATTTTGACTTTATTAAGTCAAATTAATTATTTTAGAATTAATAATTAAACATGTATAAATATATTTTTAAAATTATAAAAATTAAGATTCGTAATAAATTATATATAATTTATTTTGATTATAATCTATTCACCTATATTTTGACAAAAAAAGAAAAATAATACTTAAATTAATTTTAAAAATAATCAATTTAACTTTAAAAAGTCAAAATTGAACATTTAATTTGAACACAAGGAGTACATCAAAAACAGATAATACTCCCTCCCCCCTCCATGTCAGAATAATATTTCTAATTGATTTTATGGTTAAATTCATTGTTTTCAAAATTTATAAATTTATTATGCTTAATATGTAGTTAAAATGGAACTCTTTTGTTACGCATAAAATAACCTTCACAGTATCAACAAGGTGCCTTTATTAAGACCATCAATCAGGGGATATACGATTGTTGTGATAAAAAAAATTAAAAAAATATTTCAAATTTAATGTTATTACTAAACACCGTACTTCATTGTGAAGATCTTACTTGGAGGCAGTTTGCTGCCTACCATCTGGTATAGAAAACAGAACTATAGGCTTCGAAGGCATCACAAATGGAACATCACATCTGAAATAACCCTTTCTTTCCAGCTGCAATATCTCCCCTTGCTTCAAGTTTCTCATGTTTGAATCCCCGTATGCTGCAATTTCTTTCTTTGTACATGGGTTAAGCACATCAAGTAATTCCCCATCAAGCTGCAAGAGTAAACAGAACTACACACCAGTTATTAATTAATAATCCATTACACAAACTATAACTTTATTAGGCATTGACGCTAAAGAAAACAATCACCATGCATACCAAGCATGTTGCCATCAAATATAAGATATATATCATGATTAGAGCACCTATTTAAGAAATCATTTGCAATAAGCCAATGACTATAGGTGTACTATTGTGATTATACGATAGTGCATGGAGATTAAATTTAAAAAAAAAATAAATAACTTTCCTTCTAATGCCTCAAAATGGATATCAGCTAAACTTGTCCAGCATTGTAAGAGAAAACATGTAAAATCGCTAAATTTATGTTAAAGAATAATTTTGATGTACCACAATCTAAAACTCATTAGAAAAATTGCACCAGTAATATAAAAGACAGCATTTATGTATTTGACTCGTCCCCAAGAAAGGGACAAAAGGAAAGAAACTTGATATCCGGCAAAGTAGAATATACCTTCTTTTTTGTGATTAGATAATCAAACTCCATCAGAGAGAGTGTAACAAGTTCATTCATGTCTGACAGCCATGTAAGTTTCAACTTTGTGCTCTTGAAAGATCCTCCAGGATTCAAAACCCCAATTAACTGATTGATGTTTCCATCTTCATCCTTAATGATTTCTCTTACTATGGCATTTCCCCAATCCATCAAAGTAATTTCCTCATCTACCGAGATGGATTTAGCATCAGCAAGGTCTATCCATATTCTCTTTGTGAAAGTGGTGGCCTTATCCCCTGCACCAGCATATTTCTTATGCCTTGGTATGATGCGCACAAATGGATCATCAGGTCCATCCTTCAAAGTCAACAAGACACGTTCAGCAGAGACTGCAGTGTGTCTAGGACAAACAGGATCAATAATTTTCTTATTGATTGTCCACAATTTGTCCCATTCCATAAGATTGAGATTTTTTGATGCCCCCTGAAAAAAGGAATCATCAAAACATGTTCAATTTTAAGGCCCTTGCTCTTGCTCTTTTACAGCCCCATCCCCAGCCCTCAAACCCTCAATGGTCTAAATAAATTTAAAAAAATGCAAAAGGCAAAAGAAGAAAGGAGATAGGGAAGCTGAATCATGTATAATTATTACATTTGAATGCTATTATCAGAGTAATTATTCATATTTTTTTGCTTAATTAGTAAAACACACACTGAATACACCTCCAGATGACTTCTGATGAAATACCAAAGATCTTAGAAACGTACTTGTTCAAGAATGAATTGTATCAGTGCCTCAATTTGCAGGCCTCTACGTACAATACCCTGGACAGTTGGGAATCGAGGATCATCCCACCCGTCAACCTTTCCATTTTGAACAAACCATAGAAGCTTGCGCTTGCTAAGAAGCGTATAAACCATATTCAATCGGCTGAATTCATATATATGAACCTTTCTAAGTCCTATATCCTCTTGAATCCTGTAATACTGAGCATTGTGATCATGATACTCACTAGATCGAAGTGCATGTGTAATACCTTCTTTGGCGTCGACAAACGGACATGCAAAATCATAAGTAGGGTATATTTTATACTTGGAACCAACCCTATGATGGGGAATAGGATTGCAACGGTAATATACTGGATCCCTTAGGGACTTGTTTGGGTCTTGCATGTCCAATTTTCCACGGAGGCAGCACATCAAACCCCTTTCTGACCCAGCAATCATTTCCTTCCATAATTTCTTGTTCTCCTCCGGTGTGTTATTCCTACATTTTGATTCAATTCCATCCATCCTTTCTTTCTGCATCTGCTCACACGGAGTATCATCAATGTACGCCTTACCTTCCTGAATCAATTTCTCAGCCATTTCCATCAGGCAGGGAAAGTAATCAGACGTATAGGTAACATCCTTGTACTTGATACCCAACGTTTTAATATCAATCAACAGATTATCCACAAATTCATTGCTTTCTTTTGCAGGATTTGTATCATCAAAGCGAATGATAACTTTACCATGATACCTATCAGCAAAATATTGATTCAAAAGTGCTGCTTTTGAATGCCCGATATGAAGATAACCACTAGGCTCAGGTGCAAATCGCAAGCAGACTTTTCCATCTTCAGCATTTGGAAGATCTACTTCAAATGTTGGCCGTCGGCCTACTTTTCCCTTCTCAACATCGCTATTTAGATCCTTGGAAGAAGCATTTAACTTTGATCTGAATACAAATACAAAATTAAACTAAGAGCCTGTTCGGCATCGACCGATATCAGTCAATCTTCCAACTTTTCCGTTCGGTTGCGACTTATCTGCTGACTTATAAGTCAAAAAAAATAAGTAAGAATTTGTTGCTTAAAAAAATGGCTTATAAGTCATCTTTTTTTTAAGTCGGTCAACCATTATAAAATGAGAAATACCATTTTTTATTTTTCTAATATTCTTCTTACTAAATGACATTTTAATAATCTTTATATTTTATTTAATTTATAAGTCATGATTAGCCGAACACATCCATAACTATCCCTTTATAAGTAAAAGTGCCGAACACTTTTACTTATAAATCTACTAAAAAATTAACTTTGAAGTCCAAAAAAATAAGTCACAGGCCCCAAGTGCCAAAAATACGTATTATTATAATATAGATAGATACATATTATTATAATATAGATAGATAGCCACATAGCGAGAACCTCATTTAAATTCTCCTCTTTCTCTCTTATATTAATTGAAAGTACAAGCCACGTAATAGCAGAATCGCAAGGGTCCGTGAAGAAAACTAACTATAAGATTACCGGTAAATCGCCTGGATACATCGATACTATATGTTCCTAAATACAATTGCTTTCTGTATAACATATAAATGTGGAGAAAATTAGGGTGAATGTGTTTACCTATTGAGGAGGAGTGAAGTTGGAGCAGAGCCGGAACTGAGAGTGGCTTCGTCGGAGATTGGAATTCCAGCCAGTTTAGCCGTCGCTATGTCCGATAACGGCGGTGCATCGGCCGCAAACTGTAGCTTATGATCCGCCATCAGACAAAATCTAGTAGAGAAAGTGGGAGGCGATTTGAGGGTTCGACTGTATGTAGACTGTAGTGAGTAGTCAAGCTTGGCCTTTTCACTTTCAATAAATGCAACGTCGAGTTGGGGCCGATTGGATTCTTTCGGGTTCTCTCGGGTGGTCTAGTTTTTTGCCGGGTTGCGAGCGACGGTTCCTGGACAATTATTATTTTGTGTGACTGGGTGTCGTAAAAGTTTAAATTGTCATTAAAATAAGTACAATATTAAAGTATTGTTAAATTTATATTTTATTATGATAACATAATTATTGTTATAATATTATCAATGTTTAAATTTATACCAAACATAATTTTATTTAAAAAATTGATATTTTTACAAGTTAATTTAATAATTTTACAAGTGGGTTCTATTTGATCTGTAAAAATATCAAATTAACTCGTGAAGATATCAATTTCATATTGGAATTGATATTTTCAAGAGTTAATTTAATATTTTCGCATGTGAATTTATTTGATCTTGTAGAATTATCAAATTAACTTATGAAAATATCAATTTTCCTATATCTATATATATATATATACACACACACATATAAGAGTTTTGTTATATATAACGACAAATTTATATTAATCATAACTTTCGACCTATACTAACATATGAGATAGGTAAGAAGTCAGAAGAGTTTCACTCTAATTTATTCTATTTTCTTGCTTAAAATTTAGTCGCAATCCAACTTTATCATAATTTTATCAAAATATAAATTATTTTCCATATACATGTGTATCTTTTTAATATATATATATATATAAAGAGTTGGATTTATCATTAAGAATTATGTTTGTGTAACGAGATAACAAATTTATGCCGAAAAACTGTAAAATTAAGAAGTAAAAATTATAATCAATTGTAAGTACAAATTGTCCTTCTAAGTTTATCGCAAAATACTTGAAATATTATAAAATTAAGAGTATACAAAAATACCTTAATTTGACTGAAAATTCAAATTACCTCACCACCAAATCTTTCGAAGTAATTAAAGTCTCCCAACTTTCGAATTAATTAAAGTCTCCCAACTGCTAATTGATCCGAATAGATGATGAAAATCCGATGACCCATGCAAATTGCCTTTTCACTGTTAATATTTTTCTGCCGAAACAAGATGATTATATAATACATACTACCAAGTTCTATTGGCCTTTTAAAAAACAAGTTTCCTTTTTCAATTTGACTTATGCTCATATTAACCGATAAGCCAATGCCAAGCAATCCATATCCAAGTTGCTTTCGGAACTTACTAGCATCCTGCACGGATTGTAGCTCACTGCCATACTAATTTGGATTAGCAATCTAATTGACCCACTTTTCTTAGTCACTAAGAAAATTAATCCAATTCCAATTTGAGTTCCATGAAAATAAGTTTCCTTTATCATTATTGACTTTTTAAATTTTAAAATTGACATAATTAATTTAAATTTTAAAAATAATAAATCTTTTAACTACTAGTATTTTTTTTTAATGTAATTTACGATATTTATAATTATATTGACAATTTTGAATTTAAAAATATTTAAAATTAATTTTTCAAATATCAGTATTAATCTTATCATCAAACCATAAACCCATTAAAAAAAACTAATCCGATTGTTCAAAATATTTATAAATGCGAGCCATCTTCATTTTCAACTAAATTATTATCCTCATAATAAAATTACTGGGCAGGAATAGTATAACTTAGTTGTATTAAATATCACCAAAATAAAATAAAATTGTATAGATGTATAAATAACATACACTCTATGGATAGTCATGTATAAATAACTATGCTACTAACCCCTTATGAGGATTTACATATGCTTTCTCCCTCTACCAAACTACAAACCCCTCCCTTTCAGCAGTTAACAGGCTTTCCCACCAGCACATTAACTTCAAAGAGGCCTGAAATTTGCAGAAGCCACTCGCAAAGAACAAAGGCTAGTTTATGCATTCTGGATTGATGAGGCACACAAATGGCAGGATATCGACGAGCAGTCCATAAAGCTGAGGAAACCTGAGGTATAATTGTATAAACACAAAGGTAGCATTCGTGGCAAATTAAAATTGCAAGGACTAGAGTAAAGGCCTAATCAAAAAATCAAGAGATAACAAATGCGCATATGGTGCTGGTTGATAAGCCCAATCTAAGTGATAAACAGACGGTTTCTTTAATATCAAACATCTGCCTTTCTTTACCAAACACAAACTGCTTATAAGCAAAACCAATAATCAAATCAACAATCACATTGCTTAAGCAATCACAAATATACTCTCTGAAGACTCCATAACTACAGTAAGTAGCATGCCTACAAAAGATGTTGCACAGAAGGATATTGATGTCTGGAAAGTTGCTAAATGTTACAGAGAGAGAGTTTTTTTAAATAAGTTTACGTAGACACAAGTCTTCAAGGTACCTGCAACTGCAAGACTTTCATGCTGGATAAAACATATGCTGTTGCCAAGAGATACGAGTAACCAATGATTTTTCCTATCGAGGAAGCTATTAGCAGCTACTAAAGGTGCAGAATTAGCTTCTTTTCTCAAGATTGTGTGTTGCATTACGTGAAACGGTCATTGCAACCGCACCAATGACACAACAATGAACCCACCATTTTGACTCTGATGTAACTTCACTTTCTCTAATCTGCGTGAAATATTTAAATTACCGCATCAATATAATACAGTGAAGCGTATTTAAAAGCAAAAACTTAGACAAAAGTAGGCTCAGCTAAGGAAACGATCCTATATTTTGGAAAGGAGGGAAATCAACACAAAAACTTGACAGATGGGATTAAACATGCCATAAAAGTATACTGTGATGCTAGGCATTTGTCAACTTCAAAAGGCAATCAATGGTGCCAAAACAAATGGAGAAGAAAAACCAGACAAATCTATTTTGGTCATCTCTAGATAAAAATGTTTGCAGAACCATATCATTCCCGTAACACAAAACCATACATATATAAAGGTTTAGCCATACCTAAAATCTGATGCGTTCAAAATCCAAAAATTAAGAATAAATAAATAAATAAACAAATCTGAGATACCCCGATAAAGTACCTCCAACGATCTATAGCCTAGGATCTTTTCAAACTCACTGCAATTATATTTCCACCGGAGTTGCTTTCTGAATTTTTATAAGTACATTAATTTTATTAAAAATCAAGGAAGAAGCTAAAGCATCTTGCCAATAACATTAATTTATTATCTCTCAAAGTAAATTCTCACATCATGTACCCTACTTACACTTGATCAATTTAACCAACTATCAGGAAGTGATTCTCTGTGTACGCAAGAATGTATCAGAAATTGCAGCAACAGTAAGATTTATGCAGCTCATTCTCAGTGATCACTTATTAGAATTCAATAAATCACACTATTCAATACTAAAAAATATTGATCACGTTATCAAGTGCGAAATGCTAAGAAAGCTTTTAGGTGCTGTTTTAACGACCGAGTTAATCAAGTCCAGAATTTGTAAAGATGACTAAACAGTTTTATAGAAAGGAAGCTACAAATACTTCAAACTAACAAAGGCAGAAAGGCTATATGATACAAAGAACTATATATACTTGAAAGATGGGATTAATACATACCACTAAAACCATATTGTGATGTCAGGTGCAGTTCAACCCCAGAAGGAAATCAAGAGTGGCATACCTGAACATACTGATAAGGAAAACAAGTCCAATATAGTACATAACATCCAAAATAAGTTTGCAGAACCATTGCATCGCATCACTAACAAAACCAGACTAATGTAGAAGTTCGGCCGTAAATTAATACAAGGAAAAATTCAATATTAGTTGTTCGCAGCATCTGCAATAGCTTTTGAATTCGTTACCTAGAAAAAAAAAATCCAACTATGGAAACCAACCATTGTCATTTCATGGCATTGTATCCCAACTGCAAAACCTTCTTTAAACATTTTAGAAGTAACGTTTCGCACTTAGTACCTTTACCTATGGCATTGTCAAAATCTTGATCTTCATGTATATGCCTAGAAGAAAAAATTCCGACTTCCTGAAACCAAGCATTTTTATTTCATGCAATGTCTCACAACTGCAAAACCTTCTGTACATATTTTAGAAGTAAAGTTTCGCACTTAGTTCCTTCACCTACATTATACCATCTGTACATTAAATCACATGAGCTCAATATATCACATCATCTATGTAAAGGTGCAACCATCCCAAACCGAAATGTGTTCCATACACAATGATGAATTACCCAAACATAGAGATACCAAGTTGAAGAGGATGAAAGTGAACATTCTGCTTTCTTCCAGGCTCAATAGAAAAGTTTTCAAAACCTAATGATCAGTCATAGGTTTGAGAATAGTCCACACAAAGAATCTCACCAAAAAAAAAAAAAGAGGCAGACAAAGAATCTAAACAAAAAATTGGCAGACTTAACTTTTGGATTCTGCAAGTTCAATTTACAATAAGACAGAATATTCAACATTTCAATTGAGGTAATAAGAAATATGATGAACACTACATTTTGAAAAAATCAGATGATTTCAACACCCTTCTACATTAACAAGGAATTTGTATCATTTTCTCTAGTTCCAATAATTCAGTATGTTCTGCAACTGGATATAATAACTTCCCTTTAGCCAATTTTCAGTATGTATAGGATAAAGCCTGATAATCAGAACCATTATCTAGTTTAAATACTCCCCGCTCCCCATTCTGCAAATGTACACAAAATTGAAAACCTTGAAACATCACGCATAAAGCACTGCATTTTGCATTACCATCTTATCCCACTGACATGAGCAACAACCAGAAAGTCCCAAAAAATCTCTCTTATCAGTTTCAACCACACCAAAATTAGTCTTCCTCATGTCTTTCTTATTACTGGATAATAATCATCAATCATTAGACAAAAAGAGTGTAGAATGTCCATAAAAGATTTGATCTTTTCCTCAACAAATGAAACACATAAAACAATCAAAACCCAACACAACATAGAATTGAATGAATTAAATTTGTTCTTCGAATCACAATCCATTACTCAATCCAAATGGGTATTGCATTCCTTAGAAAAGAAATCATTTTTCTCAATCATACTTCTCAATACCTCAAATGTATACCCAGAACCATTTGGGTCGCTTTCTTGTGACACCACAGGGGAATCCACAGTTGGGGTTTGTCTAAAACACATAAAACACCCTCCAATTTTCTCTATCTTACCTAAAAAACCAGATTTCGAAGAAGAAGAAGGCAGCTTGTTCCTTCTATGAAGCTTTCTGAATCGAAATCGAGACACCCTTTTCCCCTTTTTGGCATGTTTTTCACAAAAATCCCCACCCTGCCTCTCCTGATCATTTTTCGGGCGAATCCCACCAACGTCTCCATCATTATCGCCGCCGTTTGGCCGCTCCTGATCAGCGTCAGACATACATAAATATATATGTGTATATATTTTAGCCGCTGATTAAAAATCAATTGATTAAAACTGCAAGAGGACCACATCCATCGAGTATATTATATAGAGATTGAATAATGTATTGATGTCAGAGAAAAGAATCAGTAAGAAATAGGGAACTGAGAATTTGAAGAGAGAAAAGGGAAAGTAAATTCTCATTAAACGCCAAAGGTATCGGAGTTTAGCGTCTGAATACGAGTGCCCACATCCCAACTGTCAACCGCGGTAGACCTTTACACACGCATTTTGTCACTCCCTCCTTTTCTTGATAAAAGCGTCTCACTTGCAAAATGGAGAATTTTATAATCAATTGATAATAATTATACTGTTACATAATTAGGAGAGACAAGAAAGAAGAATTTTAAAAAAATTATTCTCATTTTTTTTTTCTCATTAAAAACTTTCAAAACGCAGTGTTAGAGCAAATAAGTATAGTTTAAAATTTAAAACGTAACTGAAATAAAAGTAAAGATATTGTTAAATACATAATATATTTATTTTATAATATAATTATTATTTTGACATTATCAATTATTAATTTATAGTGCAAAAATATTATGTGGCAAGATTGTTTGAAAATGCTTAAACACCCTGTCTTAGAGGATTAGATTTGGAAGAAAAGTTTTAAATTTGACAGAAACAAGTTGAGAAAGTGAGAGAGAGAGAGAGAGAGTAAAACGAAAGAGAAAATAATAGAAAATAAAATGAAAGTGTCTTGGAAAGAAAAGAAAAGAAAGTAAAAAAAATAAAGTTTATTTGACCTAAAAAATTTCTAATAATCTGTTAGTAAATTATAAAATGGATGAAAAAGTTAATTTTTTTGGTTTAATTCCTTTGTTATTGAGTTTTTTAATGAAGAAAAAGGAAAGAAATTGATGAAAAATTAGGTCACTTTTTTATTTTTTTGTCAAAAAAATAGACAAATTTAATTTGGATGAAAAAGTAAATAGCATAAGATTATTTTTTATAATGTCTATAATACCCGACCTCTAGATTACGAACATAATAAAACTAATATAAGAATAACTTAATAACTTAAATGTGAAACTTAAATTTTCTTTTTTTTCATTTAAATATTCTATAACAATAAAAAAGAAAACATACAAGTTTTATTTCGTTATAAATTATTTTTTCATTCTTTTCTTTTATTGTCCCAAATTCAAAATAGGGTAAGAACAGAAATTGAATATTTTTCCTTCTCTACTCTTCCCTTTTCTTCTATTCTCTTCTTTTCTTTTTTTCAACTAAATTTTTTAATAAAATACTCTTTTCATTTTAAAATATAAGATAATTAATTACTTTTCGAGGTTAATTTAATATATTTTTAAATTCAAAATTAATATGAATTTTATATACTTGAATCAGTTTAATGATAAATAATGTAAACTTTTAAAAAATATTACTCATTATAAGATTTATTATTTTATAATATTTAATTAATTATCTTAAATGTAAATTAATTAATAAAAAATTTATAATTTAAAATAGTGCAAGTATTTTTTTACTTAATATCGGCACAAATAAAAGTGAATGTAATAAGTAGTGAGAAGAATATTTGTTTGTTTTCTCTGTATTTGTCGGCGAAAACTTTTCAGATATGAAAAAAGGTCAATATTGAAATTAGTGATGCTAAATATGCTAATGGCCCGAAGATTAGATTTTTGTCCGACCTCAACTTCAGTGGAGCATCTCAAAATGTGTACGAGATTATAAAATAAGAGGTCTTACTGTTTAATTCTTTTATTATCGAATCTCAAGTTGTATTTGTTTATATTTTAATGAGTTTGAATTTAATTGAATAAGTTATTCAGATTATTTATTTTATATTTTTTAAATTTTGAATGTTTTTAAATGAATGAACGATTTAATCAAAAAATTACGTCTGAATTAGTAAAAAATAATGCTAAATGATATTTTTATTTATATTTTTTTAGCCAAAATTTGTTACGTACAAATTGCTTTTGATTTTTCTTTAACAAATTAATAACCATTTTAATTTATGTTGTTATAATATGTTGTTTTGATTTTATGGACCGATAAAATGGCATTAATATTTTTATTTTATTTTTAAAATTATATTACTAATAGTATATTCTATTAAAGATTGTTCAAAAGTTTATATGTTTGTTTGAGTCATAATTGAATTTTATATGTTTGTTTTATTATTTATTTAAATGCATGCATATGTGTGTTAATCCCGTTGTTGTTATTTATTTTATTATTTATTTAAATACATATATGTATAAAAAATCATTCTATCAATATTATTTGTTATACCACTATGAGAGAAAAAAAATTGCTGCTAATTTTTTAATATCATAAAAGTAAAAATACTCATAAACATATGAACAAAAAATTGATATAAAATATTTTAAAGTATGAATATGAAAAAATAAACTAAACAATTTAAAATGCTACCTCCCTCTCAATATTTAAGAAAATAATTATGATTTTTCTTATACATATTTTAGGTTAAAATAGAAAATATTATCATTCAGTTAATTCAGACGAATTAGTTAACAAATAATTTTTTTCATTCAGTGTTCAATTTCAATCAAACATCTGTTTTATTCGGTTCGTTCAGTCATTTAGAATTTTTCATTCAATTTTTATCAAATAGTCACTTACTCAACAACTCACATGCCTGACTTAAGTCGGTTCAGTCCCATTCTGAACTTCCCCTCTAAAACAAGGTGTTTTAGGCACTCAAGCTTAGCTTTTTGGGGCATTTTTCCAGGGCGCCGATCTAGCCCTTGGGCTTGAGCCGGTTGTCCACTTGTAGTTAAGGGGTCAACTTTCAATAAAATAGACATCGGGAACTTTCTTTTAAAAGTGACTGTTAATCTTATAATTTAAAACTGAGACGGTCTAAGAAGAAGCATCGCCGCCCAAGAGAGATAAAGAAAAATAGAAGAGAGGGAAAGATGTAATGGCAACTGAGGTAATGTTTGAGGATTTGAAGAATTACTTGGATGAGATGTTGTGAATGAACAATTTTTATGTTACGTTTAGATTAAAAGAATAAAACGGGTGAAATAATAAAATAAAAAAATTAATAGAATCAGCTGTAATGAGTCATTCCATACTTTCCTTAAAAAAATAAAATTCATAAATTTGAGAATAATAAAAATGGTCCACATTTTATTTCAGTAGGGTAACTAAACACAATTTTTTTTATTTTATAAAAATGAATTATTTTATTATACCTTCATTCTTTCGATCCAAACACGTGACATTAGTTATGGCTGTATATGTTTTCTTGCATGATAGCATTATCTCAACCTTGGTAAATATTTATTATTGGATAATAACTAGGTTGGTTTCCACTCCTCTTACTTATTTAGTTAGATTCATGTTTCTCGCAAACAAGTTGATTTAGTTGAGTTTTGGTCATGCTTAATATAGTATGATGAAAGATCAAATATTTACTCGTAGGGTGTTTATAAAATGGAAAATAGAAGTCTGCTTGTGTATTCTTGAACGTCGTGTTATGTTGCAAGATTTTAAATTTTTTTTTGCAATATTAATTTATTACAATCATTTCGGGATTTTTTGAACTCGGGATATGTAAAAGCTAATACCATTCAAACTAATGCTCGATAAATATTAGGTGAAAGGATATAAAATTGTAAATGTTCGGTGGTGGTTGTGTTGCAAGATATAGGGTATAAGTTAATAGGTGAAAGGATATAAAATTGAAGAATAAGAAAAGTAAAAAGATTTTTAAGGATTTAGCAAGAAAAAAAGAAAGATTTTAAGGGGTTATTATGGAGGTCCCTCTAATGTTTAAAGGATAGTGTGTTGATTACATCTAAATAATCTTAACAGCTCATCTTTTATTCGTTAAAAGGCATTAAACTGTTTATTAAAAAATTATCTCCCCTGAGTGCCTCTAGATGGTTTGGATAGAAAATTAAGAAAATTGATATTTCTATAAGTTAATTTGATATTTTTATAAGTGGATCCCATTTAATCTTGTGAAAATATCAATTTTCATATGAAATATCAATTCCATATGAGAATTGATATTTCTACTAGTTAATTAATTTGATATTTCTATAAGTGGGTCCCATTTAATTTTGTAAAAATATCAAATTAGTTTATGAAAATATCAATTCCCAAAATTAAATTTAATCTATTCAGACCACTATCTGACTAAAAATGGGTTATTTTTTAGACAAAAATACCCTGTTCAATATTACAAAATTCCTTTTGTATCCCTCATAAAATTTAAACCTTAAAAGCTTCTCTTCTTCGCTTCCAGCCGCTGCACCTCATCCACCTCTGTTTTCCTCCTCCGTTGCACCTCATCCACCCCTAAATTCCTCCTCCGCTGCACCTCATGTATGTATATATTTTCACTCAGTTTCAGATCTGTTTAGAAACCCAGATGTGTGTAGTTTTGCTCTTATAATACGGCTTCTCTGATGAATCATAAATCCCAGTTCCCAAATACATTTTGTTTGTTTTTCCCCCCAATTATTTTTCCTGTTGATTAGTCACTTATATCTTAGCTTAGCACGGAGAGTGAAATAAGCTGTTGGCAAAAGGGTAAATCGTGTAATCAAAAGTTTTTGCCATTTTGTAGTATTTATTGGGTTTCTTGGATTATATATAGAACTCTACGGATTTGAAAGGAGTTCATTTATAGTTTTATATCACTTTACTGATACGAAGAAATTAGTATGATTGAATTATTATGCTATGTTAATGTTTTGATTGGATTTGATACATTTTGTTTCATGGTCAAAATATTATAAATATGTATTTAAAATACTATTCAGACATTTTTAATTATAAAACATGTTTTGTTTAAACTTTAAATTATTCAGAGGGTTAAAATGATAAAATACTGTTATTAAGACATTTTGAAAAAATTAATTATTAAACAGAATTTTTTCATTCAAATATAATTATATACAGATGTTCTATATTATTCAAATATCCAAACTTTTTAATTCTTAACATTCAATTTTATTAAACACATATCAAAGAAATCATCAAATTTTACACTTTTCTTTTTCATTTTAATCAACCAGGTGTTTTTGTTGCAAATTAGTCATTGATCTCGTGAAAATCCTCTCAGAATACTCAAATTTGACCAAATATCAAACTATGGCTAATTAGTAACTTATGTGGCAGTTGGAGTGGGATTTAAGAACAAAAATAAATAAACTGGATTAATTGACATCATTACCTGGACAATCCATGTGGCAAGATACTGCTGAAGTGGCCATAATTAAAAGAGTAGTTCTACATGGACATGGAAATTGGACATGAAAATTGGACATTTTCATGTTCCCTTAGTTTTTTTTTTTTTTTTTTTTTTTGGTATATATCCAAACATATTTATACTATGGATTTAAAAAAAAAAAAATTAAAAATCCAAAAAAATTAGGTATAATTTGGATATATATCAAAAAAATGGTTGTATGGGACCCATACAATCATTTTTTTGATATATATCCAAATTATACCTAATTTTTTTGGATTTTTAATTTTTTTTTTTTTAAATCCATAGTATAAATATGTTTAGATATATACTAAAAAAAAAAAAAAAAAAAAACTAAGGAAACATGGAAAAAAGGGGGACCGGTCCAATTTTCCTGTCCAATTGGCCGGTCCGCCCAGACTTATTGTAATTAAAATAATTTGAAATTAAATATTTTTTTAACTAAATGGGAGGACATAAGCGTAATTAAACAAAACAAGTTCAACTCCAGCAGCAGACTTCTTCTTCGTCTCTATTGTTCAATCCTACGGCAAAATCTATCCAACCGTACCGTCGTCGAAACCCAACCCATACAGCGACGGAACTAGGAATTCATATCGGAAGTGGTCAAAATATTAATAATAAATTATAATATTAATCTAATTACTAATAGTTCCTCCGTAATATATAGGATAAACCTTTAAGAATATTAAGTTGTTAATTTAATTCTATGGCATAGCAATAAAATTAGGATGATAAATTTGATAATATTTTTTTATTTTTATAATACTTTTATTAAATAGAGTACAACTTTGTACCCAAAAAATAATAACAAATAAGTCTTTTTTTATAACAGAGGGAGTAAATATATATATATATATATATATATATATATATATAGTGAGCCAACTTTAATTAAAACAACATAAAAACATTTTTTTCAAACACGTAAAGCGTATTTATTATATTTGTGAAAGTTTTGTAATTTTTCTTTTTAATATACAAATTCGTTGGATCTATCCTAAGTAACTAATAATAATTACATGCATTTTTAAAACAATAAATCAAAAGTTGAAGAAATACTAAAATAACTCAATTTAAGGCCTCAATCAAATCAATACATGGTCATCGCCATTATGTCCCTCTAGTGCTTATCTGAAATCTTGATGCTAGTAATTGTTTAATCAGATATGTTCTTCTCATGGTGAAGAACGAAGATTAAGGAGCAGTAGGATTCTGTTCTGTTTGTTTAGGTCTTAATGTCTTTAAATGAATTTATATCTGAATTGATAAATGGCAAAAATTATTTGTTAAAATTTTGTTTGTCTCTTAATGTCTCTTAATCGGTAAGATATAAAATAAAGTCAAAATCATTAAGAGTGGTCTCTTAATGAAATTTTTTTGATAATTTTTTATATATAAATACATTCAATTAATAATATTATCCACTTATTTTTATTAAATTGAATATTTAAAATTATTAAATAAAATTTTGTCTTTTAAAATAATAAAATAGTGTCTTTAAGAGACAATTCATTTTTTTAGTTATTAAAAAAAAATTAGATTTAAATGTTATTTTACTCGGATAATCTAATTTATTAAGATATATTAACTATTCAGATATTAATTATTCAGTTTTATCAAACACAAATATTTGCCCTAGTGATTAGAGAAGATGGTCACGTGTAGAGCAAATGACATTCAATTTTTTTATCTTTAATTAAAACTTAAAAAATGTTGATGTCAGAAAATATTAAAAAGGTAATGATGTCAAATAATCCATGTCATTTTTATTTGTTTTTAAATTCTACCATAGTTGCCACGTAAGTTACAAGTTAACCACAGTTTGGCATTTAATTAAATTTGGATATTTGGAAAGAGTTTTGAAGAGTATTGAGGGTTTAGTGCAACAAAAAAAAAAATACCCTGTTGTTAAAATGAAAAAAGATGTACAGTTCATTTGTTTTTTTGGCATTAAGTCAATGTTTAAATTAGCATCTTTTATAATATGAGAAAAAAGTGAGTATAATTACAAAATTATTTCTCTCTCTAAAATTTAATATGTGATATATGCAAATGAAAGAACTTAAATTAATTATGGAATACTACGTTGCTTTGTTTGTAAGAATTTTTCGGCGGTGAAATATTTAAGGTTGCCTTTTTTAAGTGCAATATCTAAACTACCTTCTTTTGACATGTAACGTTATTTCACTACCAAAATCTCTTTCGCATTTTCTTTGGTACAATATTTTTTTGCCTATCAAAAAATATAACCCTAAGGTACGTCTACACAAGTATTAAATAAAAAAAATTACAATTCGATTGAAAAAATAAAATAAAAAATAATATATCTGATGATTATTTCGATCTCTCATGCACATCATTCAATTAAATTGGTATTTATTACTGTGGACAATTGCACTTTAACCTGATTTGTTATGATATGTTCACAAATCTATCTTTTCCCATCGTCGAAAAATCGAACCTGTGGTTACGCGAAACTATTTGGCGAAATGATGGACAATTTTATTAAAATTTTCAATGTAGACATCCCATTTCGTGATCCTCCATTTACTTGCTAGCACTACCATCAAAGGTTCAATGCTTCAGTAGGTCGACGACGCGTATCAGCACGCTGACAACATATTAGTATGATTAGCGGCGTTTGGTGCATCGACGTCCTTCGGTTATGGCTTTTGAACCGCGCGCTTGGAAATGGGGCATCCATCACATATCAAATGAAGCTACGAAATGACGGACAATCTCCATCAAAAATTCCTAGGGTTTCTACTTGCAACAAAACAATGTACCCTAATTAAGAAAGTCACCTGGATGCTGCCGTATTTTAGCATATAGATACCAAAATGTTCGTGAATTTTCTTCTGCCGCGTTTATGGATGGGATTATGTATGGAGTTGGACGTAGGAGTCTGGCTCCAACACCATTTATGCATTCGATTACCTTAACAACGAGACCAACCCTCCAAAACCTGTGATTGATGTGTCCAACACTCCTGGGAGTGTTATTCCATGTGGCCTCATCTTTATAAACAAGGACACACTTTGTGTGCTGACTAGCTGCCGGTACCTTGCCATGCCAGTGGTAACATATTTTTATAGGCTTGTTTGCTCGAAATACAGGATTTCCAAAACGCCCAACGAACAATCTTGTCACTGTTGAACTAGTGTCGGCATCAAAGACAGGTATGACATAGCGGTTGTCGCACCAGTGTAAGTACATTGCTGCCGTGTATTATTCTTCCTGTTGTTACATTGTTTCTTCTGCAAACGGCAAACTTTAACACACTAGTGAGCCTAAACTATAGTTGTAGTTGGGCTAGCTTCTATTGGTTTTTTTTATTCTTTCGCTAAAGTGAATACTTCAATTTTTCACCTTCAATTTTGTCCATGTCCTAATAGATGTTGGAATTTGGTGAAACTTGGTCAAGGATATAGTAATGGAAGCATACCCTTTCAAAAAAATTCTGTGAGACAGCTCTCGTACCTGTTTCTTTTCTTGGATGTTGATGAATTTTTATTTCACAATCTTACATTAAGCAAATATAAATATATATTTATTTTATTGGTTTGACTACAAATAGTAAACATACAAAAAGGCTTTTATTATATGTATATTGATATTGTTCTATTATAGTGTGAAGGGATATGCATATTCAGGAATTTATGAGAGGAAAAAATAGAGAAAAATGATTCTGAACAAAAGAAAATATGGTCACCAAGTACTGTGTGCATAAAAAAGTCTACAAATTGTGGAGAAATACAACTATATGCACAAAGTACAACTCACAAAGTAAAGTTATGGAGTTCGTTGTTCCGTTAATTTTTCACAGACATAAGAAATTAAAATTTAAAAGTACTTGAGATTTAAGAATTTTTAAGGATGGGTTACCACAATCAATAAAATATGGAGGCACATCAGTTTGGTTTCTTATTCAATTGCAAAAAGCTGGAAAAAGAATCTTTATTAATGAGAGCTCCTTAGAAAACTACTCAAGTCCTAAGAAAAGCGTAACACAATATGTTAGTTTAATGTGGTTTGGTTTGGTTTCATGATCAAACAATGCTGTAAAGAAGCAAAAGCACCATCTTTTAGAAATCAGTCTATGCCCCTTCTTACCTCCTTCCAGTAGACGGAGGATGGTATTCGACAATTCCCTATACTTGTCCCAAAAATCATGTCCCACTAGTCCTTGCCACAGCTTGAAGTGAAAAAAGAGAAGGGGAAGTCGAAAAATGTGGTGGGTTGTGCCTTGTACCAGCAGAAAGAGTATGCCGCATATCGAATCGCGAATGGACATAGAGCAAATTCTCAAGTCCAAGCTTGAGATCATCAAAGAAGAGCCAGAGATGTGTGAAGAACACAGAACACTAACAAAACATTGATCATTCGCCAAGAAGGGAAAGAAGATTCATGTTAAGGTTCAGTTTAGCCTTAAAGAGTCTTATGTGCTGTTAATGACAGGCTTCGCGTCTAAACGTGGCTTGGCTGGGCTTTCTCAGACCATGTATGGATCGGCTTCACTTATTTTTCGTGTTTGATTATCATTCAAGCATGCCTTTGGAAAAAGGTAATATGGCACGCGAATGGGGTGTTTGTGGTTTAGTGATTTTTGTAAATCTTTGTATGTATTTTTACATTTTCTGCTCTATGATTAACATGTAACTATCTGTCATTTTGTTAGCTCCTCCTTCAGATCATCTCCCATGAGTGTTGATAAATTGTAATGAAGAATTTTACCAATTCGCCTTGTATGTAATAATTGTATGGTTCAAAATTCCAAGGTGTCATATTGTAGGACTTCAATCATCGACTATAATTCTTTATTTGAATTGAAAAAATGGAATTAGTAAAGGGATGTAATAGAGAAGTGAATAAAATAAAGAGTGAAATGATTTATTTACTGAAACAAGTCGTTCCATACCATTCCTTGAGAAATAAAGTTCGCAAATTTGACAAGAACGAGAATGGTTGATTCCGCTTCAATGAACAACCAACACGCTTCTTTTCATTCCACAGGAATGTTTCAAAGGGAATAGCAAAGACAAATTGCAAAAAAAAAAAAAGATCATTTCATTTAGTGTTAAAAAATATCATTGAAAGAATGCTTTCTTTCAAAACACAAGGCATTCCTTCTGCATTTAGCAGTAGGGTGAGAAAGAACTGGAAGCCCCCATTGACAAGTGAGTATAATCCCAGGAGTTACACAATCAATCTTGAGAATTTTGTTGACTATACCAGCATAAATCCCTGCAATCTTTCTAGGCCACAGAACAACAGAAAACGCCTTCCAATTTAATTTTCTAGAACGTGATACCTTAAACCCTTTGAGCCTTTTGTTCATTTTCTTCAACCAACGCCTTCTAGGCCGTGCCACTTGCTCATCCACACTTCTTAGTCTCTCGTAGCGAGTGCTCAAATTCCCTTCAATCATTCCTTGAAACGCCATTTGCAACAACATTAATGAGGTATTTTTCAATTAAATTAAGAGATTTGTATAATGATGAGTTTTAATCAAGGATCATATAGGAGACTAATATGTAAACTAAATAGATATAAAGAAAGTTCCCGCAAAAGGACCTGAAAGTTAAAACATATACTACTAACAGAAAAGGCTGAAGATTGCCCTAATTTTGATTCCTTCGACACGTGGCTAGTATCATATTTAAACCAAATACATTGAGCAATAAAAAAGGGGAGTATAGAGTCTATCTATACAAGTACTGAATTTGTCGGTTAACACCTGGCCTTTTAAAACATGGCTAATTGTAACATTTATAAATCAATTTACCAACTGTTTTTCTTCCTCTCATTTATTTATTGGGATAATGCCATTAATATATGATGAGGAGGAATAGTGTGAAATGTGCAGTGATTGGAAGGTCATATGGTCAAATAATCTGTACAAGTTGAATCTACTGTTTTTATATATTTGACAGAGATTAGATTAGGATCAAGTCAGACCTAGGAATCATTAGTCTAAATTGTATGATTTCGAAGAAAACACTTGCTTAAGTATAGTTTAAACAAACAAATCATTCCATGACAGAGTAGCTTAGTTTATCGCTACTTAACTTCTTTGGTTTGTCTAAATTAATCATCTTTCTGAAAGTAAATTAACACCAAAAAATGGTTCTAAAATGATACTCCCTCCATTCCGAATTATAAGATTAATATTGACTTTTCAAAAGTTAATTTTAAATATTTTCAAACTCAAAATTGACATGAATTCATTTTGTTTATGTCAATACGATTATGAATATCATAAACTACTTCAAAAGTACTACTAGTTATAAGATTTATTATTTTCAAAACTTAAATGAATTGTGCTAATTTTGAGTTTGAAAATGTTTCAAATTGACTATTAGAAAATTAATATTGATCTTATAATTAGAAGATTTTTTTATTTTTTTTATCTAGATTACTTTAAAAATACTCTAGAAAATTGATTGTTATGATTTTGTGATTTTTTTTCACGATTGAAAATTTGGCAAAGTAACATATGTTGATCCATGTTGTAAGTTAGTTGCTCGCAAATAAGTTTCCATATTTTTTATTTTGAAATTTTGAGCAAGATTATCAAGAAACATTATTTAATTGATGATTATATGTTTAAAATAGGTTAGCAAAGGAGAATAAGAAAAGGAATAGAATAAGCTGCATGCTCTGCTCTTCTTGACTCCTATATATATATATATATATATATAGGATCGATTCATTGACAACATTGTAAAAAAATATATATTCTTATAACAGATCTCAGAACGGTTTAAATGGCTCTCGTCCGCAGTTTAATTTTCAGATATCTGCAATATTATACTGCGGACGATATTAAATGTCCAAAATACTCCCAACATCAAATTGATTGCTGACGATGGATACCGTATTAAACTGCGAACGACCTTTTAGGGGAGACGACGTCATTTTAAGTGGACAACGTCTACATTATTAAACTGTGTATGAGAGTTGACGCTGTGCAAACTTTGAAATTTTTAATTTCTACCGTCCGCAGTTTAATACTGCGGACAATAAGAGTTTCAAAAATGTCATTTGCACTGCTGAATGGCATTTTCGGAATTCCTATCGTCCGCAGTTTAATACTGCGGACGGTAGAAATTTCAAAAATGCCATCAACAGTTTAATATTGCGAATGGCATTTTTCATTTTCACAATTTCAATTATCCACAGTATTAAACTGCGATCGATGAGTTTCTTCAATTTGATGTTGGGTGTATTTTAGACATTTAATATCATCCGTAGTATAATACTGTAGATACCTAAAAACTAAACTGCGGACGAAAGTCATTTAAATCGTCAAATCTCAGCCTAGGCGACTGAGATCTATTTTAAAGATAGATCATTTTTTACAACATTATCAATAGATCGGTACCTATATATATATAAGGACCTATGAGCTTAAGGACATGAAGAAATTTGATGAAGTTATAAAATGGTGGCTTTATGTGTTGAAGTCCTTGTCCACAAAGTTAATATATCAACCACTCTATTTTATTATTAGACCAATCAAATTCAATTCAATAAGTATGCCTGCTATTTTGAAGAAGAATTTTAGATGTAGAAATGAATATTAAACAAATTATGGCCCTTACAGAGGAATAATACAACCTACTTTGATATAAATAATACTCTCTATTCTTCAAAATTAAAAAGTCTCACTTATCTTCTTCTTCTTCTTTGTAAAAACAGACAACTTTTTTATTGATAGCAGAATAAATGACATAATATCTTTAACTTTCGCATTAAATTTTGAGTATGACTTTTCAACTACCATCCTATTACTCATAAAGGTTAAAAATGATACAAAAATATATTTTTGATGTTTCCAAATCTTTTAAATGACGACTTTTTATGGAAATTGAGGTAATAATAATAATAATAATAATAATAATAATAATAGTGGTGGTGGTGGTGGTGGTGGTAGTAGTAGTGGTGGAAGTTGTTAATTTATGTGTTTTTGATTTTAATGATAACAATATGCTTTGTATGGAGCTATTTTGAATGAGCAGGTTTGGGCTATATGGACTAGACTAATTATAATGGTACTACCATATGGACTGGTTGATATTTAACTTACCATATACTTGTTGATCTCGTGGAGGCCCAACATAGATAAAGCTTCATAGAGTTGCCGATTGGACTAGGTCCTTAAGAAATCACTTAGGAATTCATGTAAGATTTTCTAGCCCAAAAGATTTTAATTGCAAGGCCTATTTTTATTGCTGGAAATCTATTTTTTAATAAAACTTAACATAGAGTAAAATACTGAATTTATGAAAAAAGAATAAGTCAAATAAACTAATTTGATTGGGACTCAATTAGCTTGATCATATCAAATTTGTTTGCTGATATCATTTCCTTTAATCTAAGTTTTTTCAAATTGTTTTATTTGGAAAATCAAAATCTTTGAAAAATTGATTTAAAAAATTGTTCTATTATATCCGTTGAGTACATATTAAGCTACTGAAATTATGTTATTTCCAAACGTGATATGGGCATCCATGTTAACACTATTATTCTAGCGGTTGGAACATATATATATATATACCTTTCTCGGGTTAAGAAAAATAAGAAAGCTTTCAACCTTTCGCGCAATACTCATTTTTATATTAAGAGCTTTCAAAGATAATTTTTCAACAATCTTTTGTGTCTTGTTCTTAATCTCTCTTGGTTAGAAAATCACAGTTATATTGTAATTATATTCCTTCTTATTGAAATTTGTATTCAAATCGAGCTTTGCTTAGTTGATCGAGTAGTGGATAGGGTTGTACAAAGGAAGCTCTAAAGGCTGCAGTGGTGCAAGAATTGCAGAAGTGCAAATCAATTGCAGCTGGCAGTTGTGTCCATCAAAGATATAAGCTTCTTTGTACAAGGAGTATATGTAATTAATTGAATAATCTATTAATAAAAAAAGTCTCCAATACTAATTGGTATTGGATGTGGATTATGTCACTAGAATAGAGATTAGGAGCTGAACCACGTAAGAATCTCAGTGTCTATGGTTTGCAAATTATCTTATGTTGTTTGCTTAATTCTGCATTATAACATTGTTTATACACGGTTTAATTAAAACCAAAGTACTATAAAGAAGGTTCTGCATGACAAGTTTATGTTTATTATTCTGTCATTCTTGCTTTATTCTGCACTTGAATATATCACAAATACATCTGTATGCATAGCTTTGCTAAACCTTAAGTAATCCAACTTGAATCAATATTAAGTTTCTAAAACAGACCCTTAAGCAGACATATCATACGTATCTGATTATAACTAAAGTAGAAAACCATCTAAAGCAGACAGCAAAGCAGATAGGTTATACATGTCTGGATTATAACCAAAGAAGAACATATCTTAAAGCAGACAGATTTTACCTATCTGAATTTATTCTGTTGCAAAAATTTTTAATTTGTCATGGATAATTGTTTTAAGCTTAAACACCTATTCAACCCCCCTTCTAGGTGTGCACACATAGAATTACAATAGCGGTGGTAGCGGTGGTAACTGTGGTAGCCGTGGTAGGCGTGGTAGTACCATAGTGTAGCTCTAATAGGAGAAGAAAAGGTAGGAGAAGAAAAGGCACATGATCTAGCAACTGGGAAGGAATACTATAGAAAAAACTTAAGGGATGAGTGTTGTTTTCAATATAATAGCAGATATTATAGTTTGTTTGTATTTTAGAACTTATATTATTACAATTCAATTTTAAGAACACGTTTTATTCTAGAAGTGAATTTGGAGAAAAAGTTAGGAGGAAAACTTATTAACTTACATCTTTCAATATCACTTGTTACTTTTGACTGAGAGATTAACTCAAACATATGAACTTGCACAACAAAAAGAGATGTCTTACCACTAGAGCACTAGACTATCACCTTTATTCTTCGTATTTATAGTTGATAGCTTAAAGAATTAAAAGACGTAATCAAAGAAATTATTTTGTATTTTAGAAAGGAAAAAAAAATGCAGCCCTATTGAAAATGATAATCGTTACCTGTGCTTAAATCTCGTGACTTAAAGAAGTTATTTAGTTTGCGCATTGCATGTGATCACTTCACTTCTGTTTGTCTTAGAACAATTGTTACGTGCCCAAGCCTCGAGCAACTTTTCTACTTCTTAAGAGACGCATAAGGAATGACAGAGCATTCTACTAGAAACATGTACAATGATGCCTACTCCCCTGTATTGGCAGGTTAGTGGCATTTGCTAGTTTCGTTTATGTGAAGTTGGGGTAATTATTTATATATGTGAGCTTGATTTTGATTATGGGAATTTATTGTATTTGTACGGGCATTTCTAATAAATGAAGGCTTCGAAAAAATAAAATAAATAAATAAATAAAAAAGGCTGTCATGACAAAATTAAACAATTAACTTAGCTCAGCCATGACAATTTGATGTGAATGCCAGAAGAAAGATTTGATCCTCAGGAGCTGTCAGCTCCAAAGTCAACCAATTCCAACGGTACAAAATCTTGGATCTTAAGCATTTGCTACGAACCAATATTTTATAAGTCTGCATGTCATAAAGTCATAACATATGAATTTTGGTTAATAATTTTTCCTTTCGTGTTTCAGAATTTGAGTCTATCCTAATCTCTAGTTCCCACTTCCAAGCAACTAGCTGGCTGCATGATTTCAACCCCTGCATTCATTTTGGATTTATTGGTAACATTTAAGTTACAGAAATTAAGTATTTTTTAATTTTATTTCATTTTTTATTAATCTAAGATAAAATTTAAACTCACACATATTGATTTATCACCGTAAAAATTTAAGCTTTCACCCACTTGATACACAAGAGGTGAAAATAATTATTGAACCAAGATCTTATGTTAAAATTAAGTACATTTTTATTCTGATTCACACTAAAGATGATAGTCTATTGATTAAAAAAATATATTGTATTGTGCAAGTATGCAGATTCAAACTTACCCTTCTGAAAAGTCAGAATTCATCATAATTTAGGCGGTTTTATAAAAAATTAGAAGGTTTATTTTTCTTAAAATTCTCCCTAATATTTCTCTCGACTCTCTTTTTAGACCCCTAAACTTTTAAAATAAAATATATCTGTAAAATTAAGCTATATTAATATATATGTTGTAACTAAAAAAAAAGAAAAATGTCACGTCATTCTTGATAAGAACTACTTTATGGTCAAAATTTTTAATATATGTTAATCAATATGATAAACCCCTGTTGACTGCGAAAGGCAAGGCAGCCGCACACCAAGCTTACGTGGGTTTTTCACCACCTTGCTAAGACGATTTTCCCATTGGGTAGGCTGAAGTCGTGACCAAGCTTGCGTTTGCCACGTGGTGCATTTTGCCCGACCCGCTGGCTCGTGGATAGTAAAATTAAAGATGAATTGACCAATCACAATAAATAAATAAATAAAATACACTGAGAAGTTGCATCAACTAGAACATTTTTTTAATTAATTTTTATTTAAGGTGAATTATATAAATTTTGCTATTGAATTGCTCGATATTCAATTCACCATTAAAAATTTTTGGAAGGACCAAGAATGACAATTAGAAGTGGCAACGACCGATCGCTCCCGACAATGGCAACGACCGATCGCTCCCGACAATATAGAACTCTCCTATATTGATTGTCACTTTATCGACCTCACACTCGACTCTACCGATGTTAAAAATTAAAAAAGAGTAGAACGATCAATTGCCACTCCGATTGCCACCGGTCGTCCCACTCCTGATCGTCGGAGAAGGGCTGTTGACCATTAACTTGATCAAATTTCAGAAATGTGGGTCATGAACAATGTTTTCTGTGTCTTATAATTGCCTTGATTCCAAGGAAAAGATCAATTTTAATCTTCGAAACTCTACGGTAAAAAAGGGTAAAAGTTATAGTCAAATATTCATTTTTCACACATGAAAGTGAGAAATCAAAAGGGTAGGTTGGTGATGGTCAACGTGGTTGAGAGCATAGCAATGGACAACTCAAAACGTTTTATTTGACTAGTATTAACAACTCCCACACTTGGTGTAAAAAGTCATTAATTTTACCTCCTGCTCCCTTCATCCTCACTTCTTTTTCTTTTCAACTTTATTAATGTGAATTTCCTTTTAACCCCTTTGGCATGCTATTGTCTTAACTTATCTGGTCTACAAAAATTCTATTCAAACATGCATCAATTGTTTGTGCAGAGAGAGAACCCCCCATTCTCCACACCGTCAACTTTCCCAAGGCAAAAGGTATACACTAAACAAAATTATGTGCAAAATAAGCCTCGAAATATGTGCATTAACACACCCATACTTGTATAGTTGTCACCAACCCATCTCATTTGATTGATGCTAACTTCAATAAAATTCCCACATTTAGATAGTGTTTTTTTATTTTATTTATAATTTATGATAAAATTTAAATTCATACGTATTATTTTATCATTACAAATATATGAACTCTCAGTCTCTTAATACGCAAGAGATGAGAAATTCCTTTGGTTGATTGTAGTAGTTTCTCACCTCATCTCTTTTCTAAAATAGAAATCCTAAAAATTATCACTATATGAATATATTTGGTTATAATAATTAATAATATATGAGGATTGAACTGTTTCTTTATTTATACAATTTTAATATCATTAGCCTTTAAATGATAGATTATATTTTTATTAAGAACTTCATTTCATATCTGAAAAAGAGTTAATCCTTATTAATATCACATATAATCTCATAAATGACCTTATAAATAATAATTAAAAAAAATAACTCATAAAATTATCATTTTAGAATTAATTCAAGAAAAAAAAAAGTACTTCTGATTTGGTGTGGAATTTGATTATGTAACTGACCATATTGATGTTGTCCCGCACTCTTTTCACTACATAATAATTTCCCAAATCACCCACACACACAAAAAAAAACTAAATCACTAAATTTAATTTAACAAGAAAAAATATAAATTTAACTCCTACCAGAAACAAGAAGAAGGCCATGAAAGGTTGTTATTTTGGAGGCGAAGAAACTTTCTCTTTCTAGTAGAGTAAAAAAAGAAGCCATATTTGAGCCTGAACCAGACAATCTTCCGGAGCTTTCTGACGGATCTAAGCCTGACCCGGATGACCTTCTTGACCCGAAAGAAGGATTTCTTGATTCTCTCTGAAAGGCTCTGTTTTCTGGAGAAGTGGTAACTCCTGAGAAAAAGTTGCCTCTTTTCCATATCTGTGTAACCCATTTCGGTCCTGAATATTGGGACAGAACCCATTTGATTTGCAGCCATTTTTGTGTTCAAGTTTTTACTATGTAGAAGAAACAGAGAAGGAAAATGAAGGAGGGAGAGGAGAGAGAAAATTGTGTGAGAATGGGGAAGGGAGGAGGGGGCTTGCTTATAAATGACTTGTTTGAGGGTTCTTGGAGTCTCTTATTTTTAACTTTTTTTATTTTAATTTTTTATTAAATTTTGATTCATTATTTATCTGAACAAGTTAAGGTCGTACCCTTTTAAATTAAGAGATTATTCTATATTTTTAGGATAAATGAACAGTATGTTCTCTCTCTCATATGTCTGTAGTATAGTCTACAAGTACGTGGGAGACAAAAATATACTATTCATTTATTCTAATAATATAAAATAATTTTTCTTTTAAATTATTGTTGCATTGAGGTGAAAGACATGGTAGAGAAAGATTTCCTCTTTTTATTTAATATTTTTATAAATGAAAATATTAATTTCATAATATTTTAATAAACCCTATATATTAAACACGTTAGAAAAAAATTATAAAATTTTAAAATAAAAAATTTATTATTATTTTTGTTTGTGTTTATTCATATTTATTAGAGTTCATTTGCTTAAATAATATTTTTAGAGTTCGTTTTTAATTAATATTTTTTTAATTCAATTTTCAAGTAATTAAAATTAATTTCATTGTTGCACACCATTCAAAGAGTGACAGGACTCTGCAGTAGTTTCACATGAAAACGTTTTACTATTTCTCCTAAAAACATTACTATAAAGAATTAAAGGCGGTAACTTTTATATTTACTAATATTTGTGTCATGCAGTATATTTATTCAATCGAAATAAATAAATAAATATTTAAAAAAGTGACACGCCTTCATGAAATTAGTTATTTTTCTGCTTTCTTTTAATAAAATAGATAATAACTAAATAAGAAAAAAAATTAAAATATATATTCTTCACATCAAATTAGGTAAATGAGGTAATCTTTCTATATATGATCCAATCTAAATTCTTGTCTATTTGTCCGAACTCTAATTCTTAGATTATGTTTTAGACCTAACCGAATATTTTAATTTAGAAAACTTATTATTTTACGTAATTTATTTAAGAATAATTTTCACATAATATGAAGCAAAATGTTTATGTGGCTCCTAAAACTTAACAAAGATGAGTTGAATACGCAGGCCAAGGGGGAATGGGGATGTTTATGTGGCTCTTATAGGGGTGTACACGGTCGGTTTGGTCGATTTTTTAGAAAAAAAAATAATCAAACCATTTAAGTCGATTATAAAAAATTAAAAACCAAAATCGCCCAAATTTTTACATCGTAATCGGTTATCGGTTTATTTGGTTTCGGTTAAATCGGTCGGTTTATTCGGTTCCGTAATTGATAATTTGATATTTATTATATTGTCAATTTTTTATAATAATTAATAAATCACTAACTCAATAACTATTAATTATAATAGAAGTTCTTTAAATCCGAAAAATAAAAATCACCTAACTCACTCACTAGGATAGAAGTTTTGCAAATTCGTCACAATAAAGACATATAATAAATATATAATTATATAAAATAAATATTTATTAGAAAAGTATATAAATTATATTATAATTTTAAATTATTCGGTCGGTTTGGTCTGGTTCGGTTTTTTGAGAAGCCAAACCAAACCGGCTGAACGAGTTTCGGTTTTTTAGTTTTATAGTGTTCGGTTTTTCGATTTTATATTTTTCTGTTTGAAATAGTAACGATTTGGTTCGATCCAGTTGATTTTTCGATTTTGGTCGATTTTATGTGCACTCCTAAAACTTAACGAAGATGAGTTGAATACGCATGCCAAGGGGGACTGGGGGATGGAGTACTTTTATATATGGGTGGTCACGTGCCTTTTATTTTTCTTGCACTCTTTTCTCACACAACACACGTACACGTTTCTCTGCTTTCTCGGAATAACTTTATATTTACTATAATTAAATATTATTTTAAATATTATATACATTTTAATTATTAAAAAATAGGACTTGACATAAATTTTTATGTCAAATTTTATTTTTTAATAGTTAAAATTAAAATATTATATTTAATATTGTGCACTATACTTGTTCCTCTCCTCGTGATGGTCCAACCATGGGATGCTGATCTGGATCATCCATCCACGTCACCTACTTTTACTTCTTCTTCTTTTTTTTTTTTATGTCACTTTCTTTTTCTTCTCTCTTTTTTCCTTTAATTCAAAAGTTGGAGGAGGGAAAACTGTAAAGGAAAATAAAGTTTTATTGTTATTTCAATTTATCTCTAAAATTATAAATTGTTAGTTTAATATTATTAATGGTATTATATTAAAATTACGATGAAAATTTTTAGAATATTATGTCATTTTAAATTATCCCTTTTTTCCAGCGATGAAGGTTACGATTCTATTTTAGGAAGTAAAAAAACAGTTTATTTTTCAAATTAATGAACAAATCCTTGTTATATTTAAGCAATATTTGATTTTATACTCTCTCTTTTGTTACTAAATTTTGATTTTATATTTTATTACAGTCAAACTTCTTCAATAGCTTCGACTCTCAAAAATGGTGCATGACTTTGTATAATTGGGCATTCCTATGAATGTTAATGGTACTTCCTGCCGTCTAGAGTAATCCAAATTAGCACACATAATATCCGGGGTATTGCATATTTGTTTATACATGATATCCATTGTCAGTATTGAGAAGGTATCCATGAACAGGACAACTAAAACCTGATTAACTTGCATCCACTCTTACTCAAGTTGACTTGTACTTGCTTATATATATAAATTTATACTGTTTATATATATATATATATATATATACACACACACACACATACATTAAAGATTCATAATTAAAGTTGGTTGTAGCCAACAATCCGTCAAACAGTTGAACAAACTTATTTTTAACTATTATTCGTTCAACTGTATAAAATATTCGAATGTTAGTATTAAAATTCGTCCACACAATTATTTTTAACGGATGTTGGCTACGATCAACGTAAATTTTTAACATACCCATACTAATTATGTAAATGTATTTGTAGTATTATGTAGAGGCCCGCCGGCCTAGTAGATGTTATTAAAATTGGATTCTGAGCTAACGGAAGGCTGGATTAGAATCATGATGATTCTACTGCATTTTGAGCTTGGTTTACTAATTTATTTGATAAGTCAATCAGCATCTTCAATAGCTTAGAAAAGAATTTAAATGTGAAATATACCAAAAGCAAGAACAACAATTAGAGGATCAATTCTCCTCGTATGTAATTTGCCCCATTGAGTATATAGGTCCAATAAAAAACTATAAAACCCTATAAATAAATGTCACAAATTTAAAGGATTAGAAAAAGTCCACCCATAATAGACGGTGAGTTCTACCCATCACTCGAGGGTAAAATACCTCATTTAATTATATACTATTGCTTCGAATTTTTAAAGTTAATTTATAAATTATTTAAATATAAATATATTTATATTTTAACCTTTTAAAGTGACAGATAAAGAAAATTCTCAACATGTCACTACTAATATTTTACTCGGTTTGAATATTATAATGACACAATATATATATATATAACCGTAGGATTCATAATGGCTTCATTACAAGAAAACTAAAAACTAAGCTTCAGATAAACCCACTTCCTAATCTTTTGAACATTACTGGAATTCAACAAGAGAAAGAAAACCCACACAATTAATTTCCGACTTTCAGTCCCAGCAAATTGCACAATCTTTGGCTCCGTTCAAAGAATATTGTATCCGGATGTAAAAGTTCTAGTGAAAGCATAAAGAATGTAGATGGAACTTCCATTAAGTTCATCTCCAACTATCAATGAGTCCAAATTCTCAGGTCAACCATTAAAACAATAGCATATTACACGCCACAAAAAGATGCAATATAAGATATATTAGGTTATCAGGGTTTACGATGATAACATTTAGTGCGTTAGGCAACCACACCAAACATGGTGTGGTTAGTTTGAACTTTAAATGCTACGCTTGTGAGTTAAATAAAATAAGTTGTGTTAAAGAATAAATTATTTGTACATAAACAAGATTCTCGACTACATTTAGAACTTCAAATGCTACTAAACGCTTCTTAAACTGGTAAACGAACAAATACATAATACCTAGAATCAATCACCTAACACCTGGATGCTTCAGAATAATCTTAAGCTTTGAGGCCTAGATCCGAGCCTCAGCACAGATCTTTTTACAAAATATAGTGTCAGTAATCACAGCTGAGTGCATGAAATTTTGTCTAGAGTCATGTTTTTCCACACAAGGTAGAGAGAATCAAAGCCCCATATCAGGTATACCGGAATGATCGAGGTTTCAATATAAGCAAGCAGTACAATTACAGTTCCGTATCTACAACTCAAATTGTAACTACAGGGTACAACACAAGGAAAACATCCGAGTAGTAACAGCTACTTTGTACCAGGAAAAAGTGAGTATAATACATGTACAAAATCTAATGACAATTGTAATTATACCATGAAGAACGGGGTTCATCATGCCACAGTAAACTGAGAAAACTGAGACCAGTATCTGCAACCAAGCAAAACTTACGTGCAAGAAGTATAGTTGAATTAGCTGCCGTTGATATATTTTTGTCACCGTGTACCAGCTTCATTAGCTTCAGGGACCTTTCCGGAATAATTGGGCATGTCCATGTCGATGAGTGACAGGTCATATGGCACCAAGAGAGAGGAACCCATGAGCAAGGAAGAGTTCATTGCCTCTGATTTTGAATTATCCAGAACTGTGCTCTGATTATGGGGAGGGCTACTACCAGAAGATGATACACTATACAGTTGAACGTCATCTACCGTGTTTCCAAAAATATGCTTGTTTTTTCTTACAATATCCATCTCTGGTCCAGTCGGGACAAAGGTCCGTGCCCTGTACCTCCTTGCTCCCTCGTCACCCTCACCATGGTTGTAGAGTACATAATCATGGTAAGTTGGTGCAAACTGCACAAGGGTAGAAAAGATCGTATCAAGGATCCAAAAAAGCTATATGAAGTATCAGTAGCAGAACAGAGACGTATATACTTTCTTAAAGAAACCAAAAGCGGAAAAATAAGATGAGTGGATGTTGCCTGACTCACCTGATGGACTGTGTCATGGTAAAAGTCATTTAGCATTAGAGCATGTGCAAGGCTTTCTGAAAACCCACAAGAAATGCCAATGTTTGCACCAGCATACTCCTTATACGGAAATGCATAAAGATGACCGATAGCTGCGACGAGCATCTCAACACAAATTATAAAATTTTGAAATTCAGCAGCTTCCTCTGCACCATTGATAAAACCAGACTTCGCCGCTAAAAAAACCATAACACCCTAACAAGAAATGAAGGGAGACAATGAGATAAATACAGGAAGACCACAACAAGTTTCATCCATCCTTCCATAGAATCCAATCAGAAGGCACTCGTCATACATTTTTGTATTAAAAAAAAACGGGCACCAAAAGCCAATTATGAGCCTTGCATACTCCATAAATATTATAAATCAACCTCCATAAACTAAAACAACAACAATAATAACACCGGGAAAAAAAAACAGCAAACTCCCCAGCATATCAACAGATAAGCAAGAGTCTAGGCTACCACACAATTTCCAGATGATTTTTTGCACTATCATTAAACTTTTAAGAAATTTTAAGGTCTTCTCTAAATATAGTATAAGAAATGAGAAGACTTCACATCTTTGTCTGTTCTGATGAAGGGGATTCTCTTTATAATCTAGGTTCTTTTACTTTGACAAAAGCCAAGTATAAAGAAAGTTATTGACGATAGCAGCTGGAATCAAATTGCACTGAATGGAGGATGGATAAGTTTTGATGATTTGTTTATAGCAACAACAAACAGAATTATAATATCATTTGGTCCTTTGATTGACCTGGATCTACCAAACAACTGGACAGATAAATTAGTAAACTGCAGCAAAGATCAACTATTTATGCACTTGACAAGCATAGTTAGATCTTATATGGGGATGTAGAATGATTACAGCAGGATTGATGAATGGATAAAATCATAGAAGAGATGATTGGACTTAATAGGATGGCACCATAAGTATGCAGATGGTGGATTCAGCTGTGATTCCAGCTATAGAAAATTTGAGTGAACAGGTTAACATACTTGACTGCTCAACATCAATATGGGTCATGAGAAAAAGAAAGGAAAAAAAAACAATTATTCCATTAGACCAGATCACCTTTTCAGTTGATCAATTACTCTAACAAGCAAAAGTATAACTGAATTTATTCATTATAAACAATTATGACATTATATATATATATATATATATGCAACATTTTCACCAGTATCGCCAAAATTTGGACTGAGAAAAACAACAGACTTAATGATACAGAATGGTCTAAATCCTACCTGCCAATAAGTCAGAAAAACAACAGACTTGATGATGATGAACTTTGGAACAGGATTAAATGGCTGGAGCAAATCCCTGCATGCAACGTAAAACAAGGCCAAGGCATACAGTGCCATAGTGTAGGAAATCGTATAGATAATGGTGAGATAAAGATATGATTCTCTTGCACTGAAATTTCCATCATGATATTTCCCTTTCGCATAAAGTATAATCGTAACGGCAAGTAATATGGGCTTAAGAATAACAAACTGCAAACAACCTTGCTTGCACTTTCGTATAAAACGCCTGCACAACTTCAACAGTTTCAGAACCTTCATCAAATACAAAATAAGAGTTGTAAACTTCAGCTGTGAATCACTTCAATGAATGCAAAAGAAGACCTCATACACTTCCAGAGTATTCTAAATCATATAAGCCATCACAAGATAGACAGCCCTGATTGCAGCATGTAATACCACATGTACAGCCAGTTACAATAACACCAAAATATTAAGAATTCACAATTAACTATTATATAGCTACTAACTCTATAACACAGATTTGATTGGGGATAGATTTAGAAGGGAGTAGCTGACCAACACCTATTCTAGAACAGCAGGATTAAAGGATTCCTTATTGCACTTATTTCACTATATACCCCTACATGTTATAAGATCCCAGTTTCTCCATATAGCAAAAAAAATCTTATATTTAGAAGTTCACCATGCACCAAGTCACCAACCAATCAAAAGGGATGGGACTCATCTATAAATAACTCACCCATCCAGTGGAATTGGAAGGAAGCAACATGTCATCAACCACCAATTTGGCTTCAGAACACGCCCGCTTAGACTTAACACAACAGCTCCTGGACCACCTACCCACGCCAGGCACAAGGACAGGAAATTATAAATGACCCAAGCTTCATATCTGAAATTATTAGCAAATTAGGTTAGAGAATAACTCTTGTAAATGTAGCTTTAACTTTATTAGAAACACTTAAGTAACAGTAACTAAAGCCATGACTACTGAAAGAAATGAACCACCACTTTACCCATGTTAATACTAGGCTACTAACAACCAAATATAATGAAAGGTAAACAAATAGTAAAAAAACTTGTATACGCTATCAGGACTAATGAAACTTTAACATGTGAACAGTCAAAAAAGCACATATTATGATATTATGGAATTGCATCACATATAGGAGTTGCAACAGCAACCATAGATATATGGCATGAGCAGCAGGGCATGGTATGCCACTCACTTAGAGATACGAGTTATGACAAATTGGTAAATTCTTATGTCTATAATATGTAGAGCTAGATGACCAAAACTACTCTACTACCTTCCAACCAAGCTTTTGGACAAACAAATATCTTTCAATTTTTTGTGACAATAATTAGCAACATGAAAAGCATTCTGGTTTACCAACGCCTACAACAATTCTCGCCCATGTATAACTATGATTGTTGTAATGTTCACCTACTCAAATACACGATGAAATATGAACACTTAAATGCTCAAGGGTGCTAGTTTTCCTGATATACATTATAAAGACAGAATAATGATGATTGAAACAATAAAAGGTATTTGTGGTTAATAAAATTAAACAAAAAAGGGACAAACAAATACTAAACAACTAGAGATATGGAAATACTCACATTTCCCGAATGGAATTAAAATAGATTGTGGCGCTCTCACTTACGACGAGTGACAGGAAAGACATTAACGCATAAACCTGTAAAGCGATAAGGGTTGGAGAAACATCACATAATAACAAGACAGAGAAAACACAGAAATGGGGAAATGAAAAGAAAGAAAATTGTATACCAAAGGCATGATACATTTTGAGGAAAAAAAATAATGCATGTCCATGAAAGTTTTTGATAGATGATCAAATCTATATATGTGATGGGAAGTTAAAGCACAATTTTAATTAACTACCCATATTCACAAACTCAGCTTAGGATGAAACATAAACATAAAATTCTAAAACCTCAAGTCGTTGTCGATCAAAATATGATCCAACCACAATTTAAAATCATGTAAACTAAAAATGTATAATTTAAAACCTGTCCAAATCTCATGACATGGGAATTCTTTTATATTTAATATTCATAATCAATTGTAGAATGAAATCATAACTCGTACACATACTACTAAGTAAAATAAATAGAGCGTTGTTTAGCTAGTTATGGTTAACTTTGTATTATAAACCTCCTTAATCAATAAGGATATTTTTATCTTATGTTGAAGTGTACTCCACTAAAACAGTTGCTCGTGAAAAAGGAACTTCACAGACGTGAAGGTCTCTATTAAACTAGTTACGTATCTATTAGGACACTCAGTTGCTCAACTTGACTACTACTATTGTCCATCAAGCAAGTGTAACCTCCAAGGTTTTGGTTTCATAAAATTTTAAGTTCTTGTACTTGGTGTTATTAAGCTTAGAGGGGTATGATTCTTTCAACCTTTTACTAGGAGTTGGTAAAACCCAAGTCGTAAGTCCTAGGTTTTCTTGCAAGCTTTCGATAAATTCCTACTGAACATCCTTGATTCCTAAGAGATTGAGGCATCACCTTGCATCAAGCTGTTTTCTTAAATCAATATATTGACCAAAAAGTCCTCTAGGCATGTGGGTTCCTCCCAACTACAATGTATAAATCCTTCATCTTTATGTATGTAACTATTGGTACCTCCAAGGCTCCCACAAATACATATGGTATAAATTTAGCTTTCCAGACTTTAAAAAAATGAGTAAATAAATAAATAATACTCCATATATATATAAACTGGTTCATCTGAGGAATGAGAAGTTATATACATTCTTACAGATTGATTCCCATCATCATGCCATGATTTTCACAAGTTCAACTAAAAACCGCTAGAAAAGATTATGATCAATGTACAGATGGAGCAAAAGAAAGAAAATATATGTGAACAAAAGGAGAATATTTCCTTTTTAATTAAGGTTTTTACTTATAGTACTAGATTAAAACTAGGAGATTGTTTTTAATTATAATAGCAGATATTAATTAGGTAATTATTTCCTTTTTATATTAAACTTCTTTATTTGGTCGCTAAGTTGTAGAGTTCTTATATAAGAGTTGTAATCTGTAATATTTTTCAAACACGAATATTTATGATTTGAGATTAAAACTTTGTGTTTTGTGTATGTGTTTCTTTATCGATTCTCTACGCAATAGGTGCTCTTATTCCTTATTTCCATATTATCCTACATTCATTTGGTATCATAGCCAAAATTCATGATAATTTTTTATTTTACTCAATTTCTTCCTATCCAAATTTTCTTGGCCTACATATTTTTGTCAAAATTTCCTAGATAATTGACAAACAATTTTTTCAGACAAAAAAACGAGTAGCGTCATTATCGTAGTCTCTATCTATCCCACTAAAAATATAGTATTCTAAAAGTCACTAGGCGGGCCTAAGCGGCCGAGGTGGTCCTATCGCCTAGGGAGCCTAAGCTGCTTCTAGGCAGTCTAGTTATTTTTTATTTATTTTTTTATATTAGTGATAAAATTAAGGTAGCAATATTTTAGATAAGTAAATATTCTTCTTTGAAATTACAGTTGCACTTTTTTTAACATAATATAAGCTATAGGCCCATGATGTAAAAGCAATTAACATATAAATATATAATAGTTAGTAATTACTATTTCTTCAAAATGAAACTAAAAAATTAATAACCTAATAGTTAATAATGAACAGTAGCATTTACTTTTCTTTTCTTTTTTTTGTTGCTAAATAACAGTAGCATTACTTGTTATTGTTAGTCTTTTTTTTTAATAATCAAAAGGCTGAGACTCCATAAATAGCAACCATCTAATCCCATATTCTTCTGACCTCTCGGACTCCCACCTCTGTGTCGTCTTTTTTTCAACCACAAAAACTCTTCTCTCTAGAATCCATAAATGGCAGCACAAATACTCAAATAGACATAGTGGACGAGGAGGTCGAAGAGAATAGGTCGCGAGGTCAAAGCTCGCGTCAGTGTTGGAGGTTAAAACTTGCGTCAGTGTTGAAGTTTGCAAGAGTCAAAGGTTGCATCGGCGGAGATCATGAGGTTAATAGTGAATTGGAGGTTCTTCGCAGCAGCATGTGCAGGCCTAGGACCTTTTGCTCGATCGTCACGGCTTGCTGCTTGTCCGACTCGTCCACCTCAACCAACTCAGTCGCCTAGTTGGCAGCTCTAGGCAATTTTTAAGTGTCCTTCGGCTTAAAAAATCATAAAGGTGCGCCCATGCCTCAGTGGCTGCCTAGATCACTTTTTACAACCTTGAAAAGGGAGAGAGATTACAATGTTTTTTTCAAGGTCTATTACTCCAAAAAGCTTTAGCGCTTCTAAAATCAAGCAACTTGACCATCAAATTTCTTTTACATGAAATTTTGCAATGACTTAGCATTGTTGGAAACAAGCCTAGTCGATTTAAAGAATCACTGCAAATTTGTATCCACGTGCTATTCTCATTCATATTTAGTTCAATGCCACTTACATCTTGAGGTTCGCGAGATTGGAGACGCCAACATTGAGTGTGTTCAAGTTGATGATTCAAAGATGGATAATCCTGAAGAACTGATTTTGAGGATGTTTGAGTTGGTCGGAAACACACAAGTGGTTTGTAATGAAGACATTCCAGAGGTAATTCAAGTTGATGAAGAGGTTGAACACAAAAAGAAAGAAAATGTGTAATTGTGTGATCAAACATTTTGATTTTTTTTTTTTAGATAAAACATTAGAGTCTCAAACTATTTTAAAATTCAAAATTTTTATATTTTATCCCGAAAATTGTGATCAAATTGGAGTATTGAATGCGTGTGCATGTTTTATTAGGAGACATCTTCCCAACTGTGGTTAATTATTCTTCAATATTTCAAAACTTGAAGACATGTTTTACAATGGCGGGGAGAATAAAGCATAAGAAAAAGAGAAAAATCAAGAAATCCATTATTAATTTTGTATTGATATTTAGAGATAAATATTTAATGTAACTATTTATTACTTATACTTGGTACGATATTCTAGAAATTTTAATTATAGTGTAGATTTCAATTAGGAGAGTATTTCCTTTTATATTAGGGTTCTATACTTGGTCGCTAAATTTTAAATATATTATGATTTGGGAATAAAGCTGACTTGAATATACTATGATTTGGGATTAAAGTTCAATGCTTTGTGTGTGTGTGTGTGTGTGTGTGTGTTTTTAGTGATTCTGTATGGGGATAGATACTCTTATTCATATTTTTCATGTAGTCCTACATTACTGAGATTACACGATAATTCCGTTATTAGAAGGAAAAAGAATCAAGCATTCACCTCATTTTGGCATAACAAATAAGTTTGACACTAATTTATCTAGAATATTACTCCTTCCATACCAAAAAAGGAGTTATATTTATTTTAGAGATAGAACTAAATGGCATAATGTCCACAAGTTTACCAACACAATTTCACTATCATCGTTATTCACTACTAACAATAAACACTAAATAGTTTATAAATAAACATGGAACAAAACTATATCCTTGAAATTTGTAAAGTTCACAAATGGACTCTTTTTGTGGAACTGAGAGAGTATGATACTTTAGAGAAACATAATTTAAGAACTGAAATGGGAATTCAAAAAAAAAATATTGCAAGCTACAATGTTACACCATACAAATAATTGCGTACAAATAATGTCAAAGAAAGAATAAATTACTCACAGGAACCATAAATATGATGCGAACAATATATCTCTGATAAGTAGGTTCTGTATAATTCAACAAGTGCCTGTAAATGTGTTGAATTGCCAAAGCAATGGCCCCAATTGTGCAAGGCAATGCAACAAGAATATAGAGTATATGCCCCATCCCATACAACCTCTTTCTGAAATTGAAAGAAATACAAAGCAACAATTTTATTTCGGTTCATACAAACAAACCCATAAATGTGCACCTATATTTATCAGAACTAAATAAATTATAGAAACCCCAACCTCCAAATGATATAATAATATCTGCAGTCAAATTCAAACAGCTATAGATCAACAAAAAGAAAATACCTAAATTCAGGTGGTGAAGTTTAAATTGAAGTTAATTATGGTGGGTAAAGCAATAAATACACAACATACATACTTAATTTGTATCGATAATTGTTACAAACCCAGTTTATCATACGATTCAATTTGCTGTTTAAAGAAGAAAAATAACCAAATATATGAGATTAGTTGAATGACGAATGAACTTACGGAAGAAATTGAAATTCTGAATATGAAGACAATGGTACGGAGAAATCTAATGCTTTAGCGGAAGATAAAAATAATGGCGCCTTTATTCAGTCTGGCGGTAAACCTGCCACGCAGTGTTGGATTTGCATATCTTCTTCCACCAAAACTGAAAAGCTTTCCATCGAAGGGATAAAATTTATTTTCAATGGAGTATTATGTGAAATGGGAAATTTATTCGTTTTCCCACCAACTGTGTTTGTGAGTTTTGGGGAGAAAATAAAATCAAAGAATTTAAAATTTTTAAGAGAAATGAGAGTAAAGGAAAAGAAATTTATTTTATTGTATTGTATTTGTGAGTTTAGGAAAAAGATTTTAATTTAAAATAGTATATTACTATTTTGTCTTTATCAAATTACATTTTTTGAAAATTATTATAAAGATAGTTTTTGTATTTTAGTTTGTAAGCTAAGTGCTTAATAAATTTTCTTTTAAATCTTTTCAATCTTTAAAGGAATTTTTTGAGATAAATTCTTTTTTTAAATCTCCGTCCTTCTATCTTATTTTCTCAACTCTAAAAACTCACAAATAAAATATTTTTATTCTCCTTCTTAAATTTGTTGACAAGTCTATATACACAACATCTAACTACTATATTTATCTTAATCAATAAAAAATAAGGTATGACACGAACTTCAATATCATATCTCACTTTTTAATAATTAAGATAAATATTATGTTTGGATATTGTGTACTTAGAGCATCTCCAACAGCCTCTTCAACAACTTTATAATACTCAAATAGGTGAGTCACATCAAAAAATTATATCCAACAGCCTCTCCAACCTTATTCATCAAATTTGTAAAATTTCGAAATTATGAAATACAAATTTAACTTTTCTTCAAATATATATTTTTCTGAAACAATAAGTGGTTAAATTGACAAAATTAAAAGTTAAGGATGTTATGTGCAAATTTTATTATGTCGGACAATATTCGTTTTGTTGAAAAATATTCGTTTTGTCAGAAAATATTCGAGTCGTACGACGGCGCCGAAATAGTTAATCATTAGTGGACCCCACAACAGAATATTGTCGGATATAGAAAATGACAGAAATAACTTTTTTTATATATAAAAACATTGTTATCGCTATTAACTGTTAAAATACCGACGATAAAAAAATAGTAGCATACGATATTTTATGGTATTTTATTATAGCACACGGTATTCTACAGTATCACACGGTATTGCACAGTGTCTCATACTATTGATCTGATAACGTGGTTATTACACATTATTCACCAATAATTAATGACACACAGTATTTTACATTATTGATTCAATAATTGTCATTACACTATATTTTATATCATTGAGCCAATAATTGTTATTGCACTGTATTAAATCAAATAATTGTCACAGTAGTAAATACACGGTAAATTATATTATTAAATTAATAATTGTCAGTAATGTGTTTCTTACATTATTGTTGAATTATTAATATCACTGTAATAACATTACCTTATATGTGAATAGTATGTGAACCCTCTGTGTGGGACACATTAATAATGAATTAAAATTTGAATTGGTGAAAAATGGCAAGTAGCGTGCATTGCCACTTTTGAAAATTAGGCTGGCATGCAGCATGTCAGTAGCATATCTATACAGTGCACTCCCCTCTCCTATAAATAACTTGCTCAACTGAATAAAAAAATCACACCTAAAATATAAAGTTTTTCTGCAAATATTTTGTGAGTTTTCTCTGAGAATAGTAAGATTATTTTGAGTATTTGTAAACCAAAAAGAGTGTATGAATTTTTTAAATAAGTATTTTATTAAAGAATAGTAATTGCACAAATACTTATTTCATACGGTATTCACAAATCTTCCTTTATAAGATTATTCTTTAAGAAGATTTATTTTAAAAAGTTTTTTTAGGAAGATTTATTATTATTTTTTAAGTTATTATTTTACAATACAAAAATTTATATTACATAAATAATTTTGATAGTTCATAATGTATGAGTTATCATACATCTTTAAATTTATATGTGGTAATTACTAATTATATTATAAATATATAGGTTGATCAACCTCATTTTTATTAATATTCAGTCACGTGATAAGGTAAGGAATATCATCTTATTTCAGCTCCTATTATTTAAACTTACTATAGTAAGAGTATCACTTCTTTCATACTCTTAAACTTACTATGATAAGTACTATTTGGGAAAAACTTCATGAAATAATTATATGTTCATTAATAGTTTGCGCTTTATTTAATATCATTTCAATTGAACCTTCCTATTTACGTGAACATTTTTATTGAACTTCAATCGTTCTTTTGAAATATGAATTTTGAATATCGTTATTGAATTTGAGTCCACATCATGTTGACAATTTGGACATTATTTGAATATGTACAAAGTAAAATTATAAACTTCCTATATTTATTGTTATTCATGTTTCTTCTATTTATCAGTTATATCTCTGTTGTTATTCTAATAATCAATAATCAAATTGTTGTTAATATATGTGGCTTGGGGCACAGGTTGGATAAGGGTGTTGTTAGGTTAAAGACGATATATTTGATGGTGTGTCTTTTAGAGCACGTGGTGAATTTCTCTTTGACCTGTAGTGCAAAGATAAACTATTATTTGATATATTTATGACCAAAAACTGAAGACTAGTATAATCATGACCGTTGATGTTATATTTGAATAAGTTCGAGAACAACTAAATGAGTTATCACAATATAAAATGATGTGTTTTTCTTAGAGTTTGTATCATAACTTCATTATTACGATATTATTATTAAATTAATAATTTATTATTTTTAAAAATAAACACTAAATAAAAATACATTATAAAATATTTACATAATTTCTAGATCAAATTCTCTTTGAAAATGAATACATCAATTATTTTCGTCTTCTTTTATATACCTATAATACTATGATTACATTTATTTATAAAAATATTTTTTGGAATACGATTATTTATACTAATTCATTATTATTATAATTTATTTGATATTTAATTATAAACTATATTTTATTATTTTTAAGATCATTCCATGAAAAGTGAGAAATATAGTATTCACGCTTTTCAAGTATGAGATGACTTTTTAAATTATCACAAATAGCGTATAGGTTAAATAACGAACTATTTTGAAATAAAAATAGTCTGTATTAATAATAAATTAGCGTAAGCACTCATTGAAGCTTTACATCGTGTACAGTTGCCCGCTTTGCAAGATGACGGGCCAGCAAATGATAACTTTGGAAGGTTCTCAAACAGAGACAGGGGTATGCGCGGAGGAGGTTCAAGGGACCGCAGAAGTTACGGTACCTCACGTGGCGGAGGTGGGGGTCAATACTCTGATGGTGATGATGAGAGGCGTGGTGGTGGTTGGGGTGGTGGGAACAGTTGGTCACAAACCACGAGAAGCAGCAGGGGAGATTGGCTAATCAGTGATAGACGATCTTCACGCTCACCATATTATGGAAATAATGGCAGGTTTTTAAAATTTTCATTGCGTATAATTTGAGGGTCAAAGACATACATGTCTTATTGTCATTCATCAAAAGTCCAGGCAAGCATGTATAACTTGCATTTTCTTGCCTAATATCAGAAGCTTCGGGGGTGCATGTTTCACCTGTGGGCAGTCAGGGCATCAGAATGCCCCAAGAAGCAAGGTTTTTAGTTATTTCTTGCTGAATCTGTTAGAATTTGAGCCAAATTCAAAATGAATGAAAGGTTGTGACTTTTCGTTCGTACGGACAGTCCCGTTCAAAAAGTCATGTCTCTTCAATCGTGTTATTTTGTAAGGGTTGTGACCGTTCGCAAAGGTTGTGACCATTCGCAATGGTTGTGACTGTTCGCAAGGGTTGTGACTGTTCGCAAGGGTTGTGATCCATTTGAAGGGTCACTAAACCCTCCTATAAATAGTCTAGGAAGGCAGCCATTTGGAGACAACAATTCATTCAAATCATTAAAGCATTCTAATATCCTAGTCTTCATATTTCATAAGTTATTTGAGAGAGAGTTCAAAGCATTTCTTTGGTTCGTTGTGTGTGTTATTTGTAGTACTGCTATAACATACGTTGTCATTGTATTCTGGGAGACAAGTGCCGCTAATAAGGAGGGCATAATTGTCTTAAGGACATAGTATATAAAATACTAGCCTTGACATATTTTTTTCTTAGAAGTTCGTTAAATAAGATAAGTTTATATATATTATTAAATATATATTAGTTTTCAATAGAATCAGCTTCATTGCTGTTGCTTGTGAACGGTAAGAGGCTACCACTACTGCTGCTTCTGTTATTGACCCAAAGATGATCGATCAAGAGTTGCATGAAGCTCAGGCAAAATGAACCTGGAGAAAATTAGGGACAAGCTGCTTCAAAGTCTCTCTGCCTCAGTCCCCCACTGTTTACACACCACCCAATTACATGGATCATTTTCATATGCCAATTGCTTAAATCTTTTGGCAACACATGATAAATCTTGTGAAAACAAGATTTAGTAGCTACTAATTTAGCAAATGTAATTTGTCCACATCAATGTTCTCTCCTTATGTGTTCTAAATTTAGATGATAGATTCAAGTATTCAACAGATTAGGTAGCACTTATGTATTCGGACTGGATGAAGTGATAAATTTGCTTTGTTATTATTCTTTTGATCTTTATCTATCAAAATGTCATCTTTTAGTGGATGAAAATGTGGCAAATGTGAACATACAAAGATGAACATCAAACTTACTTTCATCACAATGATTACTTAACAAATTATGAAACTGATTATTAATGCATATGCAAATTGGCCTATTTTTAACTATCTGAACCTTGCAACTGCAAGTATGAATCAAATGAAAAACCAACAATACACCTTAAGGAGATTTTACGCAAGCAATGTTGAAAAACTTCAACATACAACATCTACTAAAGTTCTCTTCATTTCTTCTTCTAGTTTCACATTCTACCAATGGAAGTTGTAAACAAACACTTGGGATCTCCTTCCATGGTATGATTATAGAGTCACAATGCCCAAAAACAAATACTTCAAAAATAACGTGCAGAACCATAAACATAACAGAAAAGAGAGAAATACTCTGTACCCATAGCAATCGCATGAACTCATGATCAAAAAACTAAACCACAAAGCTTGAAAGATACAGTCTTACCAAGTTTTTCCTTAACATGGAAAAGAAAAAGACTATTTGGTATTCATCTTTAACTAGGTATAATCATGCAGCCATAATGTGCAGACACATATCTCATCGATACTTAACTAACTACACACTCAATTCACTTCCCACACAAAATATCCATTACAGTCCTAAACTCCGGGCCCCCTTTCCCCTTCAAAACCTCTCTCACCTCCTTTTCATCCGGAGCAAATCCCTTCCCCTTGATCACCTCCAAGAACTCCTTCCCTTCTTCTGCCTTCCCCATCTTCACAATAGCCTCGAAAACCGCAACATAAGTACCCACATTCACTCTCATTCCCTTCCCTAGCATCTCCACCACATACTTCTTGGCTTCCTTCAATAACTTTCTATCACCAGACCCCGCCAGCCCCTTTATCAACACGGAATAAGTGTAAGCATTCGGCGAAACACCACACGCAAGCATCCGCATAAACGTCTTCGACGCCTCCTTTGCCTGACCCGCATTGGCATAAGCCTCAATGACAGCAGTGTGAGCTACTACATCCGGCATATTGCCGCCATCTTTCATTTGCGAGAAAAGTTGAAGTGCTTCGTGGGTGAGTCCGTCTTTAGACAATCCGTCGAACATCTTAACTGCAAAGTTGAGAAGGCCATCCCCGGTGCGAATTTTGTGAAAAATCTCCTGCAAATTTTTGGGGTCCTGGGGTTCTTCGATTACGGGTTTCTTGTTAAACGGGTCGTAAGGTGGAGGGAGCTTGGATTTGTCAACTTTATTTGTTGATAATGCTGTTCTTGGGGTTTCTCCTTCGGAGTCTGAATTTTCAGAGTCTGATGATGATTGAGAAGAGTTGATTTTGGTGGAGAATAGTTTAGGAAATAAAGGTTTATGGAGTTTTAGTGAGATGGGTGTTTTGGTTAATGGGTTTGTTGATAGTTGTTGTATGGTGGGTGGAGGAGAGGGGTTGAGGTGAGAGGGAAAGGTGGAGAAGAGGTGTTTGAGGAGAGAGAAAGAGGAAGGGAGATTGGAGAAAATGGAGGAGGAGCGAGCTGTGATTTTAGCTGTGGCGGCCATTGGCGGCAATGGAACTGCTGCACAGTGTCGTCAAGAGTCTGTAAAATTGTCACCCCTTGGTAGAAGAAGAAGAAAGAGAATGGTCTAGAAGTATAGAAATTGGACGGGCCGGGCAAAATATTGAAAGCCCAGCCCATTTTAAAGTGTTAAATTCTTTTTATAAATTGACTCTGGAAAAAAATTAAATTAAATTCTTATAATGGAAGATATATCATATTGAATTGAAAGTTAAATTATTTTCAATAAAAAGTTCAAATCATAATGTTGAAAGAGCAAAATGAAAACTTTATTGATTCTATAAAAAGATTTTATTTAAAGAAAAAAATTATTTTAAAAAGAATTATCATTTTATTAATAATTATATAAAATAATATAATATTTTTGAATTTATCATCTTATTTTTGTTATCATGTTATTGATATTTACTTAAAAATTATTATTTTTAAAGGAGAAAATATAAAATAAAAGCAGATTAGTATTATTCGTTTTTGTGCGGGTAAACATGGAAAAAATTAAAAAGTAAGAATCTGTAAGCCCATCAAAGTATCCTCAAGGCCCAAATTTGATGGGCTTAAAAGGACTACTTCTTTCTTATCTATATGATTTCATTCTTCTCGCTGACGGTCTTTCTCTAGTCGACTCCCTCCCTCCTTCTCTCTTGTGAAACGGTTCCGCTGCAGAACTCGCAGGTACGGGTAGTAATCATTTTCTTCCCTATGCTCCTTATATAGTTCATATCTAATGAAATGCTTGTAAAGGTTTTCACAAATTATCCCAGTCTCAACAATACAAGCCAATCTAATCCATCCAGATGTTTGCTTGTGATTGGTAAAATGAGTGTATTTGAGAATCTGTAGCTCAATAACAATTGGGTTTCCTGATTAGGAGTAATCTAGTAGACCTGTGAATCATTATTGTGTTAAGTGCAAAAGTGTCTCTCAAATTTCCACAAAATTCTATTTTCAGTCTCATTGTACCAACTTTCTCAATTGTGTTCCTTCAAGTTTAATTTTTTTACAAAAATCTTCCATTTAATCATATTGGTGAAATTATAAGTAGGAATATCCTTCACATATTATATTATTTACGTGTCATATAATGTATATATTGTTGTATTCATGCGTTTAAATGTGTATTTAACTATATAAAACGTAAATTTCAACCTGTAATTTCACCAATTTGTTAAAAAGGTATAGTTCTGTAAAAAATTTAAACTTGGAGGAATACAATTGAGAAAATTGATAATTTGGGGCTAAAGGTAGGATTTTGTAAAACTTTGAGGGACATTTTTGCAGTTAACCCTCTAACTTTTATCATTCAGTCATTCTGAAATCATGAATGGATCATTCTATTTATTTATTTATTAGTTTTTTCTTTTCTGAATAGAATTTTTTAGGAAAGTTTTTGAGTTGGATCATTCTATTAATTTATTTTTTATTTTTTTCTTTTCTGAATAGAATTGTTTAGGAAAGTTTTTGAATTGGATCAAGACTTAAGAATCCAAGTTGGATGCCCTTTTATGTTTCCAAACACAATCTCTGTTTAAACCCTCCTGCAATCATTTTTATCTGATATTGTGAATATACTATTTTAAAGATATGTTTGTAATATATTCTTAGCAATTAGGATATTATTTCTACTTCCACCTGAATTCATAAGACTATTATTTTGGTTTGAGTTCCTGTTGTCTTCCTAATTAAACATTAAATTGTTACGGTTGGTATGGGTAAAAAGGAAAGTTTGGATTTTCAAATCAGCCCAAATTATCAGTTGGTTATTTTTCAGTTGTCGTTGAATAGGGTATTTCGTAGTTGTAGAGGGTGTTGTAAATTATTAATGTATCTGAAAATACTCTTTCAAATTTTTGGAAGTAAAACAGAAGTATATTTATAATTTCATGAGAATATTAAAAGGGGATTTGATCCCCAAAATCCATCCTCACAGTAACCACGTAAATGGCATTTTTCACTCCCAAAAATCATATTTTGATTGCGCTTCAACTATATCAACTGTACTTGAACTATTAGATAATCATAGTCAATGATAACATTACTGTTCGTATCGCTATTACAGAACTGTACATGAGATTTTCTCCTCATACGGCTCCTCGAATGTCACAAATAAATCAAAGGACTCGTTCGCTATTATTTATCTTGATATGTTTGTAGGATAGAATCAAAATCTATCGTAAGGTCCCCAATTAGACAATGGAATTTTGTCTGCTATATATTATTTATAATAAAGTGCTTCTGAATTGATCTTATCTTTTAATAATTTAAAATTTTTCTTTGTTGGGGTAATAACTTAACTCTCCACCTAAAATCGAGGAGTACAAAGCAAAAAAGGAACAAATCCAAACAAAAATTATGGTTCACACTTCTCTCTTCCCTTCTTGCACACTCGCTCTAAGTAAATATTCTATCTATTTTTTCAAACGTGAAGAAAGTTCTGGAGTTTGCATACCATCAATGGCAGATTAAAACTGAAATTGAACACTGGTGCAGACAACTTGCATATATTTGTACGTATAGTAAAACTCGTAGTTTGGTGTGAAATCTAAAAGTGGCAGCTGCAGTGAAGCAATGCCAGCCCCCTTGCATCCCCCACACTTTTTGTATATACATATAACACTAGGATTTATGAACAACCTTCTTGTGCAATATGGGATACTGATTTGGATTATACAGATACACACACATATATCTATATGCAAAAGTATAGTTATTCACTGGTGCACAGAGCGTGTTTTAAACCACCTTATTGGTTTAAAGTTTTACTAAACAAGAAATTTATGGAATGACGACTATATAAAGTGAAGGGATTGTAAAATGAAAGTATTTACAAATTCAAGTGCATTGTGGATAAGCAATACCTTATCCAAACTCTTATGGCATTTAATACGATGTAAGAATTAGGTTCGCTCTCAACAAATTTTGGCCTTTAATTGCATTAGGCATATGCCTTTCTCTAATGAATTAAGACTTGCTGGCTTAAAATAGCTGGAGAGGGCCTGATGTTTAGTGAGGCTTCATGCCCAACACCACCCCACCTCAAGTTGTATCGATATTTATTGGCCCTTCATAGAAGAAACTAGGGTTCCTTTGATTGTTTTTCCGACGAAAGTAGATTTTTAGATCTATTATTTACACATGCAATCACGGAAAACAGATGAAGGAGAAGAGCTAGTTAAAGTTTTAATGACTTGACTCTCTTCTGTGTATGTGGGTGTCTATTGTTAGAAAGGGAATTCATAGATTCGGAATGGCAGAAGTAAACCTTGGTGTTCTTATTGATGTTGTGGATGAGGAATGGATGAGAGACACTCTGCCTGATGATGGTACTAATGTTTCTTCCTTATTCTCACGATTACATCGCACTTGCATTCACATAGTAACATTCGTCGATAATCGTCACTTCTGGCACACTTTTCATGTTATGTTTATTTTCCTTTGCAGATCTTCCGCTGCCGCCTGTACTTGATCCTCGAACGGAGGACAATGAAGATTCAAGTATGTTTTCCATCGCTCCACCATTAACTGACTTCCTTTTAAAGATACCAGTTTAGAATGTTTAGAGTTTTTCTGTTTCAATGCCTATGCTATGTTGCTTTATTATTATACGGTGTATGTTGTTACTTGCCAAATTAATAAATTGAAGGTTCATCTATGTTTTCATATGACTGAAAGGTATAGGATGGTTAGGGTAGATTTTGACAACTTTTTGGTAACAAAAGGCGTGTTTAGCCTTTGGTTAATCATATTGAGTCGACTCTGTCTAGATCATCATATGCATTCAGCTGCAGAAATGCTGAAGCCTCTACATCCAAATCAAGGATGCTCGATTTAGCACGTACAAGATTTTTTAAGCCATGGTCTATACAACATTTATTAGGCACATTATTTATTGCTGTCTGCATGATGACATCATCCTCTGTTTGGGCAGATTAAGCCTGCTTCAGTTTATTAATGTTTTTTAATAGACCATTTCTTTTGTCATATTTTTGAGTGAACAAGTGAAAGAAATTCATAAACAATCGTGACATCATACTCTGTGTTTTTGAAGATTAGTCCTGCTACATTTTATTAATGTTTTATTTAACAGCCCTTTTTCTTTCTTTCTTTCGTTCCTTTTTTTTTTTTTTGTTCTTTTTAAGAGAACATGTGAAATAAATTCATGAACACTCATATGTATATACTGTTATTTCTGCATCCTTACACTCAATTCAAGTAAACACTACACCTTTCTCCCTACTTTTCTTGAATTAGTAAGATTTCTAGTGTTAAAGATAAAAAAACAAATGTGATAGACATTTGTATCCAACTGTGGTGGATAGTGGAGGTCGCAAAATGACTTTAGAGGTACAAAAAATTTATACTTGTGTTTTGCTTTTGACCTTCTGTTGCTGTAATTGATTTCAATGATACAGTTGGCTGTGCTACACTCAATCTTGTTTATAGCTGTGTCCTATAAACTGCTTTCTTATTGACTTCGCCTTTTTTCATTAAGACATTTACTGCTCTTGTAGTAGCTAATGTGCATTTATTCTGCTTATCAGATCAGGAGACTCCACAAGCTGAAGGGGATGCTTGGCATGATCTCGCATTAGGAACTCAATAAGGGTCCATTTTCAATCAGCAGCATTTCCTCTCAGATAATACCAACCTAGCTTTTGTAGTGTCAGACTTCTACCAGAATTGTGATTTTGTTGGAAAGTTCCGAAAACCCTATATCTCTTGCTTATGTATAAACTCATCTCATTGCAAGCTCACAAAGGGTCGGCTTTTGCTGCTAGTGATATATGCTTTAATTGCTTATTAGCATGCAGTTCAAATTATTCAATTGTTTCGCTTGTTCCATGATTCTACCGTTGAAAGAGAGCAGATGAAACTTTGTTCGCATTGTTCCACACCACTAACTGTGTGAAAAAGAGGCAGCTGTTCTTGTACCACAAAGTGATTTTACCTTTTCTCTTGTGAAGTTCTCACTCTCATCTAAATAAAATCCTTGTTAATATTTTTCACATTGGTATAAGTTCTAACCAAAGCCTACCCTCCTTGCCATAAACAAAACTGACACCAAAACCCAAGCTAACTTCATAGAAGTGGCCGGCCAAGCTATCGTTATTCCTAGCATATAAAATTCAAGACAAGGTCAGTGCAATACCACCAACTCACAATGTGCTTGCGCTTAGTTTTGGGTCCATAGATGGATATATATATATATATATATATATATATATATATATATATATAGAGAGAGAGAGAGAGAGAGAGAGAGAGAGAGAGAGAGAGTCCCATGGCGCTCTCATTTGCTAACCACTTTTACTTCAAGGATGATGACACTACGTTTTTTTTTTATGAAAATAATGTTTAATCACATTACTAGTCTTGTATTTAATCTTATGGATAATATTTTATCATATTAATGCCATTTGATTATGGAATTCCAAAGGAAAATATTGTATTATGTAATCTATTTCTTTAGTTATCAAATGACCTCAAAAATGATATAGAAAAAAAATAGTCTGTGTTAAATAAGAGACTAATCATCATATATAATAGTTAAAAATGATAGTAAATTAGTATAAATAGTCCTATTTAATTTATCATTTTTGCAAATAAATATAGTTCAAGGTGCACAATACAATTGAAGTTTAAAAAATAAGGTGATGTTTGATAAAATTGAGTAATTAAGATTTGAATGGTTAGTATATCTTAATAAATTAGATCGTCTGAGTGAAATAACATTTGAACTTAAAAAACTATTTAGTAATTAATGTGTAAAACATTTGAATGACACTATTTTACCATTTTTACTTCTGAGTAGTGTAAAATTTTTATTTTGTTAATTTTAAATATGCAATTTAATAATAATAAAAAAAAAGTGAATAATATTGTTGAATGTATTTATATAAAAATATTCACATACTCTAGTGAACAAATCACTTAAAAAATTTAGCAATGATGTATATTATAATGACAATACATTAGATACAAAAAAAATATCAAGTTTAATAGAATATCTTCATAACACAATAGTTCAAAAAAAGAATTATATTTTCTCCGTTTTAAAATATAATATCATTATCGACTTCTTAAAGACAATTTAAAATATTTTCAAACTAATATTATTATTATTTTTAATTGTACACACATAATGTACCATAAATACTAATATTTTAAATTAAAAAAAAGAAAATGTAAAAATAATTTTAAAACAAAGCAAAACTTCTTAATATTTTTTATATGAGACAAAATTAAACAACTATTTATAAATTTAAATATAATATATTTATTAGAACCAAAATATAAGGGGAGTACAAGTTTATAACTAAGAGCCCTCAATTATGACATGAAGAAATGTACTGCAGTAATTCCATTTTAGAGTCAAATTTTAAAAATACTTGATACTTATTCACGAAACAAATATTATAAATTATAAAATATAATCAGGGGTTCTCTTCAATCTTCGTTTTAGGGCTACCAATAACCAATTGATGCACACAGAAACTCAGACATCGTGAAGAAATTCCATCCCTCTCAACCGTTGTTGACTTATATTATATTTTTTCTCTTCGCTTCGTTATTCAGGCCACGTAAAATCCCCAAATCCTATATATTTCGCCCAAGTCTATTTCAAATTTTACATGTTTTTGTAATTTTCCAATTTTATGGTTCAATTTAAGATTTTGAAGACCTAATTTAACCCAGAAATTGAATTGCGAGATATTGGAAGAAGACGAACGCACAGCATTGACCATCTGTTGTTGAATTTGAGAAAATTAGGGTTAGGGTTCGGATTTGGGTTTTGGTGTTGTACTGGAGATGAGCTGATGAAATGAGTAGGTTGTCATTTAGGCCACGTCCATTGGACATTCACAAAAAGCTTCCAATTGTAAAAAATTTCAAAGATTTTGAGGATGAAGAGACCCCCACGTCCACCCGTACAACGCACATGCTCCGTCAAGCCGATAACGAGGTGGGTTTTGTGTATCTTCTTGATTCTCTACTTAATATTTTTGTTAGTCGCGCTTGGTGGTAGAATGGTAACATTGTTACTAGCTAAAAATGAAATTTGCTTGCTAATAAGTAATGTAGTACCTCTGTTACAAAATTAGAGTAGATACATGTTGACTTTTTGGTTCAATTTTTGAAATCGTAAAAGAGGATCAGATTTATTTGATTTTAGTATAAACAAGTATAACTACTATAAACTAACTAACCATGTTAGTTTTTTTTTCAAAATACAGCTGTACTTTTGAATTTTAGAGTTTTGCAAATTGAATACAAAAGGTCAGAATGTATCTCTAATAGTGTAACAATGGGAGTACTAGATAATAATTGTAACTGAGCTTGGCCAGGCTTTGGATTGCTCAAGCTTTCACATGTTTAAAATTTGAGCCTTAATGTAAGTTCATGTTTGACTTGTTTATCGTATGAGGCTTTCTTGACCAAGCACCGAGCCTCGCATTGCAGTGGAGGTCGACTATGTAATTTATATGGTTCAGAGTATTTGATAAACTACCGAGCTATCTTCTTGTATTAGTGTTCTTTACTATGATTAACCCACTGTACTAATAATAATGATGGATTTCTGGAAAGTAAAGGTTACTTGAGGATTTTCTACGGCCCATTTTGATAGCAAGGTTCATGGTACAACAATTTTTTATTTGTTTAGCCAGTTTAGGCCATATTAGATATTGTCATTGAGATTTATGCTTTGGCCTCAAATACCTTTATAACTTGGATCACCCATGCAAGAATTATTTAAATGATACTTTCTAGAGAGTGGAGAGTGGGTTGAAGTTGCCATCTCACACTTGCAAAGCTGTGTTTGGTTGAGACTAGAGAGACAAAGTGAAATAGGTGAGGGGTTGGGTCAAACTAAAAGGTGAAGGTGAAAAGATATTCCTTTTTAAGAAGAGAGGGCCTAGGTGAGAGAATGTTATCATCGAGATTTATGCTTTGGCATCAAAGCTCTATATAACTTGAAGCACCCCAGCAAGAATTGTTGAAATGCAACATATCATCCTCTTACATTAAAGTAATTGAATTACTTAATATTGGATTCTATTCTTCTCCCACAATGCACTAGCAAACCATGTAAAGTGTTTCTCCTTTCCCATGACATCTTTTCACTCTTAGCAGTACTGGGATTAGATTATGGCAAAGAGGTACCCTTGGGTACCTTTAATTGTTGTATATTTTTACTTTCCTTTCTCCTTTTGCTTCCTCATCATATAGAAGTGCTATTTTTTTTTTTGGATAAGTGTCACATAAAACTGAAGTGCATCCCCCTCTAACTAGTACATAAACTGATGCCTTCATGGATTTATTGGTACAAGAATGAATCTAGAATTTAAGTTACGGACCCGTCATCTGACTCCAAACAGAGAAGTGAGTGACGGATGAGTTAGCAGTTACCTCTAGGATTCGGACTGTTTTGGAACTGAATTGCATCCCCTCAAACAATTGCATAAACTGATGCCTTCGTGGATTTATTGGTACAAGAATGAATATAAAATTTAAGTTGCGGACCGGTCATCTGACTCCAAATAGAGAAGTGAGTGACGGATGAGTTAGCACTTACCTCTAGGATTCGGACTGTTTTGGAGGTATTCATATTTTTCCAATAATCTTCAATGATTGCAAAACGAAGTGGCTATAACCTACCAACATTTACGTACTTATCTGAAACTTCTTATAGTAGATTGCACCTTTGAGATTTTGTTTAATTTTTCTACATGATATATACAATTTGATTATACATAAAAGTAAATTTTGGGCTCTGATTAGGCTAATCTCTAGAATGGTGAAGTATTTCTATCAAAAATAAATATGATATAAAAATAATATCTTTAAGACTCCACATAATTGGTGCCACATTGTGATTCCTGAATGGGTTCCAACTGGTTATAATCGGGTAATAAGTTACAGGTTTGATAGTCCTAAGGTTCTATCACAGTTGTTGATTCCATGTTTTGATTCCTCACCATTTAACAACTTTAGAGTATTTTCTTTAGATAAATGAAGAAGATTTTATGGCAGAGAAAAAAGTAGAGGTGGGCAAGAAATTCACTCGTAGAAAAAAAATACTCACCAACTCAAGAGTACCTTTTATCCCAAAGTAGTTGGATTGGGATAGGCTGAAAATGAATCCCATATGAAAGTGTAAAAGTAGAGAGACAGGAAAGACAAGAAGAATTCTACGAAGATAGAACTGATATAAATATAGCAAAGAATAAAATAAAAGCAAATATAAAGATAATACAAATAAAATGATAAAATGCAGAAAAAAAATTAAAAAGCATATCCATGTGTAAATTATACATACATACGTATAAAAGTTAAAATGACAACAAAAGAAAGAAACGCAGAAAAAGAGAGATAAAACAAAAAGCAAAAAGGTGTAATACCATATTTAGCTCCAATATGCCTGTTGTATTCCTCCACTTGACAAGTGCTATTGTCAATTATCTTTTTTGTTCCTCCAAGTCTCGATGTACTACTTTTCGCCAAGTTATTTTACCCTTCCCCCTTCTTATTTATTCCTCCCAATGCAGAACTCCTCCTCTTAGCGGGAGCATATATAAACCTCCGTTGGATATGGCCAAATCATCCCAATGACTTCCCCTCATCTTCTCCTTAATTGGTGCTACACCAACCATCTTTCGAATATCATCATTTCTAATCCTGTCCAACCTTGTTGACCACACCAAAACAATAAACAAGTGGAAAAAAGTAACAAAAGCATCAATGGAGAAGAGTCCTCCAATCTATATGTAAATCAAACAAAGATATTGCATGGAATGTTATTTTTGTAGAGGCCCACAAAAAATGCACATAAAGTAGCTCTATCTCAAAGCAAGTAGACAGGATCTTCACTGGTCGAACTCCAGAGTATAACTGTCTTTTAGCATAAATTAGCTTGCAACTTTTTGAAGAATATAGTATGTGCTTTTGACATCTTTGTTGAGCTATCTGAAGATGCATTAGCTAATACTCCTTTTACCTTGATTCCATTATCCAGCAAAATGCTTAGTGTCAAAATGATAACAGAAAAACTACCTGCATTACTCGGAACATATTATATTATATGAAAGTCGGGTTAATAACTATGTGATGATCATGGATAATTTGCACTTGCAAAAAATAAGAAAAAGAAAAGAGTAAAAAACCCGGAGGGGTTCTCTCCCATTTATATCCATTATCCTATCACCTTATCACAAAAATAATTAACTGCGACGTCTTCTGTTTCAGAGCAATTTTAAATTTGAAACATCTGAATATTGAACAAAGCTATGCTATCAGTTCTCGATTATTTTGTACATAAAGTATGGTCGAGAGAATTTGTATAGTGACCAAATTTTCTGTCGTAAGGCAAGGCACCAAGTTAACTTCTATAGCCGTACATGCTGTAACTGAAAGCATTCTATTTGGAGTTTATTTTGAGGTCTCTTTCATGTCGGTCTCATAAGCCCCCTTAGAATGTTGGACCATGCGTAGCATATACTTTGTTCAGACTTCGTCTCTTATAAAATAATGTCAAATTTATCAACATGTATCCTATTTTATGTCAATTATTGTAAATTTTTCATGAAATCTGGGGTTCCAAACTTATCAAACAAAATAAGAAAAAAGAAAGAATCCTGGAGTTCCAAGAAAACTTCTGTACATCCTGTGTACTGTACTTCAGTGATGCTGTGACGCCCCCAAATCTGGGTTCCTTGAACCACGGGTTCGGTACTCACGTTACTATTCTACCCTGTCATCACATCCATTTATTCTGAATAAAATAATAAAACTTAATTTACATTCATACATATCTAATCCTAGGTTCTACATACCTTTTACATACACACATACGTACCTGACATTATAAAGAGATAATATGTACAATACAACTGTTCCCTATCTAAGCCTTCACTGTTGATTGGCTTTTCCCTTTCCTTTATCGATACCTGACCCCTCGACTTGCTCAGGTTTAGCTGAAATATCATGTTTAAAAGCAAGAGTGAGCGTAAAATAGCTCAGCAAGTACATAAACAAATGATGACATAATATTTCAAAATGATGAGTGAAAATCATATACAATGAAGCTGAATCATTTACAATATAGTTTGAACCATTTTCAACAAGCTGAGTCATATACAATGGGCTAGATCATTTGCAATAACAGTTCAATATATGAACATAAGAAATATAACATGGACTTTACATGATTAACTGGAAACATGAAACTTGATTGCTGTATGGTCACAAGACTTAGAACTCGTTAAGAACAATACCAATCATAAAGACTGATATTGCCTATGTTAGTCATAAGACTGTTGTTCAAATTAGATGTGTACTCTGAATGATCAGTCCATCGTACTTTTATATTGTGTACAACATAAACATCTAGCGACGAAATCAAGCCATAATAATTTTTCTTTATCTTTTACTCCCTTTTTTATCAGGGTTGTTCTATTAAAGAACATCATAGAGACCGCATCGCAACAATGTGGATTGGAGGACAAATCAATCAATAACTGATCCCAACATAAATCATTACATGTGTCTAGCCGGAATCAAGATTGGCATCGACCTTTTTAAAATAGTTCAATAATGAATGAACTTTACATAATCACGTGAATGCATAACATAAATAGTTTTGGAAGAACTGCAATGATAGTTCAGATAGAAAACTTGCCTTTATCTCATTTTTCTTCAATTGGTAAAATACTATCCCATGTATAACCTACATGAGCATAATATGGGTCCATGCATCAGTTATATATACATCCATGCCATAACTGGCTATACAAGCCATCACTTAATATAAAAACATTTCATCTTGGATCAAAATAATTTATTTTTTTCAAAACTCTGTACACGACGCCCCGACGCCATATTTCCTTCTTGGAACTGCGCTGGCCGCTATATTGGCTCGGCCAGACTGCGCCTCGGCTTGCACTGATTTTGCCCCGGCGAGCTCTTCACAGCAGCACTGTGCCCCGGTGCAGTCTCTAGTGCAAAAGAGGGCGTCCCGGCGCAGTGCTGGTTTTTTAGAAAAAATTTTCTTTTCAAAATCCTTGCTATCTTCGGCCCTAATTTGATTTTCTGAGTTCCAACACTTCACATATCACACATAACATGTATTTGACTTGTGTGAGCTTTCAAAATATTTAAAAATCATAAATTGGACTTATTTTTTCAAAGATTTCGTTTCGGTCGTCGGCGAACGTTTTAAAACGTTTAAAATGGACATTTATCGCCATAGACGCCAAACGACTTCCAATTCGATTCTAACATGTGTATTTACATGAAACTTAGTTGTTTGGCCTCATTTTACCATTATCCAAAATAGGGAAAAATTACACATTTGTGGCATTTTGTCAACTTTAACAATTTCATACATAAACTTAACTTGAGTTCTTGAACTCCATGCACCACATAGGCAACGACATACATATTTAGTAACTTTGTGTATTCACATAACTTCCATATGCACCTTCTAATGCACTTTACAAATTATGATTTGGTTTACATACAAATCATAGGCTAATATTACAATTTCCTCTCAACAACTCATGTTTTTCACCCCTTCTTATAATAAGCTATCAAGCAAGAATTAATACATGTATTCAACACCTTCATCTAGGATTTCATCATTTATAGCAACACATAACACATGATCACCCATGAATCATGCTTTCTAACTTTTAATATATACATGAATAGTGTACCACATTTGTTCTAGCACATGAGCTTAGGGGTTCATGTTAAACCAACCAAATAACACATAATACACATAATCAACACATGTACACCAAGATACATGCATGACTACTCTTATTCTAGCATTTAATTACATAAACACCAACTCATAAGGCTTGATCATCTTGTTA